>LR738714.1:553769796-553846653 GCA_902687465.1 Secale cereale
GGGGTATGGGGCGGCGGCGCGGGTGAGGTGAGGGCTGAGAGAGAGAGGGGAGGGAGAGAGGGGTGGGGCACCGGCACTTAGTGGGGTGGGGCCGGGGGAAATGGCCGTTAAAACAGCCAGTTTCTTTGTCGTCCGCTGGCTGATGGCAAAGAAGCTTTGCCGTCTGCTAGCAAACTACAACGAAACTGACCGTTAGGTCGTCCCTATAGTCTGCTACCCACCATCTTTGTCGTCCGCTACCAGACGATAAAGGTTCTATGCCGTCAGCTAGCAGACGGCAAAGAGCAGGCTGACAGCAAACACCTTCTTTGTCGTCCACTCTTTCTTTGCCGTCAGTTAGCCGATGGCAAAGAGCTGGCTAACGACAAAGATCCTGATGCTAGTAGTGTATTATGAATGATACTTATGATGATGCTAGTACCTTTCATGATGATGATTTGCCACTTGGTGACTTTCTTGATGAACAAATTACTAAAGTAAGACAACATGATGTTGTTGAATATGATGATGAGCTTGAAACTGAAAATTATGAAACACCTGCTAGAACTAGCCTTCTTAGATATGAATTGCCTAAAGTACCCGAAGGCTATGTTATGAGTGAGGAAACAACGAGAGATATTCTTGCTTGTAATAATAGAGATGACCTAGAAAAAATATTATGCAAGTATAAAGAAAAGTCTCGGAATGCCAGAATGGCATATGATCCTAAGTTTGCTACCTCACCTATCTTTATTGATGATAAGGATTATGAATTCTCTGTAGACCCAGAGTTATTCACTTTGGTTGAGTCTGATCCTTTCCACGGTTATGTAACTGAAACTGTTGTGGCACATCTCACTAAGTTAAATGACATAGCCACCCTTTTTACTCATGATGAGAAAACCCGTTACTACTACATTCTCAAATTATTTCCTTCCTCATTAAAGGGTGATGCTAAAGCTTGGTACAATAATCTTACTCCTGGTTGTGTGCGTAGTTGCTACTTCTCGAGCTTGCGTTGTATTCCCTCTAAGAGGAAAGGGTGGTGCAGCACAGTAGCGTAAGTATTTCCCTCAGTTCTTGAGAACCAAGGTATCAATCCAGTAGGAGACCACACGCGAGTCCCTCGCACCTGCACAAACAAATAAGAACTTCGTAGCCAACGCGATAAGGGGTTGTCAATCCCTTTACTATCGCTTACGAAAGTGAGATATGATAGTTCGATATTTTTGGTATTTTTGGATATAAGAACAGAAAGTAAAAGCGGAAAAGTAAAGCAGATTGTAGATTGATATGTTGAGAATAGACCCGGGGGCCATAGTTTTCTCTAGTGACTTCTCTCATGATAGCGATATTCTATGGCGAGTAAACAAATTGTTGTCGAGCAATTGATAGAAAAACAAATAATTATGAGACTATCTAGGCATGATCATTATATATAGGCATCATGTCCGAGACAAGTAGACTGAAACGATTCTGCATCTACTACCATAAGTCCACACATCGACCGCTATCCAGCATGCATCTAGAGTATTAAGTTCATAAGAACAGAGTAACACCTTAAGCAAGATGACATGATGTAGAGGGATAAACTCAAACATAGTGATATAAACCCCATCTTTTTATGCTCGATGGCAACAATACAGTACGTGCCTTGCTGCCCCTACAGTCACTGGGAAAGGACACCGCAAGATTGAACCCAAAGCCAAGCACTTCTCCCATTGCAAGAACTATAGATCTAGTAGGCCAAACCAAACAAATCATTCGAAGAGACTTGCAAGGATATTATAATCATACATAAAGAGTTCAGAAAAGAACCAAATATTTCTCATAGATAATCTTGATCATAAACCCACAATTCATCGGATCTCGACAAACACACCGCAAAAAGAGATTACATCGAATAGATCTCCTCGAAGGCCGAGGAGGACTTCGTATTGAGATCCAAAGAGAGAGAAGAAGCCATCTAGATACAAGCTATGGACCCGAAGGTCTGTGGTAAACTACTCACAACTCATGGTGAGGCGATGATGATGATGTAGAAGCACTCCGTGGTAGATCCCCCCTCCGGCGGAGCTCCGGTGTAGGCCCCAAGATGGGATCTCACGGGAACAGAAGGTTGCGGCAGTGGAACTAGGGTTTTCTCTGTTGGTTTGATGGTTTTGGAGTACGTAGATATATATAGGAAGAAGGAGGACACCGGGGGCCAAACGTGGGGCCCACGAGGCAAGGGGCCGCGCCCTGTAGGGGGGCGCCCCCCCCCCCCACCCTCGTGGACGCCACGTGTGCCCTATTCCGTGGTTCTGAAGTCTCCCGTGCGTATTTTGCTCCAAAAATATCTCTTCGGAAGTTTCATTCCGTTTGGACTCCGTTTGATATTCCTTTTCTGTAAAACCCTGAAATAGGCAAAAAAACAGCAATCTGGACTGGGCCTTTGGGTTAATAGGTTAGTCCCAAAAATAATATAAAAGTGTATAACAAAGCCCATTAAACATGCAAAACATCTTAAATAATAGCGTGGAACAATAAAAAATTATAGATACGTTGGAGACGTATCAACCATCCCCAAGCTTAATTCCTGCTCGTCCTCGAGTAGGTAAATGATAAAAACAGAATTTTTGATGTGGAATGCTAAACAACATAGTTTTCAATGTAATTCTCTTAATTGTGGCATGAATGTTCAGATCTGAAAGATTCAAGACAAAAGTCTATATTGACATAAGAAATAATAATACTTCAAGCATACTAACAAAGCAATCATGTCTTCTCAAAATACTATGGCTAAAGAAAGTTATCCCTACAAAATATTCATATCATGCACAACCCCGGTTTCAGGCAAGCACTTGTTTTCATACTCTATTCTTTCAAACCTTTCAACGTTCACGCAATATATGAGCGTGAGCCATGGACATAGCACTATGGGTGGAATAGAGAGGTGGTTGTGGAGAAGACAAAAAGGAGGGAGATAGTCTAACATTGACTAGGCGTATCGATGGGCTATGGAGATGCCCATCAATAGATATCAATGTGAGTGAGAAGGGATTGCCATGCAACGGATGCACTAGAGATAAGAATGTATGAAAGCTCAACAAAAGAAACTAAGTGGGTGTGCATCCAACTTGCTTGCTCACGAAGACCTAGGGCATTTGAGGAAGCCAACGTTGGAATATACAAGCCAAGTTCTATAATTAAAATTCCCACTAGTATATCATAGTGACTAAACATGAGACTCTCTATCATGAAGAACATGGTGCTACTTTGAAGCACAAGTGTGGAAAGGATAGTAGCAATTGTCCCTTCTGTCTTTTCTCTCATTTTTTTGGAGGGGCTTTCTCTCCTTTTTTTAGCCCCTCTCTATATTTTTTGGGGCCATCTCCCTTTTTTTATTGGCCTTTCCTCACATGGGACAATGCTCTAATAATGATGATCATCACACTTTTATTGAATTACAACTCGATACTAGAACAAAGTATGACTCTATATGAATGCCTCCGACGGTCTACCGGGATATGCAATGAAACAAGAGTGGCATGTATGAAAAATTATGCATGGTGGCTTTGCCACAAATACGATGTCAACTACATGATCATGCATGGCAATATGACAATATGAAGCGTGTCATATGAACAGAACGGTGGAAAGTTGCAAGGCAATATATCTCGGAATGGCTATGGAAATGCCATGATAGGTAAGTATGGTGGTTGTTTTGAGGAAGATATATGGTGGCTATCTTGAGGAAGGATATATAGTGGGTGTATGGTACCGGCGAAAGTTGTGCAGTACAAGAGAGGCTAGCAATGGTGGAAGGGTGAGAGTGCGTAATATCCATGGACTCAACATTAGTCAAAAAAACTCATATACTTATTGCAAAAATTTACGAGTCATCAAAACAAAGCAATCAACGCATGCTCCTAGGGGGAGGTTGGTAGGAATTTACCATCGCGCGCCCCCGACCTCCACACAAAGGATGACACTCTACAAATACCTCATGCTCTAACTTCGTCACATAGCGGTTCACCATACGTGCATGCTACGGGAATCACAAACTTTAACACAAGTATTTCTCAATTTCATAATAACTTCACTAGCATGACTCTAATATCACTATCCTCATATCTCAAAACAATTATCAAGCATCCAACTTCTCATCATATTCAATTCATTTAGTGTGAAAGTTTTTACTACATTGATTTTGGATGTCTATCATGTGAAGGCTAGTTTTATAGCCAAAGCACATTACCATGCTGTTTTAATAGACTCTCAACAGGATATAAGTGAAGCATGAGATATCAACAATTTCTACAAAATATAATCACCACCGTGCTCTAAAAGATATAAGTGAAGCACTACAGCAAAAACTATTCAACTCAAAAGATATAAGTGAAGCATATAGAGTGTTCTAACAATTCCTAGGCCATATTTAACTCTCTCAAAAAGGTGTGCCCAGCAAGGATAATTGTGGCAAACTAACAAGCAAAGACTCAAATCATACATGACGCTCCAAGTAAAACACATATCATGTGGTGAATAAAAATATAGCTCCGAGTATAGTTACTGATAGATGAAGACGAAAGAGGGGATGCCTTCCCGGGGCATCCCCAAGCTTAGGCTTTTGGTTGTCCTTGAATTTTACCTTGGGGTGCCTTGGGAATCCCCAAGCTTAGGCTCTTGCCACTCTTTGTTCCATAGTCCATCAAAGCAATACTCAAAACTTGAAAACTTCACAACACAAAACTTAGACAAAAATCTCGTGAGCTCCGTTAGTATAAGAAAACAAACCACTGCTCAAAGGTACTGCAATGAATTCATTCTTTGTTTATATTGGTGTTAAACCTACTGTAGTCCAACTTCTCTATGATTCATACTTCCCAATACTACTCATAGATGCATTGAAATAAGCAAACAACACACGAAAAACAGAATCTGTGAAAAACAGAACAGTCTGTAGTAATCTGTAACTTTCGCATACTTCTGTAACTCCGAAAAAATTGAAATAAACTGGTAAACGTGAGGAATTGTTCTATTAATCATCTGCAAAAATAATCAACTAAATAGCACACTCCAGTAATATCTCGTGACCATTATAGCGAGCGCTAGCGATTCTGTTTTTCACAGCAAGATCATATAAACTTCACACAAGTCTTCCCAAAGGTTCTACTTGGCACAAGCACTAATTAAAACACAAAACCACATCTAAACATAAGCTAGATGCAATATTTATTCCTAAACAGAAGCAAAAACAAAAAATATAAAATTGGGTTGCCTGCCAACAAGCGCTATCGTTTAACGCCCCTAGCTAGGCATTGATAATTTTAATGATGCTCTCATGAAAGACAAGACTTGAAGCACAAAAAGAGCATCACGTAGCATGTGAAAATCACATCTAAGTCTAACATACTTCCTATGCATAGGCATTTTATAGGAAAACAAATTAGCAAGACAAGCAATATCTAGCATATGCAAGGAAGAAGAAAGAAACAAGTTCAGTCTCAACATGAAGAGAGGTAATTTAGTAACATGAAGATTTCTACAACCATATTTTCCTCTCTCATAATAATTGCATGTAGGATCATAAGAAAATTCAACAAAATAGCTATCACATAACATATTCTCAACATGATCCACATGCATGCGAAGTTGACACTCTTCCAAAATAGTGGGATTAACTTTAACTAAAGTCATGACTTCTTCAAACCAACTTTCAATATTATTGCAAACATTATTATCAATCTCATATTCATCATGGGGTTTAAATAAATTATCAAGATCGTGAGAAGAATCACCCCAATCATGACCATTGCAAAAAGTAGAATTCATAGCAAAACTAGCATCCCCAAGCCCGAGGTTTTGCATATCATTAACACAATTGCATTAAGAGAATTTATAATAACATCATTGCAATCATGCTTTTCATTAAAAGAGCTATCGTGAATCACTTCATAATTTTCTTCTTTCAACACTTCATCACAATTTTCGGATTCATAAATTTTGAGCAAAACCTCATAAAGATAATCTAGTGCACGCAGCTCACTAGCAATAGGTTCAACATAATGGGATCTCTTAAAGAGATTTGCAAGTGATTGAGGATCCATACTTTAGCAAGTGAAGATGCAAGCTAGTAGAGGGCACATAGCACACAAGCAAACAAGAGGCAAGCAAACGATAAACACACGGCAAAAACAAGGGCAAATAAAACGGCAAGGGCGAAGAGGGGGAGAGGAAAACGAGACACAAATAAATGTAATGCAAAGGATAAGGGTTTGTGATAGGTACTTGGTATATGACTTTTGCGTAAGCCTCCCCGGCAACGGTGCCAGAAATTCTTCTTGCTACTTCTCGAGCTTGCGTTGTATTCCCTTGAGGAGGAAAGGGTGATGCAGCACAGTAGCGTAAGTATTTCCCTCAGTTTTTGAGAACCAAGGTATCGATCCAGTAGGAGACCACGCGCGAGTCCCTTGCACCTGCACAAACAAATACGAACTTCGCAGCCAACGTGATAAGGGGTTGTCAACCCCTTTACGGTCACTTACCAAAGTGAGATCTGATAGATATGATAGTTTGATATTTTTGGTATTTTTGGATATAAGAACAGAAAGTAAAAGCAGAAAAGTAAAATAGATTGTAGATTGATATGTTGAGAATAGACCCGGGGGCCATAGTTTTCTCTAGTGGCTTCTCTCATGATAGCGATATTCTACGGCGGGTAAACAAATTACTGTCGAGCAATTGATAGAAAAATGAATAATTATGATACTATCTAGGCATGATCATTATATATAGGCATCACGTGCGAGACAATTAGACCGAAATGATTCTGCATCTATTACTATTACTCCACACATCGACTGCTATCCAGCATGCATCTAGTGTATTAAGTTCATAAGAACAGAGTAACGCCTTAAGCAAGATGACATGATGTAGAGGGATAAACTCAAACATAGTGATGTAAACCCCATCTTTTTATCCTCGATGGCAACAATAAAATACGTGCCTTGCTTCCCCTACTGTCACTGGGAAAGGACACCGCAAGATTGAACCCAAAGCCAAGCACTTCTACCATTGCAAGAACTATAGATCTAGTAGGCCAAACCAAACCAATAATTCGAAGAGACTTGCAAGGATATTATAATCATACGTAAAGAGTTCAGAGAAGAACCAAATATTTCTCATAGATAATCTTGATCATAAACCCACAACTCATCGGATCTCGACAAACACACCACAAAAAGAGATTGCACCGAATAGATCTCCTCGAAGACCGAGGAGAACTTGGTATTGAGATCCAAAAAGAGAGAAGAAGCCATCTAGATACTCGCTATGGACCCGAAGGTCTGTGGTAAACTACTCACAACTCATGGTGAGGCGATGATGACGATGACGTAGAAGCACTCTGTGGTAGATCCCCCCTCCGGCGGAGCTCCGAAATAGGCCCCAAGATGGGATCTCACGGGAACAGAAGGTTGCGGCGGTGGAACTAGGGTTTTCTCTGTTCGTCTGGTGGTTTCGGGGTACGTAGATATATATATATATATATATACTAGCAAAAGAGCCCGTGCGTTGCAACGGGAGAAAAATATATATTAATGTGTTTGTTTACTACAGAGCAAACACCAGTTGCCATAAACCAGAGATAACAACAAGGGATATTTTTACATTATTCAGGCATGTTTGTATAATGCATGAAACACATGTGAAACTAAGATAGAGTCATGAACATACAGGAAGTAGAGTAATGGAAGCGGTTGTTTGTGATTACAGTAACAATGCTAAGTGAAACATGCAAATAATAATCATAAGAATTCTAGATGAACACCAACAAACAATTTGGTAGTTTGGCATTGTTGAAAATAAAAAGGGATTGCCAGTACAGTACAGCGATGCAAGTAAATAGATATCATGCATGCAGATCAAGCAGATGGTTTATAAAGCAGATGCCAGTGAATTTCAACAATGTTCTTTATGTATTAGTAAGAAATAAGAAACTCGAACCATTTGTAATAAGAAGCCAACCCTAAATCTTACAACTCAACTGAATGCATAGTAAATAAAAATAATAAATTCAAGTTCAATGCAAAATAGAGGTATGTATTAAGAAAGATAGGTATTTTCTAAGTTACTTATGTTCACATTTAGCACACCCTTTATATCATTTATTTATTTTTTGCAAAAAAGCACACCCTTTAATAAGCACTTCTTTCTGAGAGAGGCGTTTTGGAGGCCGAGCTCCATGGAGGCCTTTATTTTGGAAAAATTCAAATTCAAACTTTTATGTTCAAAAAATTCTGAAAACAAATATGCATGTATGGATGAAACCCACATGTGTGTAAAAATTCATGATGAAATACCTTGATTCTTCACCTGGGAGGATGAATAGTATTATGTGTTAAACAACCCCAGATTTGTCTTTTTTGAACAGCCCTCATTTCAGTGTATGTTGAACTGAAATTTTAAACACATGTGTGTTATGCCTTCATGTATATCTTTATTTTTTTTCAGAATTTTTTGAAATTTAAAAATATGAATTTCAATGAAATTTCAAATTTGAATTTGGAGGCCGAGCTCCAAAAGGGATTTCCGCTTCTTTTTGGACTCATATTAAGAAGCACATGCATTCACAACCTTGGAATCAGGCTTTGGATTAAAAGAGAACATGCACTATTTGACGGTTCAGTAAAACTAAAATGATGCTCTCGGCCAATAGCTGCATGCATATAAATTAGTTTGAAGTGTAAAAAAAAATCAGATGCGTTTGCCTTTTAAATAACTCATAAAGGTATGCATGCCATGATTGTTTTGATAAAAAAGCTTATTTTGTCTACAACAAATATTACTTGAAATATTAATGAGGTAAAATACGGGCAGAACAAAAGGAACTCCTTAACTAATATATCTACCAAAAGTGTCCAAGGAAATCCTAAGTTCTAAATAGGCGCACTTTAAGATTGTGCCGAACCACTCCTATTCTATGAATAAGCACTTGAAAAGGGATAATTGATTAATTATGGCATAAGAAACTCGGGATTCATAGAGTCAAAGCAAGATATAACCTTGATGAGATTTGAACCATTGTTTGATAGTATGATGAGAGCAAGAAGCCAAAAAGCACCATTGGCATGTGATTAAAGCATTTCTCGGATCGACTCCTTCAGCACAAAGCACCATGTAGTGACCGGTGGAACTCCTCCTAAGCAGTTCATATAGGCGAATTTTTTTGGACTGATCCTGCATATTTTCTATCTACTTTGCCCAGTTAAATAGTGCAGATACTGCAAATAATATCAAGATACTTTACTCCCAAAAAAACTACTATGAAGATACCATTCATGGTCAAAAGAGAACTGCGGTCTTACACTCCAATATGGGGTATGGGAAGATTCTGAATTCTAGTGTGGTTGGCAACCAAACTCACCTACAGTCACATGGCACGTCGATTTGTCGGATATTGTTTTTATCTAACTAACTAATCCACCCAAAACACCAAAATAAAAATATCAAATTGTAAAACGCTCAGCCTCACTTGCGTGTATTTCTTGAGGGCTGAAGATCCTCTCTGGCATGTAGGCGCCCACCTTCTGGTGGATCTCGACGGGTGTATTGTCTCCGTTGTTGTTCGATGTTGCAATGGAGGGCTCAACACCGTTGATGTGGATCTCGTCGGTATGGGGATAGTGTGCTGCTTGTGGAAGTCGATAGTGTACTGATTTGTGAATTATTTCTTTTTTCGAACTACGAAGGAGGACTGCATGTGATGAGTTAAGGCACAAGAAGAACTATGAAGGAGGACTGCAGTAAGTACACAACCAATCAACAATGCATTTTCATGACCCAGGCTTCTGAATTCTGACTGACAGGCTCGCTGGCACAGCTACATGATCTCATGCATTCAAATTGCTAGCTACACAAAATATGCCCAGATCTACGAGTAGAAATCCAAGGTAACACTTAGTTCTTAATTCTGAGCTGGCTGACCCTAGCCGTTGCCTCAGCGAAGTCTTCTGTGGCCCATCACACCTCAGCCTCCCCTTCTGCTCCTTCCCCTCTCAAACCACGGAAGGTTTGCTTGAGCCAGCTTTGGCTGCGGCACTGCTGCTAGATCTAGGAAAAACCTTCCATGTAAAATTTTAGAGAAGACTGATACCAAGTT
This sequence comes from Secale cereale, assembly GCA_902687465.1. Lineage (NCBI taxonomy): Eukaryota > Viridiplantae > Streptophyta > Magnoliopsida > Poales > Poaceae > Secale > Secale cereale. Next base: position 553,779,920 of record LR738714.1, read on the forward strand.
GGGCCTGTCTAGCCATCCTGCTAAACTCCATCTCAGCTGACCAACTCACTTGTTTGCACAACACATGAATGAGCATATGCATCGAACTAATTAATGAAACAGATGGAACATAGTTCCATGAATAACCAGCATGCATATTCATTATATATATTAGTATCTAATTTCAAAGCCTCAGCTCTCTGCACATACATGTCTGACAACTGATGCATCCAAATAATTCAAACCAGCAATTAAGAATCACTATGTACATTGCTGATGAAGACCCAAATACAGCGTTGCTGATTCAGAAAATAACGATGCAAAGACGATCTACTATTTTCTAGTATATACACAATACCAAATAGATGTAGATTCATCGGTGAACATTTGAGTCCTTGATTGCACTTCATCAAAATAAGCTGCTCATTGCCCATGTTTGTCCCCCAATTAGCTACAAACAGACTGCAAGAGCAACTAACAATGCAAATTTTCATTGAGTTAAAAGCATAGCCTACAAAATGAATCAGATGCCAAGATTTCCATATTCTTCAATGCACTGAAGAGCAATGGAAAATGCCACAAATTTACACCTGGAAGTTCAGAGCAAAACAAGCATTATACACATGATACCAGCAGTGCATCATGTACTTTTTTAATCAGCGATTACCTTAGTTGCTGCTCTCCGATAGCTCTACCTCTTCGAACACAAATCAGCAACGGCCTGCAGTCGCGTCCACCCTGCCAGGCCAGGCCGTGTTGCTCCCCCGCACTCCATGGGCGTTGTGGTCGACCGGCTGGATCTGACTGTGCTCCTGGCCATGGGCTGCCTCCTCCCCACATACGGTATTCTGCAATGGCGTGGGGGAGGGCCCCAGGTGGCGCGGTGGTTGGGTCTGATATGGGAGGAGCGCCGCCGGAGGTCGGGGTCGGATGTGAGGTCGCCTTGCCGCCGCGGCCTCTGCTTCCCCACGGACTCTTCCAAGAGGAGGCGTGCGTCGTCGGTCGCGGCCACGCTGAACGGAGGAGGATTGAAGGTGGGAGGAGGGTTGGAGGTGGCGGCGTGCGGCGGTCGGTGGCGCACGGTAAGCCAGGGTGGGGCATGGCAGGAGGTGGCGGCGCGCTGGATGGGGAGATGGGATTGGGAGCACGGGCCTGCGGGTATTTTTCTATTTAGCTCAGTTGGCAATGACACATAGTTCCAGTGCGTGAGGGTGCGACTTCGACTCCAGTTCAATGAATTTTTTTTACATCGTCTCTGGTGGTAGTTGGGCCACGGTGTTGTTGTGGGTGATAGATGGGCTAAGGCCCATGTGGGGGCGACCAGCCTATACGAACCGAGACCGGCTGCTGAGGACGCACGATGGATCGAGGAAACGAATCGTTTTCTTATTAGTACCACCTTGAATATGTTTATAAATTCAAACTGAAAGCGTAAAATCATGGGAGAAGCGTATTGTGACGGTGAACCCGACGGACTCAATCCGTGCTTTATTATTAGGTAAAGATATATATATATATATATATATATATATATATATATATATATATATATATATATATATATATATATATATATATATATATATATATATAAGAAGGAGGGCATTGGGGCCAAACGTGGGGCCCACGAGGCAGGGGGCGCGCCCCCACCCTCGTGGATGCCACGTGTGCCCTATTCCGTGGTTCTCAAGTCTCATGTGTGTATTTTCCTCCAAAAATATCTATCTCGAAGTTTCATTCCATTTGGACTCCGTTTGATATTCCTTTTCTGTAAAACCCTGAAATAGGCAAAAAAATATCTGGACTGGGCCTTTGGGTTAATAGTTTAGTCCCAAAAATAATATAAAAGTGTATAACAAAGCCCATTAAACATCCAAAACATCTTAAATAATAGCATGAAACAATCAAAAATTATAGATACATCGGAGACGTATCAAAAGTCCCCAGGATATGATTTATTACTTCTCTGAAAAGTATTTTCTTGCTCATAAGAAACAAGCTGCCTTACAGGAAATATTTAACTTTGTGAAAATTAAAGAAGAGAGTCTCCCACAAGCTTGGGGCAGGCCTTGCCAGTTACTTAATGCTTTGCTTGATAATCCTCTTAATAAAAATAAAATACTTGTTATCTTCTATAATGGACTAACCAATGCTTCTAGGGATTTCCTAGATAGTTGTGCTGGTTGTGTTTCCAGGGAACGAACTATTGGACAGGTTGAAGAATTATTGAATAACATATTGAAAAATTATGATGATTGGACTCTTCTGAACCATCACCTAAGCCTACAACTGAGAAGAGGGCTATATTATATCTCAGTCCTGAAGATATGCAAGAGGCAAAGAATTCCATGAAGGAAAAGGGTATTAAAGCTAAGGATGTTAAAAAACTACCTCCTATTGAAGAAATACATGGGCTTAATGCACCACCATTGCCTAAGGTGGTAGAGGTAAATTCTCTAATGAAATTCAATGACAATGATAATCCTCACAATATGCACCCCAGCCAATGCCATCATGAGTTTGAAAATTACATTAGGAAACAAGATCACTTCAATGCAAATGTTATGAAACAATTCAAATACAATTCTGATATGATTGCTCGCTTGAGTGACTTGTTATTTAGAATTTCGAATGATGTTAGAGGTGTGGGGAAACATGCTTCTATGTTACAAACTCAGTTAGAACAAGTTGCTAAATCTCAAAGAGAATTACTTGATGAAATGAATAGCAATATACATGACTTTGTTGTTAGAGTTGCAACTAGAGGAGGAAAAATGACTCAAGGAACCACTCTATCCTGAGGGACACCCAAAAAGAATTGAACATGATTCACAAAGAAATAACACCACTACACCTAGTCCCTCTAAAAATAAAAATAAAAAGAAAAATGATAGGACTTTGCATCCTACTAGTGAACCTGAAGTAGAAAAACCTCCTGACAATGATAATGATGTTTCTATCTCTGATGCTAAAGCTCAATCTGGTAATGAACATTCACCTAGAGATAACGAAAAGGATAATGTTGATGTTCATAAAGACATTCAACCTAACACTGAAAAGGAACCAGATAATGATGTTGAAATAGAACCACCAGTTGATCTTGATAACCCACAACCTAAGAATAAAATATATGATAAAAGAGACTTTGTGGCTAGGAAACACGGTAAAGAAAGAGAACCGTGGGTTCAAAAACCTATGCCTTTTCCACCCAAATCTACTAAAAAGAAAGATGATGAAGAATTTGAACACTTTGCTGAAATGCCAAGGCCAGTCTTTTTGCATACTCGCTTGACTGATATCTTGAAAATGCCTCCTTATGCAAAGTACATGAAAGACATCATCACCAATAAGAGAAAAATACTAGAAGCTGAAATCTCCACAATGCTTACTAATTATACTTTTAGGGATGGAGTTCCTAAAAAACTTGGAGACCAGGAATACCAACTATACCTTGCTCCATAAAAAGGAATTATGTGATAACTGCTTTATGTGATTTAGGTGCTGGTGTTAGTGTTATGCCTTTCTTTTTATATAAAAGACTTGATTTGAATAAACTCACACCTACTGAAATACATTTGTAAATGGCTGATAAATCAACTGTCATACCTATCGGTATCTATGAGGATGTGCCCGTTGTTATTGCTAATGTTACTATTTTGACTGACTTTGTTATACTTGAGATGCCCGAGGACGAAAACATGTCGATTATCCTTGGTAAACCCTTCTTGAATACTGGAGGGGCTGTTATTGATTGCAATAAAAGCAAGGTCACTTTTCAAATCAATGGTAATGAGCATGCTGTGCACTTTCCAAAGAAACAATTCCAAGTGAATGGTGTTCATGTTATTGAAAAATCTCTGACAATCACTATTGGATGTTTTCATATACTTCTACCTATTGTTAAAAAGAAATATAAAATGCCTATTGTCGGGAACTTTCATATCCCTCTTGAGGTAACTTAGTGATTTATGAAAGTTCTTCGGTTTTATGCTAGTCGAAAGTTGTTGTTAATAAGACTTGATCAACCTTATTAATGAATCATTTTCGAGAGATATGAAGTTGATGAATTTAGTAAGCACTACCTTCTGTCCCTACCTATTATTTTCTATGTTTCTATTAGTTAAATAAAATAAAATGCCATGTTTCGTCTGCTTTCTGAATTCCCCATGCAATAAAAAATGGGCCAAAAATAAAAGTTCTTAGAATGCCCTGAAAATTTAACACGATTTTTTCCAAATATTTAAGAATTTTGGGTGCAAATTACATCAGAGGGAGGCGCACTATCTTGTTCATGCTTTGATTGATCTCATAGCATCATGTTAATCATTGCTTATTAATCTATAATTGCCATCCTATTGTTTGTCTTGATTGCTTTGGTTGCTGTGAGCTTGCAAGTACATTCAATGTACTGACCTGGCGTGTCATGCCAGTTTTTTAGGTCATGCTGGATAGGATTGCTTGTTTGCCGTGGATTCCTTGTTTGCGAGCTAGGATAAGCGTTCCAGCCAGAGTCCCTGCGGAGTGGAGTTCACCACCATCGTTGATGTTCCGCTGCCAGTAGTCATTCCACTGCTTCGTGTTGTTCTGCTGCTTGCATGGAGCAAATGTGGCACGCATAGTTTCGCTGTGCCGATGTAACCACTTGTACCCCCATAGATTGAAATAAAGAGTTGATTTTTTCTACACTAAGCAGTGTCGTATTCTAGAAGACTTCTCCTCGATCTCTGGGCTGGAATACAGGGCGTTCAGGTTTCTCTGAGCCGGGTTGCCACAGGCTTGGTATCAGAGCAGGTCTGGTTGTAGGACGCCCTAGCCCGCGCAAACATTAGAATGCTTTAGTATAGAGTCTGGTTGGTTTGTTGCACTTGATTGCCGCATTTTTTGTTGCATAGCATGCATATAGATTATTATCTTGTCGCTAACGGTTAATCTTGTGAGTGTAGGTGGCATCAGTTTCGTTCCACTACCTGCACCCTCCTTCTTTGCATGCCTGCTCTTCGGTGTTTGGCGTCATGTCTGTCCCAGCAGACTGATGCCCTGGTGCCAAATGTTCCAGACACCAATTGCAGGAGTGATGCTTAGGTATCTCGTCGGTATCTTTCCGTCACCCACTGATGGCTTCTCGCCCCTCGTTGGTTACCCCAATTGGAAGGTTTGAGATGCAGTGTAGCGGAAGTTTTCCCTTGGCAATACCAAGGATCGATTTCCCTGAGACTCCCAGTTTCAACAAGAAGGTGTCAACTGCTAACGGCGCCAGATATTAGCAATCAACGTGGACCTGCACACAGATACAAATAACTTTGCTCCCAACGAGTACAGAGAGGTTGTCAATCCCTCCGGCCTTGTAGTTTACAAAGGATCAAACGCAAGTGATAATAGTGATAGATATAATTGCAATAGTAAGTAAAAGCGGAAAGTAAATAGCGGATGTGATCAATGATGGTAATATGGACCGGAGTCTCGTGATGTTCACTAGTGATGTCTCTCTCCCAAAAGACGATAAAACAGCTATGTGAGGTAAACGAATTACAGCTGGGCAATTGACAGGACCATGTGCGCAAACCAATGTTGACTAAGTTGCAAGAAAGGTAGAGGTTCAAAGCATGGGCGGTACGCCGAGGTAAGTAGACCGAAATCCATCTGCATCTACTACTAATCATCCACCTTGAGATATCTATCCAGAACATCTCGCTGGTATTAAGTTGCGAGTCCCACCCATAGTGTAAACTCAAAGCAACAGACAACTGCGTTAAAAGAACTTTGCGTAAAGTAAACAATCCTTGCACCCGCGGGCACAAGCACCGTTGTTTTCCCCTTGTGGCAACAGCACATCCCCTAGACTCATGTTTCTGTCACTCAAGCTAGTCATCGAGGGGCATGAACCCACAATCAAGCATAACGTTCCCTCTTGGAGTCACTACCTACCACTTGGCCAAAGCAATAAATAACAACGGATAACATGCAAGAATTACTTACGAACATAAATATAAAAGAGGTGAATCAAATATATTACTCAAACACAATCTGAACATAATCTCATAATCCATCGGATCCCAGCAAACTCATCATAGCAACAACATAAGGATTACATATGTGCCTCGATCATGTAGGGCAGCTCACGAGGACTAATTAGTGAAGCACAAGAACGGGAGGAGAACATCACATAGCTACTGGTCATGGACCCATGGTCCAAGGGAGACTACTCACAACTCATCCGGGAGGCGTCCATGGTGGTGGAGAAGCTCCCGGTGGTGATCCTCCCCTCCGGCAGGGTGCCGGGAAGAGTTCTTCTGGTGCTCCCGATCTTGAAAGCGGCGGCGACGGCGGAACAGAGATGAGATCGTGAAAAAGAGTTCCCGTCTCGAGGGTTTCGGGAGACGCTTTAAATATATGCCAAAGGGGGGCATCAGACGAGGCTCGGGGGGCCCAGGCGCCCCCCCGGCGTGGCCCAGGGGGGCGCGCCACCAGGGCGCCTGGGGCCCTAGTGGTCCCCCTCCGGCTGTGCTTCGGGTGCCTGGTAGCTTCTGGAACGCTGATTTTTTATATAATTTTTCTGGATTTTTTCTGGCAGTTCTCGTAATGTGAAAACCTGAAATACAAAAACAGCCGAAAGCAGAAACTGGCACTGGGGTGCACTGAGTTAATAGGTTAGTCCAAATATGATCAAAAGTGTATGGAAGTGTATAAATAACATAGCAATATCACCCAAAAGAGGCATGGAGCAAGCAGAAATTATAGATACGTTTTGGACGTATCAACATCCCCAAGCTTAATTCCTGCTCATCCTCGAGTAGGTAAATGATAACAAGAATAATTTCTGTGGTGACATGCTATTAACCATATAGGACTTTTTAATAGTCACTTGACAAAAGCTTACTGAGACAATGAATCTATAGTAATTAAGTTGCCTCATGAGAAAATCACAAAGAACTGAAAGTTTTACAATATGATATTGAAACATCAAATAGATTTGTAATGAACATGGTGTGCAAATATGATAAAGTGATATCTCGCTTGCCCCCTTTAGTGAAGCAAAACATAAATGCAGGGGCACCTCCAAGGTTTAAGTGATGACTAGATACAATAATTTCAGAATAAACGATATCACAATCATGCAAAAGACAATGCTACTTTGGGACAATGCACATTACACTCAGAATGACAATCATGCTCTCAGTAGTTGGTGCTTTTAAAATAAGGTGGAGACTCTCGAAACGTGGCTTTTGTTGGCAAGGTTGAAAACCCGTAGTCGGAAACAAAGACAAAACATGTACCAGAGCTCTTGGTTTAAAACAGAGGTAATAATTATTTTAGATCATGCATGTTTCGTCAACGAGTGCTAGCAGACAACTCAATCACTTCTTGAGATGGACAAGTTTCGAGGAACGGCTCCCGAATGAGGACGATCACATCCTCTTAATCTCCTTTGTTTATCACTGCCAAAGTTTTCTGATTTCTCATGAACAAAGCGTGAAGGAGGGTTTGTTTGTTATATTATCTTTTTGAGCCGGGCGCACTCAATGCCAGTTCCTTCTCGTGTTATGGGTTTGCACATTATACATGCAATCCCGGGGTGAAGCTTGTCCAACTTAAAAATATTATGAATTAACTACTACTTCCTCATGGACTTACAACAGAGGCACAAAATAGGAATGCTTTTTCTTTGAATAATTTCGAGATGGTACATGCAAGTCTCCGTTAGGAGTGGCAGGTAAATACCATGTAGGAAGGTATGGTGGACTCATATGGCATAACTGGTATAAAGGAATGTGGATGCACAAGCAGTCAGTCCGCTTAGTACAGGTGGAGGTTAGCAAAAGACTGGGAGAGACCAACTAAGAGAGCAATGACGGTCATAATCATGCAGAGCGACAAAGCAACATTGAATCAGGCATGGAAGTTATATCGCTACTCAGAAACAAAAGATCATCAAGGCTTGACAGACTTTCTTTACAGTCTTAAATATGTGTGAGCATACGCCAAGTCAATCAAAATAAATTCTCGAAGGAAGATATTACTAAACCATACCACATCATAGGCAAACAAATCATGTTGGTACTCCAATAACACATTGGGAACCCCCCAGCTATTTGAGACTAACCATAAGAAAACATGAACAACTAAGCGCCATTATGCACGTAGCATCTTTATCATAGACATATCAACCAATGCAACGGAAGCAAACTCTCTTAATAAGATAAGCATGATAACTAAAGAGAGTTCAAGCAACCAACTAAACGAAAGCTCTTTAAAAAGATAAGCATGAAAACTAAGAGCTGAACATGACAGTAGCTATTGAAAGACAAAGAACACACACAGCAGAGATAGACATGAAAATTCTATGTTATGTTCTAGGTAGAAGTGGAGCGTGTTTCTCTCCCACATAAAGAAAGCTGAGTTCCGACTCGTTATGAAAAGCTAAAAGAAAACTAAAAGGAAAACTAAAAGCAAGACGCTCCAAGCATAGCACATAACACATGAAGTGATTAAAATATAGTGAAACGAAAGACGAACTGATAATGTTGATGGAGAAGGGGATGCACGGGGGCATCCCCAAGCTTAGACGCTTGAGTCAACTTGAATATTTCTTGGGGGTGCACGGGGGGCATCCCCAAGCTTGAGCGTTTGACACTCCTGAATCTTTTTATCATCTTCCCTCGCACACTTGAAAACTCCCTTCATACATAACTGATCATAATCTGATTAGCGAGGTTAGTACCCATAATAAAATAATTGTTCCTTGCTGGAAATAAAGATATTCTTGAAGTTCTACTGTTTCTCAAGATTTCCAAAAGGTTTTTGCAAAGAAAAAGCAAGCTCTAGGTTTGCAAAATGAAGGAAAGGCAAAACAGGACAGAATCTGTGAAAAACAGAACAGCAGGTAGTAAATGATTTTTCCGGGGCACTTCTGCAACTCTAATCAAAAAACTCAGAACAGATGCACGAAAGACAATTATATAGAGCACGCTGTCGAAAAAATTCAGACCAAAAAGATGATATGGTGATTTTATACGAATTTTTCTATCCAAGGACAGAATCTGTTTCCTGGACGGCACGTCACAACTTTTGAACTTTCTTGCAATCAGAGGCTATACTTGGCACAAAATTTGAAAAGCAAAGATACAATGATGATGCTAAAGTAGTAACAACATCAAGACACAACAAAAGCAAAATAAATTTATTCATGTGGGCTGCCTCCTAAAAGCGCTTTCTTTTATGCCTTTAAGCTAGGCATAATGCATAGAGATCAAGTTTTATCAAGAGTAAAAGAATAGCTAGCCCGTATAACGGACTCAAAAGGTAACTTAATCTTCTTTCGAGGGAAGTGTTCCATCCCTTTCTTGAGAGGAAACTGAAATTTTATATTACCCTCTTTCATGTCAATGATAGCACCAACGGTGCGTGGAAAAGGACGTCCCAAAATAATTGGACAAGAAGGTTCACATTCAATATCCATAATAGTAAAATCAACGGGAACATAGTTTTCATTGACAATGATAAGAACATCGTCGATCCTCCCCAAAGGTTTCTTTATGGAAGAATCAACGAGACGAACACCAAAAGAACAAGAATCAAAAGGTTTCAATTTAAGCATATCATATATTCTTTTGGGCATAATAGAGGTACTAGCACCAACATCACATAAAGCATAGCAAGAGAAGTTATTCAACTTAATTTTTATCATAGGATCCCAACCATCTTCTAGATTTCTAGGTATGGAGGCTTCTACTCTAAGTTTCTCCTCCCTAGCTTTGATAAGAGCATTAGTGATATGCTCTGTGAAGGCAAGGTTAATCGTGCTAGTGCGGGGATCTCTAGACATCTTGTGAAGGAAATCAATAACTTCGGTAAGAGTGCAATTGTCAAAATCAAGGTCACTACCATCAAGTAAGGTGGTAGTGGTGTCCTTTAGGTTCACTTGTTTGGTAGTTTCTATAGTCATAGCATCACCATTAATAGGTCCATCGGGACCAGGAGTGCATTGGGTGCTAAGAGTTTGGATATCCTCAACAACTTGGATAGTAGAAACAGTGTGGTGGGTAGGAAGGCTCTTAATTCTATCTTCTTCCTCCCTTTCTCTAGCCCATCTCTCTTTAAGTTTAGCCATCATCCTAATATTTTCATTAATTTGCACTTGAATAGCATTAATAGGAGTGACCTTCCTCTCCTTAAGAGGAGAAGTTCTAGTTTTAAGCAATTCTACCTCATTGGCTAAATTGTCTACCTTTGAAGAGAGATCACCTAGTTTGTTTAGTTTTTCTTCTACACTATTATTAAAAGCTTTTTGGGTAGTGATGAAATCTTTAAGCATAATCTCTAGTTCAGTAGTGGAGTTCTAGGTGCTAGGATAAGCATTGTTGTTCCCATAAGAATTAGAGGGGAACGGTCTAGGATTGCTACCAAAATTACTCCTATAAGCATTGTTATTAAAATTGTTTCTAGAGATAAAGTTCACATCTACTTGTTCTTGAGCAATCAAAGAATTTACAGGAACATCACGAGGATCAACAGAAGATTGCTTCAAAAGTAGAGACATGATCAAGTCAACTTTTTCATTTAGGGAGGAAATCTCCTCAACAGAGTTTACCTTCCTACCTGTTGGAGCGCGTTCGGTGTGCCATTGGGAATAGTTGGTCATCATCTCATCGAGAAGCTTTGTGGCAGCACCAAGTGTAGTTGACATAAAGGTTCCTCCCGCGGCCGAATCTAACAAGTTCCGCGAGGTAAAGTTCAAGCCTGCATAAAAAGTTTGGATAACCATCCAAGTAGTCAAACCATGAGTAGGGCAGTTCTTGATAAGAGATTTCATACGTTCCCAAGCTTGGGAAACGTGTTCATTATCCAATTGTTTAAAATTCATTATGTTACTTCTTAGTTGGATAATTTTAGCAGGTGGATAGTATTTTCCAATAAAATCATCTTTGCACTTATCCCATGAATCTATGCTGTTTCTAGGCAAAGACTGAAACCAAATTTTAGCTCCTCCTCTCAAAGAGAAAGGAAAAAGCTTAAGCTTAACAATATCACCGTCTACTTCTCGGTACTTTTGCATATCTCAAAGTTCAACAAAGTTGTTTAAGTGTAAAGCAGCATCATCTCCAGCACCGGAGAATTGATCTTTCATGACTAAGTTCAGTAAAGCAGGTTTAATTTCATACGAAGGTGCTGAAGTGGCAGGTGTAGTGATAGGTGTGCAGATAAAGTCATCGTTGTTGTGACTAGTGAAGTCACACAACTTGGTGTTCTCGGTGGAACCCATAGTAGCAAGCAAGCAAGATAAATATTTTTGTGATTTTCGATAAAAGATACTAAAGCAAAACTGAAAGGTAAACTAACAAGACTAAAAAGCAAAGCTAAAAGATAGCGTGCAACTCCCCTATCCTGAAGAGTGGAGTCCCCGGCAACGGCGCCAGAAAACTTTGCTTGATGGCTTCTCGCCCCTCGTTGGTTACCCCAAGTGGAAGGTTTGAGATGCAGTGTAGCGGAAGTTTTCCCTTGGCAATACCAAGGATCGGTTTCCCTGAGACTCCCAGTTTCAACAAGAAGGTGTCAACTGCTAACGGCGCCAGATATTAGCAATCAACATGGACCTGCACACAGATACAAATAACTTTGCTCCCAACGAGTACAGAGAGGTTGTCAATCCCTCCGGCCTTGTAGTTTACAAAGAATCAAACGCAAGTGATAATAGTGATAGATATAATTGCAATAGTAAGTAAAAGTGGAAAGTAAATAGCGGATGTGATCAATGATGGTAATATGGACCGAAGTCTCATGATGTTCACTAGTGATGTCTCTCTCCCAAAAGACGATAAAACAGCTATGTGAGGTAAACAAATTACAGCTGGGCAATTGACAGGACCATGTGCGCAAACCAATGCTGACTAAGTTGCAAGAAAGATAGAGGTTCAAAGCATGGGCGGTACGCCGAGGTAAGTAGACCGAAATCCATCTGCATCTACTATTAATCATCCACCTTGAGATATCTATCCAGAACATCTCGCTGGTATTAAGTTGCGAGTCCCACCCATAGTGTAAACTCAAAGCAACAGACAACTGCATTAAAAGAACTTTGCGTAAAGTAAACAATCCTTGCACCCGCGGGCACAAGCACCGTTGTTTTCCCCCTTGTGGCAATAGCACATCCCCTAGGCTCATGTTGCTGTCACTCAAGCTAGTCATCGAGGGCATGAACCCACAATCAAGCATAACGTTCCCTCTTGGAGTCACTACCTACCACTTGGCCAAAGCAATAAATAACAACGGAGAACATGCAAGAATTACTTACGAACATAAATATAAAAGAGGTGAATCAAATATATTACTCAAACACAATCTGAACATAATCTCATAATCCATCGGATCCCAGCAAACTCATCATAGCAACAGCATAAGGAGTACATATGTGCCTCGATCATGTAGGGCAGCTCACGAGGACTAATTAGTGAAGCACAAGAACGGGAGGAGAACATCACATAGCTACTGGTCATGGACCCATGGTCCAAGGGAGAAGCTCCCGGTGGTGATCCTCCCCTCCGGCAGGGTGCCGGGAAGAGTTCTCCTGGTGCTCCCGATCTTGAAAGCGGCGGCGGTGACGGAACAGAGATGAGATCGTGAAAAAGAGTTCCCGTCTTGAGGGTTTCGGGAGACGCTTTAAATATATGCCAAAGGGGGGCATCAGACGAGGCTCGGGGGGCCCAGGCGCCCCCCCCCCGGCGCGGCCCAGGGGGGGCGCGCCACCAGGGCGCCTGGGGCCCTGGTGGTCCCCCTCCGGCTGTGCTTCGGGTGCCTGGTAGCTTCTGGAACGCTGATTTTTTATATAATTTTTCTGGATTTTTTCTGGCAGTTCTCGTAATGTGAAAACCTGAAATACAAAAACAGCCGAAAACAGAAACTGGCACTGGGGTGCACTGAGTTAATAGGTTAGTCCAAATATGATCAAAAGTGTATGGAAGTGTATAAATAACATAGCAATATCACCCAAAAGAGGCATGGAGCAAGCAGAAATTATAGATACGTTTTGGACGTATCACCCACCCGTATTATTTCGGTGATAGACATGTTTCTATCCCGAATCATACCATCCATCTCATCCCTTCGGCAACCCTTACTAATAATTGTTATCAGAAAAGGGGCAATGCCATCAAGCCTTGCTTTTCCTCCCCTATATTTCCCTGTCATTCCATTCTTTGGACATGTACGGTTCCTTCGTACGCTTGATGATGATGTGGTCATGACCGTGTGTCTCGCTAGATGATCACCAAGTCCGTCCTCGCCTCCATATTCATCCAGTTCCAATCGGTGTTTAGCCAGTGCTTGGTGTAGCCTCGATTACGCCAACTCCTTCCACACGCCGATTCACTTTCGTGCACACCGCCACAGCATATTAAACCGCAGTACCGGAGTTTCCGCAAAATTTGTGTGCTTAGGTATGCATGCATATTATTGTGTGCGTAGCTGTAATATGTGATGTTGCTTGATTATTAATATTATTAGTGTGCTTGTGTGCTTTTGGTTTTCATCGTTTCTTTTGCTTCTTTCTTTGGGCCTTCGGTGTGGCATTATTTTCCCCTTATTAAAGTTGCTCATCAACCGACGCCAGACCTGAAGAATTAGCAAGGAGTTCAGATACTTTGAAGCTCGGATAAACGGAATGAAGTTATCAGCAAATTGAAGTGAAAGTTGGAATATCTCGTCTGAATGGAAAAAGAATCATGGATGGATAGTCAGTTTCGTGTTTGCAATAGCGTGCACTCCTTACGATAGAATGGATAATCAAGTTTGCCTCAATGTGCACTCTTCATGATAGTAATGATCAGATCAACAAGAAGATAAGCTATGTGCCAGACCAACAGTGCAGTTTCAGTCAAAGCAAGTGAGAATATGCCATGTATTCAATACTCAGAAAGGAGGATAATCCAGCAAACCCTGTTTCATGCAAGTAATCAACAACAGAAATATTAAGATAGTATGCATATATGGTAATCGGTCCGCATATCACAAGGAGAAGCTTCTGCAGCACGAAACCCAGTCTTCCTCAGCAAGACACTCTCAATGGTTTCCAACATGAGCCATCCAATCGTCCTTAATACGACACGGGTGCAGGATAGTACCTTGTGAGTTGACAGCAGATGGCAGAATCAGATCCGCAACAGTTGGTCAGAAGTAAGAACCAGTCAAGAACACAAGTCTGCCTCGGGAATCAGATTCTCAGATATATGTGAAGCAAGTCATATATACACCTTAGTGTGACAAAGTACTATGAAAATTGATGACAACACTGAGCTTTGTGCAAGTACCGGTGAACCTAGAATATGATCCTGATGAGCCCTTGTCTTCTTTTCTCCGGGTTCAGATGATCATTTCCCTATGGTTAAAACTTGAGAGGCGATGAACCTGCAATTCCAATGATGCTACCATGTCAGGAGATGAGGATAAAAGTACGCCTGTCAGAATATTGCGCCCGACAGAACCTATGGTCACATGAAGAAGCAATATGACCCCGCTCTTTCAGCCAAGGATCTAGATCAAGAAAACAATAATGAAGGAGCAAGACCAGCGGTGCAGATATGAAAACGGTTGCATGACCCACATGGTGCAGGGACCCCAGGCAGTCTGAGTTAGGATCGACCGCCATGGATATTCACCTAATGGGTCTACTCCATTTTGAACCACCGTCAGTCAAAGATGAGGATATTATCAGATAAGGTCACATCCCTTATGCTGGCCACGACATTCGACAATCAAATATTTGGTACAGATCTGGTACTCAAGACAGTGGAGCCAGTCAACATGATTCAGAAATTCCTGTGATAAGTCAGAGTCTGTCAGAAAAATGGGTATGCCTCAACTCACTGTTTGGAACTCGAGGGATTTGCATTTAGTGGAAAAACCCAATGCAAGGAGTCAGAGCTTGGGTATTCATCAGGAAAAATCTAATCACCAATTCATGGACAGTTGCCAGTACAGACACAACAATCGGAAATCACCCTTGGATTTGCGAGACAAACAGATATTCCAGACATGGTAAATCTCAGTCGGCAGATATGAAAAGAATTGGAACCAGTATAAGCATGAAAATGTGAGGTAAGATATGTCAGGATGTGGATAAAGTGAACAAAACCACCCCAAGATCAGTCAGGTAAGCCAGATGAAGAATTTAATGGGAACAATCAATAAAGGAAAAAGGACACCCGAGTTGGAAACGGTTTCCTTAAGGCAGTATGTTCATACTTGTTCCCTCAACAATAAAATCAAGAGGATGAGATTTGTTTAAGGGGGGGGGGGGGGAGGTTTGTCACAGCTTGATTTTTGGCACTTTCTTTTTCTTTTGTTTTTCTCAAGTTTTTGCTTGAGTTTTCTTTTTCAATGGCTTTGTGGTCTTTAAACTAAAGAAGATGACCTCTTCTTTCTTTCCAGAGTGGCTTGTCATCCTCAATTCCTTCCCTAGACCTTGCCACTTTCATCCTAGCCCAAATCCCGATATTCTTTTATTGGGAATATTCCTTTTTCTATTGGACTAACCCTGTCTGCCCTAGGTTGTGAAGCAACCTATATTTCCATCACTCCTAAAATTCCCAAATAATCATCATAAATTGTTTGGGTCATATCTTCATTAAATATGGCAAAACTTTTCCTTGCCATGTTCAAAAATAATCCTCCATTATTCATTTTCCCATTCTGCCCTAAATGGCACTTTGTGAAGCAAGTGCTATTTTTCTGTGCCCAATTGCCCTCAAACTTCTTGGACGTCTTTTCCTATCCATATCTTTGCCACATGCCAAAATTCAACCTCATTTGCCTAGGAGTTATTTAATTATGATTTTCCAAAGTTTCTGCCCAGAAAGAAACTTTGTGAAGGACGTACAAGCTAGGCATATCCAAATGAGTTGCAATTTTGCATGGTCCTCAATATCATCATATCTTAGCCCTCCACCAAAGTTGAGCTCATGTAATGCCTCCATGTGAGCTCATCTACAATTCTTTGATTATGTCCAAATTTTTAGTTTGTGAAGCAAGTATATTTTATCTTGCTCCATTAAGGCTGGAAATTTTTCTAAACCTTCTCCTATCCATATAACCTAGCTCCATAAAATTTGGGCATATTTTGTTTAGCAATTTTCCCTCAGGAATTTTCTCAAGTTCTTGTTCAGAGAGGACCATTATGAAGCAAGTACCATTTTGGCTTGGCCAACTGGTATGAAACTTTTTGGAGCATCTTCATATGGCCTAATAACTTTGCCATGCCCAATTTGAGCTCAAGTTGGCACGCCATTTGAGTGCATCATCTTGATCTCTATTCTGGACCAAAAATGTAGTTGTGAAGCAACTAGGATTTATATTGGTCCAATTATCCTCAAAATTCACAGGATCGTAGTCCTTCCTATCCTAAACACCCCAGACAACTCCATTGACCCCAATCAGTTCCCTGTGGATCAGCAGTACCCATCCAAGTTTGATGCAGTAAACTTCAGACGATCACTCACACCTCTCCTTGGCACGTTTTTGTGATCCATTACCTCCCTCGGCCTCTTTTATGCAGGGACTAGTCACTTGACAACTCCTCGCAACCTCTCTTGTCCTCTTCGTGCCAGTGACCATGGTGACCACCATTTTAGCAGGCAGTGGCTGCGCCTAGGGTGTCACTTGCTTCGGGCCCCTCTCCTGCTCGTCGTCCCAGCGAGCACGGGCTTGTCCAACAGCTCACGCGCGTCGTCGCCGTCTTCCTGGAGCCATCTCCCCCTCCGACAGGGCTTTAATGGCGCTTGCCGACACGCATCCACGGACATGTTGTAGCCGACCGTCGTTTCCTCCTCGGTGTCCTCTTCCTCTTCTTGTCCCCGAGCTCTGTCTCGTCTCCGTGACCTCTTTGCCTCGTCCACGTCCTCCTTCGATACCTTCCCGCACCCTCCCGTGATCGCTGTCGTTGCCAGAGTGTTGGTCGGACCTCCTGCAGCAGCACCCGATCTCAACCGCCTTGCCCCGCCTATTTAAGGCCACCCCGAGGCCGCTCGACCTCACCACCCGCCTCACCTTGCCCTCAGGACCCTGCCCCACTTATTCCCTGAGCCGGAGCTGCTCTCCTCGCCTCCCTCTGCCACCATGGCCGCCGCCCCCTCCAGCCTAAATTCGCTCAACGCCGAGCCTCTCCTTCCCTTCTCCCACCTCTAGACTAGCAACCAGACCCCGACGGTTCTTCCCAGACCTTCGCCTTGGTCCCCGGCGGCCCGCAACTCCCCTGCCCGATCATGCCCGAAGCCGCCGCCCGCCCCGGCCAGAGGAGTGCCCGATCCTCGAGGCCCGTGCACCCCCGGGATTGATGCACCGCTTCGTCGTGCGCACGTCGGTGTGCCGAGCGCCGCGGATGGTGGCCCGTAGCGCCGGAAGTCGTCGCTGAAGCTCGCCTCTGCCACGGCTGTGCGCGAGGCCAGGAGTTTGAAGACGACAACCTGGCCAGCCCTCCTGACCCCACCTGGCAGCGACCCAAGTGTCTGGGCCCGCCCCTGCCAACGTGTCAAGTGGAGACGTACTCGCTGGAACGCCCTATCAATATTCTGAAAACATATTTCTCTTCTGTGTTGCCCAAACTACGCTTTCCCAGTTCAGTAAGCGTATCCCTGTGCTTCTTCAGTGACGTTTACGCTTTCCCTACTGGGAAGGCGTATTTCTCTAAATTTGCTTTCTCTTTTTCAGCCTAGGGGCCTGTTTGTAGAAGTTATTTTACAGATTGGTCCCTAAACTTCGTCGGGCTATAACTTTTTGCTCGTAACTCCGAATGAGGTGAATCCAAAGCTCACTTCTTCGTCTCTTCGAGCCCGTACTTTTGGTACCATTTCCACTATGGTTTGACATACTGGAAATGACCATTTTACCCTTGCCCCTTATCAGCCCCCTCCGAGAGAGAATCTTTTCCGGCAAATCTTTGTGCGGCTTCACCGCACTTCTTCCCGGAGTATCCTTCATCCCCAGGCAAACCGCAACAACCACTTGCATGATAGCCATGCAGTAGCCATGGTTCTCAATGTGAATATTTAATAAAAATTTGTTGGTATCTGTCTGCTTGATTGCTACTGCTGTCGTTGTTTTGGTTATGCTCGTGGATTCATGCTCACTTTCATGCTATGTTCCGATGCTTCTTGTTAGTGTGTACTACTCGCTAGTATCTTGTTCACATATTATGCTTGGTAGTAGAAGTACATGCTAGTAGTAGTAATACTCGTCTGTTGCATGTTTTTTGTCTGCTATCTAGTACCGTGGTTGTGCCTGTTCTGTTTCAACTAGCTGGTTACATGCTTACTTGGTAGTATTCTCGTTATGTTCTTGCATGGTATTTATTGTTGACACTAGTTTGTTCTTGCATGGTATTTATTTATGATGCTAGTAGTAAAGTATGCCATTAGTAGTGTTATACTTGTGATATTCATGCTCGTCAGTATGCCATGCTAATTTGGACATATGCTTCATTGTGGTTATGCTCGATGATTATATTGCACCTCCATGCTTATGTTCATATCATGTTCATGCATTGTAGTTGCATCATGTTATTTTATGATGACTCAGCATTATTGCATTCAAGTTTAACCGGATAATAATAAACTTGAACAACTGTTGGCTGAGTCATGGTGCCACCAAATCGAGCTTTTTCCAGTGCAACCACGCTTACCTTCTTGGGAGTTCTTAACTCGGTACTTTGTTGTGCCTCTCACCAGTGCCTCCCACGAGGGAAGGTTATGGGCGTGCATACCCTAGCCCGGTAAGTAGACATAACCTTGTGTGCTCGTTTTTTTATGGATCCTTGTCCCCGTTTGGGACCGTTTTACCACGACGGTGGCCGTTGGTGTCTTTGGTAGACTCGGGGCCACCCAAGACCTAGCCTTGAGAGGGAGATGGTCGGAGTGGCCGGGAGAGTGCCATGACAAAGAGAGGGTTTCATCGGAACCTTTTGGTCTGCACGTATGGAAGTGAGAGGCCAGGGTTCCATAGTGTGGGTAAAGTGCGCTACTTCTGTAGGGTGTGTGTGTGTTAAATCTATCGATTGCCGCGCCCGCGGATATGGGCCCTGTTCATGTCGGTCATACTGTGGGTCAACCGAAATTATAATAATGTGCTTAATAACAACCCTGGTTTGATGATGAAAGAAGTTGGTTGATACTTATGTGATCGTGAGAGGATCACTTTGGTATTGTGAGTACCGACTTGTTGGATCTTTGGGATGTTATACGAGAGTCAATGGTAAAGGTCAAGCTCCTTGTGGTCATGAATGATAACTACGGTATTGTTAATACCAAGCTTGATTGGATTCTGAGATGATCGTGCGATGTCCATGATGGTAAGTGATGCATGTGATGGTTATGAGGTAACCCAAACAGAGTAAGTTTGTGCATGATAGTTTCATCATTGTTTAATGCTAGTATTATCATGTTCATGCCATGCTCGTATTGTTCTAGCTGCATTATCTTGTCCATGCTTTGATTGATCTGATAGCGTCATGTTAATCATTGCTTATTAATCTGTAATTGCCATCCTATTGTTTGTCTTGATTGCTTTGGTTGCTGTGAGCTTGCAAGTACATTCAATGTACTAACCTGGCGTGTCATGCTAGTTTTTCATGTCATGCTGGATAGGATTGCTTGTTTGCCGTGGATTCCTTGTTTGTGAGCTAGGATAAGCGTTCCAGCCAGAGTCCGTGCGGAGTGGATTTCACCACCGCCGTCGTTGTTCCGCTGCCGGTAGTCATTCCGCTGCTTCGTGTTGTTCTGCTGCTTGCATGGAGCAAACATGGCACACGTAGTTTTGCCGTGCCGATGTAACCCCTTGTACCCCCATAGATTGTAATAAAGAGTAGATTTGTTCTATGCTAAGAAGTGTCGTATTCCAGAAGACTTCTCCTCGATCTCTGGGCTGGAATACGGGGCGTTCCGGTTTCTCTGAGCTGGGGTGCCACATTGTGAATATTATATGATGCTTGTGGGCATTAGGAGGAATTTGAACAATTGGTTCGCAATGCTGGTCTCGGTCCCTACATTTCAGATAAGTGTGAACAATACCACATTCTCACTGAATCATTTGTCAAAGGATTTAAATTCCATCCTCGTGAGTCTAGGGTGTCATTTAAACTTTATGATAATCCTTTTGCCATATCACTAGAGAGTTTTGCCCGTCACTGTAAAATCGGGTTCGCTTGACAAACCGCCAAGGTCTGAGTTTGAGTTGTTTTTGTCTAGTCTTTCCCGTGGTGAGAATAGGGGAGTAATGCAAGGAAGAATAAAGAGCATTCATTTTCCCGCCATTCAGTACTTTGCATTATTTAATGGGAAATGTATTGTAGGCAAACAAGATTGTATTACACTTTGTGCTCCACACTTGAGCCTCATACGCACCGCTCTCACCGGTGATAGAAGTTATAATCTCGTGGGGATTGTTGCATGCAGGTTACAACATAATGCTAATAGTGGCTATTTCTATGGTGGAATCTATTCCACGCGTTTAGCAAGATCACTGGGTGTTTCACCTCTGCCCTTTGACCCTATCCCACCCACGTAGCATTTAAACTTTGATGCTATGAAAAGTCATAAGATCCTTAAAGGAGACTCTCATAACTTCACCTATAATTTGCTATTTAACCAAACGTTGTGCACACATATTTGCATGTGCCTGCTCTTTTTTATTATCACAGGAAGGGAAGGTATTTAGTTCTTGAGAGCGAAGCCCGAGCCCATAACACTGCGGTGGAGGCAGCACGGCAGGCTGAGGCATCAGCACCGAGAGTCTCCATGAGCTACCACGCCGACCATTATCCAGGCTACTGACTGATCACCAAGCTAGGCCAAAATTCTAAGCTTGGGGGAGTACGTGTTTCTCACCGACTTTACATTCATGTTCACACATCTAAGTTGTCGATGTACACAATTTTTCATTGTATTATCCATGCTTAATTTTATATTCTCTCTTTCCTCTTCTGTGTTTGAAAAACTTGAGAAAATACCAAAAAGATTTCCTTGTCTTCTTTTGTTTGTTGGGAGCTTTCCCGTGTAAATAGTTTTTCTTGTTTTGCTTTCCATTTTTACTTGCTTGTTCTAGAAAACCAAAAACTCCAAAAATATTTTAGTGTGTTTCTCTGAATTTCTTTTCTGTTCATTGAGTCGTACCAAGGAGAAGACCACGATGAAAATGTTGAGTGGCTCTCATACGCCACTACTGCAGGTTGCTGCTAACGCCGCACTACGATTAGAGACCCTTTCAGAAACTATGTGCGATGCAATCATCACAAACGGTGGTGTATGAAAACCATCAAAATTGTGTAAAGCGTTTGCGAAGACGGATGCATGAAACACGGTTCAGATTTTAGTTGCGTGTGCGATGAAGGGCGTACGATTCAGTTCAATTGACTGTTTGCGATGAGGAGGAACAGAAGAAACGGGCAGCCAGATGAAGGTGTGTGTGATACACAACATACAGTTCACTCGGATGAACTGTTTGTGATTAGGCAACACAAAAGAAACGGGCAGCCAGATGAATGTATGTGCGATATACAGCATACAGTTCACTCGGATGAACTGTTTATGATTAGGCAACACAAAAGAAATGGTCAGCGAGATCAAGGTGTGTGCGATACACGGCATGCGGTTCGCTCGGCCTTGTCGTCAGTGTGTGACCTTCTTGGGGAACGTAGCAGAAATCAAAAAAATTCTACGCATCACCAAGATCAATCTATGGAGTCATCTAGCAACGAGGGAGAGGGGAGTGCATCTACATACCCTTGTAGATCGCGAGCGGAAGCGTTCAAGAGAATGGGGATGATGGAGTCGTACTCGTCGTGACCCAAATCAGCGATGATCCTAGCGCCGAACGGACGGCACCTCTGTGTTCAACACACGTACGGAGCGGGGATGTCTCCTCCTTCTTGATCCAGCAAGGGGGAAGGAGAGGTTGATGGAGATCCAGCAGCACGACGGCGTGGTGGTGGAAGAAGCGGGATTCCAGCAGGGCTTCGCCAAGCGCTGCGGGAGGAGGAAGATGTGTCACGCGAGGGAGAGGGAGGCGCCAAGGCTTAGGGTGCGGCTGCCCTCCCTCCCTCCACTATATATAGGGCCCCTAGGGGGGTGCCGGCCCTAGGAGATCCAATCTCCAAGGGGGGCGGCGGCCAAGGGGGGAAACTTGCCCCCCAAGCCAGGTGAGGCCCCCCCCACCCCTAGGGTTTCCAACCCTAGGCACAGGGGAGGCCCATGGGGGGCGCACCAGCCCACCAGGGGCTGGTTTCCTTCCCCTTTCAGCCCATGGGGCCCTCCGGGATAGGTGGCCCCACCCGGTGGACCCTCGGGACCCTTCTGGTGGTCCCGGTACATTACCGGTGACCCCCGAAACCTTCCCGGTGGCCGAAACTGGACTTCCTATATATAATTATTTACCTCCGGACCGTTCCGGAACTCCACGTGACGTCCGAGATCTCATCCGAGACTCCGAACAACTTTCGGGTTACCGCGTACTTATATCTCTACAACCCTAGCGTCACCGAACCTTAAGTGTGTAGACCCTATGGGTTCGGGAGACACGTAGACATGACCGAGACGACTCTCCGGTCAATAACCAACAACGGGATCTGGATACCCATGTTGTCTCCCACATGCTCCTCGATGATCTCATCAGATGAACCAGGATGTCAAGGATTCAATCAATCCCGTATACGATTCCCTTTGTCTGTCGGTATAGTACTTGCCCGAGATTCGATCGTCGGTATACCGATACCTTGTTCAATCTTGTGATGGCAAGTCTCTTTACTCGTTCTGTAACGCATCATCCCGTCACCAACCCCTTAGTCACATTGAGCTCATTATGGTGATGCCTTACCGAGTGGGCCCAGAGATACCTCTCCGTCATACGGAGTGACAAATCCCAGTATCG
Source organism: Secale cereale (assembly GCA_902687465.1). Taxonomy (NCBI): domain Eukaryota; kingdom Viridiplantae; phylum Streptophyta; class Magnoliopsida; order Poales; family Poaceae; genus Secale; species Secale cereale. The sequence continues at coordinate 553,802,801 of LR738714.1, forward strand.
GTTTGTGCCAACCCAACAGATGCTTTCGGAGATACCCGCAGTGTACCTTTATAGCCACCCAGTTACGTTGTGACGTTTCGCACACCCAAAGTATTTCTACGGCATCCGGGAGTTGCACAACCTCATGGTCTAAGGAAAGGATACTTGACATTGGAAAAGCTTTAGCATACGAACTACACAATCTTGTGCTAGGCTTAGGATTGGATCTTGTCCATCACATCATTCTCCTAATGATGTGATCCCGTTATCAATGTCATCCAATGTCCATGGTCAGGAAACCATAACCATCTGTTGATCAACGAGCTAGTAACTAGAGGTTTACTAGGGACACGTTGTGGTCTATGTATTCAGACATGTATCACTTTTTCCGGACAATACAATCGAAGCATGAACAATAGACAATTATCATGAACAAGGAAATATAATAATAACCATTTTATTATTACCTCTAGGGCATATTTCCAACAGTCTCCCACTTGCACTAGAGTCAATAATCTAGTTACATTGTGATGAATCGAACACCCATATAGTTCTGGTGTTGATCATGTTTTGCTCGTGGAAGAGGTTTAGTCAACGGATCTGCGACATTCAGATCCGAATGCACTTTACAAATATCTATGTCTCCATCTTGAATATAATTCCGGATGGAGTTGAAACGACGCTTGATGTGCTTGGTATTCTTGTGAAACCTGGGGTCCTTGGCAATGGCAATAGCTCCAGTGTTGTCACAGAAGAGAGTCATCGGGCCTAACGCACTTGGAATAACTCCTAGGTCGGTGATGAACTCCTTCATCCAGACTCCTTCCTGCGCTGCTTTGGAAGCAGCTATGTACTCCGCTTCACATGTAGATGCCACCCCGACGCTTTGCTTGCAACTGCACCAGCTGACTGTTGCTCCATTCAAAATATACACGTATGCGGTTTGTGACTTGGAGTCATCCAGATCTGTGACGAAGCTAGCATCGACGTAACCCTTTACGACGAGCTCTTCGTCACCTCCATAAACGAGAAACATATCCTTAGTTCTTTTCAGGTACTTCAGGATGTTCTTGACCGTTGTCCAGTGTTCCATACCGGGATCACTTTGGTACCTCCCTACCAAACTTATGGCAAGGTTCACATCAGGTCTGGTACACAGCATGGCATACATAATAGAACCTATGGCTCAGGCATAGGGGATGACACTCATATTTTCTCTATCTTCTGCCGTGGTCGGGCTTTGAACCGTGCTCAATCTCATACCTTGCAATACAGGCAAGAACCCTTTCTTGGACTGATCCATATTGAACTTCTTCAATATCTTGTCAAGGTATGTGCTTTGTGAAAGAGCAATGAGGTGTCTCGGTCTATCTCTATAGATCTTGATGCCTAATATGTAAGCAGCTTCTCCAAGGTCCTTCATTGAAAAACACTTATTCAAGTAGGCCTTTATGCTTTCCAAGAGTTCTACATCATTTCCCATCAGCAATATATCATCCACATATAATATGAGAAATCCTACAGAGCTCCCACTCGCTTTCTTGTAAATACAGGCTTCTCCCCAAGTCTGTATAAACTCAAACGCTTTGATCACCTCATCAAAGAGAATGTCCCAACTCCGAGATGCTTGCACCAGCCCATAGATTGAGCGCTGGAGCTTGCATACCTTGTTAGCATTCTCAGGATCGACAAAACCTTTCGGCTGGATCATATACAGTTCTTCCTTAAGAAAGCCATTATGGAATGCCGTTTTGACGTCCATTTGCCATATCGCATAATCATAGAATGCGGCAATTGCTAACATAATTTGGATGGACTTCATCATCGCTACGGGAGAGAAAGTCTTGTCGTAGTCAATCCCTTGAACTTGTCGATAACCATTAGCGACAAGCCGAGACTTATAGATGGTCACATTACCATCCGCGTCAGTCTTCTTCTTAAAGATCCATTTATTTTCTATGGCGTGACGATCATCGGGCAAGTCCACCAAAGTCCATACTTTGTTATCATACATGGATCCTATCTCGGATTTCATGGCTTCAAGCCATTTGTCGGAATCCGGGCCCGCCATCACTTCTTCATAGTTCGAAGGTTCACCGTTGTCTAACAACATGATTTCCAGGACAGGGTTGCCGTACCACTCTGGTGCGGAACGTGTCGTTGTGGACCTACGAAGTTCAGTAGTGACTTGATCTGAAGCTTCATGATCATTATCATTAACTTCCTCCCTAGTTGGTGCAGGCACCACAGGAACATCTTCCTGCGCTGTGCTACTTTCCGGTTTGGAATGGGTGACTGTCACCTCATCAAGTTCCACTTTCCTCCCACTCACTTCTTTCGAGAGAAACTCTTTCTCTAGAAAGGATCCATTCTTGGCAACGAAGACCTTGCCTTCGGATCTGAGGTAGAAGGTGTACCCTATAGTTTCCTTAGGGTATCCTATGAAGACGCATTTCTCCGATTTGGGTTCGAGCTTTTCAGGTTGAAATTTCTTGACATAAGCATCGCATCCCCAAACTATTAGAAATGACAACTTAGGTTTCTTGCCAAACCAAAGTTCATACAGTGTTGTCTCAACGGATTTAGACGGTGCCCTATTTAAAGTGAATGCGGCAGTCTCTGAAGCATAACCCCAAAATGATAGCGGTAAGTCAGTAAGAGACATCATAGATCGCACCATGTCCAACAGAGTACGATTACGACATTCGGACACACCATTACGCTGTGGTGTTCCAGGCGGCGTCAGTTGTGAGACAATTCCACAGTTCCTTATGTGCGCGCCAAATTTTGACTTAAATATTCTCCTCCACGATCCGATCGTAAGAACTTTATTTTTCTGTCACGTTGATTCTCAACCTCATTCTGAAATTCCTTGAACTTTTCAAAGGTCTCAGACTTGTGTTTCATCAAGTAGACATACCCATATCTACTTAAGTCATCTATGAGGGTGAGAACATAACGATAGCCACCATGAGCTTCAACACTCATTGGACCGCACACATCGGTATGTATGATTTCCAATAAGTTGGTTGCTCGCTCCATTGTTCCGGAGAACGGAGTCTTGGTCATCTTGCCCAAAAGGCATGGTTCGCACGTGTCAAATGATTCATAATCAAGAGACTCCAAAAGTCCATCTGCATGGAGCTTTTTCATACGTTTGACACCAATATGACCAAGGCGGCAATGCCACAAGTATGTGGGACTATCATTATCAACCTTACATCTTTTGGCATTCACACTATGAATATGTGTAACATCACGTTCGAGATTCATTAAGAATAAACCATTGACCAGCGGTGCATGACCATAAAACATTTCTCTCATATAAATAGAACAACCATTATTCTCAGATTTAAATGAATAGCCATCTCGCATTAAACGAGATCCAGATACAATGTTCATGCTCAAAGCTGGTACTAAATAACAATTATTGAGGTATAAAACTAATCCCGAAGGTAGATGCAGAGGTAGCGTGCCAACGGCGATCACATCGACCTTGGAACCATTCCCGACGCGCATCGTCACCTTGTCCTTCGCCAGTCTCCGCTTATTCCGCAGCTCCTGCTTTGAGTTACAAATGTGAGCAACTGCACCGGTATCAAATACCCAGGAGCTACTACGAGCGCTGGTAAGGTACACATTAATAACATGTATATCACATATACCTTTGACGTTGTCGGCCTTCTTATCTGCTAAGTATTTGGGGCAGTTCCGCTTCCAGTGACCCGTTCCCTTGCAATAAAAGCACTCAGTCTCAGGCTTGGGTCCATTCTTTGGCTTCTTCCCGGCAGCTGGCTTACCGGGCACGGCAACTCCTTTGCTGTCCTTCTTGAAGTTCTTCTAACCCTTGCCTTCCTTGAACTTAGTGGTTTTATTCACCATCAACACTTGATGTTCTTTCTTGATCTCCACCTCCGCTGATTTCAGCATTGAATACACCTCGGGAATGGACTTCTCCATCCCTTGCATATTGAAGTTCATCATGAAGCTCTTGTAGCTAGGTGGGAGTGACTGAAGGATTCTATCGACGACTGCTTCATCTGGGAGATTAATTCCCAACTAAGACAAGCGATTGTGCAACCCAGACAATTTGAGTATATGCTCACTGACATAACTATTCTCCTCCATCTTACAACTGTAGAATGCATCGGAGACGTCATATCTCTCGACTCGGGCATGAGCTTGGAAAACCATTTTCAGCTCTTGGAACATCTCATATGCTCCGTGGTGCTCAAAACGCTTTTGGAGCCCCAATTCTAAGTTGTAAAGCATGCCGCACTGAACCAGGGAGTAATCATCACAACGCGACTGCCAGGCGTTCATAACATCTTGGTTCGCTGGGGCAGGAGCGTCACCTAGCGGTGCTTCAAGGACATATGTTTTCTTGGCAGCTATGAGGATGATCCTCAAGTTACGGACCCAATCCATATAGTTGCTACCATCGTCTTTCAGCTTGGTTTTCTCTAGGAATGCGTTGAAGTTGAGGACAACATTAGCGTGGGCCATTAGATCTACAAGACATATTGTAAAGATTTTAGACTATGTTCATGACAATTAAGTTCATCTAAACAAATTTAATGAACTCCCACTCATATAGACATCTCTCTAGTCATCTAAGTGATACATGATCCGAATCGACTAGGCCATGTCCGATCTTCACGTGAGACGGACTAGTCATCAACGGTGAAAATCTTTATGTTGATCGTATCTTCTATACGACTCTTGTTTGACCTTTCGGTCTTCCGTGTTCCGAGGCCATGTCTGTACATGCTAGGCTCGTCAAGTGAACCCTAAGTGTATTGCCTATGTAAATCTGGCTTACACCCGTTGTATGCGAACGTTAGAGCCTATCACACCCGATCATCACGTGGTGCTTCGGAACAACGAACCTTAGCAACGGTGCACAGTTAGGGGGAACACAATTCTTGAAATTTTAGTGAGAGATCATCTTATTTACTACCGTCGTTCTAAGCAAATAAGATGTAAAAACATGATAAACATCACATGCAATCAAATAGTGACATGATATGGCCAATATCATTTTGCTCCTTTTGATCTTCATCTTCGGGGCTCCATGATCATCATCGTCACCGGCATGACACCATGATCTCCATCATCATGATCTCCATCATTGTGTCTTCATGAAGTTGTCTCGCCAAACATACTTCTACTACTATGGCTAACGGTTAGCGATAAAGTAAACTAATTACATGGCATTTTTTCATTCACACACAGGTCATACAATAAAATAAGACAACTCCTATGGCTCCTGCCAGTTGTCATACTCATCGACATGCAAGTCGTGATTCCTATTACAAGAACATGATCAATCTCATACATCACATATATATCATTCATCACATCCTTTTGGCCATATCACATCACATGGCACATGCTGCAAGAACAAGTTAGACGTCCTCTAATTGTTGTTGCAAGTTTTTACGTGGCTGCTAATAGGTTTCTAGCAAGAACATTTCTTACCTACGCCAAAACCACAACGCGATATGCCAATTTCTATTTACCCTTCATAAGGACCCTTTTCATCGAATCCGTTCCGACTAAAGTGGGAGAGACTGTCACCCGCTAGCCACCTTATGCTACTAGTGCATGTCAGTCGGTGGAACCTGTCTCACGTAAGCGTACGTGTAAGGTTGGTCCGGGCCGCTTCATCCGACGATGCAGCCGAATCAAGATAAGACTAGTAGCGGCAAGAGAATTGAACAAATCTACGCCCAGAACTACTTTGTGTTCTACTCGTGCAAGATACTACGCATAGACCTAGCTCTGATACAACTGTTGGGGAACGTAGCAGAAATCAAAAAATTTCTACGCATCACCAAGATCAATCTATGGAGCCATCTAGCAACGAGGGATAGGGGAGTGCATCTACATACCCTTGTAGATCGCGAGCGGAAGCCTTCAAGAGAACGGGGATGATGGAGTCGTACTCGTCGTGATCCAAATCACCGATGATCCTAGCGCCGAACGAACGGCACCTCCACGTTCAACACACGCACGGAGCAGGGACGTCTCCTCCTTCTTGATCCAGCAAGGGGGGAGGAGAGTTTGATGGAGATCCAGCAGCACGACGGTGTGGTGGTGTTAGAAGCGGGATTCTAGCAGGGCTTCGCCAAGCGCTGCGGGATGAGGAAGATGTGTCACGGGAGGGAGAGGGAGGCGCCAGGGCTTAGGGTGCGGCTGCCCTCCCTCCCCCCCCCACTATATATAGGGCCCCTAGGGGGGAGCCGGCCCTAGGAGATCCAATCTCGAAGGGGGGCGGCGGCTAAGGGGGGAAACTTGCCCCCAAGCCAGGTGGGGCGCCCCCACCCCTAGGGTTTCCAATCCTAGGCGCAGGGGAGGCCCATGGGGGTGCACCAGCCCACCAGGGGCTGGTTCCCTTCCCATTTCAGCCCATGGGGCCCTCCGAGATAGATGGCCCCACCCGATGTACCCCCGGGACCCTTCCGGTGGTCCCAGTACAATACCGGTGACCCCCGAAACCTTCCTGGTGGCCGAAACTGGACTTCCGATATATAATTCTTTACCTTCGGACCATTCTGGAACTCCTCGTGATGTTCGGGATCTCATCCGGGACTTCGAACAACTTTCGGGTTACCGTGTACTTATATCTCTACAACCCTAGCGTCACCGAACCTTAAGTGTGTAGGCCCTACGGGTTCGGGAGACACGTAGACATGACCGAGATTACTCTCCGGTCAATAACCAACAGCGGGATCTGGATACCCATGTTGGCTCCCACGTGCTCCTCAATGATCTCATCGGATGAAGCATGATGTCAAGGATTTAATCAATCCCGTATATGATTCCCTTTGTCTGTCAGTATAGTACTTGCCCGAGATTCGATCATCGGTATACCGATACCTTGTTCAATCTCGTCATGGCAAGTCTCTTTACTCGTTCCGTAACACATCATCCTATGACCAACCCCTTAGTCACATTGAGCTCATTATGGTGATGTCTTACCGAGTGGGCCCAGAGATACCTCTTTGTCATACAGAGTGACAAATCCAAGTCTCGGTTCGTGCCAACCCAACAAATGCTTTCGGAGATACCCGCAGTGTACCTTTATAGCCACCCAGTTACGTTGTGACGTTTGGCACACCCAAAGTATTCCTACGGCATCCGGAAGTTGCACAACCTCATGGTCTAAGGAAAGGATACTCGACATTGGAAAAGCTTTAGCATACGAACTACACAATCTTGCGCTAGGCTTAGGATTGGGTCTTGTCCATCACATTATTGTCCTAATGATGTGATCCCATTATCAATGACATCCAATGTCCATGGTCAGGAAACCGTAACCATATGTTGATCAACGAGCTAGTAACTAGGGGTTTACTAGGGACACGTTGTGGTCTATGGATTCACACATGTATCACTGTTTCCGGATAATACAATTGAAGCATGAACAGTAGACAATTATCATGAACAAGGAAATATAATAATTACCATTTTATTATTGCCTCTAGGGCATATTTCCAATAGACCTGTGTGGCAACCTTTTTCTCCCCACTAGCCTCTTCTTGTACCGTGGCAACTGATACGTCCAAAACGTATCTATAATTTCTGCTTGCTCCATGCCTCTTTTGGGTGATATTACTATGATATTTATACACTTCCATACACTTTTGATCATATTTGGACTAACCTATTAACTCAGTGCACCCCAGTGCCAGTTTCTGTTTTCTGTTGTTTTTGTATTTCAGGTTTTCCCGTCACGTAAACTGCCAGAAAAATCCCGGAAAATTTATATAAAAAATCAGCGTTCCGGAAGCTCCCACACGGCCGAAGTAGGGCCGGAGGGGGGCCACCAGGGCTCCAGGCGCCTTGGTGGCGCGGCCCCCCTCCTGGCCGCGCCGGGGGGGCGCCTGGGCCCCCCAAGCCTCCGCTGATGCCCCCCTTTGGCATATATTTAACACGCGTCCCGAAACCCTCGAGGACGGAACCCTTTTTCGTGATCTCATCTCTGTTCCGCCGCCGCCGCGCTTCCAAGATCGGGAGCACCAGGAGAACTCTTCCCCGCACCCTGCCGGAGGGGAGGATCACCACCGGGAGCCTCTCCACCACCATGGACGCCTCCCGGATGAGTTGTGAGTAGTCTCCCTTGGACCATGGGTCCATGACCAGTAGCTATGTGATGTTCTCCTCCCCTTCTTGTGCTTCACTAATTAGACCTCGTGAGCTGCCCTACATGATCGAGGCACATATGTAATCCTTATGCTGTTGCTATGATGAGTTTGCTGGGATCCGATGGATTGTGAGATTATGTTCAGATTGTGTTTGAGTATATATTTGATTTACCTCTTTTATATTTATGTTCGTAAGTAATTCTTGCATGTTCTCCGTTGCTATTTATTGCTTTGGCCAAGTAGTAGGTAGTGACTCCAAGAGGGAACGTTATGCTCGATTGTGGGTTCATGCCCCTCGATGACTAGCTTGAGTGACAGAAACATGAGTCTAGGGGATGTGATGTTGCCACAAGGGGGAAAACAACGGTGCTTGTGCCCGCGGGTGCAAGGATTGTTTACTTTACGCAAAGTTCTTTTAATGAAGTTGTCTGTTGCTTTGAGTTTACACTATGGGTGGGACTCGCAACTTAATACCGGCGAGATGTTCTGGATAGATATCTCAAGGTGGATGATTAGTAGTAGATGCAGATGGATTTCGGTCTACTTGCCTTGGCGTACCGCCCATGCTTTGAACCTCTACCTTTCTTGCAACATACTTAGCATTGGTTTGCGCACATAATTCTGTCAATTGCCCAGCTGTAATTCGTTTACCTCACATAGTTGTTTTATCGTATTTTGGGAGAGAGACATCACTAGTGAACATCATGGGACCCCGGTCCATATTACCATCACTGATCACATCCGCTATTTACTTTCTGTTTTTACTTACTATTTGCAGCAATACCTATCACTATTATCACTTGCGTTTGATCTTTTGTAAACGACAAGGCCGGAGGGATTGACAACCTCTCTGTACTCGTTGGGAGCAAAGTTATTTGTATCTGTGTGCAGGTCCAAGTTGATTGCTAAGTATCTGGCGCCGTTAGCAGTTGACACCTTCTTGTTGAAACTAGGAGTCTCGGGGGAAATCGATCCTTGGTATCTTTGCCAAGGGAACACTACTGCTACACTGCATCTCAAACCTTCCACTTAGGGTAACCAACGAGGGGCGAGAAGCCATCAGCAACCGTCCACCGCCTCTTCGCCTTTCCCTCTCGATTTGGAATTGTTGTTGCATGCTCTTCCTCCCTCCATTTGCCTTCACCCTTCCTTCTGCCATTGTTCGATCGTCTTCACCATGGAGGGAACAGGCTGGAAACGACCTCGTTATTCTTGGCCCGATCTGAAAGATGACGTGGTGGAGGAATTCATTAATCGGTGCGACATCATCACCTCGGCTAGTATGGCAGGTTCGTACAAGACCATTCTCGACATAAAAAATAGGATCATTACAAAGAACCCAAGGGTTCATGAGCGGTTTGATCTCCCCTATCTTCTTCGCCACCCTGCTCGCCATCGCGAGGACGACGAAAGCCTTGCCTTGTGAAAGTTGATGCCGCTTGATAATGATACGTGTGATGTTAATATGCCATCGCTTAAGGGTAAGGCCTGGGCAGGCGCAAATGGAGATTGGGTTGTTTATATTGGGAACAACTGCGAATGGGAACTTGTGAATGTGTGCACTCGTCACCGGGTTCCACTTCCTAAAATCTCATACTGCCATGAGGTTCAACACACAGATTGTCTACGTACTTTCAGATACGATCATCATGACATTCGTCTATGGAAGATAGTAATTTCTCGAGTTCCCAAGCGCTCTTGGGAATACAAGAACTATGATGTTGTTTCTATCTTCGACAAGCTTGTTGCCATCTCTGCTTCCACGGATGGATGGATATTGCTCAAAAATAAATTTATGTACACGAATGAGTACTGTGATGCAATTCAATATGAGCGTCTTGTGTTGGCTGCCACCACTCGTGGCACTATATTTGCATGGGATCCTTATTGTTTTGGTACATTTGTCTTTCACCATAATTTGAATAGTTTCATCCACATGCATGCTAGTTAGTATCACCGTACTAATTAACCTTCCTGTGTTTCCAAGGTCCTGTGAACATTCCACCAGCTATACTTGAAAAAATGTATAACCAAGGGGGAGATGACGATGGTGATGATCACGATCATGAGGACGAGCAGGACCCATATACTTAGTGGCGCTTGGCAACTTATTCCAATGGATCACCTCTTCTTGTATGTATACAGGCCATCGCTGTTACTAACGAAGCAGGTGTTGTCTCCCATCGTCGCACTATCCGAACCTATTCCAACATTCATTGTAGGGTATTCCGGATGGATACTAGTGTACTAGCGCCAACACCTCCTTCTCCCTAGTTCAGTATTGATAGTGTTGGAGAAAACTCGCTCTTCCTTGGACAAAACTATCCAATGATGGTGAAAGGCGATCCAACTGCTGTTGACACAACGTTACTACCATTTATGAGAAGCAAATGTATCTATACCTTGGACATTGCTATGGTTCCCTACTGTGGCTATCACAATATGTGTCCTGATATAGGCTGCTTCAGCATGGATGATCAGTCCTGCGTTGGTCTCAAGATTGACAATAGCTGGCCCTTCCCAGAGAATCAGTTATGGTTCAAAGCAAGCATTTCCAATGCCAAGGATTGGTTGAGCTAAAGTTCGTTTCATCGCTTTGTTATTTGTTGTGTGAGAAAAACTTTACTTTACTAGAATGTTTTGTTGGAAATAATCTATAACCCAGCATGTACCCTCGTTGTTGTTGTGTGTTGATGACTTGTTGTATGTAATGAATGGTACATTTGCATATGCGTCCCATCAACTAATGCATGCTCGCACGTCACACGGGTCGCGTGGCGGCACGTATATTATTGTTTTATTTGGATGACAAAAAAAGTACAATGCCACTTTGTATTGGTGTCCATATGAACAGTGCTAGTGATTTTAGTTGCAAAAATTAGATAGTGCTAGTGATTTTTAGCTGCACAAATGGCAATGTTACTAGATACACAAATGTCAATCTTTCCAGTTTGACAAATGGCAACATACCCAAAATGGAAGATATGCAAATCTTACCCAATTGTTTGTACGTGGTTGCACACGGGTCATGCAAAACAATCGTTTGCGTTGTAGGGGTGCAAGAATCCTGCTCGACACATTTTCCCTGGGCTTCCTGTGGAAGCTGCTGGTTTGCATCCGGGTGTTCTAACTAAAACGTTTGCAATGCGTGTTTTATACTTGAAAACCATTGACATTTTTTTCAAAAGAAAATCGTTTGATAAGTCTGTACATTAAGAGAGAAAAACACAAGTTCGTTCAAACCATATCTTTCATTCAGTCACACTGCAAATTTATATTCATATGATCGAGAATTCTAGATACAGCATTAAACCCCAAAAAAACTATTTCTGGCGGCGGCGAAAGTGGCGTGCCGCGCCGTCATTGTCGTTGTCGTCCTCCGGGACGCCGTTGTTGAAGTCTTGAAGGCAGTACAAAATGTTCTTTAGTTGTAAATCAAACATCATGTCGTCGCGCGATCGACGGGCGGGGCGCGGGAGGACGGCAACTGCGGCCGCTGAGAGGTAGCAGTCGACGGCAGCGTCCCGTGCCGCTGAGGGGGCGCACGGGCACGGGCGCGGCGGCTGCAGCCAAACGCATGGGGACCGGCGCTGCGGTGGGTGGAGGGGTGCGCAAGGGCGCGGAGGGTGCAGCCAAACGCACGGGGGTCGGCGCCATGGTGGGTGGAGGGGCGCGCACGGGCACGGGCACTGGCGCTGGCATGTACACGAGCTCGCGCGGGTCCGCGGAGACCTCGCTGACGCCCGCGGCTTCCAGCTCTGTGATAGTGCTCGGCGACCAGCCCGTCAATGCTACGGGGATGGTCGCTGGCGCGGGCGCTGGGACGGGAGCGGGGGCAGCAACCGCCGCAGCCAACTCATTCTGGGCCATGTCCATGAGTCATTCCTCCTTATTTTCTATCTCCTCCGGCTCAGAGTCGACTTCACCAAACTTGAAGACTAGTGGCAGATGATCATTCTGCGCCATGGCAGTGGAGGTCTGCGGGGGGGGAGGGGGAGGGGAATGGGAGGCGAACAGTAAGGCCGACCAAACTAAACAGCAGCTCGGGCGTCATTAATGGAGAGGAAGGCGGGCAGCCATGGAAGTCAAAGGGCTCGCTTCCCAGTGAGCCTGCGCAGCATACAGCAAGCACGCTTTCCGGTGAGCCTGCGCATTGGAGGACATCTTGCACGCCTCTCGGTCAGCGTGCGCACCGGACTGCGCTCGCACGCCTCCCGTTCAGTCAAGGTCAAGCAGTTGTCCGCACGGCACCTCCTACAGCCATTAAAACAAAGACATGTGGCATCACGTGAATGGTTAACAGAACGCACATGTTTTGAATTATACAAATGTTTGAGATATTAAAGTGGCAGCTATTTTTTCAAAATGCCTTTGTTGGCTGTCATTTTTCGAGTGCGCCTTCTCTCAAAATGGACACGAAAAATACCACAACATGTTGGGTGCCATTCCATGATAGCATGCCAAGTTTCATGAATTTCAGACGAGTTTTGGATTTACTAGAATTTAAAAACCAGGCATCTCAATGTTTTTGTCGGCAATCAACGGTGCCCTGGTGTTTGAAATTCATTCCCATTTCTTGCATGGGACCTAAGCATGCACCCAAGGACACAGATTTGATTTTTCAACCAATTTATATGCACATAAATGCATTGAAAACTCAGTTAATGCATAAAAATGTCCAAAAGAACCCCAAAAAATCACAAAAATTGACACAACACTCCTTTTGTTCTTTGTTGACACGAGAAAAAATTTGGAAGCAATAAGAGGCAGTGGATATCATTTCGTCCCCAAAGGTGGGACGTTCCCTACCGAAACCATGATGCTTGTTGTGAGAAGCTCTGGTTTGTGAGAAGCATATATCCAAACCTGCCCCAAACGGGATTGTTTTACCACGGCATGTTGATGCCGCTCCATGAAAGCATGCCAAGTTTCATGAATTTCGGAAGAGTTTTGGATTTATTAGAATTTAAAAACGAGAAATCTCAATATTTTGCCGGCAATCAACGGTGCCCTGGTGTTTGAAATTCATTCCCATTTCTTGCATGGGACCTAAGCATGCACCCAAGGAGACAGATTTGATTTTTCAACCAATTTATATGCACTGGAGCATGTGCATGTAGTACAAATTTGAATTATGCACATAAATGCATTGAAAACTCAGTTAATGCATAAAAATGTCCAAACGAACCCCGAAAATCCCAAAAATTGACACAACACTCCTGTTGTTCTATGTTGACACGAGAATTTTTTTGAAAGCAATAAGAGGCAATGCATATCGTTTCATCCCTAAAGGTGGGACGCTCCCTACTGAAACCATCATGCTTGTTGTGAGAAGCTCTGGTTTGTGAGAAGCATATACCCGAACCTGTCCCAAATGGGACAAATTTCTTAACACGGCATGTTGATGCTGCTCCATGATAGCATGCCAAGTTTCATGAATTTCAGACGAGTTTTGGATTTACTAGAATTTAAAAACTAGGCATCTCAACATTTTGCCGGCAATCAATATTGCCTTGGTGTTTGAATTTCATTCCCATCTCTTGCATAACCTAGAAATTCACCCAAGGACACATATTAGATTTTTCAAACAACCTTAGTGCACTGGAGCATGTTCTTGTAGTTCAAATTTGAATTATGCACATAAAATGCCTAGAAAACCCAGTTAATGCATAAAAATGTCCAAACAAACCCCGAAAAATCACAAAAATTGACACAGCACTCATGTTGTTCTATGTTGACACTAGAAAAAAATTGAAAGCAATAAGAGGCATTGGATATCGTTTCATCCCCAAAGGTGGGACGTTCCCTATCGAAACCATCATGCTTGTTGTGAGAAGCTCTGGTTTGTGAGAAGCTTATACCCAAACCTGCCCCAAATGGGACAAAAATTTTACCATGGCATGTTGATGCCGCTCCATGATAGCATACCAAGTTTCATGAATTTCATACGAGTTTTGGATTTACTAGAATTTAAAAACCAGGCATCTCACGTTTCACCAGCAATCAACAGTGCCATGGTGTTTGAATTTCATTCCCATCTCTTGCATGGGACCTAGAAATTCACCCAAGGACACACATATGATTTTTCAACCAACTTTCATGCATTGGAGCATGTGCTTGTAGTTAAAATTTTAATTATGCACATACAATGCCTAGAAAACCATGTTAATGTATAAAAAGGCCAAACGAACCCCGAAAAATTCCAAGATTGAACACAACACTCCTTTTGTTCTTTGTTAACGCTAGAAAAGTTTTGAAAACAATAAGAGGCAACGGATATCGTCTCGTCCCCAAAGGTGGTACGTTCCCTATAGAAACCATCATGCTTGTTGTGAGAAGCTCAGGTTTATGAGAAGCTTATACCCAAACCTGCCCCAAATGGGATAAAATTTTCACCACGGCATGTTTATACCGCTCCATGATAGCATGCCAAGTTTCATGAATTTCAGACGAGTTTTGAATTTACTAGAATTTAAAAACCAGGTATCTCAACGTTTTGCCGGCAATCAACAGTGCCCTGGTATTTGAAATTCATTCCCATCTCTTGCATGGGACCTAGAAATTCACCCAAGGACACACATGTGATTTTTCAACCAACTTTAGTGCATTGGAGCATGTGCTTGTAGTTCAAATTTGAATTATGCACATACAATGCCTAGAAACCCCAGTTAATGTATAAAAAAGGCCAAACGAACCCCGAAAAATTCATTCACATTTCTTCCGTGGGACCTAAGCATGCACTAAAGGACACAGATTTGGTTTTTCAACCAATTTGTATGCACCAGAGCATGTGCATGTAGTTTAATTTTGAATTGTGCACCGAAATGGCTAGAAAACCAGTTTAATGTATGAAATGTCCAAACGAACCCTGAATAATTCCAATTCTTTTACGACACACATACAGTTGCATGTTCACTGCAGATAAAAGGTCTAGCAATTCAAACACCGTCCATTGCCGCTGTGACCCCATTTTGTAATTCAATCAAGTAGATCCCACAAAGTTTTTTCTTACCAACCGTGTGACATGTAGTACAAAATATCTTGGAGGATCGTCGGTGTGTAGTACGCCTATGGATTACGCGAGAAGGTGCGTCGGCTATAGTCCATAGCCGGCGTGTCAAGCACACTAGCTCACTCCCCAAAACTCCCGCCTCTGCATCCCTCGCAATCTCGAAAATATCTACCGCCTGGAAGGTTTTAATGTTTGATAGCACACGATTAGTATGTGCGGACCGTGTGCGATGTCTGTTACTCCCGCTCTGCTTCAGTCCCTTGATTCAAATTTTTCAGTAGCCCCGGCATTTTACTCCCGCCTCTGCATCCCACGCAATCTCAAAAATATCTACTCGCCCTTGATCCAAATTTTCAATAGCCCCGCCTTGTTACTCCCGCCTAGTAAAATTTTCAGTTGCTGTGGTATTTCCTCAAACACAACCTCCGCTCACACAGACACACACAACCCTCGAAACCATTGGTAGGTCACCGCCATCGCCGGTGCTTCCATCCTCAACCTCTGCCTGTGTGCCGGGGAGCTCGAGTAGCCAATGGCCAAAAAGAGATTTATCACGGCCTTTTCGCCCGATGCCGGAGAGGTGGCCGCCGAGGTGTCCCCGTCGTCCTCCGCGGGCCTGATCCGCCATCATCGGTCCCCTGATCCGCCCGCCGCCGCGCCCCTACGCTGGTTCGAGGACTTCCTCGTCTTCCCTATCCGGCGGCCAACGAAGTCCTACCTCGGGGTCTAGCAGCGGTGGTGAGGGACGTGGGTGTTGGGGAACGTAGTATTTCAAAAAAAATCCCTACGATCACGCAAGATCTATCTACTAGATGCATAGCAACGAGAGCGGAGAGTGTGTCTACGTACCCTCGTAGACCGGGAGCGGAAGCGTCTAGTGACGCGGTTGATTTAGTCGAACTTCTTCGCGATCCAATCGATCAAGCACTGAACGTACGGAGCCTCCGCGTTCAGCACACGTTCAGCTTGATGACGTCCCATGAGCTCTTGATCCAGTAGAACCTTGTGGGAGAGTTTCGTCAGCACGACGGCGTGGTGACGGAGATGATGAAGCTTCCGGCGCAGGGCTTCGCCTAACCATTGCAACGGTATGACCGAGGTGTGTTTCTGTGGAGAGGGGCACCACATACGGTTGGGAGAGATCAACTGATCAACTTGTGTGTCTATGGGGTGCCTCTACCCCCGTATATAAAGGAGTGGTGGAGGGGGAGGGCCGGCCCTCTCTATGGCGCGCCCTAGGGGAGTCCTATTCCCACCGAGAGTAGGATTCCCTCTTTCCTAGTAGAACTAGGAGCCCTTCCAAGTAGTAGGAGTAGGAGAGAAGGAAAGGGAAAAGAGAAGAGAAGGAAGGAGGGGGCGCAGCCCCTCCCCCTAATCCAATTTGGACTAAGCATTGGGGGGCGCGCAGCCTCCTCTCTCTCTTTCCCCTAAAGCCCAATAAGGCCCATATACTCCCCGGCGAATTCCCGTAACTCTCTGGTACTCCAAAAAATACCCTGAATCACTCGGAACTTTTCCGATGTCCGAATATAGTCCTCCAATATATCGATATTTACGTCTCGACCATTTCGAGACTCCTCGTCATGTCCCCGATCTCATCCGTGACTCCGAACTACCTTCGGTACATTAAAACTCACAAACTCATAATACCGATCGTCATCAAACGTTAAGCGTGCGGACCCTACGGGTTCGAGAACTATGTAGACATGACCGAGACACTTCTCCGGTCAATAACAAATAGCGGAACCTGGATGCTCATATTGGCTTCTACATATTCTACAAAGATCTTTATCGGTCAAACCGCATAACTACATACGTTGTTCCCTTTGTCATCGGTATGTTACTTGTCCGAGATTTGATCGTAGGTATCACCATACCTAGTTAATCTCGTTACCGGCAAGTCTCTTTACTCGTTCCGTAATACATCATCTCATGACTAACTCATTAGTCATTTGCTTGCAAGGCTTATTATGATGTGTATTACCGAGAGGGCCCAAAGATATCTCTCCGACACTCGGAGTGACAAATCCTATTCTTGATCTATGCCAACACCACGAACACCTTCAGAGACACCTGTAGAGCATCTTTATAATCACCCAGTTACGTTGTGATGTTTGATAGCACACAAGGTGTTCCTCCGGTATTCGGGAGTTGCATAATCTCATAGTCATAGGAACATGTATAAGTCATGAAGAAAGCAATAGCAGTAAAACTAAACGATCATAGTGCTAACCTAACGGATGGGTCTTGTCCATCACATCATTCTCCTAATGATGTGATCCCGTTGATCAAATGACAACTCATGTCTATGGCTAGGAAACATAACCATCTTTGATCAATGAGCTAGTCTAGTAGAGGCATAGTAGGGACACTCTGTTTTGTCTATGTATTCACACATGTACTAAGTTTCCGGTTAATACAATTCTAGCATGAATAATAAACATTTATCATGATATAAGGAAATAAATAATAACTTTATTATTGCCTTTAGGGCATATTTCCTTCAGTCTCCCACTTGCACTAGAGTCAATAATCTAGTTCACATCGCCATGTGATTTAATACCGATAGTTCACATCGTTATGTGAATAACACCCATAGTTCACATCGCCATGTGACCAACACCCAAAGGGTTTACTAGAGTCAATAATCTAGTTCACATCGCTATGTGATTAACACCCAAGAGTAATAAGGTGTGATCATGTTTTTGCTTGTGAGAGAAGTTTAGTCAACGGGTCTGTCACATTCAGATTCGTATGTATTTCGCAAATTTCCATGTCTACAATGCTCTGCATGGAGCTACTCTAGCTAATTGCTCCCACTTTCAATATGTATCCAGATTGGTATTTAGAGTCATCTAGATTAGTGTCAAAGCTTGCATCGGCGTAACCCTGACGACAAACTCTTTATCACCTCCATAATCGAGAAACATTGTCAGGACCCCGATCCTAAGTCACACCGATCTTGCTGTAACACGTCATATCACTTTGCGGCCTCACGCACGGTATCCCCATGGGTGCCACCTTACCTGGCCCGGGACCGTTTGCGCATTTTTGCACATGTATATGACAGTGTCGCTAGCATCCATATGACAGAGAACCCGGGCCGACATGGCTAGTTATAAACCAAAAGTGGCACTAAATTACAGAGACAGGCATCCATGACCCAGCAACAAACGTGTCGGTCATCAACGTATGAACCCAAGTCGTAGCAAGCTACATGGACTTAAAGGAACAACGCGTGACATTTCCCCTAAGGGACAGACACAGGAGCGAAGAAGGACACATGCCGACCAGCCTACGTGTTCCGAGCAGTAGCAAGCTACCAAGGCTCATTGGAAACACTAGGAGGCATTTCCCTGTAAAATAGGCTACCAAAGGAAAACAACTAGGTGTCGGATCCCACACATACCAAGCATTTCAATCATACACACAATATGCTCAATATGTGCAAATACAACATTGCATCACAACAGAACTCTATGACTCAAAGTACTTTATTTAAGAGGCTCCAAGAGCCATACATAACATATCCATACAGGCAGGGGTCACATGACCCAACACTCAAGTCATACAGTCATACAAGCACAAGCGGAAGCTACATGTCTGAGTACAGACAACTTAGAAAATAAAACAGGCTTGGTGTAGCCTGACTATCTACAAGGCCCTTCACAAGCTCCAGATCTCCGTCTGGGTGACAAGCTACTCGTCGACGTCAACGTCTATGTAGAACTCATCAGTAGGGGCAGGGTTCTCCTCTGCAACAGTTATTAAGCAAACATGAGTACAAAGGTACTCAACAAGTCTTACCACAGAACCTATCATACATGCAACATTATCAAAGGGGGTAGTGGAGTTCATAGCAGAAAGCCAGCTTTGACCCTTGGCTAACCTATACTACAACTCTCAACAGATTGCAAGATATTATTACGACACGACTCCTCTACTCACCACAACAATACACCACCGCGGATCCTCTTCCGTCATCCTACGGAAGGGCCATCCACGGCACTCACACTTGTCTTGAGGCTTTGAGTAGTATCCATCAACTTGTCTATGAACTGTAAGAGTAATCAAGTAGTTCGTACCGCGAACAACGGTTATTCGAATAGATTGATAACCCTGCAGGGGTGTACTTCTTCACACACGCTTCCACCACTTATCGCCGTTTACTCGACATGTACTCCGCAACCTTCAAGAGGAAGCCCAGCGAGGGTGTCGGCCACGACCTGACAAACTACACAAGTCTCTCGTCTAGGTTTATCGCCTATTTGGGTTCCATCCGTGGGGAGATCCGGCCGGGGTGTCGCTCACGGCCCCAAACGATGTGTACAGGGTTCCCGAGTCACCAAACGGGCAACCGGTACACCGTGCCACGTACCTGTCGCATCACAACCCACCCCGAGGGTCAGCGTTGTGCACGGCCTCCAGTAAACTATAAACACCAGAAACTAGTTGCAACTCCTGGACAGAGATCGAGGGTAATTAATAAGCCGAGAGGGTCAATTAAGGATCCCAATGTGTGGTAGTAGCTGAAACTCGAACCACACATACAGATCTCGGGTCCTATGGACGATTCCAATGAAACAACCCACCATGTACTCCTACATGGCCTTTCATCGATACCTTTACCAAGCATATTCCACATTTCCTTCTCTTTATCGGTATGATCATTCCACTCTGGCCATCACCCAGATGAACCAGACCTGACACAACTCTAAGCATAGCAGGCAACATAAACAAATAGCATGGTGGATCACACATCACATGGCTCAATCAACTCCTACACATGCTAGTGGGTTTCAACTATTTACTATGGCAATGACAGGTCATGCAAGGGAATAGGGTTCAACTACCGCAGCAAGTAGCAGTTCACACGCTGCTGCCTTAATGCAGTAAAAGAGAGCAGGAGCGAGAAGATGGGTTTGTATCGGGATGATCAATGATTGCTTGCCTGACAGAGTGGTTGTCGGGTACTGCTCTTCAGTTGGATACGCGGAAGTATCCTCGGGAGCAGGACCTAACACGGAGAATACCGGCGATACAATTAATAAACAAACAAATGCAACAACATGATTCATGCTCATGACATGGCAAGATGCATGTGTTTTGGACTAATGCAACTATAACCAGAAGGGTTTGAGCCTATTTGAATCAAAGATTCAAATTGAAACTCAAACTATTATTTAATTAAGTGCTTTATCATGTTTTAATGTATACAGCAAGGTTAACTTGCTCAGACATGCATGAAACCAGTGCCATTGGAAATATTGGATTTTTCTGATCAATTTTCATATATAAATCTTTTCTATCTGAGCTACTGTTGAATTTATATGATTTTTTTGAAGTTAACAGCATTTTCTGGAATTTCCTGAATTATTTTAAATCTAAAAATCCCAGAAAATATTTTACTGCGTCAGCATGACCTCATGCTGACGTCAGCCAGTCAACAGGGCGTCCAGGTCAAACCTGACTAGTGGGTCCCACATGTCTGTGACTCACTAAACTAATGACAACAATTAGTACTTAATTTAAAACCTAAACTGAAATTAGTCCACGGCCGGCCCCACATGTCAGTGACACAGGGGGGAGGGGGTCCAGGCGTGGTCAAAACAGGTCAAACCCATAGGCGTCTTGCCGCCGACGAGAGCCAGGACGGCGGCGCGGCTCGGAAACTGCATTCCGATGACCAAATTAGCGGCGGAGGGCATCTACAGAGAGCTAGAGGAGTCGCGCATCCAACGGAACAGGCCGGAGCAGCTGGGGTGGTCGGAAACGACGGCGGTGACCTCAACGGCGGCGGCCGGAGCTCGGGTGCCGATGAACACTATGGCACAGGGCACCGTAGGTCTAATGGTTGGTTCCTACGGGTGCTACGAGCGCTCGTGAAGACGACGGGCATGTGCACGGAGCCAATTGGGCACCAGAGCCTCGTCGACGGCGGGCTTGTGCGGCGGCGTGCTACAGCGAGCTAGGGGCGGCATCTACGGTGAGAAAACGGAGCGGGGAGGAGAGGGGTTCGACTCAGGAGCTCACAGGGAGGCGGATGAGGTGCTCAGCGGGCTCGGGGAAGTGTCAAGGCGGGTGCACGGTCGCCGGCGATCTCCACGGCTGTAGGTTGAAGACGGCGACGGTGAGGGCGAAGCAGGGCTTCTGGCGTCGTGTAGCTCAGTGCGGAGGACGAGTAGGACGAGGCGGAGCTTCTGGGCTAAACAGCTGGGCGAGAGAGGTACGGTAGCTACGGCGAACGGCGTCGGTGGCAACGGTGGCGCTCGGCCGCGAGGCGCAAAGCGAGGGAGACGAGGCAGGGAGAGAGGGTAGCGGTCGAGGGGGTCGAGGGGGTCTGCGTTACGTCGTCCGGTTCCATCCAAGGGTCGAAGAGGCCAGCCAGGCAGGCAGGAGGTGGCCGGCGCGTCGGCGGCGCTCGCCACCGAGCTGCTTCGTGCGCTGGCACGGCGAAGAAGACGGGGATGCCCCTGGTGGGCTGGGCCGGCTGGGCCAGGCAGGTAGGTGGGCTCAGGTAAGTTTGCTTCTGCCCTTCTTTTTTTCTATTTACTTTCTGTTTCATTTCTTTTGCAACTTTGTGGAATTAATAAAAATGCCAGAACATTTTTATAGCTCATAAAACTAGTCATGCCCACTGTATATAATATGAACAGCATGGAACATTTTAGTTTATGATTATTTGGGCACACAAAATATTTTATAGCATTTAAATGCCCAAATACAAATACCATATGATTTAATCGAGAGACCTTAGATGTCCTAGAAAATTGTGCACCATTTTTGGCAGAGGTTTAGGACCAAGGCAGAAATGATGAACATTTTGAAGGGCATTTTGGGTACATTGGAAAAGATTTTATCAAACCCTAGTTGTTAGAAGAGGGGTGCTGGGGTTTCTGTCATTCCCATTTCAAGTTTCTTTGATAAGTAAACATGATGCACACTCTAGCTAGACCTAATGCAAGTGCTAACTAGGGATGTCACAAACATTTCCTTAGTCATTCAGTTACTAAGGATAATTTTTGACCGATGTACAGTGATCTACTCCTAGATCAAAATTGTACTCTCTTGCCAAACTCAGGGAAGGGTATACAATAGGTCTGGTATACAGCATGGCATACTTTATAGAACCTATGTCTGAGGCATAGGGGATGACTTTCATTCTCTCTCTATCTTTTGTTGTGGTCGGGCTTTGAGTCTTACTCAACTTCACACCTTGCAACACAGGCAAGAACTCTTTCTTTGACTGTTCCTTTTTGAACTACTTCAAAAAAATTCAAGGTATGTACTCATTGAAAAACTTATCAAGTGTCTTGATCTATCTCTATACATCTTGATGCTCAATATGTATGTAGCTTCATCGAGGTCTTTCTTTGAAAAGCTCCTTTCAAACACTCCTTTATGCTTTCTAGAAAATTCTACATCATTTCCGATCGACAATATGTCATTCACATATACTTATCAGAAAGGCTGTAGTGCTCCCACTCACTTTCTTGCAAATACAGGCTTCACTGCAAGTCTGTATAAAACTATATGTTTGATCAACTTATCAAAGCATATATTCCAACTCCGAGATGCTTGCACCAGTCCATAGATGGATCGCTAGAGCATGCACATTTTTGTTAGCACCTTTAGGATCGACAAAACCTTCTAGTTGCATCATACACAACTCCTCCTTGATATATCCATTCAGGAATGCAGTTTTGACATCCATTTGCCAGATTTTATAATCATAAAATGCGGTAATTGCTAACATGATTCGGACATACTTAAGCATCGCTACGGATGAGAAAGTCTCATCGTAGTCAACTCCTTAAACTTGTTGAAAACCTTTCGCAACAAGTCGAGCTTTGTAAACAGTAACATTACCGTCAGTGTCGGTCTTCCTCTTGAAGATCCATTTATTTTCGATGGCATGCCGATTATCGGGCAAGTCAACCAAAGTCCATACTTTATTCTTATGCATGGATCCCATCTCAGATTTCATGGCCTTAAGCCATTTTGCGGAATCTGGGCTCATCATCGCTTCCTCATAGTTCGTAGGTTCATCCTGGTCTAGTAACATGACTTCCAGAACCGGGTTTCCGTACCACTCTGGCGAGGAATGTACTCTGGTTGATCTACGAAGTTCAGCAGTAACTTGATCCGAAGTTTCATGATCATCATCATTAACTTCCTCACTAATTGGTGTAGGAATCACTAGAACTAGTTTCTGTGATGTACTACTTTCAATTCGGGAGAAGGTACAATTACCTCATCAAGTTCCACTTTCCTCCAACTCACTTCTTTCGAGAGAAACTACTTCTCTGGAAAGTATCCATTTTTAGCAACGAATATCTTGCCTTTGGATCTGTGATAGAAGGTGTACCCAACAGTTTCCTTTGGGTATTCTATGAAGACACATTTCTCCGATTTGGGTTCGAGCTTATCAGGTTGAAGATTTTTCACATAAGCATCGCAGCCCCAAACTTTAAGAAACGACAACTTTGGTTTCTTGCCAAACCACAGTTCATAAGGCGTCGTCTCAACGGATTTTAGATGGTGCCCAATGTAATGTGAATGCAGCTGTCTCTAATGCATAACCCAAACAATAGTGGTAAATCGGTAAGAGACATTATAGATTGCATCATATCTAATAAAGTGCGGTTACGACGTTCGGACACACCATTACGCTGTGGTGTTCCGGGTGGCGTGAGTTGTGAAACTATTCCACATTGTTTCAAATGAAGACCAAACTCGTAACTCAAATATTCACCTCCACGATCAGATCATAGAAACTTTATTTTCTTGTTACGATGATTCTCTACTTCACTTTGAAATTCTTTGAACTTTTCAAATGTTTCGGACTTGTGCTTCATCAAGTAGATATACCCATATCTGCTTAAATCATCAGTGAAGGTCAGAAAATAACGATACCCGCCGCGAGCTTCAACATTCATCGGTCCACATACATCAGTATGTATGATTTCCAATAAATCTGTTGCTCGCTCCATTGTTCCGGAGAACAGAGTTTTAGTCATCTTGCCCATGAGGCATGGTTCGCAAGCACCAAGTGATTCCAAAAGTCCATCACTATGGTGTTTCTTCATGCGCTTTACACCAATATGACCTAAACAGCAGTGCCACAAATAAGTTACACTACCATTATTAACCTTGCATCTTTTGGCTTCAATAGTATAAATATGTGTATCACTACGATCGAGATCTAACAAACTATTTTCATTGGGTGTATGACCATCGAAGGCTTTATTCATGTAAACAGAATAAAAGTTATTCTATGACTTTAAATGAATAACCGTATTGCCACAAACATGATCAAATCATATTCATGCTCAACGCAAATGCCAAATAACATTATTTAGGTTCTACACTAATCCCGAAAGTATAGGGAGTGTGCGATGATGATCATATCAATCTTGGAACCACTTCCAACACACATCGTCACTTCACCTTTAACTAGTCTTTGTTCATTCTGCAACTCTCGTTTCGAGTTACTAATTTGAGCAACTGAACTGGTATCAAATACCCAGGGGTTGCTATGAACACTAGTAAAATACACATCAATAATCTATATATCAAATATACATGTGTTCACTTTGCCATCCTTCTTATCCGCCAAGTATCTAGGGCAGTTCCACTTCCAGTGACCATTTCATGTGCAGTAGAAGCACTTAGTTTCAGGCTTGAGTTTAGCTTTGGGTTTCTTCACGGGAGTGACAACTTTCTTGTCATTCTTCTTCAAGTTCCCTTTCTATCCCTTTGCCCTTTACTTGAAACAAGTGGTCTTGTTAGCCATCAACACTTGATGCTCTTTCTTGATTTCTACCTTCGCCGATTTCAGCATCGCGAAGAGCTCGAGAATTACTTTCGTCATCCCTTGCATATTATAGTTCATCGCGAAGTTCTACTAACTTGGTGATAGTGTCTAGAGAACTTTGTCAATTACTATCTTATCTGGAAGATTAACTCCCACTTGATTCAAGCAATTGTAGTACCCAGACAATCTGAGCACATGCTCACTGGTTGAGCTATTCTCCTCCATCTTGTAGGCAAAGTACTGTCAGAGGTCTTATACCTCTCGACACGGGCATGAGTATGAAATACTAATTTCAACTCTTGGAACATCTCATATGCTCCATGGCATTCAAAATGTTTTTGAAGTCGCGGTTATAAGCCGTAAAGCATGGTGCACTAAACTATCAAGTAGTCATCATATCGAGCTTGTCAAATGTTCATAATGTCTGCATCTGCTCCTGCAATAGGTTTGTTACCTAGCGGTGCATAAAGGACATAATACTTCTGTGCAGCAATGAGGAAAATCCTCAGATCACGGAACAAGTCTGCATCATTGCTACTAACATCTTTCAACTTAGTTTTCTCTAGGAACATATAAAAAACAAACGGGGAGCTACGTCACGAGCTATTGATCTACAACTTAGATATGCTAATACTACCAGGACTAACTTCATGATAAACTGAAGTTCAATTAATCAAATTACTTTAGAACTCCCACTTAGACAGACATCTCTCTAATCATCTAAGTGATCACGTGATCCATATCAACTAAACCATGTCCGATCATCACGTGAGATGGAGTAGTTTTCAATGGTGAACATCTTATGTTGATCGTATCTACTATATGATTCACACTCGACCTTTCGGTCTCCAGTGTTCCGAGGCCATATCTGCATATGCTAGGCTCGTGAAGTTTAACCCGAGTATTCTGCGTGTGCAAAACTGGCTTACACCCCTTGTATGTGAACGTATAGCTTATCACACCCGATCATCACGTGGTGTCTCGGCACGACGAACTTTCGCAACGGTGCATACTCAGGGAGAACACTTATACCTTGAAATTTAGTGAGAGATCATCTTATAATGCTACCGTCGATCTAAGAAAAATAAGATGCATAAAAGATAAAAATCACATGCAATCAATATAAGTGATATGATATGGCCATCATCATCTTGTGCCTTTGATCTCCATCTCCAAAGCACGGTCATGATCACCATCGTCACCGGCGCGACACCTTGATCTCCATCGTAGCATCGTTGTCATCTCGCCAACTATTGCTTCCACGACTATCGCTAGCGCTTAGTGATAAAGTAAAGCAATTACATGGCGATTGCATTTCATACAATAAAGCGACAACCATATGGCTCCTGCCAGTTGCCGATAACTTTACAAAACATGATCATCTCATACAATAATGTATCACTCATCATGTCTTGATCATATCACATCACAACATGCCCTGGAAAAACAAGTTAGAAATCCTCTACTTTGTTGTTGCAAGTTTTACGTGGCTGCTACGGGCTTAGAAAGAACCGTTCTTACCTACACATACAAAACCACAACGATATTTCGTCAAGTATGTGCTGTTTTAACCTTCACAAGGACCGGGCGTAGCCACACTTGATTCAACTAAATTTGGAGAAACTGACACCCGCCAGCCACCTGTGTGTGAAGCACGTCGGTAGAACCAGTCTCGCGTAAGCGTACGCGTAATGTCGGTCCGGGCCGCTTCATCCAACAATACCGCCGAATCAAAGTATGACATGCTGGTAAGAAGTATGACTAGTATCGTCCACAACTCACTTGTGTTCTACTCGTGCATATCATCTACGCATAGACCTGGCTCATGATGCCACTGTTGGGGAACGTAGTATTTCAAAAAAAATCCTATGATCACGCAAGATCTATCTACTAGATGCATAGCAACGAGAGGGGAGAGTGTGTCTACGTACCCTCGTAGACCGGGAGCGGAAGCGTCTAGTGACGCGGTTGATGTAGTCGAACTTCTTCGTGATCCAACCGATCAAGCACCGAACTTACAGAGCCTCCGCGTTCAGCACACGTTCAGCTTGATGACGTCCCATGAGCTCTTGATCCAGTAGAACTTCGTGGGAGAGTTTTGTCAGCACGACGGCGTGGTGACGGAGATGATGAAGCTACCGGCCCAGGGCTTCGCCTAAGCACAGCAACGGTATGACCGAGGTGTGTTTCTGTGGAGAGGGGCACCGCACACGGTTGGGAGAGATCAACTGATCAACTTGTGTGTCTATGGGGTGCCTCTACCCCTGTATATAAAGGAGTGGAGGAGGGGGAGGGCCGGCCCTCTCTATGACATGCCCTAGGGGAGTCCTACTCCCACCGGGAGTAGGATTCCCCCTTTCCTAGTAGAACTAGGAGCCCTTCCAAGTAGTAGGAGTAGGAGAGAAGGAAAGGGAAAAGAGAAGAGAAAGAAGGAGGGGGCGCAACCCCTCCCCCTAGTCCAATTCGGACTAAGCATTGGGGGGGCACGCAGCCTCCTCTCTCTCTTTCCCCTAAAGCCCAATAAGGACCATATACTCCCCGGCGAATTCCCGTAACTCTCCGGTACTCCGAAAAATACCCGAATCACTCGGAACCTTTCCGATGTCCGAATATAGTTGTCAAATATATCGATCTTTACGTGTCGACCATTTCGAGACTCCTCGTCATGTCCCCGATCTCATCCGGGACTCCGAACTACCTTCGGTACATCAAAACTCATAAACTCATAATACCGATCGTCATCAAACGTTAAGCATGCAGACCCTACGGGTTTGAGAACTATGTAGACATGACCGAGATACTTCTCCGGTCAATAACCAATAGCGTAACCTCGATGCTCATATTGGCTCCTACATATTCTACGAAGATCTTTATCGGTCAAACCACATAACAACATATGTTGTTCCTTTTGTCATCGGTATGTTACTTGTCCGAGATTCGATCATCGGTATCACCATACCTAGTTAATCTCGTTATCGGCAAGTCTCTTTACTCATTCCGTAATACATCATCTCGTGATTAACTCATTAGTCATTTGCTTGCAAGGCTTATTATGATGTGTATTACCGAGAGGGTCCAGAGATACCTCTCCGACACTCGGAGTGACAAATCCTATTCTTGATCTATGCCAACACCACGAACACCTTCGGAGACACCTGTAGGGCATCTTTATAATCACCCAGTTACGTTGTGACGTTTGATAGCACACAAGGTGTTCCTCCGGTATTCGGGAGTTGCATAATCTCATAGTCATAGGAACATGTATAAGTCATAAAGAAAGCAATAGCAGTAAAATTAAATGATCATAGTGCTAAGCTAACGGATGGGTCTTGTCCATCACGTCATTCTCCTAATGATGTGATCCCGTTGATCAAATGATAACTCATGTCTATAGCTAGGAAACATAACCATCTTTGATCAATGAGCTAGTCTAGTAGAGGCATAGTAGGGACTCTCTGTTTTGTCTATGTATTCACACATGTACTAAGTTTCCGGTTAATACAATTCTAGCATGAATAATAAACATTTATCATGATATAAGGAAATAAATAATAACTTTATTATTGCCTCTAGGGCATATTTCCTTCCGTGGGTCGCCGAGATTACAGATCGAGAGACCCACACCCGCCGGTGGCTCGGTAGCTTCCACACGGCCAAGCTCGCGGCCATGGAGTACGACCGCTGGTAGGTCCGCTACCATGGCGCAGCGGCTAGGCTCAATTTCCCCTTCGGCACACATCCGGTTCACCTCGTTCCGCCAGAGCCAGGGGTGGTGAGGTCGGCTATGGCGCGGGAGGACCGCGAGGCGTGTGAGCGTCTCCAGGCCGAGGCCACCGACGAGGCCTACAAGCAAGAGCTCCGTCGGCAGCACCCGGAGCTCGTGGAGGCGGAACGGGCAATCTTTGCCAGAGCGGAGGGTGGTGAGGTTATCGCGGTCTCCTCCGATGACGAGGTCGAAGGCGGTGAGGACGGCGGCGCGGAGGGTGGCGAGGTTATCGCGCTCTCCTCTAATGATGAGGTCGAAGGCGACAGGGAAGACGGCGCGGAGGGCGTCGAGGTGGGCCCCGAGGACGAGGAGATCGACGTCGACGAGTGGAGGAGTGCCTTCCCCAACGACGCCGACGATGGTACTGGCCCGGACCCGGCTCGCGTCACACCGTACATGACGAGGAAGGATTGGCTCGACCGAAAGTAGTTTAGCTTAGTTTAAATTTATGTTTTATGTTCGGTTATGCAAAACTATATATGTTTATGTTTGAATGTGTGTTACTTTCGGTTGAACGTGCTTCGAACTTGATCAAATTGAAGTTTACAACCTTAAGTTTAGGGGATCGACTAGAAAATTCCAAAAATTGCTGGAGTATATATATACCCACTAAGGGTTTTAGTCCTTTAACTTTTTAAGGATTGCCTAGAGATGTCCTTATGACTTTTTATTTCAATTCTTCACAATGTGATGCTCTATATGTGCAACTATTTGCTGTGCAGTTCAATATCATCAATAACAATTTCAACAATACCACTATGAATTACGATATTTGGTTGACGTTAAGGATATTGCAGTTAACATGCGTTTTTGATTTTCAATTGTTGTTTAGCAACATGCATTGCACTGAATGACTAAATATGCAATCCCAGGCTACATAGCAACAAGGAAGAGTGTTACCTTAATGTTCGGATGATGTCTAGATATACATGTAATAAAATCTTATATAATGGGATGGATGGAGTGTTGTACTACATCATTTTTCAATTGTTGTTTAGCTGCTAAGATTAACTTGGTGCTTTTAGGTACATATATCATTGCCAAAGATCCACACTTCGGCCCTTTCTGCGTATGGGTCAATGAGATATTCATGAACCAGCATCAAGTGAGGAAACTAATAAAGATTGTTACTAAAATGAGTCAAAATATGTCAACTGAACTATTTGTTTACACTTTCTGCAAGACAACAGTGAACTGCAGGATGGTAAGTAAGAACCATGTAGCCTTCTTTTTACTGCCCGTAATGAGTTGTGTTAGACGACAATATCTGGATCTTTTTTCTTTTGCAGTGGATCCTGAAGCAGTTTACTCAAGATTACCTCTCAAACTACATGATTGGCGGCCGGCCATCACAAGGGGTTGGACTAGAGTCATGCATGCCTTCCGCATCCAGGAGAGCACAATAGGGCCATTCCGCTTCACCTTGTTCAGCAATCGGAATGTCTGTTGCCTCTTTCTTTACCATGTGTAATAGTACAAGTATAGGACCCTGGTACATAATTCTTTATTTGGTGCTTCTGTAATTCTTAAAGATATGTACCTGTGAATCGAATAATGCATTGGTTGTTTGAACCTGATGGATATGAATAAAGCTATAGCCTATTTTCAAGTTTAAATTAGGTACAATTTTAAATAGCAGCAATTAAATTAGCGCGAAATTATGTTGTGCAGGTCATTACGGCACACACGGTTGGTAAAATACAAATGTTTGCGATATACACCATAATCCGAGACGGTTCACAGAGAGGAAACATGTGCAAGCATGCACACAGTTGTCGTTCGCAAAGCGTGTGTGATGTCAGACACTATCACATACGATGCGGGAGAACTAAATGTGTGTGATTGTCTACCTATCGCACACGGTTTATAATCATGAACTGTTTGTGATGTGCCAGGCATCGTAAATCTCCCGTGCTTGGAATCTGCCTAGAATCTGCCTGGAAAGCTTCCGTGCCTAGAATCTGCCTGGTTTTAGGCAGAACCACAAAACACCGACTGCGATGGCAATGCGAGCACAAACGAGTAGCAAGGATGAAGCGTTTGGGATATTCGAGTTATCGGAAACGGTTATATAGGGACAACTGTATGCATCAAGGCTCCCTATCCCCGACGGTTTCTGGGTCGTGTGGGAGGGACCCCCCTATCGCCAACACTCACTTGGCGACGGTTCCAAATGTTGTCGCGGAAAGGGGTTAAAAACCGTTTGTTTAGGACCGACGCACACCAATGTGCATAATTGTTGATCTAATAAAAAAGAGAATGGGGGCCATTTTACCTTGTCTTCTCATGTTCAATAAAATGTTTGCAGATTCCAGCTTAGTCCACGGCACTCTTGCACTATTATTATTATTTTCATATCGTTCGGTCGTGCAAGTGAAAGGCAATAATGACGATATTCGATGAACTGGTTGTGGCAGAGAGAAATGGGTATGAACTCAACTTGTTCTTTTTTATGTAAATATGTTTAACCTAGTATCCATGATTCAGCTCATTTTGATTAAACATGTTTGCAATGACAATTAGAGATTATAGTTTCTCATGCCATGCATAAGTAGTTAGGAGTTGATAATGATTTATCTTGGATATCAACATTGCGTTAAAATAATTGTGATGTAGTATGATGATATGGTATCCTCCTCTGAATGTTCGAGTGGCTTGACTTGGCACATGTTTATGCATGTAGTTGAATCAAGACCAACATAGCCTCTATGATATTTATGTTCATCGTGTCCATATCCTACTCATGCTGGTGTCCAATGTTTATTATGCATAATGTATGTTCAAGACTGTTGTTGCTCTCTAGCTCGCCGCTTCTCAATCTATTTGCTAGCCTTCGCCAGTACTAAGTGGGAATTCTGCTTGTACATCAAAAATCATGAACTCAAGTTATTCCAGATGAGTCCACCATACCTACCTATATGCGTTATTACCCTGCCGTCCTAAGTAAATTTGCATGTGACATCTCTAAAAACTACAAATAAATATCCTTTTTGTGTGCCTAGATCGTTCATGGAATGACAGGACGTGGTCGGCATCTTCCATGCTAAGAGGGTTATTCTTAGGTCGAGTGTTTATTCACCCGCCATCGCACGAGAAAAGGGTGGTAATAGGGATTCCCAGTCCCAAATTGCAAAAGCAAAGGATCTTACAAATAAACAAACAAAAACTCCCAATGGAGTCAAAACCTTTACTTTTCCGCTCGAGAACCGCCACTAGCCTATTTAGCATGGAGGATATTGATAACTAATAGTCGTGAAGTAAATGAGAAGGGTGCATTTCTCAAAATATTATTTACCTCTGTTTTTGAAACTTGAGCTCTGGCACCTCTGCAAATCACTGCTTCCCTCTGCGAAGGGACTATCTATTTAGTTTTACGTTGTGTCATCACCTTCTAAAATAAGTGCCAGATCTGAGAGCACTGTTGTCATGCCTATGCATTGTGTGTAGTGAATGTTGGGTGTTAGCATGACTGGATCTTTTCTACCATGAATTACAATGTTTAGTCGCTGCTTAAACTTTGGAGTTGCTCTGCATTTATGTTTTGCGGTCTCAGAAAGGGCTAGCGAGATACCACTATTGTCATATTATATCATGGTTATTTTGATAATGTGTTGTTGTTTGAGATATCTTATTATTACTCACTAGCTGAATATGTCATTGATATGGGTTAATATAATTTCTAAAAGTTATTGTTGATATGGTTAGTCATAATTTTTGCTGAAAACCTGGTTGATGTTTAAGCGTATTTATGTAAACAAGAGTAAAAGAGTGCGTAAAAGTTTTTGCTTTTCACTTTCAGTTTCTCAACTGAATTGCTTGAGGACAAGCAAAGGTTTAAGCTTGGGGGAGTTGATACGTCTCCAGCGTATCTACTTTTCCTAATGCTTTTCCTCTTGTTTTGGACTCTAATTTGCAAGATTTTAATGCAACTAACCCCGAACTAAGGATGTTTTCAGCAGAACTACCATGGTGTTGTTTTTGTGCAGAAATAAAAGTTCTTGGAATGGAACGAAACTTTGCCAGGATTTTTTATTCAATAAAAGAAAAATACAAGAGCCAGAAACCACTGGAGGGGGCACCTGGGTGGGCATAACCCGCCAGGGCACACCCCCCTCCTGGCACGCCATGGTGGGTTGTCCCCACCTGGTGGCCCCACTGACGCCAACCCTGATACTATAAGTTCACATTTTCGGAGAAAAAAATTAGGGAGAAAGAATTATCATGATCTACGAGACAGAGCTGCCTTCACCTCATGTACTTCATCGGGAGGCCAGATCTGGAGTCTGTTTGGGGCTTCGGAGAGGGGGATCTTCGTTCTTCGTCATCACCAACCCTTCTCCATCGCCAACTCCATGATGCTCCCCACCGGGAGTGAGTAATTCCTTCATAGGCTCGCTGGTCGGTGAGGAGTTGGATGAGATTCATCATGTAATATAGTTAGTTTTGTTAGGGCCGATCCCTAGTACCCATTATGTTCGGAGATTGATGTTGCTATGACTTTGCCATGCTTAGTGCTTGTCACTTTGGGCCCAGGTGTCATGATTTCAGATCTGAACCATTTATGATATTATCATTATATTCATGTTTTAGATCCGATCTTGCAAGTTATAGTCACCTACTACATGTTATGACCCGGCAACCCCGGAGTGACAATAACCGGAACCACTCCCGGTGATGACCGGAGTTTGAGGAATTCATGTATTCATTGTGTGTTAATGCTTTGTTCCGATTCTCCATTAAAAGGAGGCCTTAATATCCCTTAGTTTCCAATATGGACCCCGCTGCCACGGGAGGGTAGGACAAAAGATGCCATGCAAGTTCTTTCCATAAGCATGTATGACTATTTACGGAATACATGCCTACATTATATTTATGAACTGGAGCTAGTGCCATATCGCCCTAGGTTATGACTGTCACATGATGAATATCATCCAACAAATCAGCGATCCAATGCCTACGAATTTATCCTATATTGATCTTGCTAAGTTACTACTGCACTTGTTACAAAGCTATTGCTATCACGGTTACTGTTACTATTACTACTGCCATTACTATCAAAACTATCATATTACTGTGCTACTAATCACTTTTCTGCATATAATTAATCTCCAGGTGTGGTTGAATTGACAACTCAGCTGCTAATACTTAAAAATATTGTTTAGCTCCTCTTGTGTTGAATCTATAAATTTGGGTTGAATACTCTGCCCTCGAAAACTGTTGCGATCCCCTATACTTGTGGGTTACCAGCATGCGTGGGAGGGTTTTCCGCAACAAGTGTGGCGTGCAATGAAGGCCTCCCTGACGGTGCGTGTGAGTCGGACTTCGACAAGGGCGTGCTGAAGGAGCTTCACGTCGAGCTGATTGACATCGAGCTACCCTCCGACAAGTGGGACTTGCGGGTCAATGCATCGGTGCGTGACTCGTGCATCGATTGGAAGGTGCTCAAGGTGGTGGTGCCTCTGCCAAAGGTTGGAATGTTGGCGAGGAGGATGGTCGCCGCCTACTCCGGCGTCGTCGACGAGAAGGCTGGAGTTGCTAGAGGCGTGTCAAGTCTGGACAGTACTGAAGTTTAGTACTTTGGCTTGTGTAATGGCATTGGGATGTTTGTTACAATCATGTTTGAAATGTTGTTAGTTAAGTTAGATGATCTGGGTTGTGTGTAATATTTTGGTTATTTCATAGTTGTGATATGTGCTTGTTATAACATGAGCTTTGTAATTTGAACAAAAATTCTAATGTGATATATTGTGTTGTGAGATGGGCTATATTAGAGTTTTTCCATTTGGTCAGGTGCCATTTGGTAATGTATGTTGTGCATTTTCTCCTGGAATTGGTACTGTGATGTGCCATTTGATCATGTGAAGTGCAGGATATAGTACATGGAAAATATATATGAACAGTACAAGCATTATATGGTTAAGTGTTGTTACATATGGCCATTCTCTGCATTTTCTACATGATTTAGACATGAAGTTGCAATGTTCATAGAACATGGGCAATGTATGAGCATGAACAATACATGTATATAAATAGTGCGGGCATTATATGGTTATGTGTTGTACCATTTGGTCTTGCACTGCATTTTCTACATGATTTAGATATATGAAGATGCAATGTTAAAATTGTTAATAGAAATTGGGCAATGTATGAACATATCATAGGGAATATGCGAATCTCGGGACTCAAAATATCATACGAAATTTGAAAATCTCAGTTTTGCAAATATCCTCCAAAGTACAGTGATCATTACAGTCTGAGCACCATTATCATGAACATAAGATGATCATGAATAGTACATGATCAGTTCATGGTCATGAACATATCTGGAAAAATAAACATGGTTTCAACTACATAATAGCCCAGAAGAAACTGAATTTAGCACATCACATGAACTAGACTACTACTTGAAATAATCAAACATTCTAACTTTTCTTGGCATCTTAAATTGAGTGTTTTGCTGACTTGGAAGACTTCTTTTGTTGGAAGAGCCTTGTTGGCCATTTGCTTGCTCCATTTCCTTCTCTTTTTGCAGTCTTCCCTATACCTCTCCTCATCAGCTCTTAACCTCATTGTTGCCATATCATCTAGCTTTTTTTCTCCTCAAAAGCTTTCCTTGTTGTAGAAGATTGAGGCCTATTAACCTCATATTCCATTGTTGGAGTAGTTTGAACCCTATTAACCTTCGTCTCACATGTTTTTTCTTTTGATTGCATCTGCTCCTCCCAGGCCTTTTGCTTTGCTTTCTCCTCTTGCTGTTGATATAATTTCCATCTCTGCTGCCTTTCCTGCTCCTCTTGTTGCATGTACATGAAATTCATTTCCTCCCTTTCATATGCTTCCTATGCATCTCTCTTCTTCTCTTCTTGAATTCTTTTTTTTCTTCTGACCTCTTTTGCTTTGCCTCTGGTGCTTCTCTTTTTGGCTTGCATAGCTAACCTATTTGCCTCGGCAAGTGAAAATTTCTCCTCTTGAGCTTTCCTTATTTCTTGAGTGGCTCTTTTTATTGCCTCAACTGCTAACCTTTTCTCCTCCAGTATTGTTTTTCTCTCTCTTCAGCACCTTGCCTCTTTTCTTCCATCTCTTGCTTTCTTCGTTGAGCTGCTAGCATTAAATTTGTTCTCATCTTCTCTAAGCTTTTCCATTGTTGCATCAAATTTGGCTTGATCTGCAACCTCCCTTCTCTCGGCTGTTGCTTTCAATTTGGCCAAAGCTAAAACCTCTCTCTTCCTATGAACATTCCCATGGATTGTGGTAGTTGTCTCCTGCATAGGGAGCTACATTTGGACATTTCCTTGAATGAAAGCATTTTCTGGTAAAGCAGTTGGCCGCACATTTTGTCTCTGGCGTGAATCGTCTGCAATGCTAAATATTGGATTTAAGTAATGCATGTGGCATAGATAAATATTTCAGAAATGTCACTAATAAAGCACATCCAAACAAACCTCAATTTTCAATGTTGAAATGACCTCTGCTTCATATGGAGTATGTTCCGGTTTACTCAAACCCATGGTGTGCATATTTTGCTCCTATATTAATAATGACACTTGCTATTAATTAAATACATTGGGAAATGACACAGACAATTAATTAAATATATGGGAAATGACACACGCAATTGGAGACATTACCTGTGTTAGGACAGGATCCTCATTTTCTGAATCAGAGGAAACTGCTGGCTCAGCTCTAACTATCTTGCCCTTTTTCTTTGGTTTCAAACAAAGCTTGAAATCAGTGAATACTCCAATATTGTGGCCTGCAGCACCACAATAGCTGCAATGGATAACAACCCCTCCTCTACCCATCTTTCTCCCTGCCCTGCCTTCTTTCTCTTCTGGTTGTTGCCTCATGTTATTCTTTCTCCTTCCCTTCTTATTAAGAATTGGTGGAGGAAGTATTTCTCTGCCAGCATCCTCTAACACTCAGCCACATCTTTGCATGGCATGATAATATGCTCATATGCTTTCAAATATGTATCAATGGAGTAGCATGAGTGCAACCTTTCTTCTGGAGGTATTTTTTCATGCCTACAAGCAGCTACTCATGACAACATGGTATTCCAGTCAAACCCCATCTCCTGCAGCTGCAAGTCCTCGACTTGATGTCCACTTCAAAATCTGCGCCTCTATCATTAACTTGGAATATCCCAAGACCCGCTCGGTCAGCAGTGCATGTGTTAGCAGCTTCCACGTGCCTCTCAAGTATTTTCCTAATTTTTGGACATATCTTGCCATGCCACCTCCCTGCTTCTTCCTTCTTCGAATAAATTCTTGCCATTATCTGCCCCTTTATTGTCTGCACCATGCTTAGGAAGGGCATTTCTCTTGCTTCTAAGATGTACTTGTTGAACACCTCGCAATTATTGTTCAATAGCACATCACACTTAGGGAATTCATTTTGATAAGCTCTAACCCATGTTTTCGGATCTAACTCATCCAACCAGTCACGAGCTTCTTTATTAAAATAAGCATCTGATCCATGTTGGCCCTAAATTGACCTTTTGTAGTACTTCTTGCACATCTCCACAATTGGTTCTTCAAGATTTCACCTTTGAAGTTTTTTTGTGAAATTCTGCCATAAATGCCTAACACAAAATCTATGCTCCAAGTCACTAAATAGATCATTAACAGCCCTAGTTAATCCCTGGTTATAAAGCAATGTAAGCATGCATAATTGATTATGAGAATGAAACTATGTAAGCATGTAGAATTGATTAGAACAATAAAATGCATGTGAACATTAATAAAATACATGAAACATACGATCTTACTTTCTGCTTGTCTGACATAATGCTCTATCGAGAGGTGTTCACAATGCCTAGGTCTTCTTTCAAACCAGTCAAAAACCACCTCCAACTTTTGGTATTCTGAACTTCGGCAACACCAAAAGCTATTGGAAAGATGCAATCATTGGGGTCCATTCCAATAGCTATCAAGAGAATGCCTCCAAATTGGGTCTTCAAATGGGTTCCATCAAGAAAGATAACTGGCCTACAAGATGATAAAAAAACTCTTGCATGCATCAAATGAGAAGTAACATTTCCTAAATTGACCATCAGCGCCAAGCTCAATAAAGAAAGTGTTGCCTGGATTAGATCTCCTCAACTCATGCCCATAGTCCCACAACTTATTGTATTGTGAAATTTCATCTCCATATATTATGTTGTGTGCAATTTTCCTAGCTCTACCAAGTTTCCCCCTCTTGACTTTCATGTCCCATTCTTGTTGCACTAGTGACCCTAAACCCTTTAGTGTCATTTTCTCATCTGCTCTGATCTTCTCCACATAATTATGATCTATATATCTGGAAGTAGAAGCTTTTACTTGCCACTTCTTGCAACAAGTGTGTTCATCTATTAATGTCTTGATCATAATTGACTGTGTCATCTTGTCATATGATGCATACAAATACCAGGGGCATCCATCATTGCATTTAGTTCCAAGTCTATAGTTTTGTCATTCTTCAGAAATGTTATGTTGAACCTCTCTTTGGAGCTGTACTCTCTAATTGCTTTCCTCAACTAGTCAATAGATGAAAACACCTGACCCAAATGGAACTTTGGCTCATTCATATTTGCCTTTGTAAAGTATTTGAAATTGAATTTATGTCTTCTTCATCTGAATCTGGAAGGTCAAGTCTATCATCTTCATAAATGTCATCTTCTACAACTTCTTTTCCTTTCCCTTTCCATTCATTCTCCGCACCATTCTGCTTCCTGTGAATGAACAAATCATCATCACCTACTCTAGATCATAGTCACTATCTACTAATGATGGAGCATAATCGGAGTCTGATGATTCATCGTCATTGCCAGCATGATCTTCTTTCTCTGTTTTTCCTCTCACTCTACATGTACTTGTCCCTTCTTTTATACTCTCATCAACATGACTGTATGGCACATTGCTCTGCTCCAAAACACTCTCATGCTCCTGCTCTTTGTTGCACTTCATAGGCCTGATAACATCACGCAATTGAGGGGTGGGGTTTGCAATAACAGTATCCCATGTTTTTGTGGTAATGTTATCCCCATGCTCAAGATAAAACATGAAAAAACCTATGCCCCCCTCTAACCATTGCCCTGATACACATTGTGTCGCTATCCATTGATAACAATCGAAGACCATCTTCATTGATTTGCATACAGGCAGCAACAAGTATGTGTTAATACTTCCTTTCCTTTCATAACTCAATGTCTCAATTAACTCATCAAACATGGCCATACATGTCACGTCAGCCTCACAATAATCATAACAAATCTTCATTCCATTAACATAGTACCTATTGCCTCCTATCCCCATGGAAAATCCACCATGAACGAACTCTGCAGTGAAGTGATCATTCTCGTGTGATGTCAAACAAGGGAAAAACAGTTTTTCCAATTCATTCGTTCAAAAACCCTACGGCTGCATCCAAACCCTAACCAAATCGGTACCAACTTGAACTAAATTGATGATCAGGACAGTGGAAAGGCTCCAAATCAATAAACAATATTTCCCTACTAACAACAGCCACAAGAGAGGTATGAGCTGGAAATGAACTCACCATATGTGGGTACAGGACCCTTGTCATGCCATTAGAATTTATTCCTTTTCTTCCTACTAGCTCATTACAGCCTCATTTATCCCTTCTTTCAATTACAATTCCTTTCCTTGCATGTGCCCATAAGAGTATTTATTTGTTTCATGTGCTTACGATATGAAATTTACTTTTTCTCATTTCCTTCCTCCCTAGCTCACAATCTCATTTAATTAATGAGATCTTCTTTCCATCCAATTAAGTTATCGGCTTCTTTGTTTATTTATTCTTGAGGAGGCTCCTTGTTTTTGCAAGCAATTCGTGGACGCATTTAAATTAGCGAGAATTTGCGTAAAGAGGCAAGGTGGGATTATCTTATTAGCAGCCATATTTTTTCGGCCCAGAAAAGGGCGTGGAATTTTCCGTAGCAAAAAAAGTCTGTGGGTGATGAACGGACTAAGCCCAAGCGAAAGCCCATTCTTATGACTTGGCAACCAGACATTTTTGGGCCAAGCTTGAAGCGTGGGCAAGCAGCTGGATGTGGCCCTTCTCACTATAAAAGGCTGGTTGTGGTGTAGCTGCGACTGATGGACACACAAAGAAATGGAAAACCCTATTCGTCTTGGCTTCGCACTGGGGCACCCCCGACTGGGCCGGCATTTTTCCGTTTCTTTTGCCCTTTCTTTCCTCTTTTTTCCTCTTTCGGTCTTACATTTTTCATAAATTACAAATGTTCAAAAACATTCAGAATCTCAAAATTCCTTCAGAATTCTGAAGAAATGTTCGCTACAATACCTCCCGGATTTTCTAAAATTGTTCATGTTCTAAAAAAATAGTTTGTGTTTAAAAATGTTCAAAAATCAAAAAGATGTTCCAATAATTGTTTGAGTATAGGTCACAAATTTGCAAAATATTTGTGTTCTATTATTTTTCACCTTTTCCAAAACAATGTTTCATGTTTTTTTGCAGGATCCTTTCTTTTTAAGATGGTGCACTACATGTGTTCACAAAAACGTTCATGTGCTCTAGTGGATAGCACCATGCGGTTTCAACCGAGAATTCCTAGTTTCGAATCCGTGCGTGCGAAACAACAAGAATTTGTCACAAAGAGCTCGCAAAAAATTAGTATCACCTCAGATAAAAAGATTTTCAAAAAATAAAAAATAGATGAACGGACCAAAAGATTGGAGAAACGCACATCCCTTTATCATCAAAAAATATTATTACTATTAAACTAAATTAAATTATGTATAGATATAGCTTTTGCACATAAATAGATGCCGATGCGCATTATGTAACTGGGCCGTTAACTCGTAGACGGGTGAAGGCCCATGGAATGTGATAATGGGCCTGGCCTATTAACAGAAAGGAAAAGTAGGCCGAAGGAATACATGAACAGCGAGATGAACACTAGTATCGTCTACTCGGCCTGGTAGTACCGATAGAGTGGGGTTTAGTTCAAGCAAATTTGTCTCAAAAAAAAAAGTTCAAGCAAATGGAATATTTTCTAGGCCATCATCAGAGTATATTTTCTGCACCATCCCCTTCGTAGTCAGCAAATCCTGCTTGCATATATGCACCAATATTCCCGTGAAAGCAAAGCATGGCAAATAGCATTTTCCACATGATCTTTTTCTGGCGGCACCGTCCCCTTATTCCTCTCCCTGGCTAGCATCTACCATTTCCCCCTTTTCTCAAGAATCCGGAGACAATAGGATTTCCACTTCGCCCGAACAGGGCAGGCATCAAGTGAGTGACACATTCAAAGCTACCCCCTGTTGCCAAAAACAACTCATCTTTCTTGTCATGAGCATATACATTATATACTAACTTGAATAAATTAGTCATTTTACAAATAATACAAGCTAGGTGAAGGCCCAGTCATCCTAGGAGCCAAAACAATTATACCTACCTTAATGAAAAGTAGCTTTTCCACCGCTTTCCCACCCTCTTCTACTTTACTCGCCCAGCTCTAAACAACAGATGAAATACTATAAAACAATAACAAAGGAAAGTTTTAAGAAAAATAGCAAGTAGGAGGAGCACTATGGTAGTCCATGAGCCTCAGCTTTTATCCGTCTATATCCCATGGGAAGAGTATTTATACGCTTTGGCTTTGCTTTGCGTTTGGCTTTGGCAAGTCCCATCAGTGCCATCGCCATTGCGCCCCTCCTTTTGAGCAAGCTCGATCACAGAGTCCACCTTGACTCTCCACTCAGGAGGGGAGATTCACCTCACCAGAGTCACCACCACCACCACCACCACCATTGCGACGCACCGCGGCGCAGCGCGGTGCAATGCAGCACAGTTGGGAGCACTCGCGGACGCTTTGAGATGCAAAAGACGTCACTGTTGCTTCACAGCTAAGCAAATACTCTACAAAATTTGGATCCTATTCCTTCTTTTAAGCGAACAGCGGGGGGTCGAGGATAAGTTTGTTCCTCTGTTGCTTCTTCTCTCCCACTTAGTCTTGACTGGTCACTGTCGGCAAAGTGGTAAATAGGAATATAAGATAGCCCTCTAGTTTCTTTGGCGCCCAGTTGGGCCACCTTTGTCCTGATGAAGTCAGTCCCGTCTCCCAGAGATTTGTACAAGCAAAAGGTGGCCCGTTCACGGACGCTTATCATCTTCCACCAACGTGCAAGGTTTTGGCGAGATTCATTCTACGTACGTACAGTACGTAGTAGCATTGAGAGACCCGAGTTAAGTAGCAGCCGGTGGTGGTGTTGCCAACCTAGCATGCAGCGGCAGCGGCAAAGGGCGGTGGTCTGACCACCTGGACATGGACTCGTCGGGTTTTGCCTCCTCCTTTCCTCGCCGGTGCGCCGTGCACTAGGCGGGCGCCTTTTTGCACCCCCACCTTGCTTTGGACCTCGATCGAGTCAGTTTTCGCTTCGGAAATGGGCACGATCGCCCACTCTGTTTCGCCCGATTTCCGCTTCTGATCTGCATAGGGTTTCCGAGCGAGCTTTCCTTTAACGGACGCCACAAGCCAAGCCACGGGGTTACTGACAGCAACGATTAGACTGATTGTTTTATGCATAGTAGTTTTATGCATCTCGTCTGACGGAGGAGGGAAAAAAATGTAACGAGCGAGAGAGACCGTGCACGAGCACAAGGAATCGTCAGCGAGCACGCCGCGTGCCTGTCAGGCAGCGCCTGTCTCCATCGGTACACGTTGACGCGTAGCGTATATGTATGCAACGCACAAGCGTATGGCTTGTATTGGCTGGGTGTCAGCAAAATATCTACCTGCTCCAATCGATCCGGATTCCCTGTCGGCCTCGTGCATGTGCCGCTGCCGCTGCTGCTGCTTGCATCTACCCACCCCTCCACTGGCCATGGACCAGAAACAGGCCATGTAGTGTGTTTTTTGGCACGGATGTGGGACGACGAGCGCACGCATGTGAGCGGCAATTTAGAGAGGCGGAGGAGGAGGGGGACCGGCCGCCGATGCCGATCGGGCTGGCCCTGGTCAATGGAGGTGCTCTCTGTGCTCGCGTCGCCACAGTGGCACGGTGGCCGCCGCACCACGAGCGACTAGGGCCGTATGGATTCGATGGGTGGCTAGTGCCCTTGGACGTGGAATGCGCGCGCACACGGAGAGGCTGCGCTCCATGGATGGTGACTCGTATTGGTTGACCTTGCTGCATGCTCCATCTCCCTCTCCGTCTCCGTCTCCGTCTCCGGTGGCCCTTCCGCCCGGATCAAGAGGCGGAGGCGACGAGCAATGCTACACGTACAAACGTTTACATGCTTTTACATGGTGCGTTAACCTTGATTGGTCAATAGGGGAGCGGGGCGGCCCACCCCCTTTAAAATCAGGGGGGAGGAGGTTTGTGATTGGTTGTTAGATAGAAAGAGCGTGTAAAAGCTTGTAAATCTTTGTATGTCTAGCATTTTTGCGGAGGCGACTGCGTGCGGCTAGTGGTGGGCAGGCAGCTTGGTTCGTTCCTATCGCGCGCCGGAAATATGCTACTGGAACATATGCATGTACGCATGTACCTGGTCGGGGTCGCTCCCCTCCTTCGATTTTCATTTTGCGAGCCATTCTGTCGGTAGAATTCTCAAGCGAGCCACGCGTAAACAGTGCAAGTTCACAGTGATTTGCACCGTTCCATTCCTCGTTCACTTTTGTCATTCCTTTTACGGCGGCGATTTTTAAGCTATGAATTTTTTACATGCACATCCATCCCAAACAAAAAATTACATGCGCATACTTGTAGCTCTCCTTTACGTGCACGGTTGTTTTCATCTTTTTTACTAACTTATAAACATTGTATTTCTCAGTCGCATACGACTATAGGGTTCAGACGTACCTGCCTCTAAAATTTTTTGGCCCATGCTTCTTGTAGATAGACTATACATGCATATAGAAATGGACAATTCCATTTTCTATCATCCTTCCGTCACTTCAAGTCTTCAACCATATAAGAAAAACAATATGCCGCATTTGTGTGCTAGGAGTACTTTTTATAAATATCTGACATGACGTAGGCCCATATCTTATATTATTTTTTATAATGCGCCCTCCGTCTTTCTGCCTTCCCCGTTGTATCTATCCCACGGCATAGATCCCTAGAATTAGGGCTCCATGCTTCTACCAAGTATTATCCC
>LR738714.1:553868500-553885346 GCA_902687465.1 Secale cereale
TACGAATTATCCTTTCTGGGACTCCGTTCCAAAATAACTTTGGAGAGCTTCATACCATCATGCGACTGTTACTTTCGACTAATGATGAAGTATTGGTTTTGTTGAATCCTTTGACACTAGACAAAATGTGACATGAGGGGGTCTAGGGTTGTGGATCGCCGAGCAGTCGAGGGTCGAGGGGTCGAGAGGTTGCCTGGCTAGTGTCAAAGTACTGAAGAAATCCATGACTTCATCATTTGCCGGAAGTAACCGGGGTATGTTGGTACGAAGTTTTGCAAAGCTGTTTTGGAACGGAGTTCCTGATAGGATAATCCGTCTTTTGTTACCAATTATCCTATCTGGGACTCCGTTCCAAAATAACTTTGGAGAGCTTCGTACCATCATGCGACTGTTACTTTCGCCTAATGATGAAGTATTGGTTTTGTTGAATCCTTTGACACTAGACAAAATGTGACATGAGGGGGTCTAGGGTTGTGGATCGCCGAGCAGTCGAGGGTCGTCCAGGGGTCGAGGGTCGAAGCTAGTTCTACGTTTGCCATTAATATATCCATCTGTCATGTTTGAATAATAATTGGCATGTTGTAAATATTTGTAGAAACTATGGACGACAACACCCGAGACCTAGCACAAGAAGCGATGTTGATGGACATAATCGCAGACGGACAAGATGCCGTCTTGTCGTTTCTCAACGACACCAATGAGCTGGTGGAAAGAGAGCTGCTGGAAGATATAGGCTATGATATTGATGGCCCCGGTGACCCAATGCACATGGAAGAAGTAGACCGTGAGGACGGCTCCGGTGACCCAATGCCGGTGCAAGAAGGAGACCGTGATGCTGGCTCCGGTGACCGAATCGAGTCCGGCCAGGAGGTATATATGTTAGTTAAGCCTGTGCTGACTAGTTAATTGATGCATTCATTAACTC
Source organism: Secale cereale (assembly GCA_902687465.1). NCBI lineage: Eukaryota > Viridiplantae > Streptophyta > Magnoliopsida > Poales > Poaceae > Secale > Secale cereale. Next base: position 553,869,426 of record LR738714.1, read on the forward strand.
TCGTCTTTGTTCCTTTTTCTAGCCCTCCGGATCGAGCAAATCTTCGGTAAAGAGACGAGGCGCGAAGAAAAAGTTGAGGCCGGATGAAAAGTTTGAGATCTCAGAAATCTCGCGCTCCGGCGAACCGATTGAACCCATCCGGACAAAGAACGCATTTGTTAGTCAGTGCGGGGTTCTGGCTAGGGACAAGATCCCAATCAGCATCCATCAATGGTTAAAGCCGGCTGCAAAAGACGCTCAGGTGTCTTATGTCACTGATATGCAGAAAGAAGATCTTTGGACTGAGCTGAAGTCAAATTTCATCCTACCGCCAGAGGATGATCCGGCGAATCCAGTTAAAGAGGAATTAATCAAGTCTGCTGCTTTTACGAAGATGGCAGACCAATTCAGGGTATGGAAGAAAAAACTGAATAAGTTTGTCCGCAATAAAGAGACTCCAGAATTCGTGGGCATATATGAGAAGATCAAAGATGACTGGCCCGCATTTGTGGCCTATAAGACACCGGAAAAGAGTAAGAAGATGTCGGCGACAAACCAGATAAATGCTGCGAAGAAGAAGCATCACCATCGCACGGGGTCAGGTGGCTACCTCAGAGCCCGGCCTAAGTGGGCCAAGGCTGAGAATGATCTGCTTGAGAAGGGATCGAACCAGAGACAATGCAATGTCCAGACCGTTGCCGGACTTGGTTCTTCGGGGCTGGCGGAACCTTGGACCCTGTATCAGGGAGGTGCATTTGGACGGACAAGCAATTGGAAATACCACTCACGAAGCTTCGGCACTATATCATAGCAGCGCAGCAAGGGACGTTCTTCCCCGACAGAGAGAACAACGAGCTGACAATGGCCCTCGGGAATCCTGAGCACCCTGGACGGACATGAGGCACGCCAGGCTCCCTTCCGTGGAGTGCTGGGTTTCCGGACGCATGCGGCTACAAATGCCACGAGAGGAGGAAGAAATTGCAGCAGACCGAACTGCAGGCGCTGCGGGTCAGAATACAAGCGATAGAGGAACGAGAAGCAAATCGGGACAAAAGAATTGCCAAAGCTTCCCCCGAAGCTACCCGCCATCTCAGCGGAGAAGCAGCGTGGCTTCCACCGAGCTGCTTCAGCCGGAGCATGTCTTGACGGCTACTGCCAGGTATCCTGTGGATGCTATCACGGAGGTACAAAATTGCCACCTTATGATGCAGTGGATAAATATGAAGGTCAAGGCGGCTGCTGGCTCTGTTTATCCTACTGGACCCGGCGACACTTTTCACTGCCGGCCGATTCCAGAAGGATATGCTAGGGTGATGGTGGATGAAATTACGGAGGGATTTGAGGAGCTCCAGCTTGACCACCCTACCGGTGAAGGGGAGACTCGGCTGGGTTCTTCACTGAAGACTCCATGCCTATGGCGGAAGGACCTCATCAACATTCTCAACTGGACACCTCCGCCTCCTCCTCCTCCTCCGGCGAGTCAGGGCACTCCGCCTCCTCCACCGCCTCCTCCACCACCTCCGCCTCCGGCGAGTGACGATCAGGGCACTCCGGCTCCTTCTCCGGCGCGTGGCGGCACTCCGCCTCCTACTCCGCCTGCACCGGTGCGCCCAAGCAGCCAGCCTCCTCCTTCTCCGCCTGCGCCGGCGCGCCCGAGCAGCCAGCCTGCTCCTCCTTCTCCGCCTAGTCAGCAAGGGCGGAAGAGACCTGCCGCCGCTCCGGCTGCTCCTGCTCCGGCGCGTAAGCAAGGAAAGAAGACAGCCGCTTCGTCTGGTCTGCCGACGTCTAGCAGTACAGCCAGAGGCGGGAGGCAATGCAGATTCGGTCCTTCTCTCACGCCTCTAGAGAAGTTACCATACGAGAGGTCCGACGAGGAAAACACGAAGATCGGTCAAGGCGAAGTGAAGGACTGGCTTGAAGGGTTGAAAGCACAGAGACATCCGCCTCCGGAGGAGAAGATAGATCCGGTGAAAGCAAAGCGCACTCTTGCTGCCCTGAAGAAACCAGCGAAAAGTAAGCCGAAGGACAACTATGACCGCATCATTGAAAAGTCATTTCACGAAGTGAAGCGGTCGGGAAGTACTAAAAGTGATCAAAGGTTAGCAGAAGGACGAGCTGGGAAACAAATTGCCCAGCTCGGCGAACAAGCGGACCAATCGTGCCCCCCGCTCAAGGTGTCTAGCGACATGGTCGCTAATGATCCGAGGATGGTGCCCGGTTATAGCAATCTTGGAGATTACCTATCCGACGATGTACATTATGATTTCTTAGAGGTGCAGATATAAAGATACGAGTACGGGAAGCCTCTCGTCAAAAATGAAAGATCTCTATCAACGAATATGCGAAGATTGCATGATTGGTACTTGAAAATCTGCAGAGAGTCTGGGGGAGGGATAGTTTGTATGTGAGAGTTAAACCGGAGCATGACCTCGTTGGAATTGAACTGTTGCCTATTCCATTTGAGGAGTTCTATCAGTTTTTCAATCAATTGGCCCTCGATAAAGCAACGGTCACCTGCTACTGTCTGTAAGTACTACTACTTCTATCATTAAGTCTCTCTATATAGCTTAGCTCTTTCATTGCATGTATTTATAATTATCCTCACTATATTATGCAGATTGAAGATCGTCGAATTGAAGAAAAGACAAGTCGGTGATATTGGGTTCATTAACACATACCTCATAGATGCAACCGAGGTTAAATGGCGTCCCTCAGATACCGAGACCAACTTGCTACGATCGTTGGTGGTAAATGAAAACAAAGATATAATACTCTTTCCTTACAACTTCAAGTGAGTGTTACTGTCTTGTGCATATTTGGTTTCCCTTATATATCAGTCAAGGTTATAGTAATGTAATTGATGAGTTCATGCATGCATGCGCAGCTTCCACTATATTCTATTAGAGATTAAGCTTGAGAAGGGAGTAGTAACTGTCTTGGACTCTAAACGTAAAGATCCCGAGGAGTATGCGGACATGACTCAAATGCTCGACAGGTAAGTTAAATCGATCAATATTATCCACCATGCATATCAGCAACTTTGTTCATTTCTGATATCAAGTAATTGTTTTCTTTGTCTGGCGGGGTTTGGAGAAAATTCACCAAAAAAGCTCCGGGACTGCCGAAGAAGCTAGAATTTAGACACCCGAAAGTAAGTACTATATAGTAGCATGTTCCGCGCATCTCCTATATCTTGATTCAAGCGCTAGTTTCATCAATACCATTTGGCATTCTTGCTTATCAGTTTGATTGACCTCTATTTCTTGTGAAGTGGTTGTGGCAGGAACCCGAGAATGATTTCTGTGGATACTACATTTGCGAGTCCATCCGCCACACGACCTGTGAGTGGGGCTACTCTGAAGCACAATTTGAAGTGCGTAAGCAATTAATAATATTCACAATTTTATTTCATTACCATCATTTGAAGTGCGTAAGCAATTAATTAATAATATTCACAATTTTATAGCATCATTTCATGTATTGACCCCCTTCTTCAAATTAGATGTTTCGGATGCGGGATTAACTCCTAGCACCAGATCGTGCGAGCAATTCAAGAGGAATTGGCGGCATTCTTCCTTGAACACGTGATCGCGCCAGACGGAGAATACTATGTGGACCATGCGTCCATCGTATAGGAGATTATATTTGTAAGAGATAATTATTGTATATATGTACCCGGTAGTGTCGGATAGATATACGAGGACTTGTTGTTCGACCAATCTCTCGGAGAAGGAGAGGTGGTCGATATTACTTCTCTCTGTATGCATATATATATATGTTGATTACGATCTTCTGTTTCCTTCGTTTGCTTACTAGCTAGCTAGCTAGCGTGTCTAGTCCTCTCTATACGTATGTGTAGTACGTAGCGTCGACCAAGCACGGACATAAGAGAGGACACTTCTCTCTATTAATTAGCTAGCTAACACAATATGAAACACCTAAATTAACCCCCCAAAACCTCCAACCCCCCCCCTTTAAAAAAAAACAAAAACCCCAGCCACAGAAATGCTGACGCGTGGATGCCTTTTGGTCCCGGTTGGTGCCACCAACCGGAACCAAAGCCCCTCCTGCCTGGGCTCGGCGCACAGGCCACGTGGACACTCATCTGCCCCGGTTCTGGATCGAACCGGGACTAAAGGGCCAGGGCATTAGTACCGACACTTTTGTCCCGGTTCAAGAACCGGGGCTAAAGGCCCTAACGAACCGGGTCTGATATCCCTTTATCTACTAGTGCTACTTGACCAAATAAAAATCTATCATTTTCCCAATTTTAATTCTTGGCATATTTTAGCAACATAGCACAAGTCAAGCAATCAACCTACACATGCAATTCTAAGAGTATAGCATCGAAATGTAAAGCAATTGCATATGAAGGTAAAGGGAGGGGTTTGGAGAGTGCAAACGCAAGTGTAGACACGGGTGATTTTGTCGTGGTTCCGATAGGTGGTGCTATCGTACATCCATGTTGATGGAGACTTTAACGCACGAAGGGTAATGGCTGCGCGAATCCACGGAGGGCTCCACCCACGAAAGGTCCACGAAGAAGCAACATTGTCTATCCCACCATGGCCATCGCCCACGAAGGACTTGCCTCACTAGGGTAGATCTTCACGTAGTAGGCGATCTCATTGCCCGTACAAACTCCTTGGTTCAACTCCACAATCTTGTCGGAGGCTCCCAAGTGACACCTAACCAATCTAGGAGACACCACTCTCCAAAAGGTAATAGACGATGTGTTGATGATGAATTCCTTGCTCTTGTTCTTCAAATGATAGTCTCCCCAACACTCAAACAACTCCTCACAGATTTGGATATGGTGGAAGAAGAGATTGAGTGGAAAGCAACTTGGGGGGAAGGCTAGAGATCAAGATTCATATGGTAGGAATGGAATATCTTGGTCTCAACACATGAGTAGGTGGTTCTCTCTCAGAAAATGTATGTTGGAAGTGTAGGCATGTTCTGATGGTTTTCTCCACGAATGAAGAGTGGGTGGAGGGGTATATATAGCCTCCACACAAAATCTAACCGTTACACACAATTTACCAAACTCGGTGGGACCGAATCAGAGAACTCGGTCAGACCGATTTAGTTCATAATGTGACCGTTAGGCATTTCGATGGGACCGATATGATCAACTCGGTAGGACCGATTTTGGTAATACGCTAACCATAGAGTTGGCAGGCAAACTCGGTGAGACCGATTCGCTCGTTTCAGTTGGACCGAAACGTTACGAAGGGAAACATATAGTTTGCACTGCGAACTCGGTGGGACCGATCGCTCATCTCGGTTAGACCGAAACGTTACGAAGGGAAACCGAGATTTTGCAATCCCATCTCGGTGAGACCGAGATCCCTATCGGTGAGACTGAAATGACTAGGGTTTGTGGCAGTGGCTATGTCAAGATAACTTTGTGGCGCCGGATCGAAAGTATCGGTGGGTCCGAGTTTGACTTTTGGTTTGGGACATATGTGGATGTCAGAAAGTGGTTGAGGGTTTTGGAGCATATCACTAAGCATTTTGAGCAAGAAACCTATTAAGCAATACATCATCGCCTTTTAATAGTATTGGCTTTCGTACAGACTCAATGTGATCTTGGATCACTAAAATAGAAAATGTAGAGTCTTGAGCTTGAGCCAGTATGTGTCCTTAGCATTTTGAGGGGTCCACATTCCTAATCCATGCCATGCCAATCATTGAACTTTCCTGAAATATTTATCTTGAGATAGAATTAGTTCAATGAGCTATATGTTGTTAGTAATTACCAAAACCACCCAGGGATAGTTGCACTTTCACCGAGCTTGAGCTCACCCTCTCTGTTTTCTCATTTCTCTCCTCTATGTTCTTCCCCTAGCTAGCTTGAGATCATCCTCCATTGTTCCCGAGATCTGTCAAGATTTGAGGCACCCCATCTATCCAAGTGTTTAAAAGGTTAGCAAACTTTGTCCTTTCAGCTCTCATCACTAGCTTAGCTCATTTCATGCTATTGAAGTATAGTCATCTGTGCGTTTTGGTTTGGGAGTAATTATGTGGGATTTTATTTGATTTATAGGCAATTTGAGCTCAAATTAACTTCTTAGTTTGCATATGTGTAGGTGCGATTTACGTGTTGTGACACCCAGAGACCGGTGCGCCAGCTGTCAGCCAGTTATTCGTCGTCGTTGCCATGTCATCTGCTTGTGTGTTGCATCTTGCCATGTCATCATGTGTGTTGCATCAGCATGTTTTCAAAACTTGCATCCGTCCGAGTCCGCCTGTCCTCTCCGTTGTCCGTTCTGAGCCCAGACACACTTGCACGCGTCCGCGGTGCCTCCGAATATTTATTTTATGAGTGGCTGGAAAACGTTCTTGGAATTGGTTGAGACTTGGCATGTGGTCTTATTATAGCATAGGTTGACCGCCTGTCAAGTTTTGTCGGGTTCGGAGTTCGTTTGATAGCCCAACGGTTAACCGTGTTAACCGCTGGAAGCCTTTTCTCTTTTGGCCCAGCACCCCTTTCATACAGCCCCCAAGCCCAATCTAACCCCCTCCATACTCTTGGCCGTTCGATCACGATCGCGTGGCCGCGAACCGCTCCTCATTTGGACACTCCTAGCTCCCTCTACCTATATATATGTGCCTCCCCTCCTTTTTCTCGCAGATGAAACCCTAGTCCCGCTCCCACCGCGCGTCGGACATGTTCACTCCGCCCGGACATGTCCATCCCCGCTGCCACGTCGCCCGGCCAATCCCCGGGCGACACGTCAGCACCGCCGCCGCCCCTAGCCAATCACAGCGCGCCACCCGTCCTTCCCCGTGCCCACTTCGCCGCCGGCCCGCGGGGCCCGATTCGGGCCCGCGCGAGCCCATCCGCCGCCAGCTGCCCGTAGCGCTCGGCTCCTCCGCGCCACCGCACCGGCCGCCTCGCCGCCGACGACTGGCGCCACAGCCTCCGTCCCGCCGCCAGCTTCCCCGCCGGCGAATGCCGCCGCAGCCGCCATCTTGCCGCGCCGCCCCGTTGCCGGGTGCGCCGGCGACTTGCCGCGCTGCCCCGCCTCCGACCCAGGCGGATCGGGTGGCCGCCGCCAGGGACGACCGGAGCCCTAGCTCCCTCCTGGGCCGGCCTCCCCAGCTGCTTCGCACCGGCCCGCATCCGCCCCTCCTCCTCGTGGGCCGAGGCTTCCCGCCGGCCCAGCTTCCTCTCGCCCTCCCTTTGGGCCCTGCAGCGCCCAAGGCCCACCTCCTGGCTAGCCTGCTACCTCCTCCACAGTGCTGGGCCGAGCCCAAGGGTGAGCAGCCCTCTCTGTGCTATATTTCGCCTCGGGCGTCTTTTAGTTATCATGCACTCTGTTGTGTTTTTTTCCTTGTCTGAAATGGCCAAGTCCTTTTTCTGTCATAATTTGGTACATACTTTGCATGGCTGTAACTTGTTGTGTGTTTATCCAAATGATGCAAATAATATGTCAAAATGATCGTGGTGATATGCTCTTCACTTTGTTCCATTGTGTCATGCTTGTTTGACTTCATCTTGATGCCCTAATCATCGTTGCAAGAGTGCTACTTGTTTAAAACTGTTGGTGACTATAATTTTGTTGCATGCTTGTGATGCTTGTAACTTTGTGCATGTTTATCCAAATGGAGCATATGATATGTCAAAATGTTCATTGTGAAGTGCTCTACATGTTGGTTGCTGTAGCATTCATGTTAGGTGCCATATTGCCATGTTAATCTCTGTTGCAAAAGCGCATTTGGCTGTTAAGTGTTGAAACTTGTTATGAGATGCTGATTTCACTTGCTCATTACTATTGATGTGTTTGTCTTCATGCCACATGTCTAGATGTTTTAGAAGCACCATCATATGGTCTTTGCTGTGGTGCAATCCACTTTCCATGATATGCCTTGAGGTGACTTAAAGAAGCTTGTAAACATGCCATGCCAATGTTGTTGTTTTATACTTAGTGAAAAGAACTGCTAAGTCTGGAATCTGTTAAACCTGATGCTATGTTTGCTTGTTGCCCCACTCAAACCCATGCTTGTTTTGGAGTGCCTCATGACCATTTCTTGTTGTCCATGTTATGCTCTATCCATCCATGCCCTTACTTGCACATATGGCCTGCTGTAGCTTATTTATTTCTTGCTCTCAATTTGCTATAAATTTACCTGTCAGTTTTTTATCAGCATGATCAATTTGGTGAAGCTTGTTGTTATTGATCCATGCCTCCTATGGAGTTGCTCCAATGGAGTTGTTTGATGTATGCTATGTCTACTACATGTCCATGATATTTATATACTTAGTAAAGTTGATATACTTGTTGTTTTGTGCCTCCGAAGGCAGCATCGTGATGATGTTTTTGCCTTCCCAGATTTTGGTTAAGTCTGGATAAATTTATTGCAACTTGCCATGCTTGCTTAAATGTGTTCCATCAAGCTTTTGGGTGTGTTTTAAGTTCATGCTTGTTAAGTATCATGTCTACTTCACATCCATGCTTCTTGTTAACATGTTTGAGTGCTCTAGCATATATATATATATATATCTTGTTCTAAAGTTGCTATGTGGCTGTTAACTTCATCTTGTTGTTATATCTTGTTTCATGTGTATGTGTTGAACCGTTGCTCCGTTTTGAGCGTGTCCTATATGAAACTTGTGTGATTTTGCATGTAGAAGCATAATATCATGTTGTTTACTTGTTTGGTGTGTGTTTGCTTGATGTTTGGGTGCATCTTGCACCATTGCCATGCTTGTCTTGTTTTGCTCATATCTTCTAGGCCGTAGCTCCAAATTAAACAAACTTTATATGAAACTTGACTAGAATTTCATGTAGATCATCATGGTGCATGTTAACTTGATGTTTAACAACTTTAACTTAAGGTTTGTTCAGATCTGGACTAATTTCAAATTATGGATATGAGGACTTACCAGATTTATTATGTGTTGATTCCTGTCTCATTTAAACTTGTTGGTTTGTGTTGATCTTGTGTGCTTCATCCCTTTCCATGTCTTGAATCATATAGACTTGTCTTGCATCATACTTGGTTGAGCATCATGTCTTGTTCTTGTGTTGTGTGTTTACCGTGTTGTGTGCTTTCTTCTCGCTAGTTCTTTCCCGTTGCGATCGTGAGGATTCGTTCGTCTTCGCTTGGTTCATCTTCGTGGCTTCGTCTTCGTCTTCTTCATGGACCCGTTCTTCTTCCTTGCGGGATCTCATGCAAGATGACCATCACCTTGGATACCTTTACTATCATTGCCATTGCTAGATGTCTCGATGCTATCGTTATATGTCGCGCTACCCATCATTATTGTCAGCCCCTCTCCTTGTTGCCATGAAACCTCTAACCTTTGACACCTTCCTAGCAAACCGTTGTTTGGCTATGTTACCCGCTTGCTCATCCCCTCTTATAGCGTTGTTAGTTGCAGGTGAAGATGAAGTTTGTTCCATGTTGGAACTTGATGCTTTGGGAATATCACAATATGTCTTATTTATATTAACACACCTATATACTGGGCATGGGTGGAAGGCTTGGCCTTTTGCTCGATGTTTTGTTCCACTCATGCCACCTTAGGAGCCGATAAACCGGCATTATGTTCCTTGATTTTGCGTTCCTTACACGGTTGGGTATATGGGGACCCCTTTGGCAGTTCGTCTTTGAATAAAACTCCTCCAGCAAGGCCAAACATTGGTTTTAATTTGCCTCATAATAACAACTTAATTAATTAATTAAATTTGCATAGGGGGTCGCCCCCTTGGGGATTCTTTTCTACATAGCAGGGGGGCAGTGCTGATGGTGTTGGTCCCGAACGGGGGTCCTGCAGGGCCACCTTGGGGAAAACCGAGGGCTGGTTTTACCTGTAGCATTGCCCATCCGGTCGTGGCGTGAGACGAGATACGCACGGCTACTATCAGGGTGTCGGCACGCCGGGAGGTCTTGCTGGACTTGTTTTACCATTGTCGAAATGTCTTGTGCACCAGGAATTCCGAGTCTGATCGGGCCTTCCCTAAGATAAGGGGTAATATTATTATTATCTCTGCTCATCGTGAGAGCTTGTGATGAGCTAAGTTGGGACACCCCTGCAGGGTTATGATATTTCGAAAGCCGTGCCCGCGGTTATGTGGTAGATTGGAATTTGTTAATGTCCGGTTGTAGAAAACTTGACAGAGGATCCGAAGTAAAACACACAACTGTGTGAGTAACCGTGACTGTCTCTTTTCACTTTGAGAAGAGAACACGGTGGGGTTATGTTTGACTCGTAGGTAGTTCAGGATCTTTAGCGATCACTACTAGTTTGCGACCGTCTGCGTAGATGCTCAACTTATTCTTGGACTCGTAAGTTAGCCACCATACTTTTGCTTAGCCGCTGCCACAACCTCACCACTTTACCTCTCCCTACCTATTAAGCTTTGCTAATCTTGTTACCCATGGTTATGGGATTGCTGAGTCCTCGTGGCTCACAGATACTACAACAACAGTTGCAGGTGCAGGTTTCCGATGACTTGACGTGAGAGCGATGATCTTTGTGTTGGAGTTCTTTCTTCTTCTTCTTCTTCAGTCTTGGGTTAGGTTCCGGGTCGGCAGCCTGGGATAGCAAATGGATGTCGTTGTGCTTTTCATGTTTGCCTCCGTAGTCGGATGCCTTGTATTGATGTTGTTATATTCATGTGATTTGTATGTGTTGTTGTATCCCCCATGTATGTATGAAATGGTACGATGTAGTGATATCCATCTTGCTAAGCGCCCGAAATGCGGTTGTGCCCCAATCACGTAAGTGTCACGTGATCGGGATAGAATCACATCTTGGGCCCGACATAGTTGCCTTCCCGTCCTCACCGTTGTTGCCCCCCCGTCTCGTCGCCGGCACCACCTTGGTGAGGCTCTTGTTCTTATCTTTTTTGTGATAAATAATCTTATTTGTATTATTTAGATAGTTGCTTGTATAATTTTCTTACTTGTATGATTGTTTGTTATACGTAGTGCCATGGTTTCGATATCCGTCCCCATCGTCCCTCGCCTGGTTTATGATTTGGATGTGGTATAATCTATTTTATAACTATTTGTTACATTTTGTGAATATGACAATTATGCCCATCAAGTTGACATAGATATTTTTAGCTAGGAGGTATGTGAACTGAAAATTGCAACCGACCTTCTTGTCGAGAAGTTAAATTTATTTGAAAAATAAAATGAGTATTTGAAAGAAAAAATAAAAAGAATTGAAGAAGAGAAGATGAAATTGGAGTTGTATGTTGCTGATGTCGTCGATGATCACAGATCAAGATTGATACAATGCGCTTGAAGATTAGAAAAATATGCCATTAATAAAGAGGCTTGGTATCATTATGCTATTTGATCAATTATTACCATAGTTGCGATTTTGATCGCATTTGTTGTTGCACTTAAATGCTTTAGCTAGATAGTTGTATGTTGAGAATAAGTGTGTATGAACTTGTATTAATTTGTTCTTTTCAGTGTTGCGCAATGAAGATGTGCTGGCAATGGATGTACGATGACCGACGCTCTCCCCAGTTCATTAATGGTGTGCATAGTTTTCTGCGTGCGGCTGGGGCAAATAAGTGGGATGGTTATATGTGGTGTCTATAAGAATGATATGAATTACTCTAGCTCAAAAGTCATTCATGTTCACCTGTTTACGTCTGCTTTCATGTCCGGCTATAACTGTTGGACCAAGCACAGAGAAAGAGGGGTTGTAATGGAAGACAATGAAGAAGAAGAGGATGATGACAACTATCTTAGGTTCCCTGAATATGATGGTACTACAATGGAGGAAAAATCTGAAGAAGAGGCCTCGGATGAGCCCGATGATGATCTTAGTCGGGCCATTACTGATGTAAAGAGCAACTGCGTCCATTTTAAACTTACTCAACTTCACACCTTGTAACACAGGCAAGAACCCTTTCTTCGACTGATCCATCTTGAAATTCTTCAACTTTATCAAGGTATGGGCTTTGTGAAAGTCCAATTAAGAGTCTTGATCTATCTCTATAGATCTTGATGCCTAATATATAAGCAGCTTCACCGAGGTCCTTCATTGAAAAATTCTTATTCAAGTATCCTTTTATGCCATCCAGAAAATCTATATCATTTCCAATCAACAATATGTCATCCACATATAATATAAGAAATGCTACAGAACTCCCACTCACTTTCTTGTAAATACAGGCTTCTCCAAAAGTCTGTATAAAACCATATGCTTTGATCACCTCATCAAAGCGTATATTCCAACTCCGAGATGCTTGCACCAGCCCATAGATGGATCGTTGGAGCTTGCACACTTCGTTAGCACCTTTAGGATCGACAAAACCTTATGGTTGCATCATATACAACTCTTCTTTGAGGTATCCATTTAGGAATGCAGTTTTGACATCCATTTGCCAGATTCTATCATCATAAAATGCGGCAATTGCTAGCATGATTCCGACAGACGTAAGCATCGCTACGGGTGAGAAAGTCTCATCGTAGTCAACTCCTTGAACTTGTCGAAAACCTTTCGCAACAAGTCAAGCTTTGTAGACAATAACATTACCGTCGGCGTCGGTCTTCCTCTTGAAGATCCATTTTTTTTCAATGGCTTGCCGATCATCGGGCAAGTCAACTAAAGTCCACACTTTGTTCTCATACATGGATCCCATCTCAGATTTCATGGCCTCAAGCCATTTTGCGGGATCTGGGCTCATCATCGCTCCCTTATAGTTCTTAGGTTCATTATGGTATAGTAACATGACTTCCAGAACTGGGTTGCCGTACCACTCTCGTGCGGAATGTACTCTGGTTGACCTACGAAGTTCAGTAGTAACTTGATCCGAAGTTTCATGATCATCATCATTAGCTTCCTCGCTAACTGGTGTAGGAATCACTGGAACTAGTTTCTGTGATGTGCTACTTTCTAATTCGGGACAAGTTACAATTACCTCATCAAGTTCTACTTTCCTCCCACTCACTTCTTTCGAGAGAAACTCCTTCTCTAGAAAGGATTCATTCTTAGCAACGAGTATATTGCCTTCGGATCTGTGATAGAAGGTGTACCCAACAGTCTCCTTTGGGTATCCTATGAAGACACATTTCTCCGACTTGGGTTCGAGCTTATCAGGTTGAAGCTTTTTCACATAAGCATCGTAGCCCCAAACTTTAAGAAATGACATCTTTGGTTTCTTGCCAAACCACGGTTTATAAGACGTCGTCTCAACGGATTTAGATGGTGCCCTATTTAACGAGAATGCAGCTGTCTCTAAATCATAACCCCAAAACGATATTGGTAAATTGGTAAGAGACATCATAGATCGCACCATATCTAATAAAGTACGGTTACGACGTTCAGACACACCATTACGCTGTGGTGTTCCAGGTGGCGTGAGTTGTTAAACTATTCCACATTGTTTCAAATGAAGACCAAACTCATAACTCAAATATTCGCCTCCACAATCAGATCGTAGAAACTTTATTTTCATGTTACGACGATTCGCTACTTCACTCGGAAATTCTTTGAACTTTTCAAATGTTTCTGACTTGTGTTTCATTAAGTAGATATACCCATATCTGCCCAAATCACCAGTGAAGGTCAGAAAATAACGATACCCGCCACGAGCCTCAACACTCATCGGTCCACATACATCAGTATGTATGGTTTCCAACAAATCAGTTGCTCGCTCCATTGTTCCCAAGAACGAAGTCTTAGTCATCTTGCCCATGAGGCATGGTTCACAAGAACCAAGTGATTCATAATCAAGTGATTCCAAAAGTCCATCTGCATGGAGTTTCTTCATGCGCTTTACACCAATATGACCTAAACGGCAATACCACAAATAAGTCGCACTATCATTATCAACTTTGCATCTTTTGGCATCAATATTATGAATATGTGTATCACTACGGTCGAGATCTAATAAGAATAGTCCACTCTTCAAGGGTGCATGAGCATAAAAGATATTACTCATAAAAATAGAACAACCATTATTCTCTGATTTAAATGAATAACCGTCTTGCAACAAAAAGATCCAGATATAATGTTCATGTTCAACGCCGACACCAAATAACAATTATTTAGGTCTAAGACTAATCCTGAAGGTAGATGTAGAGGTAGCGTGCCGATGGTGATCACATCGACTTTGGAACCATTTCCCACGCGCATTGTCATGTCGTCCTTAGCTAATCTTCATTTAATCCGTAGCCCCTATTTCGAGTTACAAATATTAGCAACTGAACTAGTATCAAATACCCAGGTGCTACTATGAGCATTAGTAAGGTACACATCAATAACATGTATATAAAATATACCTTTGTTCACTTTGCCATCTTTCTTATCCACCAAATACTTGGGGCAGTTCCGCTTCAAGTGTTCAGTCCCTTTGTAGTAGAAGCACTCAGTTTTAGGCTTGGCTCCAGACTTGGGTTTCTTCGCGGGAGTAGCAACTGTCTTGCTATTCTTCTTGAAGTTATCCTTCTTTCCCTTGCCCCTTTTCTTGAAACTAGTGGTCTTGTTAACCATCAACACTTGATGCTTCTTTTTGATTTCTACCTCCGCAACTTTGAGCATAGCGAAGAGCTCAGGAATTGTCTTCTGCATCCCTTGCATGTTATAGTTCATCACGAAGCCTTTATAGCTTGGTGGCAGTGATTGAAGAACTCTATCAATAACACTATCCGCGTCAAATTTGCAACCAAATTGAGTCATATGATTGTAGTACCCAGACATTCTGAGCAAGTGTTCACTGATAGAACTGTTCTCCTCCATCTTGTAGCTATAGAACTTATTGGAGACTTCATATCTCTCAATTGGGGCATTTGCTTGAAACATTAACTTCAACTCTTGGAACATCTCATATGCTCCATGACATTCAAAACGTCGTTGAAGTCCCGATTCTAAGCCGTAAAGCATGGCACACTGAACTAACGAGTAGTCATCAGAACGAGCTTGCCAGACGTTCATAACGTCCGGAGTTGCTCCTACAGAAGGCCTGTCACCTAGTGGTGCTTCCAGGACATAATTCTTCTATGCAGCAATGAGGATAATCCTCAAGTTACGGACCCAGTCCGTGTAGTTTCTACCATCATCTTTCAACTTAGCTTTCTCTAGGAATGCATTAAAATTCAAGGGAACGGTAGCACGGACCATTGATCTACAACAACATAGATATGCAAAAACTATCAGGACTAAGTTCATGATAAATTAAAGTTCAATTAATCATATTACTAAAGAACTCCCACTTAGATAGACATTGCTCTAGTCATCTAAATGATCACGTGATCCAAATCAACTAAACCATGTCCGATCATCACGTGAGATGGAGTAGTTTTCAATGGTGAACATCGTATGTTGATCATATCTACTATATGATTCACGCTCGACCTTTCGGTCTCTAGTGTTCCGAGGCCATGTCTGTACATGCTAGACTCGTCAAGTTTAAGCCGAGTATTCTGCATGTGCAAAATTGTCTTACACCCGTTGTATTTGAGCGTAGAGCTTATCACACCCAATCATCACATGGTGTCTCGGCACGACGAACTTTCGCAACGGTGCATACTCTGGGAGAACATTTGTAGCTTGAAATTTTGTAAGGGATCACCTTATAATGCTACCACCGTACTAAGCAAAATAAGAAGCATAATAAGAGAAAAATCATATGCAATCAAAATATGTGACATGATATGGCCATCATCATCTTGTGCTTTTGATCTCCATCTCCAAAGCATCATCATGATCTCCATTGTCACCGGCTTGACACTATGATATTCATCATAGCGTCATGGTCGCCTCGCCAACTATTACTACTACTACTACTACTACTACTACTACTATCGCTAACTCATAGTGATAAAGTAAAGCAATTACATGACCCAAGCACCATGTTAAACGATGAAGATTATCCATGGTTATGGCGCAATCAGCAAAGGACACAAGCGAAGAAAGAGTGAAGACTTTCTCTCCACAACTATTATGATGATGCCTGTGATCTT
>LR738714.1:553885356-553895573 GCA_902687465.1 Secale cereale
ATAAGAGAAAAATCATATGCAATCAAAATATGTGACATGATATGGCCATCATCATCTTGTGCTTTTGATCTCCATCTCCAAAGCATCATCATGATCTCCATTGTCACCGGCTTGACACTATGATATTCATCATAGCGTCATGGTCGCCTCGCCAACTATTACTACTACTACTACTACTACTACTACTACTACTATCGCTAACTCATAGTGATAAAGTAAAGCAATTACATGACCCAAGCACCATGTTAAACGATGAAGATTATCCATGGTTATGGCGCAATCAGCAAAGGACACAAGCGAAGAAAGAGTGAAGACTTTCTCTCCACAACTATTATGATGATGCCTGTGATCTTGAATATCACTGCAGTTACATGTGAAGAAATGAAATGCCTTTTGTAACAGATGACTTTTCGTCCAAAACCATGATACTTCCAAAGAGATTGTCCATTTTGTACATGAAGTGCATCCATTTTTTGTTGTGACCATCTCAACTTTTTAGAACATGCTATGTGGGTGAAATGATGATACCATGCCAACTTTCAACCTTTTCAGAGTTCATTTGTAGTGCTTTTCAATTTCAGGGTCATTTAGCTCAAAGAAATCAGTGAATGCATGAAAAATACCAAATGAAGTAAAAAAGGGTTGAAAATTGATGATGTGGCTTTGAATGGTGCATTTTGAACACACAAAAAGTCTGGAGTGCAAATAAGTTCAAAAAAATGAAATCCCTTTGTAGCAGATGAGTTTTCGTTCGAAACCCAGATACTTCGGAAGAGATTGTCCATTTTGTATATGAAGTGCATCTAGTTTTTCTGTAACCCTCTCAACTTTTTAGAACATGTTATGTGAGTGAAATGATGATACCATGCCAACTTTGAACCTTTTCAGAGTTCATTTGTAGTGCTTTTCAATTTCAGGGTCATTTAGCTCAAAAAATCAGTAAATGCATGAAAAATACCAAATGTAGTCAGAAGGGGTGAAAATTGATGATGTGGCTTTGAATGGTGCATTTTGAACACAAAAAAAGTCTGGAGTTCAAATAAATTCAAAAAATGAAATTCTTTGTAACAGATGAGTTTTCATCCGAAACCCTCATACTTAGGGCCTGTTCTGAACTTCTCTAGCTTCTAACTCTTCAAATTTCTCGACAGAAGATGTGCCGAACGTTTGAGCTCCTAGAAGCTGTATTCTAGAAGCTGAGCCCTTCTCGTGTGTAAAAACTCGAAGCCCGTAAAGCCCAGCTCCAAAAAAACGAGAAAGAGAAGTTCGCCCTATTTACAATGAAAATGCCACCGCTAAAGAAAATGGTTCACCAGCCCGACTCGATACGGTCACAACAACGCGCTCAAGCAGTTCCCCTCTCGTTCGAATCGCCGCGCTGCCAAGCAATTCCCCTGTGCAACCCACGGAGTACCTTGCAGCCGCCGCCGCCCCCGCCGCCATGGTCGGATCCCGTCAGCCGCCGGCCGAAGCTCCTGTCCACTGCCAGATCCGGCGTATACAGGGCCATCCCCGCAGGTTCCCTTCCAAAAGACCACCCCGAAGGTGCATCCCCGCCGCTACCCGTCGCAACAACCCCACCGGCTGCATACACCCCCCGACGTCGGTGCTGATCTCCACGGACCCCGCCTCAACTTCCGAGCCCCCATCCCGGATGGCATCAACCGTAGGTGAGCTTCCTTTCCTTCTTCCCCAAGGTCCTTTCCTTTCCTTCTTCCCATGCCAGCCAGGCCCGAGCCGGGTTGATTCCAGCTGGCCCAAGCTCTAGCCGAATAGGCCAGCAGCCTCTCCAACAGGCCAAATCGTTGGGAGAAGCTATGAGGTGCAGAACGCTCAGCAAATCTTTATGCGGAGTAGAAGCTAGCTTCAGGAAGCTGATTTTGAGGAGTTTTGGAAGTTTGGAGAGGATCAGAACATGCCCTTAGAAAGAGATTGTCCATTTTGTACACGAAGTGCATCCAGTTTTTGCTGTAACCATCTCAACTATTTAGAACATGCTATGTGGGTGAAATGATGATACCATACCAACTTTCAACCTCTTCAAAGTTCATTTGAAGTGCTTTTCAATTTCAGGGTCATTTAGCTCAAAGAATGAACTAATAGAAAAATAATGAACTAAAAAACTTTTATGAAACTCTAATAGCAAAAAGAATGAACTAGAAAACTTTAATGAAACACTAATAGCAAAAATAATGAACTAGAAAACTTTAATACACCTCTAATAGCAAAAGGAATCAACTAAAAACTTTTATAAACCTCTAGTATTTTTGAAACTAAAATTATATAAAATTTATGCAACTAAAATTATCAAAGTATTTTTTTGTTCAAAACATGAATAGCAAAAAGAATTTTCATAAAGAATTTTTTGTTAAAAAATTTAATAGCAAACTAAAATAACAAAATCTGTTTTTGATTAAAACATACGTTTCAAATAACCTAAAAATTACCAAATTGAATATGGTGATAAAACACAGTAATATTAAATAACAGGAAAAAGAATCACTGAGAAAACTATTTTTATAGTGAAGTTATTAACAAACTAGTGATTCACAAAAATTTCAAAAAATTCAAATTTAAACTATTCAAATTTGAAAGCTAATGGCACTAACAGAATGTTTATAATTTTTGTGGCCTAAAAGCAGGTATTTAGCTATAAGTAGAAACAAAATAAAATATGTAAAGCAAAAAACAAAAAACCTGGAAAAACAAAATAAAATAATGCCCCCTACAAGGCCACCACGGCTTGAATACGACTAGAATCCCAACCAGCTTGTTGGGCCAGGATTCAGGCCTGCAGCAAGCCCAATAGGCCCACAGGCAGAGGAGTGATAGATTAGCCCCGAAAGCCTGCAGTTCAGAGGAGCTCGAGAGGGTGGGCGCAGCAGCGCTTATAAACCACTCGCGTGCTCTCTAAGCTAGCGAGGTGGGACTAAAAATCACACCGCACCGCGCCAGCACATGCCATTGGTCCTGGTTCGTGGCACCAGCCAGGACCAAAGGGGTGCACTGGTACCGGTTTGTGGCACCAACCGGGACCAATGCGCCCCTTTAGTCTTGGTTGGTGCCACCAACCCAGACCAAAGGTCCCTGTTTCCCGCCCTTTGGGCTGCTGAAAACTGACCTTTGGTCCTGTTTGGTGGCACCAACCGGGACTAAAGGGGTGCATTGGTCCCGATTTGTGCCCCGAACTGGAACCAAAGCTTCATGTATACATAGCAAACACTTAGAAAATTTTAGTTTCCATCTACCAGGTTCCCCTGACGACGCCGAGCTCATCGACGCCGCCAGGCTGCCCGTGCTCGCCGCCGCGCCCCTCGCCCTGCCCCGAGCTCGCCGCCGCACCCCTCGCCCTGCCCCGAGCTCGCCGCCGCGCCCCTGCTAGTGCTCGTTGCTACTTCTCGAGCTTGTGTTGTATTCGCTCGAAGAGGAAAGGGAGATGCAGCACAATAGTGTAAGTATTTCCCTCAGTTTTTGAGAACCAAGGTATCAATCCAGTAGGAGACCACGCGCCAGTCCCTCGCACATGCACAAACAAATAAGAACTTCGCAACCAACGCGATAAGGGGTTGTCAATCCCTTTACGCTCACTTACGAAAGTGAGATTTGATAGAGATGATAGTTTATATTTTTGGTATTTTTAGTTTAATAAAAAAGCAAATAAAAGCGGTAAAAGTAAAGTAGATGAAGATTGATATGTTGAGAATAGACCCGGGGGCCATAGTGTTCTCTAGTGGCTTTTCTCATGATAGCGATATTCTATGACGGGTAAACAAATTACTGTCGAGCAATTGATAGAAAAGTGAATAATTATGAGACTATCTAGGCATGATCATTGTATATAGGCATCACGTCCGAGACAAGTAGACCGACTCCTGCCTGCATCTACTACTATTACTCCACACATCGACCGCTATCCAGCATGCATCTAGTGTATTGAGTTCATAAGAACAGATTAACACCTTAAGCAAGATGACATGATGTAGAGGGATAAACTCAAGCAATATGATATAAACCCCATCTTTTTATCCTCGAAGCCATCTAGATACTAGCTATGGACCCGAAGGTCTATGGTAAACTACTCACAACTCATGGTGAGGGCGATGATGATGATGAAGAAGAACTCCGTGATGGATCCCACTCCGATGGAGCTCCGAAACAGGCTCCAAGATGGGACCTCACGGGAACAGAAGGTTACAGCGGTGAAATTAGGGCTTTCTCTCTATTCATGGAGATTTTGGGGTACGTAGACTTATATAGGAAGAAGGAGGGCACCGGGGGACGCTCGAGGGGGCCACGAGGCAGGGGCGCGCCCTGGGAAGGGGGGCGCGCCCCCACCCTTGTGGGCCACCTCTTTTTCCCCTAACGTTGTTCTCAAGCTCCGCGTGCATGATTTTCTCCAAAAATATCTCTCGCGAAGGTTTCATTCCGTTTGGACTCCGTTTGATATTCTTTTTCTGCAAAACCCTGAAACACGCAAAAAACAGCAATCTGGACTGGGCCTTTGGGTTAGTAGGTTAGTCCCAAAAATGATATAAAAGTGAATGATAAAGCCAATTAAACATTCAAGACTTCATAAATAATAGCATGGAACAATAAAAAATTACAGATACGTTGGAGACGTATCAAGCATCCCCAAGCTTAATTCCTGCTCGTCCTCGAGTAGGTAAATGATAAAGAAAGAATTTTTGATGTGGAATGCTAACCAATATAGTTTTTCAATGTAATTCTCTTAATTGTGGCATGAATGTTCAGATCTGAAAGATTCAAGATAAAAGTCTATGTTGACATAAGAAATAACAATACTTCAAGCATACTAACAAAGCAATCATGTCTTCTAAAAATACTATGGCTAAAGAAAGTCATCCCTACAAAATCATATAGTTTGGCCATGCCCCCTCTTCATCACACAAAATATTCATATCATGCACAACCCCGATTTCAGCCAAGCACTTGGTTTCATACTCTATCTTTTCAAACCTTTCAACTTTCACGCAATACATGAGCGTGAGCCATGGACATAGCACTATGGGTGGAATAGAGGTGGTTGTGGAGAAGACAAAAAGGAGGAGATAGTCTCACATCAACTAGGCATATCAACGGGCTATGGAGATGCCCATCAATAGATATCAATGTGAGTGACTAGGGATTGCCATGCCACGGATGCACTAGAGCTAAGTATGAATGAAAGCTCAACAAAATAAACTAGTGGGTGTGCATCCAACTTGCTTGCTCACGAAGACCTAGGGCATTTGAGGAAGCCCATCATTGGAATATACAAACCAAGTTTATAATAAAAATTCCCACTAGTATATGAAAGTGACTAAGCATGAGACTCTCTACAATGAAGAACATGGTGCTACTTTGAAGCACAAGTGTGGAAAAAAGATAGTAGCAATTGTCCCTTTTTTTCTATTTTTTGGGCCTTTCTTTTTTTCTTTGGCCTTTCTTCTTCTTCTTTTTTGCGGAAGGGCTTTATAGATTTAGCCTTTCCTCCCATGGGACAATGCTCTAATAATGATGATCATCACACTTTCATTACAACTCGATATTACAAATCGATACTACAACAACAAAGTATGACTCTATATGAATGCATGGTGGCCTTGCCACAAATACGATGTCAACTACATGATCATGCAATGGCAATATGACAATATGATGCGTGTCATATGAGCGGAACGGTGGAAAGTTGCATGGCAATATATCTCGGAAAGGCTATGGAAATGCCATGATAGGTAGGTATGGTGGCTGTTTTTAAGAATAATATGGTGGCTGTTTTGAGGAAGGATATATAGTGGGTTTATGGTACCGGCAAAAGTTGCGCGGTACAAGAGAGGCTAGCAATGGTGGAAGGGTGAGAGTGCGTATAATCCATGGACTCAACATTAGTCATAAGAACTCATATACTTATTGCAAAAATATAAGAGTTATCAAAACAAAGCAATCAACGCATGCTCCTAGGGGGGAGGTTGGTAGGATTTAACCATCGCGCGCCCCCGACCTCCACACAAAGGTTGGCACTCTACAAATACCTCATGCTCTAACTTCGTCACATATCGGTTCACCATACGTGCATGCTACGGGAATCACTAACCTTAGCACAAGTATTTCTCAATTTCATAATAACTCCACTAGCATGACTCTAATATCACGATCCTCATATCTCAAAACAATTATCAAGCATCCAACATCTCGTCATATTCAATGCACTTAGTGTGAATTTTTTTTCTACATTGATATTGGATGTCTATCATGTGAAGACTAGTTTATTTAGCCTAAGCACATTACCATGCTGTTTTAATAGACTCTCAAATAGATATAAGTGAAGAATGAGAGTTCAAAGATTTCTACAAAATATTACCACCACCGTACTCTAAAAGATATAAGTGAAGCACTAGAGCAAAAACTATTCAACTCAAAGGATATAAGTGAAGAACATAGAATGTTCTAATAATTTCTAGGCCATATTTAACTCTCTCAAATAGATGTGTCCAGCAAGGATGATTGTGGCAAACTAACAAGGAAATACTCAAATCATACAAGATGCTCCAAGCAAAACACATATCATGTTGCGAATAAAAATATAGCTCCAAGTATAGTTACCGATGGATGAAGACGAAAGAGGGGATGCCTTCCCGAGGCATCCCCAAGCTTAGGATTTTGATTATCTTGAGATCCTTGGGGTGCCGTGGGCATCCCCAAGCTTAGGCCTTTGCTACTCCTTATTCCATAGTCCATCAAAGCAATACTCTAAATTTGAAAACTTCACAACACAAAACTTAGACAAAAATTCTCGTGAGCTCCGTTAGTATAAGAAAGCAAACCACTACTCAAAGGTGCAGCAATGAATTCATTCTTTGTTTATATTGGTGTTAAACCTACTGTATTCCAACTTCTCTATGGTTCATATCCTCCAATACTACCCCTAGATGCATTGAAATAAGCAAACAACACACGAAAAACAGAATCTGTCAAAAACAGAACAGTCTGTAGTAATCTGCAGGTTTCGCCTTCTTCTGGAACTCCAAAAAATTCAAACTAAAATGGTAAATTTGCGTAATTTGTCTACCAATCATCTGCAAAAAGAATCAACTAAATAGCACGCTCCAGTAAAATCGGAAGACCACTTTGGCAAGCGCCAACGATTCTGTTTCTCACAGCAAGATCACATAAACTTCACACAAGTCTTCCCAAAGGTTCTACTTGGCACAAACACTAAACAAAACATGAAACCACATCTAATCAGAGGCTAGATGCAATATTTATTCCCAAACAGAAGCAAAAACAAAAAAAATATAAATTGGGTGGCCTCCCAACATGCTCTTTCTTTATAGCCATTAAGATAGGCTTGAGAATTCAATGATGCTCACATGTAAGATAAGAATTGAAGCACAAATAGAGCATCATATAGCATGTGGCAAACACATCTAAGTCTAACATACTTCCTATGCATTGGCATTTTATTAACCAACAAATTATCAAAGCAAGCAAGATCGAGCATTAGCAAGGAAGAAGAAAGAAACAATAGCCATCTCAACATAACGAGATGTAATTTAGTAACATGAAAATTTCTACAACCATACTTTCCTCTCTCATAATAGTTGCATGTAGGACCATAAGCAAATTCAACAATATAGCTATCACATAACATATTCTCAACATGATCCACATGCATACGAAGTTGACACTCTTCCAAAATAGTGGGATCAACATTAACTAAAGTCATGACCTCTCCAAACCCACTTTTGTAAAAAAAATCATAAGATTTAACATTCTCCAAATATGTGGGATCTAAAGTTAAAAATCTTCCAAACCAACTTCCAATATTATTGCAAACATTATTATCAATCTCATATTCATCATGGGGCTTAAATAAATTTTCAACATCATAAGAAGAATCACCCCAATCATGATAATTGCAACAAATAGTAGTCATAGCAAAACTAGCTTCCCCAAGCTTAGGGTTTTGCATATCATTAACACAATTGGCCTTAAGAGAATTTATAATAACATCATTGCAATCATACTTTTCATCGAAGGAACTATCAAGTATGGGTGCAATAGCAACGATCTCATGTTTAACATAAGGCACTATAGCAAATTCATCTTCATAAATATTGGCATCAAGGCCACAAGAATAGCAAGCGTCATGTTCATCAAGGGATATTTCAATCAAATCATCGGAATCAAAATTATCTATAGATTCATGCATATCCTTATTTTTTTCAAAGCAGCGGTCATTCTTTCAATAAATTCTTTGATGTAGGCATTATGAGCATAGTTTTCAAAGCAATGTTTAAGTATGTCAAAATTTTCAGATTCGTAGAGAGTAATATCATACTTTTCAATCAAAGAAGCAACTTCATAAGCACCCTTAAAAGCAACAAATTCTTCAATTTGTTCGATATCGTAGTAACTATAAACACCCTTTGCATAAGAGGATAATATTTCATTATCATTAAACTCACATAGGTAGGGTAGGTGTTTTTTTAGGGTTCTTAGAGCAACAAGTAAAATCACAAATTTCACAAAGATTCCAAGCATAGCACATCAATCTGTTTATTTGATCCCATAAGAGTCTCCCTTTTTCAGACAAACGGTGACGCACAAAATGAGCATGCTCATCTAAAGATTTCCCACAAACTAGGCTAGTTGGGGTTTCAGCACGAGAGCATAGGGATCGAAGATGATCCATGTAGAACACTTTAAGGTGATCCATAAGAATAGATTTTTAGCAAGCAAAGATGCAAGCACATAGAAGGCACATGAAGACACAAGCAAACAAGAAGCAAGCGAACGATAAACACACGGCGGAAGAAGGGCAAATAAAACGACAAGGGTGAAGTGGGGGAGAGGAAAACGAGAGGCAAATAAATGTAATGCGAAGGATAAGGGTTTGTGATAAGTACTTGGTATATGACTTTTGCGTAAGCCTCCCCAGCAACGGCGCCAGAAATTCTTCTTGCTACTTGCGTTGTATTCCCTCGAAGAGGAAAGGGAGATGCAACATAGTAGCGTAAGTATTTTCCTCAGTTTTTGAGAACCAAGGTATCAATCCAGTAGGAGACCACGCGTGAGTCCCTCGCACCTGCACAAACAAATCAGAACTTCGCAGCCAACGCGATAAGGGGTTGTCAATCCCTTTACGGTCACTTACGAAAGTGAGATCTGATAGAGATGATAGTCTATATTTTTGGTATTTTTAGTTTAATAAAAAAGCAAATAAAAGCGGTAAAAGTAAAGTAGATGAAGATTGATATGTTGAGAATAGACCCGGGGGCCATAGTTTTCTCAAGTGGCTTCTCTCATGATAGCGATATTCTACGGCGGGTAAACAAATTACTGCCGAGCAATTGATAGAAAAGCGAATAATTATGAGACTATCTAGACATGATCATTGTATATAGGCATCACGTCCGAGACAAGTAGACCGACTCGTGCCTGCATCTACTACTATTACTCCACACATCGACGGCTATCCAGCATGCATCTAGTGTATTGAGTTCATACGAACAAAGTAACGCCTTAAGCAAGATGACATGATGTAGAGGGATAAACTCAAGCAATATGATGTAAACCCCATCTTTTTATCCTCGATGGCAACAATACAATACGTGCCTTGCTGCCCCTACTGTCACTGGGAAAGGACACCGCAAGATTGAACCCAAAGCCAAGCACTTCTCCCATTGCAAGAACTATAGATCTAGTAGGCCAAACCAAACCAATAATTCGAAGAGACTTGCAAGGATATTATGAGCACACATAAAAATTTCAGAGAAGAACCAAATATCTTTCATAGATAACCATGATCATAAACTCACAATTCATCGGATCTCGACAAACACACCGCAAAAAGAGATTACATCGAATAGATCTCCTCGAAGACCGAGGAGAACTTTGTATTGAGATCCAGAGAGAGAGAAAAAGCCATCTAGATACTAGCTATGGACCTGAAGGTCTATGGTAAACTAATCACAACTCATGGTGAGGGCGATGATGATGATGAAGAAGAACTCCGTGATGGATCCCACTCCGGTGGAGCTCCGAAACAGGCCCCAAGATGGGATCTCACGGGAACAGAAGGTTGCAGCGGTGGAATTAGGGTTTTCTCCCCGTTCACGGAGGTTTTGGGGTACGTAGACTTATATAGGAAGAAGGAGGGCACCGAGGGACGCTCGAGGGGGCCACAAGGCAGGGGGCGCGCCCTGGGAAGGGGG
>LR738714.1:553916233-553935239 GCA_902687465.1 Secale cereale
GATATATGACCGAGGTGTGTTTCTGTGGAGGGGGGCACCGCACATGGCTAAAAGATCAATGATCAACTTGTGTGTCTATGGGTTTTCGCCCACCCCCGTATATAAAGGAGTGAAGGAGGGGGAAAGGCCGGCCCTCTATGGTGCGCCTACGAGGAGTCCTACTCCCACCGGGAGTAGGATTCCCCCCCCCCCCTTCCCTAGTTGGAGTAGGAGAGGAAGGGAAGGAGGAGTAGGAGAGAAGGAAAGGGGGGGCGCCAACCCCCAAACCTTCTTCAATTCAGCCTCCTGCCCAAGGGGGGCGCACCAGCCCCTTGTGGGCTGGTGTGCTTCCTTCTTATGGCCCATAAGGCCCATAACTTCTCCCGGGAGGTTCCAGTAACCTCCCGGTACTCCGGAAAAATGCCCGAACCACTAGGGAACCTTTCCGATGTCCGAATATAGCCTTCCAATATACCAATCTTTACATCTCGGACATTCCGAGACTCCTCGTCATGTGCGTGATCTCATCCGGGACTCCGAACTACCTTCGGTACATCAAAACTCATAAACTCATAATACCGATCGTCATCAAACGTTAAGCGTGCGGACCCTACGGGTTCGAGAACTATGTAGACATGACCGAGACTCATCTCTGGTCAATAACCAATAGCGGAACCTGGATGCTCATATTGGCTCCTACATATTCTACGAAGATCTTTATCGGTCAAACCGCATAACAACATACGTTGTACCCTTTGTCATCGGTATGTTACTTGCCCAAGATTCGATCGTCGGTATCTCTATACCTAGTTCAATCTCGTTACCAGCAAGTCTCTTTACTCGTTCCGTAATACATCATCCCATGACTAACTCATTAGTTATTTGCTTGCAAGGCTTATTATGATGTGTATTACCGAGAGGGCCCAGAGATACCTCTCCGACACTCGGAGTGACAAATCCTATTCTTGATCTATGCCAACACCAAGAACACTTTCGGAGACACCTGTAGAGCATCTTTATAATCACCCAGTTACGTTGTGACGTTTGATAGCACACAAGGTGTTCCTCCGGTATTCAGGAGTTGCATAATCTCATAGTCATAGGAACATGTATAAGTCATGAAGAAAGCAATAGCGGTAAAACTAAACGAACATAGTGCTAAGCTAACGGAATGGGTCAAGTCAATCACATCATTCACCAATGATGTGATCCCGTTAATCAAATGAAAACTCATGTGCATGGGTAGGAAACTTAACCATCTTTGATTCAACGAGCTAGTCAAGTAGAGGCATACTAGTGACACTTTGTTTGTCTATATATTCACACATGTACTAAGTTTCCGGTTAATACAATTCTAGCACGAATAATACACATTTATCATGATATAAGGAAATAAATAATAACTTTATTATTGCCTCTAGGGCATATTTCCTTCAGTCTCCCACTTGCACTATAGTCAATAATCTAGTTCACATCGCCATATATGATTTAATACCGATAGTTCACATCGTTATGTGAATAACACCCATAGTTCACATCGCCATGTGAACAACACCAAAGGGTTTACTAGAGTCAATAATCTAGTTCACATCGCTATGTGATTAACACCCAAGAGTAATAAGGTGTGATCATGTTTTGCTTGTGAGAGAAGTTTAGTCAACGGGTCTGCCACATTCAGATCCGTATGTATTTTGCAAATTTCTTTGTCTACAATGCTCTGCATGGATCTACTCTAGCTAATTTCTCCCACTTCCAAAATGCATCCAGATTGATACTTAGAGTCATCTGGATTGGTGTAAAGCTTGCATCGGTGTAACTCTTTAAGACGAACTCTTTATCACCTCCATAATCGAGAAACATTTCCTTAGTCATCCAGTAACTAAGGATAATTTTGACCGCTGTCCAGTGATCTACTCCTGGATCACTTTTGTACCTCCTTGCCAAACTCATGGTAAGGTACACAATAGGTTTGGTACATAGCATTGCATACTTTATAGAACCTATGGCTGAGGCATAGGGAATGACTTTCATTCTTTCTCTATCTTCTGCTGAGGTCGGGTTTTTGAGTCTTACTCAACTTCATACCTTCTAACTCAGGCAAGAACTCCTTCTCCGACTGATCCATTTTGAACTACTTCAAAAACTTGTCAAGGTATGTACTCATTGAAAAACTTATCAAGCGTCTCGATCTATCTCTATAGATCTTGATGCTCAATATGTAAGCAGCTTCACCGAGGTCTTTCTTTGAAAAACTCCTTTCAAACACTCCTTTATGCTTTCCAGAAAATTCTACATCATTTCCGATCGATAATATGTCATTCACATATACTTATCAGAAAGGATGTAGTGCTCCCACTCACTTTCTTGTAAATACAGGCTTCACCACAAGTCTGTATAGAACCATATGCTTTGATCACCTCATCAAAGCGTATATTCCAACTCCGAGATGCTTGCACCAGTCCATAGATGGATCGCTCGAGCTTGGACACTTTGTTAGCACCTTTAGGACCGACACAACCTTCTGGTTGCATCATATACAACTCCTCTTTGAGATATCCATTCAGGAATGCAGTTTTGACATCCATTCGCCAGATTTCATAATCATAAAATGCGGCAATTGCTAACAAGATTCGGACAGACTTAAGCATCGCTACGGGTGACAAAGTCTCATCGTAGTCAACTCCTTGAACTTATCGAAAATCTTTCGCAACAAGTCGATCTTTGTAGATAATAACATTACCGTCGGCATCGGTCTTCCTCTTGAAGATCCATTTATTTTCAATTGCTTACCAATCATCTGGCAAGACAACCAAAGTCCACACTTTGTTCTCATACATGGATCCGATCTCAGATTTCATGGCCTCAAAACATTTTGCGGAATCTGGGCTCATCATCGCTTCCTCATAGTTTGTAGGTTCATCATGGTCTAGTAACATGACTTCCAAAACTTGGGTTGTCATACTACTCTAGTGCGGAACATACTCCGGTTGATCTACGAAGTTCAGTAGTAACTAGATCCGAAGTTTCATGATCATCATCATTAGCTTCCTCACTAATTGGTGTAGGAATCACTGGAACTAGTTTATGTGATGTACTACTTTCCAATTTGGGAGAAGGTACAATTACCTCATCAAGTTCCACTTTCCTCCCACTCACTTCCTTCGAGAGAAACTCCTTCTCTAGAAAGGTTCCATTCTTAGCAGCGAATATCTTGCCTTTGGATCTGTGATAGAAGGTGTACCGAATAGTATCCTTTGGGTATCCTATGAAGACACATTTCTCCGACTTGGGTTCGAGCTTATCAGGTTGAAGCTTTTTTACATAAGCATCGCAGCCCCAAACTTTAAGAAACGACAACTTTGATTTCTTGCCAAACCACAGTTCATAAGGCGTCGTCTCAACGGATTTAGATGGTGCCCTATTTAACGTGAATGCAGTTGTCTCTAATGCATAACCCAAAACGATAGTGGTAAATCGGTAAGAGACATCATAGATCGCACCATATCTAATAAAGTGCGGTTACGACGTTCGGACACACCATTATGCTGAGGTGTTCCGGGTGGCGTGAGTTGTGAAACTATTCCACATTGTTTCAAATTAAGACCAAACTCGTAACTCAAATATTCGCCTCCACGATCAGATTGTAGAAACTTTATTTTCTTGTTACGATGAACTTTTTAAATGTTTCAGACTTGTGTTTCATCAAGTAGATATACCCATATCTGCTCAAATCATCACTGAAGGTCAGAAAAATAACGATACTCGCCGCGAGCCTCAACACACATCGGTCCACATACATCAGTATGTATGATTTCCAATAAATAAGTTGCTTGCTCCATTGTTCCGAAGAATGGAGTTTTAGTCATCTTGCCCATGAGGCATGGTTCGCAAGCACCAATTGATTCATAATCAAGTGATTCCAAAAGTCCATCAATATGGAGTTTCTTCATGTGCTTTACACCAATATGATCTAAACGGTAGTGCCAACAATAAGTTGCACTATCATTATTAACCTTGCATCTTTTGGCTTCAACATTATGAATATGTGTATCACTACGATCGAGATCCAACGAACTATTTTGATTGGGTGTATGACCATTGAAGGCTTTATTCATGTAAACAGAATAGCATTTATTCTATGACTTTAAATGAATAACCTATTGCAACAAACATGATCAAATCATATTCATGCTCAACGCAAATGTCAAATATCATTTATTTAGGTTCTACACTAATCCCGAAAGTATAAGGAGTGTGCGATCATGATCATATCAATCTTGGAACCACTTCCAACGCACATCGTCACTTCACCTTTGATACGTCTCCATTGTATCTATATTTTTTGATTGTTCCATGCCAATATTCTACAACTTTCATATACTTTTGGCAACTTTTTAAACTATTTTTTGGGACTAACTTATTGATCCGATGCCCAGTGCCAGTTCCTGTTTGTTGCATGTTTTTTGTTTTGCAGAATATACATATCAAGCGGAGTCCAAACGGACGGAGTTTTTTTTGGAATATATGTGAATTTTGGGAAGTGAAACCAACATGAGACGATGCCCGAGTGGGCCACGAGGCAGGGAGGCGCGCCCACCAGGGGCAAGCACGCCCTGGGCCCTTGTGTCCACTCCGTACGGCGGTTGATGCCCTTCTTTCGCCGCAAGAAAGCTAATATCCGGATAAAAATCGTGTCAAAAAATCAGCCCAATCGGAGTTACGGATCTTCGGGAATATAAGAAACGGTGAAGGGACATAATCTAGGAACGCAGAAACAGAGAGAGACAGAGTGACAGATCCAATCTCGGAGGGGCTCTCGCCCCTCCCACGCCATGGAGACCACGGACCAGAGGGGAAACCCTTCTCCCATCTCAAGGAAGAAGAAGAAGGAGGGGGGCTCTCTCCCCCTCGCTTCCGGTGGCACCGGAGTGCCACCGGGGCTATCATCGTGTGACGACAATCTAGACCAACACCTCCGTCATCTTCACCAACATCTCCATCACCTTCCCCCATCTATCTACAACGGTCCACTCTCCCGCGACCCGCTATACCCTCTACTTGAACATGGTGCTTTATGCTTCATATTATTATCCAATGATGTGTTGCCATCCTATGATGTCTGAGTAGATTTTCGTTGTCCTATCGGTGATTGGTGAATTGCTATGACTGATTTAAATTGCTTGTGGTTATGTTGTTGTCCTTTGGTGCCCATCTTATGAGAGCGCACATGGATCACACCATAGGGTTAGTTGTATGTTGATAGGACTACGTATTGGAGGGCAAGAGTGACAGAAGCTTCAACCTAGCGTAGAAATTGATGCATACGGGATTGAAGGGGGGCCAATATATCTTAATGCTATGGTTGGGTTTTACCTTAATGAACGTTAGTAGTTGCGGATGCTTGCTAATAGTTCCAATCATAAGTGCGTAGAATTCCAAGTCAGGGATGACATGCTAGCAGTGGCCTCTCCCACATAAAACTTGCTATCGGTCTAGTAACGTAGTCAAATGCTTAGGGGCAATTTCGCAACTCCTACCACCACTTTTCCACACTCGCTATTATTAACTTTATTGTTTCTTTATCTTAACAGCCCCTAGTTTTATTTACGTGTTCTTTATATTCTTGCAAACCTATCCCACAAAAACTACAAAGTACTTCTAGTTTCATACTTGTTCTAAGTAAAGTAAACATCAAGCGTGCGTAGAGTTGTATCGGTGGTCGATAGGACTTGAGGGAATATTTGTTCTACCTTTAGCTCCTCATTGGGTTCGACACTCTTACTTATCGAAAGAGGCTACAACTGATCCCCTACACTTGTGGGTTATCAAGAGCTTTTTCTGGCGCCGTTGCCGGGGAGCAATAGCGTGGGGTGAATATTCTCGTGTGTGCTTGTTTGCTTTATCACTAAGTAGATTTTATTTGCTGTTCTAAGTTGTTTTCTATCTTTAGTTATGGGTAGGAAACGCAAAATACCAAAAAATAGTGGTACCTACTGAACCAATGGTTAAAGAACCACTCAAAATCTATCACACTACTGAAGCTTATTACTTGGATCATCTTCGATCCCTATGTGCTTGGGCTGAAACCCCAACTACCTTAGTTGAGGGAAAATCTTTAGATGGGCATGCTTGTTATGTGCCACACCGCATATCTGAAAAAGGGAAACTTTTACGGGATCAAATTCATCGTTTGCAATGCTATGCTTGGAATTTATGTGAAATTTATGATTTTACTTGTTGTTCTGATGACCCTAAGAAACACCTTACCTACCAATGTGAGTTTAGTGATAATGGAATCGTATATTCGTATGCTAAGGGTGTTTATAGTTACTATGATGTTCAACAAATTGAAGAATTTGCTGCTTTTAAGGGTGCTTATGAAATTGCTTCTTTGATTGAAAAGTATGATGCCACTCTTTACAAATCTGAAAAATTTGCCATATTTATATATATTTTTTTTGACCTTGAAGACTGCAGGGCTTGCACCCCACAGCATTTTATTCCAAAAGAAGACCAACAGTACATAACTTCCTCAAGGTGAGGAAAAGAAAAAGAAACGAAAAAAACTACCTAAAAACTATACAAAGGAAAAGGGGGAGAAACTGCCATATTTAAATATTGTTATGATAATATGCTTCTAATGCCTATGTTAAACCATATATTGAGGACTCCTCCGCTGTCCAAGAAGAGACTAATATTTTGCAGGAGTCTATGGATGAAGAAATTAATGACATTGTGAGCTCATTGGATGAAAAAGATGAGGAGGAGAGCGAAGAACAAAATGAGGAAGAGCGGATAGATCACCCGAGCCCACCTTCTAATGAGAGTAACTATTTATCTCATACATTGTTTAATTTCCCTTCGTGCTTACCGAAGGATGAATGCTATGATGATTGTTATGATCCCGTTGATTCTTTTGAAATATCCCTTTTTGATGATGCTTGCTATGCTTGTGGCCAAGATGCCAATATGAATTATGCTTATGGAGATGAACTTGCTGTAGTTCCTTATGTTAAACATGAGATAGTTGCTATTGCACCCACACATGATAGTCCTATTATCTTTTTGAATTCTCCAAACTACACTATATTGGAGAAGTTTGCACTTATTAAGGATTATATTGATGGGTTGCCTTTTTCCCATACACATGATGATTTTGATGAATATAATATGCATGTGCTTGCTGCTCCTACTTGCAATTATTATATGAGAGGAACTACATCTCTGCCTCTCTATGTTTCCAACAGGATAAAATTGCAAGAAACTGCTTATACTATGCATTGGCCTTTACTTGATGTGCATGAATTGTTCTTGTATGACATGCCTATGCATAGGAAGAGAGTTAGACTTTGTTGTTGCATTACACATATCACTTTGTGCTCACTACTAAATGCCAAATCATTGCTAATTAAAATTGGCTTTGATATACCTTGGGATCCGGGTGGATCCATTACTTGAGCACTATATGCCTAGCTAAATGGCTTTAAAGAAAGCGCTGCCAGGGAGACAACCCGGAAGTTTTAGAGAGTCATTTATTTCTGTTGTGTGCTTTTATAAAGTTCAAAACAAAAAAATAAAGAGGGGAACCTATAACTTTTTCAAAAAGAAAAGTGAAAGTAAGAAGGACGAGCACCGTTGAAATGGGGGAGCTCCTTGAACTTTGTTCATGCCCATGGAAACTTTGCAAATCTAGAATTATAGAAACTTTACAATAAAAATAATTATCCCCTTGTACAATTCCATTGTATTATAAAAATAATGTGCCAAGAGTTTCCTTTAGGATGATTAAACTGCTTGTTGGTTTGTGCGGTGCAAAAACAGAAACTTTGGCTGAAGTGCACGATTTTACATTTTTTACTGGAACGTCGAAAGGATCTGAAACTTTTTGCAAAGTCTTTCTATACAAATTGTTGATTTTTCCTAATTTTTTCAGAATTTTTAGAGTTACAAAAGTATGGTTAATGTTCAGATTACTACAGACTGTCCTGTTTTCACAGATTGTTGTTGTAGCTTCATTATTTGCATATGTTTGAATTCTTGTTGAAGCCTCCTTGTAATGCCCATGATGGAGTTATACCTCCTACGCGTCGAGGCACGACTTAAAGGCATAAGTCCATCCTAGAACGATCTCAAGTTTGGTAATCTTTGCAATCTCATGTAAAAGACGGGATTGTAAACATAAATAGTTGGCTTACACTCACCACGTCACACAAGTACAATACATGTCTCAAACATCATACATAAGAATATCACAACCCTCTAAGGGCAAAACCAAATGTCAAGATACCAAACTTGAATAACATCCACAGGCGGATCGAATCCTAGTAGGAGTCTCCACTACTGATCATCCGGATATCGAACATAGTACCGACTACGCTCCTCGTAATACTCCCAATCCAGCTCGGTGCCATCACCTGGATAGCTCACAACTGGACCTGCATCTGGTGTGGTGAAGTAACTGTGAGCCACAGAGGACTCAGCAATCCCGTTCCCGGGTAACAAGACTATTTAAGCCTTTGGGAGAGGATAAGGCTGAAGAAAAGAATAAGTGTCTGCAGCAGCAACTAGCAACTAGCTTACGTGAGTGAGAGCGAGAAGAGAAGCCTCGGTCGAGAAGTGATCACGAAGTGATCCTAGCTACAAGCTCAACAAACATAACCCCTCCGTGTTCAACTCCCGAATCCCTATTCGGAAATTGACGGTCACGGAACGCACGCTGGTAGTGTATTAGAAACATTGTGTCAAGTTATCTACAACCGGATATTAACAAGCTCCCATCTGCCACATAACCATGGGCACGGCTTTCGAAAGTTCATAACCCTGCAGGGGTGTTCCAACTTGACCCATTACAAGCCCACGATCCGCGGAGTCGCAACTCCAAAGTGGGAAGACCCGAGTATTCTCGGAATCCCGTGCTCAAGATATACCGAACTAAGGTAAGGCTAATCCAGCAAATCCTCCCGGTGTGCCGACACCCTGACAATAGCCGCGCGTATCTAGTCTCAGGCCACGACCGGATGGGCGATGCTACAGGTTTATATCAATCCTCGAGTTTCCTCGTGGTGACCCCGCAGGACCCCCGTTTCGGACCAACACTCATGAGGAGCACTGGCCCGGGGTTGTTGATTAAGAACTCGGGTTAATTACTCCCTATGCAAGTTATTTAGTTATTAGGCAAATAGTACCAATGTTGGGACTTGCTGGAAAAGACTTAGCACTTAGCGGTTCATCTAGGGGGTCCCATACACCCCAACCGTGTTAGGAACGCATAATCAAGGAACATAACACCGGTTTATACGGTTCCTAACGGCATGAGTGGAACAAATCACCAAGCAAAAGGCTTAGCCTTCCACCCTTGCCAATATATAGATGATTTCATTTTAAGCATTATATAGAGTGATATAACCCAACAAAAACTTCAACATGAAGCAAGCATCTTCGATCTTCACCTGCAACTAGCAACGCTATAAGAAGGGCTGAGCGAAGCGTACTTAGCCAAGCAACGGTTTGCATAGGTAGGTTGGTTAATCATGGCAATGGTTACAAGTAGGAGGCTGACAAGAAGAACATGGGCATCGAGGCAAAACTATAGATCGGAACTACTAGCAATAGGCAAAGATAGTAATGTTATCGGGGTTCGGTCATCTTGCCTGAAGAGAAGTCGTTCGGATCGTAAGAAGGGTCCTCGTGCTCAACCTCGTTGGTAACCTCGTGCTCGAACTCGTACTCGGTCTCAGCTTCCGGCTCTAAATAATACAATCACACAAGGCACAAATCAACAAGATGCAATGCGCGCTCGAAAATGATGGATGCATGATGGATGCACTAAGGATGCACACGGAGGACGTAAAATAGCACTCAAGCAAAACACCTCAAAACATGATAACAATATCATATTATGAATCTACACAGAAAATCAATCAAGTTTCATGTAAAACTCGCTGAAATCGGAGCTACGGGCTAAAAGTTATGCCCGAAACAAGAAATGAGCGAAAGCTGAAAATTACAGCAACATAGCAACTTCGGAGCTCAAAATAATTAAGCTACAACACTCAAACAACATGGAAAAGGACATGAACACAAACTAGACATATACTACAGCAATTAAGTCCAAAGGTGCACCCCCAAAGGAGCCACGGATCAATAGCAATGATCTTGGACATATTGAACTTGACAATAAAATTCTGGCAGCGGAATTTTATTGAAATTTTGGAGCAAAAGATAAACATGCTACAGCCACTCAAATAGGCATGTGAAAACATGGATGGAAAGCAAACAATATATACTACAAGGAACAATCAAGATCCACTCCAAAACTAACATGATTTGTCCTAGAACATCACACAAACATGGCATCGGAACATTACAGATTTCAGACTTAGTGAAAATCCACTAAGTCCTAAAACAGCAATTTCATCATGGCATATAAAAGAGCATGTTTAAGTCACCTCGAAACTAAACATGGCAATTGGTAAGCACCTTATCAAAGTGCACATGATGGTGATTCCGAAACACACAAGCATGCTTCATGGAGATAAACACAACGATAGCAACGAGCTCAACAAGATGGCATTTCATAACAAGTGAAACAACATCACAGCCACATGGCACTTTGCAACGATGATAATCATGGCAAGAATAAATATATCATGCAACCTACCACATACAACATGTAGAGCATGGCAAGACGAACACGTGGACATGTCATTTGCATCATTCGGACAAATGAGCTAAAAGATATCACATGGAAAAGATGACATAAAACATCACATAGCAGCAGTTTATATCACGATGCACTCTTGCAACAGCAAAAACAAGCACCTAGATGATCTCTAACATGCATGACACCAAAAGATAAAACGTAGTGCACGATCCCACGACCGTCTGGACATGCTATTTGCGCGAATCGGACAAACACACACAAAGTTATCCTCATTTGAAAATTGCATCACAGATAAGCAAAACAGGGACTTAGGGATATTTTGAATCAACCTTCAAATCTGAACAGGTGGAGATGGGCTCGGGCCGGATCTGGCACTGCGGCCCAGCTGGAGACAGAGCGGACGGGCGGCGGCCAACCTGGCGGTACGGCCCGCGCCTGGGGCGATCGGGAGCGCGGCGGCGCCCTCGAGGCTGGAGGGGAGCGGCGACCTGGGCCTAGGGTGATGCGGTGGCCGGCCCACCTGCTGCTGGCTCGGGCGAGGCGGCCCGAGGCGCCTGGGGCGATCGGCCCGGCTGGGAGGCGGAGAGGGAAGGCCCAGCCGAGGAGCGATGCGGAGGCGAGCTGGCGAGGCGGCCTGGGCCCAACGCGAGGCTGGCGAAGGGCGCGGCCTGGGGCGCCTGGAAGGGTCGGCGATGTGGTCCCAGGCCTCAGCGAGCGGGAGGCCCAGCCGAGGACCTGGCGATCGATCCAGCCGGATCGGCGGCGCGCTGGCTCCGGGATGTATGGATGCGTTGACTCTGCGGGTTCGAAGGGATCCGGTCGGGGAGCTCGAAGGAGGGGCTCCAAGTGGCAGTTTTTGATCTGATGGAGCACAAAATTGAGGGGAGGAAGGGAAAAGAAGGGGCTAGGGTTAGGGAAGCCAAAAATAGACTAGGGGGGTCTATTGTATAGCAGGTTTTTAGGGTTAGGGGGGATTTAGGGGTGTTAGGAGCCCTCCGATCGCGATCCGACGGATCCGATCGCGGGGGGAGTTTAGAAGGGCCTAGGAGAAGGTAGTGGACTGCTGTAGGGGTGTTTCTGGGACACAAATTGAAGGCACTTTGGACCCACACGGATAACTGTTGGGATAGCAAACGGAGTCCAAACGCGACGAGATTTGAGAGGCGGGTTGCACACAACAAAACAACAACACACACAACAACCTCGCGGCACACCGGTAACGTTACACGCCCAAACACCAAAGTAGGCCTACGGGACGTCACGAACACGTGAGGGAGCTCCGGAACGCGAAACGGACAACGGGAAGAAACGCGTGGAACCGGATGCAACCGACAACACAAATGCAATGCGATGCACATGTCTACATGCTATGAATGAATGCCACACACTCACACAACAAAACGACGAAAACCCGAAAGACAAAGAACCCGGAATGGAAATAGATGAAGCCGGAGATATATTATATACCCAAAAGGGAAAGTATTACATCCGGGGCATTACAAACTCTCCTCTACTACAAAAAGATCTCGTCCCGAGATCTAGGACTGGAAAAAGGAAGGGTACTCAGAACGAAGATGATCTTCTCGTTCCCACGTAGCCTCTCGGTCGGTGTGATGTGACCACTTGACTTTCAGAAATTTGATGGTCTTGTTGCGGGTCTTGCGTTCAGTTTCTTCGAGAATAGCAACGGGATGCTCTCGGTAATACATGTCTTGTTGAAGATCAATCTCTTCAAATGGAATCATGCGCTTAGGTGCCTTGAAGCATTTGCGAAGTTGAGACACATGGAAGACATTATGAACATTGGCGAAGTTTGGAGGGAGCTCAAGTTGATAGGCTAGATCGCCTCTTTTGCCAAGAATCTTGAAAGGCCCGACGTATCTAGGAGCAAGCTTTCCTTTGATACCGAATCTTTCGGTGCCTTTCATCGGAGACACACGGAGATAGACATGATCATCAATGTTGAATGCCAAATCACGATGCTTGCCGTCATAGTAGCTCTTCTGACGCGACTGAGCGGCCTTGAGATTCTCACGTATGACTTTGCATATTTCTTCGGCTTCTGAGATCAAGTCATTGCCAAGAAGTTGACGTTCGCCTGTTTCAGACCAGTTGAGAGGGGTACGGCACTTTCTGCCATAGAGGATTTCAAACGGAGCTTTGCCTGCACTTGCTTGAAAGCTGTTGTTGTAAGAGAACTCGGCAAATGGAAGGCAGTCTTCCCATTTCATGCCAAAGGATATGACACAGGCTCTGAGCATGTCTTCTAGAATCTGATTCACTCTCTCGACTTGACCACTAGTCTGAGGGTGAAAAGCAGTGTTGAACCTGATCTTAGTGCCCATGGTGGACTGAAAGGAGTCCCAGAACCTGGATGTGAACAAGCTTCCACGGTCTGAGGATATCACTTGAGGAATGCCATGTAGGGACACGATTCTGGAAGTATACAACTCTGCCAATTGAGCTGCATTGTTGGATTCTTTGACTGGCAGGAAGTGAGCGACTTTGGTAAGCTTGTCGATCACCACGAAGATAGAATCATTTCCTCGCTTGGATTTAGGAAAACCCGTGACGAAGTCCATTTCAATGTGGTCGAACTTCCACTCGGGAATAGGAAGAGGTTGGAGAAGACCGGCTGGACGTTGATGTTCTGCTTTCACTCTTCTGCAAACATCGCATTCGTTCACGAATTGGGCAATCTCCCTTTTCATGCGTGTCCACCAGTAAGACTGCTTGAGATCTTGATACATCTTGGAACTGCCAGGATGAATGGAAAGGAGAGAATCATGAGCTTCTTCCATTATGAGCTTCCTGAGATCACCTTTGGGAACAACGAGTCTGTCCTCGAAGAACAAGGTATCTCTCTCATCAACACGGAAGCACTTGTATTTCGGAATGCCCTTAGCAATAGCATGTTTCACCTTCTTCACCATGGTATCACTGAGTTGGGCCTCACGGACTTGATCTTCCAAGGTAGGAGCAATTTGAAGATTTGCAAGAAAACCCTGCGGAACAACTTGGAGGTTGAGCTTCCTGAAAGCTTCACAAAGCTCAGGCTGGTACGGCTTGATAAGAAGGCTGTTGCAATATGCCTTTCTGCTCAAAGCATCTGCAATCACATTCGCCTTGCCAGGAGTGTATTCAATGCTGGGATTATACTCTTGGATCATTTCAACCCAACGAGTCTGGCGGAGGTTCAGATGCGGCTGTGTGAAGATGTACTTCAAGCTCTTGTGATCAGTGAAGATGTCGACTTTTCTGCCCAACAACAGACGTCTCCACGTAATCAAAGCATGTACCACAGCTGCTAGCTCGAGATCATGTGTGGGATAGTTCTTCTCACTTGGCTTGAGCTGCCGAGAAGTATATGCCACAATTCTCTTGTCTTGCATAAGCACACCACCAAGACCTTGAAGAGAAGCATCACAGAATACTTCATAGGGCTTGGATTCATCTGGAGGAGTCAGAACTGGAGCAGAGACGAGCTTTTCTGTGAGAGTTTTGAATGCCACTTCACACTCTGGAGACCAAAAGTATTTGACATTCTTCTGAAGCAAGTTGGAAAGAGGCTTGGCAATCTTGGAGAAGTTCTCAACGAACCTTCTGCAATAGCTGGCAAGACCCAGAAAACTGCGGAGTTGCTTGACGTTCTGAGGAGCTTCCCAGTTGACAATTGCTTCAACTTTCTCGGGATTAACCGCAATACCGTCAGCTGAGATGATGTGGCCCAGGTACAAAACCTTATCGAGCCAAAACTCCCACTTGGAGAAATGGCATAGAATTTATGCTCTCGGAGTCGATCAAGAACCAGACGTAAGTGCTTTTCGTGATCTTCTTCATTCTTGGAAAACACCAGAATATCATCCAGATACACAAGCACAAACTCGCCAGTATAGGGGTTGAAGATGTAATGCATCATCCTCGAAAAGGTAGGAGGAGCATTGGCGAGACCAAAAGACATGACGGTATACTCGTATGAACCGTAGCTCGTTCTGAAGGCCGTCTTGGGAATGTCTTCCTCGCGAATGCGAATTTGATGATAGCCCATTCGGAGGTCAAGCTTAGAGAACACTTTAGCTCCTTTGAGCTGCTCGAAGAGTTCGTTGATGTTGGGGAGCGGATACTTGTTCTTTATCGTCTTCTTGTTCAATGGCCGGTAATCAACGCAAAGACGCTCCGTGCCATCTTTCTTCTTGACAAATAAGACATCACAACCCCACGGAGACGTACTAGGCCTGATGAGACCCATACTCTCCTGTTTATCAAGCTGCTTCTTCAATTCCTTCAATTCATCCGGAGAGAGCTTGTACGGACGCCAGCATGCTGGCTCAGTACCCGGCTCGAGTTCAATGACAAATTCCACCTGACGGTGTGGAGGCATGCCTGGAAGTTCTTCAGGAAAGACGTCTTGATATTCGTTCACCACCGGAATTTGAGATATGGCATTAATTTCGCCCTTATCATTGAGAGAGAAAAGCCTGATAGTGTTATCCCTGGAGGCGAAGATAATCACATCTTCATCAGAATGAGTCATCTTGACTTCCTTTTGAGCACAATCAATGTGAGCATCATGCTGAGATAGCCAATCCATTCAGAGGATGAGGTCAATGTCAGAATTACCAAGAACCACCGGAGAAGCCAAAAATCGATAATAACCCATGCGAATAGAAACATCCGGAGCATAAACACTGGAGTGCATTCATCTCCCCGGAGAAATAACTGTTAACTCCCTTGGCAGATTTTTGGTGACAATATCGTGCTTGGATGCAAATGGATATGACATGAAAGAGCATGAAGCACCCGAATCAAATAACACTTTAGCAGGAAAAGATTTCACTGGAAGGTTACCCAAAATGACATCAGAAGAATTCTCCGCTTGTGCTGCATTCATCAGATTGACCCTTGCTGCCTTTGGATCATGCCTGACAATAGCGGTACCGACAGGAGGAGGAGGCGGAAGGCGCCTTGGGTTGTTGCACTTGTTGGAATAATGCCCCTTCTGGCCACACTTGTAGCAAGTCACCTCAAAAAGTTGACGGGCAGGAGGAACACTCGGTCTTGGAGCTTGGAACTGTTGCTTGGGCTGCTTGTTGGAGTTGGGTGGGTGGGAGAAACCACGTCCACTAGAGTTCTTGTTGTTGGAGTTGTTGGAGTTGTTGGAATTGTTGTAAGGAGCTCGAATCACTGGAGGAGGAGGAAGCCAAAATTTCTGATGCTTCGAGACCATCTGAGACGATGAGGAAGAGTGAACGGCATCTCGAATTCTCTTCTTAGAAGCCTCCATCTTAAGCTGAGCTGCTTCTTGTTTCAAAGCCATGTTATAGAACTTGTCGAATTCATCGGGCTCGAACAAGGTGAGAGCAAGCTGAAGTTCATCTTTGAGACCTCCACGGAACTGGTAGATTTTGCTCTTGGCATCAGGAATGTCTTGCTTAGCATAGCGAGCGAGGTTTTGGAACTTGACATTATACTGATAGACTGTCATGGAGCCCTGCTTCAGGTTGCGGAATTGCTCACGCATACCCTCGATGACACTTGTAGGAATGTGGTGCGAGCGAAAATCCTTGCAGAAATTCTCCCAAGAGATCACTTGACATGGCCTGGAGTCTTTGTACTGCTGCCACCAATCAGCTGCTTGATCTTTCAGTTGGAAGGCTGCAAACTTCACATAATCATCTTCCTTCACGTTACTGCACTCAAAATGCTTCTTTATGTCGGTTAACCAATCTTCAGGATCAAGAGGGTCGACACAGTAACTGAAAGCTTTAGGATTGTTGGCCAAGAACTGGTTGAGAGTAGCATGGTGCTGCTGGTTGAAGAAGTTGCCTTGATTCCCTGGAACACCCTGATTAGCTTGATTAGCTTGCATCTGCTGCATCATCTGCATCAACAACTGAGTGTTCTGAGCAGTAGTCTGCATAATCGCTCTCCGAGCCTCAGACGGAGGAGGAGGGGAAGGAGGATGTTCTGGAACCTCTTCCGCCTCTCGGTTAGCGTTGGGAACACGTTTCGGAGCCATCCTGAAAGAGATGACCACGAATCAGCAATTAATTGACAGAAGGTATAAGCTGAATCAATGGAATGAATTGCAACAAGTCTTCACAAT
Source organism: Secale cereale (assembly GCA_902687465.1). NCBI lineage: Eukaryota > Viridiplantae > Streptophyta > Magnoliopsida > Poales > Poaceae > Secale > Secale cereale. The sequence continues at coordinate 553,932,982 of LR738714.1, forward strand.
AATCATTCGAACAATAAGAACGAATGAAATCATCCGAACAACAGGAACGAATGAAATTCTCAGTTAAATGATAACATCAGTCTGCACGAGAAGCCACATAGGGGACAAAATTGAAAATAAGAAAACAACAAGGTACGGATGGGAACAAACACAAGATAGGAGCTTCCTTCTAACATCTTTGTGCTGAAAGCATATGAACGCGTTACGAAAAGGTTTTGCAATCCCCGGATCAGCATAGCCAAGGACCCTTTAAGATGCAACTCCTGATAGTAACATCGGTCATAATACCACTTCACTCAATGTAGAACCCCGAACTCACTAACCTGCATCCGTTGGAAGAATGCCTACGATCTACTGGATAAACCCACCTATAAATTTCTGAAAGATTCCAGTTATGCAATCAGATGTTGGGGATACACGGGAAGCACCGCGCAATCAACTCTAAACCTACATCCAGGTGTATCCATCCTTCAACACACAACCAGTCTTTCTCGGAAACTGTGTACCTCGGACCTTCGAAAAGCATCCACTATAACAAGCTATGGCAATACTCCCGAACTACCTCCCCAGTACTGGGTGATGTCGGGGTTATCTTGCCACTGGCCGTATAGGAGAGATTTTCGACGTCGGCCGTCTTAAGTATTTAGTACTGTCGCGATATGCTTGTGACGACAATACCCCGAAGCTCAACTCCCTAGGACACTGCCACAACCCCTAATGTCAGGAGGCATCGAGAACAATATCCTCGTCACAAGAACATCGAAACAATCCCAGAATACTCGCGGGATTCCTAAAAAAATTTGCTGCAATTTTTGAAAATAGGAGAGACAAGAGTAGTCGTCAGGAGTCCTCACCAGAGAGAAAGGGGATGAGAAGCAAGGAAATCCTACTCTCCGATATAATATAGGACTCAAAAAGTTTTCAGTGTGTGCCTAGACTCGACCGTCAATGATTCGATCAAACAGTGCGGGCTCCTAGGTCGGAGAAGGCTCTGAATACCAACTTGTAATGCCCAGGATGGAGTTATACCTCCTACGTGTCGAGGCACGACTTAAAGGCATAAGTCCATCCTAGAATGATCTCAAGTTTGGTAATCTTTGCAATCTCATGTAAAAGAGGGGATTGTAAACATAAATAGTTGGCTTACACTCGCCACGTCACACAAGTACAATACATGTCTCAAACATCATACATAAGAATATCACAACCCTCTAAGGGCAAAACCAAATGTCAAGATACCAAACTTGAATAACATCCACAGGCGGATCGAATCCTAGTAGGAGTCTCCACTACTGATCATCCGGATATCGAACATAGTACCGACTACGCTCCTCGTCATACTCCCAATCCAGCTCGGTGCCATCACCTGGATAGCTCACAACTGGACCTACATCTGGTGTGGTGAAGTAACTGTGAGCCACAGAGGACTCAGCAATCCTGTTCCCGGGTAACAAGACTATTTAAGCCTTTGGGAGAGGATAAGGCTGAAGAAAAGAATAAGTGTCTGCAGCAGCAACTAGCAACTAGCTTACGTGAGTGAGAGCGAGAAGAGAAGCCTCGGTCGAGAAGTGATCACGAAGTGATCCTAGCTACAAGCTCAACAAACATAACCCCTCCGTGTTCAACTCCCGAATCCCTATTCGGAAATTGACGGTCACGGAACGCACGCTGGTAGTGTATTAGAAACATTGTGTCAAGTTATCTACAACCGGATATTAACAAGCTCCCATCTGCCACATAACCACAGGCACGGCTTTCGAAAGTTCATAACCCTGCAGGGGTGTTCCAACTTGACCCATTACAAGCCCACGATCCGCGGAGTCGCAACTCCAAAGTGGGAAGACCCGAGTATTCTCGGAATCCCGTGCTCAAGATATACCGAACTAAGGTAAGGCTAATCCAGCAAATCCTCCCGGCGTGCCGACACCCTGACAATAGCCGCGCGTATCTAGTCTCAGGCCACGACCGGATGGGTGATGCTACAAGTTTATATGTTGGGACTTGCTGGAAAAGACTTAGCACTTAGCGGTTTATCTAGGGGGTCCCATACACCCCAACCGTGTTAGGAACGCATAATCAAGGAACATAACACCGGTTTATACGGTTCCTAACGGCATGAGTGGAACAAATCACCAAGCAAAAGGCTTAGCCTTCCACCCTTGCCAATATATAGATGATTTCATTTTAAGCATTATATAGAGTGATATAACCCAACAAAAACTTCAACATGAAGCAAGCATCTTCGATCTTCACCTGCA
>LR738714.1:553948967-554021847 GCA_902687465.1 Secale cereale
AGATTTTAACTTTGCTAAATTCCGTAGACAACCCCTTGAAAAGGCACCACCTAGTAAATATGAAATTATTGGTCTCGCTTCTATTGCCATGCCACCTAATGACCCTTTAGAACAATACTTGCTAGACCATGAAAATGATATGCATATGAATGAGAGAAGGGAGATAGATGAAGTATTCCTTACACAGGGACACGTATTGAAAAACAACTTGCCTGTTGAAATCCTAGGGGATCCTCCTCCACCCAAGGGTGATCCCGTGTTTGAACTTAAACCTTTGCCTGATAATCTGAAGTATGTTTATCTTGATGAAAAGAAGATATATCCTATTATTATTAGTGCTAACCTTTCAGAGCAGGAAGAAGAAATATTATTGAAAACTCTCAAGAAGCACCGAGCTGCTATTGGATATACTCTGGATGATCTTAAGGGCATTAGTCCCACTATATGTCAACACAAGATAAAATTGGAAGAAAAATGCTAAACTAGTAATGTAACTGATGAGTTATGCATGTGTGCGCAGGTTTCACTTTATTCTGCTAGAGATTAAGTTTGAATAGGGAGTAGTAATCGTCTTAGACTCAAGATGAAAAGATCACCAAGACTATGCAGACATGACTGTAATGCTCCAGAAGTAAGTTCAATCCATCATTATCGCACCATATCGACAACTTTGTTCATTTCCTAGTATCAAGTAATTATTTTGATTGTCTGGCAGGGTTTGGAAAGAGTTCACCGCAATTGTTCAGGGACTGCCGAATGAGCTGCGATTTACACACCCGAGAGTAAGTACTACTACCTAGTTCCACACATCTCCCATTGATTCTAGCTAGTTTCAAAATCATTTAGCATGCTTGCTTATCAGTTTGATTGACCTCTATTTCTCGTAAAGTGCTTCTGGCAGGAAGCCGGGAATGATTTTTGTGGATACTACGTTTGCGAGTTCATTGTACAACGCGACAGGCTCTAAGCGGGGCAACACTGAAAAACAATATGAAGTGCGTAAGAAAAAATATTCACTATTTTATTTTATTACCATCATTTGTGTTGAGTTTCATTCATATACATGTATTGACCCTCTTCTTCAATTTAGATCTGGCAAAAACGGGATGAACTCCTACCACATGATCGCATCCGAGCAATTTAAAAGGAATTGGCGGGATTCTTTCTTGACCACGTCATAAATAAAGCCGGAGAATAGCATGTGGAATTTGACATTAGATGTTAGGATTGTAAGACATCGTATATTTGTATATATGTAGTTAGTAGCGTCGGATAGATATAAGAAAACTTGTTCGACCAATCTCTCGGAGAAAGAGAGGTCGATCACTTCTCTCTGTATATGTTCATGACGATCTTGTGTACTTAATGGTTCCTTCATTTGCTTACTAACTAGCGTGTCGAGTTCTCTCTATACGTATAGTAGCTAGCATCGACCAAGCACAAAGAAAAAGAGAGCACTTCTCTCTATCAGCTAGCTAACACAATATGAAACCCCTAAATTAACCCTCCAAACCCCCCTCCCCTCCTAAAAAAACCCTCAACTCCTGACCTATTGACGCGTGGATGTCTTTTGGTCCTGGTTGGTGCTACATACCGGGACTAAAGGCCCTCCTGCCCGGGCTCCCCGCAACGGCCAAGTGGAGCACCTTCTGTCCCGGTTCGTAAGTGAACCGGGACTAAAGGCTTTGGGCATTAGTCCCGACCCTTTAGTCTCGGTTCCAGAACGGGGCCAATGGGCCTCTGGAACCGGAATAAATGAGCCGTTTTCTACTAATGCTAAGTTGTACTCAATGTTTAAAAAAATAGCATGCATAAATAAGTGGTCGCTACATCATTAGTGTGTATATACATATAGCTAGACTAAATTACTTAGTATCCATGGGCGCAAGTCAAGATATATACAGTTTAATCTATTTCAGGGGTATGATTTGTTTTTAAACACGGTACAATCACAGATGCGTACAAACACGTACATACACTTACCCTGAGATTTAACTTTCTTTTCGTCTTCTTCCTAGGTGGGTAGGCGCAAGTGATACGAAGTCACAACAAGAAATGCAAAAATTAACATTTATTACAGGGAAGTTATAGGTAGTTAGCCGTAGTCAAGGTAAACAATTGCCCAGTGGTATGTTTGTATGACCTTGTTCATGTAAACTCGCGACACTTGTGTAATGCCCTGGATATAATACTTTCCCTTTTTGGCATATAATATATCTCTGGCTTCATCAATTCCATTCCGGGTTCTTTGTCTTTTGGGTTTTTCGTCGGTTTATTGTGTGCGTGAGTGGCATTCATTCATATCATGTAGTCATGTGCATCGCATTGCATTTGTGTTGTCGTTTGCATCCGGTTCCACGCGTTCCTTCCCGTTGTCCGATTCGCGTTTCGGAGCTCCCTCGCGTGTCCGTGGCGTCCCGTAAGCCTACTTTGTTGTTTGGCCGTGTAACGTTACCGGTTTGGCGCGAGACTTGTCGTGTGTTGTTGTTTTGGTGTGTGTAACCCGCCTGTCAAATCTCGTCGCATTTCGAGTCCGTTTGCTACCCCAACAGTTATTCTCGTGGGCTCAAAGTGCCTCCACTTTGAGGCCCAAGACACCCCTCCAACAGCCCACCAAACCTCTCCTAGCCACTTCTATCATCTAGGCCGTCCAATCCTGATCGTGTGGCTGAAAACCGCACTCCATTTGGACAACCCTAGCTACTTGTGCCTATATATTTGTCCACTCCCTCAAATTTTGCCCCAAATTAAGGAAACCCTAGCTCCCCTAGCCACTTCTCTTCCACCTCCAGCCACCTCGCCGGAGTTTCGCCGGAATCCCGCCGGAGTTTCGCCGGAGCACCACCACCTTGTCGGAGTACACCTCTCCTTCCTCTCTCCTCTCCGGCCAGAGCTCCCTTCGCCACCGCCCCAAGCCCCCTCGCCGGTCTCCCCTCGCTCTGCCTCGCCATCGAGGTCCTGTCGCACCTGGGAGTCAGCCGCCGCGACCCTCCTCGATCCGATCTGGAGCGCCAGATCGAGGCGCAGCCTCCTCGCCGGGCTAGATCCAACGGCCCAGCCGAACCCTAGCGATCCCCAGGCCCAGGGCCCGTCCAGCCGCGTCGCTTCGCCGGCTCCACCAGGCGACCGCCTCTTCGACTGGGCTCCCGCTCGCAGGCCGCCTCGCTCGTCTCTCCAGCCGACGCCTCCCCGCTGGGCCGCCTCCCTCCGCGCGGGCCGCCGCCGCTTCACCTGGGCCGGCCCCGTGCCACCTCGCCAGCCTCCACCGCGCGTCGCCCGCTCGCCCCCTTGGGCCTCAGCCGCCAGCGCTCCTCGCTGGGCGGGCCCGTCCCGCCTTCGCTCCATCGGCCAGATCGAGGCCCGAGCCGGAGGCCCGTCTCCCCTCCGTTTGCCAGCGCCACCGAGGCCATCAGCCGCCGCATCGCTCGCCTGGGCCGTGGCAGCCATCGCCTCGCCAGGCCCAGCGCCGCTCCTCCGGGCCGCCTCCACTCCACTCCGCCGCGGGCCGCATCAGATCCACCGCGGGCCCGAGCCCGTTTTGCTGCAGATCTGTGAGGTTGCCCCCTTTTTCCCTCTAAGTCCTTGTTGCTTGTTGTCTGATGCAATATTAGAGCATGGATATCTTTTTGTGTGGAGCTCCGTTTTGAGTGAATGAGATGTCCAAACGTTCGTGTTGACTAGCACTACGTTTCATTCCTTTGTGCCATGCATGTTTGAGATCATCTAGGTGCTTATTTTTCTGTTGCAAGAGTGCATCCCGTTATAAACTGCTGCTACGTGTTGTTTTTATGCCATCTTTGCATAGTGATATCTTTTAGCTCGTTTATCCGAATGATGCAAATGACATGTCCACGTGTTCGTCTTGCCATGCTCTACATGTTGTTTGTGTTAGGTTCCATGATAGATTTATTCTTGCCATGGTTATCCTCGTTGCAAAGTGCTATGTGGCTGTTTAGTTGATAAACTTGTTATGAGATGCCATCTTGTTGAGCTCATTGCTATTGTTGTGATTATCTCCATGATGCATGCTTGTATGTTTCGGAATCACCATCATGTGTACTTTGATGTGGTGCTTACCACTTGCCATGTTTAGTTTCGAGGTGACTTAAACTTGCTATTATAGATGCCATGATGAAACTGTTGTTTTAACACTTAGTGAAATTTCACTAAGTCTGGAATCTGTAATTCTCCGATGCCATGTTTGCTTGCTGTTCTAGGATAATCCATGATAGTTTTGGAGGGCCTCTTGATGGTTCCTTGTAGTATATATTGTTGTCTATCCATTCATGTTCTCACATGCTTATTTGAGTGGCTGTAGCATATTTAACTTTGGCTCCAAAGTTTCAATAAAATTCTGCTGTCAGGATTTTGTTGTCAAGTTCAATATGTCCAAGCTTGTTGCTATTGATCCGTGGCTCCTTTGGGGTGCACCTTTGGACTTATTTGCTGTAGGATATGTCTAGTTTATGTTCATGCTCTTTGCCATGATGTTTGAGTGTTGTAGCTTATTTATCTAGTGCTCTGAAGTTGCTATGTGGCTGTAATTTTCAGCTTTCGCATGTTTCTTGTTTCGGGCATAACTTTTAGCCCGTAGCTCCGATTTCAGCAAGTCTTATATGAAACTTGATTGATTTTCCGTGTAGATTCATAATATCCTATTGTTATCATGTTTTGAAGCTTTTGCTTGAATGCTTATTTTCCGTGCTCCGTGTGCTCCCTTAGTGCATCCATCATGCATCCATCATTTTGGTGTGTGCATTGCGTCTTGTTGATTTGTGCCTTGTGTGATTGTATTGTTTAGAGCCGGAAGCTGAGACCGAGTACGAGTACGAGAACGAGGATACCACCGAGCTTGTGAACGAGGACCCCTCTTACGATCCGAACGATAACTCTTCAGGCAAGATGACCGAACCCCGATAACATTACTATCTTTGCCTATTGCTAGAGTATCGCTCTATAGTTTTGCCTCGATGCCCATGTTTTTCCTGTCAGCCTCCTACTTGTAACCATGATCATGTCTAACCACCCTACCTATGCAAACCATTGCTTGGCTAAGTACGCTTCGCTTGGCCCCTCTTATAGCATTGCTAGTTGCAGGTGAAGATTGAAGATGCTTGCTTCATGTTGAAGTTTTGTTGGGTTATATCACACTATAATAAATGCTTAAAATGAAATCATCTATATATTGGCAAGGGTGGAAGGCTAAGCCTTTTGCTTGGTGATTTGTTCCACTCATGCCGCTAGGAACCGTATAAATCGGTGTTATGTTCCTTGATTATGCGTTCCTCACACGGTTGGGGTTTATGGGGCCCCCTTGATAAACCGCTAAGTGCTAAGTCTTTTCCAGCAAGTCCCACATTGGTACTATTCGCCTAATAACTAATAAAACTTGCATAGGGTCTTGCAAACCCGAGTTCTTAATCAACAACCCCGGGCAGTGCTCCTCATGAGTGTTGGTCCGAAACGGGGAGCCTGCGGGGTCACCACGAGGGAACTCGAGGATTGATATAAACCCGTAGCTTCACCCATCCGGTCGTGTTCTGAGACTAGATACGCGCGGCTACCATCAGGGTGTCGACACGCCGGGAGGATTTGCCGGATTAACCTTACCTTAGTTCGGAGTATCTTGAGCACGGGATTCCGAGAATACTCGGGTCTTCCCACCTTTGGAGTTGCGACTCCGCGGATCGTGGGCTTGTCATGGGCCAAGTTGGAACACCCCTGCAGGGTTATGAACTTTCGAAAGCCGTGCCCGCGGTTATGTGGCAGATGGGAGCTTGTTAATATCCGGTTGTAGATAACTTGACACATTGTTCTAATACACTACCAGCGTGTGTACCGTGACTGTCAATTTCCGAATAGGGATTCGGGAGTTGAACACGGTGGGGTTATGTTTGTTGAGCTTTAGTCTAGGATCACTTCGTGATCATCTCTCGACCGAGGCCTTCTCTTCTCGCACTCTTTCACGTAAGCTAGTGCTAGTTGCTGCTGCAGACTCTTATTCTTTTCTTCAGCCTTATCCTCTCCCAAGGCTTGAATAGTCTTGTTACCTGGGAACGGGATTGCTGAGTCCTCTGTGGCTCACAGTTACTTCACCACACCAGATGCAGGTCCAATGGTGAGCTATCCAGGTGATGGCACCGAGCTAGACTGGGAGTATGACGAGGAGCGTAGTCGATACTATGTTCGTTATCCTGATGATCAGTAGTGGAGACTTCTACTAGGATTCGATCCGACCTGTGGATTTAAATTATGTTTGGTATCTTGTCATTTGGATTTTACCCTTAGAGGGTTGTGATGTTTTATTGAATGATGATTGAGACATGTATTGTATTTGTGTGACGTGGCGAGTGTAAGCCAACTATTTTATGTTTCCATCCCCAGCTTTTACATGAGTTGTGCAAAGATACCAGACTTGTGATCATTCCAGCATGGGGTTATGTCTCTAAGTCGTGCCTCGACACGTAGGAGATATAGTCCCATCCTGGGCATTACAAGTTGGTATTCAGAGCCTTCTCCGACCTAGGAGCCCCCACTGTTTGATCGAATCGTTGACGGTCGAGTCTAGGCACACACTGGAAATATTTTGAGTCCTATATTTATATCGGAGAGTAGGATTTCTTTGCTTCTCATCCTCTTTCTCTCTGGTCAGGACTCCTGACGTCTACTCTTGTCTCTTCTATCTTCAAAAATTGCACCAGATTTTTTTGGGGAATCTCGCGAGTATTCTGGGATTGTTTCGATGTTCTTGTGACGAGAATATTGTTCTCGATGCCTCCTGACATTAGGGGTTGTGGCAGTGTCCCGGGGAGTTGAGCTTCGGGGTATTGTCGTCACGAGCATATCGCGGCAGTACTAAATACTTAAGACGGCCGACATCGAAAATCTCTCCTATACGGTTAGTGGCAAGATAACCCCGACATCACCCAGTACTGGGGAGGTAGTTCGGGAGTATTGCCATAGCTTGTTATAGTGGATGTTTTTCGAAGGTTCGAGGTAGACAGTTTCCGAGAAAGACTGGTTATGTGTTGAAGGATGGATACAGCTGGATGTAGGTTTAGAGTTGATTGCGCGGTGCTTCCCCTGTATCCCCAACACCTGATTGCATAACTGGAATCTTTCGGAAATTTATAGGTGGGTTTATCCAGTAGATCGTAGGCATTCTTCCAACGAATGCAGGTTAGCGAGTTCGGGGTTCTACATTGAGTGAAGTGGTATTATGACCGATGTTCCGATCGGGAGTTGCATCTTAAAGGGTCCTTGGCTATGCTGATCCGGAGATTGCAAAACCCTTTCGTAACGCGTTCATAAGCTTGCAGCACGAAAATGTCGAACGAAGCTCCTATCTTGTGTTTGTTTCCATCTGTACCTTGTTGTTTTTTTTATTTTATTTTTACCTTTTGTCCCCTATGTGACTTCTCGTGAAGATTGATGTTATCATTAAACTGAGAATTTCATTCGTTCCTCTTGTTCGAATGATTATTGAGAAGACTTGTTGCATTTCGATCTGTTGTTTCAGCTTATACCTTCTGTCAATCAATTGCTGATTCGTGGTCATCTCTTTCAGGATGGCTCCGGAAAGGGTTCCCAACGCTAACCCAGAGGGTGAAGAGGTCCCAGATCGTCCTCCTTCCCCTCCTCCTCCGTCTGAGGCTTGAAGAGCGATTATGCAGACTACAACTCAGAACACCCAGATGTTGATGCAGATGATGCAGCAGATGCAAGCTAATCAAGCTAATCAGGTTGTACCAAGGAATCAAGGCAATTTCTTCAACCAACAGCACCATGCTACTCTCAACCAGTTCTAGGCCAATAATCCAAAAGCTTTCAGTTACTGTGTCGACCCTCTTGATGCTAAAGATTGGTTAACCGATATAAAGAAGCATTTTGAGTGCAGTAACGTGAAGGAAGAGGACTATGTGAAGTTTGCAGCCTTCCAACTCAAAGACCAAGCAGCTGACTGGTGGCAGCAGTACAAAGACTCCAGGCCAGGTCGTGTGATCTCTTGGGAGGATTTCTGCAAGGACTTTCGCTCTCACCACATTCCTACAAGTGTCATCGAGGGTATGCGTGAGCAATTCCGCAACCTGAAGCAGGGCTCTATGACTGTCTACCAGTATAATGTCAAGTTCCAAAACCTCGCCCGCTATGCTAAGCAAGACATTCCTGATGCCAAGAGCAAAATCTATCAGTTTCGTGGTGGTCTGAAAGATGAACTTCAACTTGCTCTCACCTTGTTCGAGCCCGATGAATTCGACAAATTCTATAACATGGCTTTGAAACAAGAGGCAGCTCAGCTTAAGATGGAGGCTTCCAAAAAGAGGATTCGAGATGCCATTCACTCCTCCTCATCTTCTCAAGTGGCTGTGAAACAACAAAAATTTTGGCTTCCTCCTCCTCCAGTGATTCGAGCTCCTTACAACAACTCCAACAACTCCAACAACAAGAACTCTAGTGGACGTGGTTTCTCCCACCCATCCAACTCCAACAAGCAGTCTAAGCAACAGTTCCAAGCTTCCAAGTCGACTGTTCCTCCTGCTCGTCCACTTTCTGAGGTTACTTGCTACAAGTGTGGCCAGAAGGGTCATTATTCCAACAAGTGCAACAACCCAAGGCGCCTTCCGCCACCTCCACCTGTCAGTTCGGCTATTGTCAAGCATAATCCCAGGCATGCTAGGGTGAATCTGATGAATGCAGCTGAGGCGGAGAACTCTTCTGATGTGATCATTGGTAACCTTTCAGTGAACTCTTTTCCTGCAAAAGTATTATTTGATTCTGGTGCATCTCTCAGTTTCATTTCAAGGCCATTCTTCACCAAGCATAATTTGACTTCGGTATTTCTAAATAAGAAGTTGTCGATTATCTCTCTGGGCAAGCACATGACTTCAAATTTGATGGCTCCAAATGTATCTATTCGCATGGGTGATTATCGCTTTCTGGCTAATCCGGTGGTTCTTGGTAATTCCGACATTGACCTCATCCTCGGGATGGACTGGCTTTCTCAGCATGATGCTCACATTGATTGTGCACAGAAGGAAGTCAAGATGACTCATCCTGATGAAGATGTGATTATCTTCGCCTCCAGGGATAACACTATCAGGCTTTTCTCTCTCAATGATAAGGGCGAAATTAATGCCATATCTCAAATTCCGGTGGTGAATGAATACCAAGACGTCTTTCCTGAAGAACTTCCAGGCATGCCTCCACACCGTCAGGTGGAATTTGTCATTGAACTCGAGCCGGGTACTGAGCCAGCATGCCGGCGTCCGTACAAGCTCTCTCCTAAAGAATTGAAGGAATTGAAGAAGTAGCTTGATGAACAGGAGCGTATGGGTCTCATCAGGCCTAATACGTCTCCTTGGGGCTGTGGTGTCTTATTTGTCAAGAAGAAGGATGGCACGGAGCGCCTCTGCGTCGATTACCGGCCATTGAACAAGAAGACAATAAAGAACAAGTATCCGCTCCCCAACATCAACGAACTCTTCGAGCAGCTCAAAGGAGCTAAAGTGTTCTCTAAGCTCGACCTCCGAATGGGCTATCACCAAATTCGCATTCGCGAGAAAGAAATTCCCAAGACTGCCTTCAGAACGAGTTTCGGTTCATATGAGTATACAGTCATGTCCTTTGGTCTCGCCAATGCTCCTCCTACCTTCTCGAGAATGATGCACTACATCTTCAACCCCTATACTAGCGAGTTTGTGCTTGTGTATCTGGATGATATTTTGGTGTTTTCCAAGAATGAAGAAGATCACGAAAAGCACTTACGTATGGTTCTTGATCGACTCCGAGAGCATAAGTTCTATGCCAAGTTCTCCAAGTGCGAATTTTGGCTCGATAAGGTTTTGTACCTGGGCCATATCATCTCAGTTGACGGTATTGCGGTTAACCCCGAGAAAGTTGAAGCAATTGTCAACTGGGAAGCTCCTCAGAACGTCAAGCAACTCCGCAGTTTTCTGGGTCTTGCCAGCTATTGCAGAAGGTTCGTTGAGAACTTCTCCAAGATTGCCAAGCCTCTTTCCAACTTGCTTCAGAAGAATGTCAAATACTTTTGGTCTCCAGAGTGTGAAGTGGCATTCAGAACTCTCAAAGAAAAGCTCGTCTCTGCTCCAGTTCTTACTCCTCCAGATGAATCCAAGCCCTATGAAGTATTATGTGATGCCTCTCTTCAAAGTCTTGGTGGTGTGCTTATGCAAGATAAGAGAATTGTGGCTTACACTTCTCGTCAGCTGAAGCCAAGTGAGAAGAACTACCCCACACATGATCTCGAGCTAGCAGCTGTGGTACATGCTTTGATTACGTGGAGACATCTGTTGTTGGGCAGAAAAGTCGACATCTTCACTGATCACAAGAGCTTGAAGTACATCTTCACACAGCCGAATCTGAACCTCCGCCAGACTCGTTGGGTTGAAATGATCCAAGAGTATGATCCCAGCATCGAATACACTCCTGGCAAGGCGAATGTGATTGCAGATGCTTTGAGCAGAAAGGCATATTGCAACAGCCTTCTTATCAAGCCGTTCCAGCCTGAGCTTTGTGAAGCATTCAGGAAGCTCAACCTCCAAGTTGTTCCGCAAGGTTTTCTTGCAAATCTTCAAGTTGCTCCTACCTTGGAAGATCAGGTCCGTGAGGCCCAACTCAGTGATGCCATGGTGCAGAAGGTGAAACATGGTATTGCAAAGGGCACTCCTAAATACAAGTGCTTTCGTGTTGATGAGAGAGATACCTTGTTCTTCGAGGGCAGACTTGTTGTTCCCAAAGGTGATCTCAGGAAGCTCATAATGGAAAAAGCACATGATTCTCTCCTTTCCATTCATCCTGGTGTTGGGGAACGTAGTATTTTAAAATTTTCCTACAATCACGCAAGATCTATCTACCAGATGCATAGCAACGAGAGGGAAGAGTGTGTCTACGTACCCTCGTAGACCGGAAGCGGAAGCGTCAAGTGACGCGGTTGATGTAGTCGAACTTCTTCGCGATTCAACCGATCAAGCACCGAACGTACGGCACCTCCGCGTTCAGCACACGTTCAGCTTGATGACGTCCCACAAGCTCTTGATCCAGTTGAGCTTCACGGGAGAGTTTCGTCAGCACGACGGCGTGGTGACGGATATGATGTATTTACCGGCGCAGGGCTTCGCCTAAGCAATGCAACGGTATGACCGAGGTGTGTTTCTGTGGAGGGGGGCACCGCACACGGCTGGAACAATTCAACTTGTGTGTCTTTGGGTGCCCCCCTGCCCCCGTATATAAAGGAGCAAGAGGGGAGGGCCGGCCGGCCTCCTATGGTGCGGCTAGGGCAATCCTACTAGGAATAGGATTGCAATCCTATTCCTAGTAGGAGTCCACCAAGAAGGAAGAGAGGGAAAAAGAAAGAGAAGGAGAGGTGGCGCCCCCCAATCCTAGTCCAACTAGGATCCCCTGGTGGGGCGCTGGCCAGCCTCTATGGGCTGCCTCTCTCCTTTCCTTAAGGCCCACTATGGACCATCCCCCCTCGTAGGGGGTTCCGGTAACCCCCTCCGGCAATCCCGTTAAATCCGAAACTTTTCCGGAACACTTCCGGTGTCCGAATATAGTCGTCCAATATATCAATCTTTATGTCTCGGACATTCCGAGACTCCTCGTCATGTCCATGATCTCATCCGGGACTCCGAACTACCTTCGGTACATCAAAACTCATAAACTCATAATACAGATCGTCATCAAACGTTAAGCGTGCGGACCCTACGGGTTCGAGAACTATGTAGACATGACCGAGACTCATCTCCGGTCAATAACCAATAGCGGAACCTGGATGCTCATATTGTCTCCTACATATTCTGCGAAGATCTTTATCGGTCAAACCGCATAACAACATACGTTGTTCCTTTTGTCATCGGTATGTTACTTGCCCGAGATTCGATCGTCGGTATCTCTATACCTAGTTCAATCTCGTTACCGGTAAGTCTCTTTACTTGTCCCGTAACACATCATCTCGTGACTAACTCATTTGTCTTTTGCTTGCAAGGCTTATTATGATGTGTGTTACCGAGAGGGCCCAGAGATACCTCTCCGACACTCGGAGTGACAAATCCTAATCTTGATCTATGCCAACACCACGAATACTTTCGGAGACACCTGTAGAGCATCTTTATGATCACTCAGTTACGTTGTGACGTTTGATAGCACACAAGGTGTTCCTACGGTATTCGGGAGTTGCATAATCTCATAGTCATAGGAACATGTATAAGTCATGAAGAAAGCAATAGCAGTAAAACTAAACGATCATAGTGCTATGCTAACGGATGGGTCTAGTCCATCACATCATTCTCCTAATAATGTGATCCCGTTGATCAAATGACAACTCATGTCTATGGCTAGGAAACATAACCATCTTTGATCAGTGAGCTAGTCTAGTAGAGGCATACTAGGGACATAATGTTTTGTCTATGTATCCACACATGTACTAAGTTTCCGGTTAATACAATTCTAGCATGAATAAAAGACATTTATCATGATATAAGGAAATACAAATAACATCTTTATTATTGCCTCTAGGGCATATTTTCTTCAGTCTCCCACTTGCACTAGAGTCAATAATCTAGCTCACATCGCCATGTGATTTAATACCGATAGTTCACATCGTTATGTGAATAACACCCATAGTTCACATCGCCATGTGACCAACACCCAAAAGGTTTACTAGAGTCAACAATCTAGTTCACATCGCTATGTGATTAATACCCAAGAGTAATAAGGTGTAATCATGTTTTGCTTGTGAGAGAAGTTTAGTCAACGGGTCTGTCACATTCAGATCCGTATGTATTTCGCAAATTTCTATGTCTACAATGCTCTGCATAGAGCTACTCTAGCTAATTGCTCCCACTTTCAATACGCATCCAGATTGATACTTAGAGTCATCTGTATTTAGTGTCAAAGCTTGTATCGGCGTAACTCTTTACGACGAACTCTTTATCACCTCCATAATCGAGAAACATTTCCTTAGTCATCCAGTTACTAAGGATAATTTTGACCGCTGTACAGTGATCTACTCCTGGATCACTATTGTACCCCCTTGACAAACTCATGGCAAGGTACACAACATGTTTGGTACACAGCATGGCATACTTTATAGAACCTATGGCTGAGGCATAGGGAATGACTTTCATTCTCTCTATATTTTTCTGCCGTGGTCTGGCTTTGAGTCTTACTCAACTTCACACCTTACAAGTCAGGCAAGAACTCCTTCTTTGACTGATCCATTTTGAACTACTTCAAAATCTTATCAAGGTATGTACTCATTGAAAGTCTTATCAAGCGTCTTGATCTATCTCTATAGATCTTGATGCCCAATATGTAAGCAGCTTCACCAAGGTATTTCTTTTGAAAAACTCCTTTCAAACACTCCTTAATGCTTTCCAGAAAATTCTACATCATTTCCGATCGACAATATGCCATTCACATATACTTATCAGAAAGGTTGTAGTGCTCCCACTCACTTCTTGTAAATACAGGCTTCACCGCAAGCCTGTATAAATCTATATGCTTTGATCAACTTATCAAAGCATATATTCCAACTCCGAGATGCTTGCACCAGTCCATAGATGGATCGTTGGAGCTTGCACACTTTGTTAGCACCTTTAGGATTGGCAAAACCTTCTTGTTGCATCATATACAAGTCTTCATTAATAAATCCATTAAAGAATGCAGTTTTGTTATCCATTTGCCAGATTTCATAAAATGCGGCAATTGCTAACATGATTCGGACAGACTTTAAGCATCGCTACAGGTGAGAAAGTCTCATCGTAGTCAACTCCTTGAACTTGTCGAAACCCTTTCGCAACAAGTCGAGCTTTGTAAACAGTAACATTACCGTATGCGTCGGTCTTCCTCTTGAAGATTCATTTATTTTCGATGGCCTGCCGATCATCGGGCAAGTCAACCAAAGTCCACACTTTGTTCTCATACATGGATCCCATCTCAGATTTCATGGCCTAGCCATTTTGCGGAATCTGGGCTCATCATCGCTTCCTCATAGTTCGTACGTTCATCATGGTCCAGTAACATGACTTCCAGAACCGGGTTGCCGTACCACTCTGATGCGGAACGAAGACTGGTTGATCTACGAAGTTCAGCAGAAACTTGATCTGAAGTTTCATGATCATCATCATTAGCTTCCTCACTAATTGGTGTAGGAATCAGTGGAACAATTTTTGTGATGTACTACTTTCCAATTTAGGAGAAGGTACAATTACATCATCAAGTTCTACCTTCCTCCCACTCACTTCTTTCGAGAGAAACTCCTTCTCTAGAAAGGATCCACTCTTAGCAACAAAGACCTTGCCTTCGGATCTGTGATAGAAGGTGTACCCAACATTTTCTTTTGGGTGTCCTATGAAGATTTACTTCTCCGATTTGGGTTCGAGCTTATCATGTTGAAACTTTTTCACATAAGCATCGCAATCCCAAACTTAAAGAAATGACAGCTTAGGTTTCTCGTCAAACCACAGTTCATACGGTGTCATCTCCACGGATTTAGATGGTGCCCTATTTAACGTGAATGTAGCTGTCTCTAATGCATAACCCCAAAAGCGATAGTGGTAGATCGGTAAGAGATATCATCGATCGCACCATATCTAATAAAGTACGGTTATGACGTTCGGACACACCATTACACTGTGGTGTTCCAGGTGGCGTGAGTAGTGAAACTATTTCACATTGTTTTTACTGAAGGCCAAACTCGCTAACTCAAATATTTTACCTCTACGATCATATCGTAGAAACTCTTATTTTCTTGTTACGATGATTCTCCACTTCACTCTGAAATTCTTTGAACTTTTCAAATGTTTCAGACTTGTGCTTCATTAAGTAGATATACCCATATCTGCTCAAATCATCAGTGAAGGTCAGAAAATAACGATACCCGCCGTGAGCTACAACACTCATTGGTCCACATACATCTGTATGTATGATCTCCAACAAATTAGTTGCTCGCTCCATTGTTTCGGAGAACGGAGTTTTAGTCATCTTGCCCATGAGGCATGGTTCGCAAGCACCAAGTGATTCATAATCAAGTGACTCCAAAAGTCCATCACTATGGAGTTTCTTCATGCGCTTTACACCATTATGACCTAAACGGCAGTGCCACAAATAAGTTGCACTATCATTATTAACCTTGCATCTTTTGGCTTCAATATTATGAATATGTGTATCACCACGATCGAGATCCAACAAACTATTTTCATTGGGTGTATGACCATCGAAGGTTTTATTCATGTAAACAGAACAACAATTATTCTCTAACTTACATGAATAACCGTATTGCAATAAACATGATCAAATCATATTCATGTTCAACACCAAATAACACTTATTTAGGTTCAACACTAATCCCGAAAGTATAGGGAGTGTGCGATGATGATCATATCAATCTTGGAACTACTTCCAATACACATCGTCACTTCATCCTTTAACTAGTTTATGTTCATTATGCAACTCCCATTTCGAGTTACTACTCTTTAGCAACTAAACCAGTATCAAATACCGAGGGGTTGCTATGAACACTAGTAAAATACACATCAATAATCTGTATATCAAATATACCTTTGTTCACTTTGCCATCCTTCTTATCCGCCAAGTATCTAGGGCAGTTCCACTTCCAGTGACCATTTCCTTTGCAGTAGAAGCACTTAGTTTCAGGCTTGAGTTTAGCTTTGGGTTTCTTCATGGGAGTGACAACTTGCTTGTCATTCTTCTTGAATTTCCCCTTCTATCCCTTTTGCCCTTTACTTGAAACAAGTGGTCTCATCAACACTTGATGTTCTTTCTTTATTTCTACCTTCGCCAATTTCAGCATCGCGAAGAGCTCGGGAATTACCTTCGTCATCCCTTGCATATTATAGTTCATCACGAAGTTCTACTAACTTGGTGATAGTGACTAGAGAATTTTGTCAATTACTATCTTATCTGGAAGATTAACTCCCATTTGATTCAAGTAATTGTAGTACCCAGACAATCTGAGCACATGCTCACTGGTTGAGCTATTCTCCTCCATCTTGTAGGCAAAGTACTGTCAGAAGTCTTATACCTCTCGACACGGGCATGAGTATGAAATACTAATTTCAACTCTTGGAACATCTCATATGCTCCGTGGCGTTCAAAACGTTTTTGAAGTCCCGGTTATAAGCCGTAAAGCATGGAGCACTAAACTATCAAGTAGTCATCATACCGAGCTTTTGTCAAAACGTTCATAACGTCTACATCTGCTCTTGCAATAGGTCTGTCACCTAGCGGTGCATCAAGGACATAATTCTTCTGTGCAGCAATGAGGATAATCCTCAGATCACGGAACAATTCCGCATCATTGCTACTAACATCTTTCAACTTGGTTTTCTCTAGGAACATATAAAAAAACGTGGAGCAACATCGCGAGCTATTGATCTACAACATAGATATGCTAATACTACTAGGACTAAGTTCATGATAAATTAAAGTTCAATTAATCATATTACTTAAGAACTCCCACTTAGATAGACATCCCTCCGGTCATCTAAATGATCACGTGATCCAAATCAACTAAACCATGTCCGATCATCACGTGAGATGGAGTAGTTTCAATGGTGAACATCTTATGTTGATCATATCTACTATATGATTCACGTTCGACCTTTCGGTCTCCAGTGTTCCGAGGCCATATCTGCATATGCTAGGCTCGTCAAGTTTAACCCGGGTATTCTGCGTGTGCAAAACTGGCTTACACCCGTTGTATTTGAACGTAGAGCTTATCACACCCGATCATCACGTGGTGTCTCGGCACGACGAACTTTCGCAACGGTGCATACTCAGGGAGAACACTTATACCTTGAAATTTAGTAAGGGATCATCTTATAATGCTACCGTCGTTCTAAGCAAAATAAGAATCATAATAAGATAAACATCACATGCAATCAAAATATGTGACATGATATGGCCATCATCATCTTGTGCTTTTGATCTCCATCTCCAAAGCACCGTCATGATCACCTTCATCACCGGCGCGACACCTTGATCTCCATCGTAGCATCGTTGTCGTCTCGCCAACTATTGCTTCTACGACTATCGCTACCGCTTAGTGATAAAGTAAAGCAATTACATGGCGATTGCATTTCATACAATAAAGCGACAACCATATGGCTCCTGCCAGTTGCCGATAACATTACAAAACATGATCATCTCATACAAAACCGTATAACTCATCATGTCTTGACCATATCACATCACAACATGCCCTGCAAAAACAAGTTAGCCGTCCTCTACTTTGCTGTTGCAAGTTTTACGTGGCTGCTACGGGCTTAGCAAGAACCGTTCTTACCTACGCATACAAAACCACGACGATGTTTCGTCAGGTATGTGCTGTTTTAACCTTCACAAGGACCGGGCGTAGCCACACTTGATTCAGCTAAAGTGAGAGAGAGAGAGACACCCGCCAGTCACCTTTAAGCAACGAGTGCTCGTAACGGTGAAACCAGTCTCGCGTAAGCGTACGCGTAATGTCGGTCCGGGCCGCTTCATCTCACAATACCGCCGAAGCAAAGTATGACATGCTGGTAAGCAGTATGACTAGTATCGCCCACAACTCATTGTGTTCTACTCGTGCATATCATCTATGCATAGACCTGGCTCATGATGCCACTGTTGGGGAACGTAGTATTTTAAAATTTTCCTACGATCACGCAAGATCTATCTACCAGATGCATAGCAACGAGAGGGAAGAGTGTGTCTACGTACCCTCGTAGACCGGAAGCGGAAGCGTCAAGTGACGCGGTTGATGTAGTCGAACTTCTTCGCGATTCAACCGATCAAGCACCGAACGTACGGCACCTCCGCGTTCATCACACGTTCAGCTTGATGACGTCCCACGAGCTCTTGATCCAGTTGAGCTTCACGGGAGAGTTTCGTCAGCACGACGGCGTGGTGACGGATATGATGTATTTACCGGCGCAGGGCTTCGCCTAAGCACTGCAACGGTATGACCGAGGTGTGTTTCTGTGGAGGGGGGCACCGCACACGGCTGGAACAATTCAACTTGTGTGTCTTTGGGTGCCCCCCTGCCCCCGTATATAAAGGAGCAAGAGGGGAGGGCCGGTCGGCCTCCTTTGGTGCGGCTAGGGCAATCCTACTAGGAATAGATTCCTAGTAGGAGTCCACCAAGAAGGAAGAGAGGGAAAAAGAAAGAGAAGGAGAGGTGGCGCCCCCCAATCCTAGTCCAACTAGGATCCCCTGGTGGGGCGTCGGCCACCTGGTAGCTCCAAGATGTACCAAGACCTCAAGCAATCTTACTGGTGGACACGCATGAAAAGGGAGATTGCCCAATTCGTGAATGAATGTGATGTTTGCAGAAGAGTGAAAGCAGAACATCAACGTCCAGCCGGTCTTCTCCAACCTCTTCCTATTCCCGAGTGGAAATTCGACCACATTGAAATGGATTTCGTCACTGGTTTTCCTAAGTCCAAGAGAGGGAATGATTCTATCTTCGTGGTGATTGACAAGCTTACCAAAGTCGCTCACTTCCTTCCAGTCAAAGAATCCATCAATGCAGCTCAATTGGCAGAGTTGTACACTTCCAGAATTGTGTCCCTACATGGCATTCCTCAAGTTATCTCCTCAGACCGTGGAAGTTTGTTCACTTCCAAGTTCTGGGACTCCTTTCAGTTCGCCATGGGCACTAAGATCAGGTTCAGCACTGCTTTTCACCCTCAGGCTAGTGGTCAAGTCGAGCGAGTGAATCAGATTCTAGAAGACATGCTGAGAGCCTGTGTCATATCTTTTGGCATGAAATGGGAAGACTGCCTTCCATTCGTCGAGTTCTCTTACAACAACAGCTATCAAGCAAGTGCCGGCAAAGCTCCGTTTGAAATCCTCTATGGCAGAAAGTGCCGTACACCTCTCAACTGGTCTGAAACAGGAGAACGTTAACTTATTTGCAATGACTTGATCTCAGAAGCCGAAGAAATGTGCAAAGTCATACGTGAGAATCTCAAGGCCGCTCAGTCGCGTCAGAAGAGCTACTATGACGGCTAGCATCGTGATTTGGCTGTCAACATTGGTGATCATGTCTATCTCCGTGTGTCTCTGATGAAAGGCACCCAAAGATTCGGTATCAAAGGAAAGCTTGCTCCTAGATACGTCGGGCCTTTCAAGATTCTTGGCAAAAGAGACGATCTAGCCTATCAACTTGAGCTCCCTTCAAACTTCGCCAATGTTCATGATGTGTTCCATGTGTCTCAACTCTGCAAATGCTTCAAGGCACCTGAGCGCATGATTCCGTTTGAAGAGATTGATCTTCAACAAGACTTGTCCTACCGAGAGCATCCCGTTGCTATTCTCGAAGAAACCGAGCGCAAGACCCGCAACAAGTCCATCAAATTCTTGAAAGTCAAGTGGTCACATCACACCGACCGAGAAGCTACGTGGGAACGAGAAGATCATCTTCGTTCCGAGTACCCTTCCTTTTTCCAGTCCTAGATCTCGGGACGAGATCTTTTTGTAGTAGAGGAGAGTTTGTAATGCCCCGGATGTAATACTTTCCCTTTTGGGCATATAATATATCTCTGGCTTCATCAATTCCATTCCGGGTTCTTTGTCTTTCGGGTTTTTCGTCGTTTTGTTGTGTGCGTGAGTGGCATTCATTCATATCATGTAGTCATGTGCATCGCATTGCATTTGTGTTGTCGTTTGCATCCGGTTCCACGCGTTCCTTCCCGTTGTCCGTTTCGCGTTCCGGAGCTCCCTCACGTGTCCGTGGCGTCCCGTAGGCCTACTTTGTTGTTTGGCCGTGTAACGTTACCGGTTTGGCGCGAGACTTGTCGTGTGTTGTTGTTTTGGTGTGTGTAACCCGCCTGTCAAATCTCGTCGCGTTTCGAGTCCATTTGCTACCCCAACAGTTATTCTCGTGGGCTCAAAATGCCTCCACTTTGAGGCCCAAGACACCCCTCCAACAGCCCATCAAACCTCTCCTAGCCACTTCTATCATCTAGGCCATCCAATCCTGATCGTGTGGCTGAAAATCGCACTCCATTTGGACAACCCTAGCTACTTGTGCCTATATATTTGTCCACTCCCTCAAATTTTGCCCCAAATTAAGGAAACCCTAGCTCCCCTAGCCACTTCTCTTCCACCTCCAGCCACCTCGCCGGAGTTTCGCCGGAATCTCGCCGGAGTTTCGCCGGAGCACCACCACCTCGCCGGAGTACACCTCTCCTTCCTCTCTCCTCTCCGGCCGGAGCTCCCTTCGCCACCGCCCCAAGCCCCCTCGCCGGTCTCCCCTCGCTCTGCCTCGCCATCGAGGTGCCGTCGCGCCTGGGAGTCAGCCGCCGCGACCCTCCTCGATCCGATCTGGAGCGCCAGATCGAGGCACAGCCTCCCCGCCGGGCCAGATCCAGCGGCCCAGCCGAACCCTAGCGATCCCCAGGCCCAGGGCCCGTCCAGCCGCGTCGCCTCGCCGGCTCCACCAGGCGACCGCCTCTTCGATTGGGCTCCCGCTCGCAGGCCGCCTCGCTCGTCTCTCCAGCCGACGCCTCCCCGCTGGGCCGCCTCCCTCCGCGCGGGCCGCCGCCGCTTCGCCTGGGCCAGCCCCGCGCCACCTCGCCAGCCTCCACCGCGCGTCGCCCGCTCGCCCCCTTGGGCCTCAGCCGCCAGCGCTCCTCGCTGGGCCGGCCCGTACCGCCTTCGCTCCATCGGCCAGATCGAGGCCCGAGCCGGAGGCCCATCTCCCCTCCGTTCGCCAGCGCCAACGAGGCCATCAGCCGCCACATCGCTCACCTGGGCCGTGGCAGCCATCGCCTCGCCAGGCCCAGCGCCGCTCCTCCGGGCCGCCTCCACTCCACTCCGCCGCGGGCCGCATCAGATCCGCCGCGGGCCCGAGCCCGTTTTGCTGCAGATCTGTGAGGTTGCCCCCTTTTTCCCACTAAGTCCCTGTTGCTTGTTGTCTGATGCAATATTAGAGCATGGATATCTTTTTGTGTGGAGCTCCGTTTTGAGTGAATGAGATGTCCAGAGTCCAGACGTTCGTGGTGACTAGCACTACATTTCATTCTTTTGTGCCATGCATGGTTGAGATCATCTAGGTGCTTATTTTTCTATTGCAAGAGTGCATCCCGTTATAAACTGCTGCTACGTGTTGTTTTTATGCCATCTTTGCATAGTGATATCTTTTAGCTCGTTTATCCGAATGATGCAAATGACATGTCCACGTGTTCGTCTTGCCATGCTCTACATGTTGTTTGTGTTAGGTTGCATGATAGATTTATTTTGGCCATGGTTATCCTCGTTGCAAAGTGCTATGTGGTTGTTTAGTTGATAAACTTGTTATGAGATGCCATCTTGTTGAGCTCATTGCTATTGTTGTGATTATCTCCATGATGCATGCTTGTATGTTTCGGAATCACCATCATGTGTACTTTGATGTGGTGCTTACCACTTGCCATGTTTATTTTCGAGGTGACTTAAACTTGCTATTATAGATGCCATGATGAAACTGCTGTTTTAACACTTAGTGAAATTTCACTAAGTCTGGAATCTGTAATTCTCCGATGCCATGTTTGCTTGCTGTTCTAGGACAATCCATGATAGTTTTGGAGTGACTCTTGATGGTTCCTTGTAGTATATATTGTTGGCTATCCATTCATGTTCTCACATGCTTATTTGAGTGGCTGTAGCGTATTTAACTTTGGCTCCAAAGTTTCAATAAAATTCTGCTGTCAGGATTTTGTTGTCAAGTTCAATATGTCCAAGCTTGTTGCTATTGATCCATGGCTCCTTTGGGGGTGCACCTTTGGACTTATTTGCTGTAGGATATGTCTAGTTTATGTTCATGCTCTTTGCCATGATGTTTGAGTGTTGTAGCTTATTTATCTAGTGCTCCGAAGTTGCTATGTGGCTGTAATTTTCACCTTTCGCATGTTTCTTGTTTCGGGCATAACTTTTAGCCCGTAGCTCCGATTTCAGCAAGTCTTATATGAAACTTGATTGATTTTCCGTGTAGATTCATAATATACTATTGTTATCATGTTTTGAAGCTTTTGCTTGAATGCTTATTTTCCGTGCTCCGTGTGCTCCCTTAGTGCATCAATCATGCATCCATCATTTTGGTGTGCGTTGCCTCTTGTTGATTCGTGCCTTGTGTGATTGTATTGTTTAGAGCCGGAAGCTGAGACCGAGTACGAGTACGAGAACGAGGATACCACCGAGCTTGTGATCGAGGACCCCTCTTACGATCCGAACGACGACTCTTCAGGCAAGATGACCGAACCCCGATAACAGTACTATCTTTGCCTATTGCTAGAGTATCGCTCTATACTTTTGCCTCGATGCCCATGTTTTTCATGTCAGCCTCCTACTTGTAACCATGATCATGTCTAACCACCCTACCTATGCAAACCATTGCTTGGCTAAGTACGCTTCGCTTGGCCCCTCTTATAGCATTGCTAGTTGCAGGTGACGGTTGAAGATGCTTGCTTCATGTTGAAGTTTTGTTGGGTTATATCACACTATAATAAATGCTTAAAATGAAATCATCTATATATTGGAAAGGGTGGAAGGCTAAGCCTTTTGCTTGGTGATTTGTTCCACTCATGCCGCTAGGAACCGTATAAACCGGTGTTATGTTCCTTGATTATGCGTTCCTCACACGGTTGGTGTTTATGGGGCCCCCTTGATAAACCGCGAAGTCCTAAGTCTTTTCCAGCAAGTCCCAACATTGGTACTATTCGCCTAATAACTAATAAAACTTGCATAGGGTCTTGCAAACCCGAGTTCTTAATCAACAACCCCGGGCCAGTGCTCCTCATGAGTGTTGGTCCGAAACGGGGAACCTGCGGGGTCACCACGAGGGAACTCGAGGATTGATATAAACCCGTAGCTTCACCCATCCGGTCGTGTCCTGAGACTAGATACGCGCGGCTACCATCAGGGTGTCGACACGCCGGGAGGATTTGCTGGATTAGCCTTACCTAAGTTCGGAGTATCTTGAGCACGGGATTCCGAGAATACTCGGGTCTTCCCACCTTTGGAGTTGCGACTCCGCGGATCGTGGGCTTGTCATGGGCCAAGTTGGAACACCCCTGCAGGGTTATGAACTTTCGAAAGCCGTGCCCGCGGTTATGTGGCAGATGGGAGCTTGTTAATATCCGGTTGTAGATAACTTGACACATTGTTCTAATACACTACCAGCGTGTGTACCGTGACTGTCAATTTCCGAATAGGGATTCGGGAGTTGAACACGATGGGGTTATGTTTGTTGAGCTTTAGTCTAGGATCACTTCGTGATCATCTCTCGACCGAGGCCTTCTCTTCTCGCACTCTTTCACGTAAGCTAGTGCTAGTTGCTGCTGCAGACTCTTATTCTTTTCTTCAGCCTTATCCTCTACCAAGGCTTGAATAGTCTTGTTACCCGGGAACGGGATTGCTGAGTCCTCTGTGGCTCACAGTTACTTCACCACACCAGATGCAGGTCCGATGGTGAGCTATCCAGGTGATGGCACCGAGCTAGACTGGGAGTATGACGAGGAGCGTAGTCGATACTATGTTCGTTATCCTGATGATCAGTAGTGGAGACTTCTACTAGGATTCGATCCGACCTATGGATTTAAATTATGTTTGGTATCTTGTCATTTGGATTTTACCCTTAGAGGGCTGTGATGTTTTATTGAATGATGATTGAGACATGTATTCTATTTGTGTGACGTGACGAGTGTAAGCCAACTATTTTATGTTTTCCATCCCCAGCTTTTACATGAGTTGTGCAAAGATACCAGACTTGCGATCATTCCAGCATGGGGTTATGTCTCTAAGTCGTGCCTCGACACGTAGGAGATATAGTCCCATCCTGGGCATTACAACTTGAGTGTCATGCTTGCATACATTGACCATGTTCTTCGTCGGACTTTTAGATGGTGAATTAGACTTAACATGAGATACCACCTCCTCTCCGGCTTGAAGGTCCACACACATCCCTAGACTGATAATTTTCTCTAACGTAATACGAGTTATATATCACAATATCAATATTATTAGAAACTACAAATGGTATTTTTTTTTCTAATGGTATAATTATGAGTTAAATGCACTGGAGGTCCTATAAGTTTCACCGTTGTGTCACTTTAGTCCTACTTCTTTGAAAATGCACCTTTAGGTCCTTATTATTTAATAAGTGGTTCACTGGAGGTCCGTTTTTCATTAGCTCTCGTTGACCTGCCCGCGTGGCGCATTGACCCACGTCTTATCGATAGAGGGCCCAACCATCTGCGGCGACACCGGCGATGATTTCCTCTTCTCCTATAGTGCTTCTAGTCTGCCATAATTGTCTGCCATAGTCATGGATTTGTTTCGATTTGCACTGCCACATTTAGGATTCCGAAGCCACGTGCTCTGATTTGAGGTTAGGGTTTCAGTTCTAAATTCCAAAAGGAGAGAACAAATAAGAGAAGAGAAAGAGTGGAAGTGCATGAGCAAGAAACTGATTATAGTAGTAGTGGCTCAGAGTGGGTTGACTCTGACAATGAAGTTAAGAAGGATGATGATGATCTGTTTGCATAATGGGTTGATCACAAGCATGAGAAGAAAAAGAAGAGGAAATCAGAGTGGGTTGACAATAGTGACTATGATTCAGAAGAATTGGTTGAACTCAACGCAGCTGGTCAACATACCAGTCGAAGTTGGAGCTTGCGTCGGCAGCGGCGACGGCGCTGACGACGACGCTACCATGCTCCTCTTCTTCAACTGCTTCCCCGCCGAGGAGCTTGAACTGCCGGCCATGGCTAGAGTTAGGGCACCAGAGGGAGAGAG
Source organism: Secale cereale (assembly GCA_902687465.1). NCBI lineage: Eukaryota > Viridiplantae > Streptophyta > Magnoliopsida > Poales > Poaceae > Secale > Secale cereale. Next base: position 553,973,766 of record LR738714.1, read on the forward strand.
GGGATTTGGGGAGGAAATAGAGTTAGGGACCGGGGAATGTGAAGAAGAGTGTTTCTAGGGGGTTTCCTGTAAAAAAGAGAGCAGCCTCCGCAGCCCTTCTGTCGACGTGGCGTGGGTTAATGCTCCACGCGGGCGGGTCAGCGAGCGCTAATGAAAAAAAGGACCTCCGATGAACCACTTACTAAAGAATTGGGACCTAAAGGTGCATTTTCAAAGAAATAGGACTAAAGTGACACAACGGTGAAACTTATAGGACCTCCAATGCATTTAACTCTATAATTATTATTGTTAACACATTACAGACACAAGCGCTCATACATACGCGCAGACACTCACCCCTATGAATGCACACACGCACCCTACCCCTATGAGCACCTTCGAGAGGCTGGGCTGGTATATCATCTTGAGATTTACGAAGTCACCGTAGGCGTCTTGTTGTCGACGGGAACATTTTCTCCCACTAAAAACGTATCGCGGGAAATCCTGAAATAAATTCAGAAATAACTATTTGTGATATACAATTTGTATTATATTGGTCAAGTTCTCGACTTACGGATACGCGTGGACCTTATAAACCGTAGAGGATATAGTATGCAGTTAGATGATGCATGTTCCATATATAGAGATTAAAGGAGTGTAATGATCGCTTGTCAAACCAGCATCGATTTCCTTGATGTTAACCGATGCAACTAAAAACCAACGAAATGTGGATAATCATTCCTTTTGCATGAAAATAAATCGATGAAACTGATCGTGGGGGACAACAAGATTTAAAGTTTGCTGAACAGTAAGTCGATCAATCTATTGCATAAATATTCTTGTAAAAAGAAACCTTATTTTTGTCACCATCTCATCCACTCAAGAGAAGAAAAAAAACGTGTCTAGACTCTTCTCCCATTCCCTCTTCCATACTGCTAGCTTTTCACTGTTTCTAAGGTGATGCATCACTTTCACGGCCTCAGCCACCTTTCCTAACAATAGCAAGCCACCTTAACCTGGCAGTACTTAAATGAGGAGCACACACACAAACAAGGGTTGTTCTCTAACTGGTAAATGTTTTCATAGTGGATTTATCCTTCTCTTTACGATAACAAAGTGGACGCGAAAGCCTAATTCTTTTTGCATTTGTTGAATTTGTTGACATGCGCCGAATTGGCATCGAGCAAGCTAGCCCATGGACCGGATTATCTCAGAGATAAACTAGTGTCCTCGCCAGGAGTAGTAGTTAATTGGCCAAGTCTAACAGGGAGGCACATGACAGGAGCATTTGGCCCTGATTGGACGCGGGAACACCTTTTGTCCTGTGCAGCCCCCACTCACGTCTAGGTGTAGACAAAGCATAGCCAAGATTCCGTTCCGTCCCTCTCCTCTCCGACGGCGACGTCGCATGCAGGAACGATTACTACAGGTGCTACCAAAGCTAGGGCCCTGGCCGTAATGGCGTGTCAATGTGTACCATACGCCGGGTCGGTCGTGCTGCTGCTCCATTTGTGCTAATCTTTTGCACGAGAAGAAAAATCTAGCCTGGGGGTCGAGGATAGCCTCAGGATCGATCCGAAAGCATCTGCCGCGGTTGCGACCGGTCGGGTCGTGTCGCTGAAAGAAGGGAGAGGAAAATACGAAATTGATTCTGACGGTGACTGGACATTTTTCAGGGCGGCAAGTGAAATATCAGCTGGCTCATTTCATGCGTGCGTATCAGAAATTCGGAGCGGCGAGGAGGGGGGGCAGGCTATCTAGCGCGGTTGATTTCTCTGCATGAGGCGGACGTGGATCGCTACGGCGGGTGATAAGCGATCCCTTAACTACGTGATGTGTTGTTGGTGTCATTGTGTGTGTGTGTGTGGAGGGGAGAGGGGGCAGATGAGATGATGAGACGAGGCGACCGGAGTAGCAAGAGAACAAGAACTTGCTTGCTCTTAGCCAATGGCTCGGCTGTCCAGGCTTCCAAGTCGTAGTCCCACAGCGGCCCGGTTTTGGCGCTTGCAGCGCTCGCTGTCCGTGTGGCGTGCGGGCGGGCGGTACCAGCGCATGCAGGATTATCCCGTGGACGCAACCGCGCACGCCGGCGGTCGCGGCGGCGTGTCGTGTTTTCCTCGGCGATTCCGAACCGGTGAACGACTGATGGCCAGAAGTGAAAACGTTTTCAAGTCTACTAGTACTACTCTACTAACCAATGGAAACCACGATACGGTCTGGGCTGGTGGTAGGTGCGGACTCGCGAGTGTGTCGTGGCTCGCAGCAACCAGTGGGCAGTGGGCAGTGGGCAGAGCCATGGGGCGGGAGGGCGGAGGAACAGGAGCATATGGTGGGGGCTTGGATCGGGGCGTCGGGTGTGGACCAGCAAGGCAGCAAGCAAGCGGTGCGTAGGCGACGGGCGCATCTACCACTGGTCAGTCGATCGGCGCTTTCCACCAGGGCGGGGCCGATAGATCCTGCTGCTGCTTCGGCCATGTTCCATGTCCCCCCATCCGACGCCCGCGCCTACCCAGGGACCGTCTCCCCCGGTCCAGCCTCGCACCCGCATCTCGCGACCTAGCATCGCTGGCCGCACCGCCCCGGCCGCCGCGGTCGCTGCCCCGCCTCATGAGCCCATCCATCCATCACCGTGGGTGATGCCTGACGCTGACGGGATGGCTAGAGCAGTCGGGCCGTGTGATCTGATCTGGTCTCACCCATCCCTTCCCAGTTTCAGTGCGCGGGTTGGATCCTTCCTTCACCGCCACCGCACGCGTGGTCTGTCTCTCGCAGCTTCTTCGCTCACTGTTCTATCTTCCCTTCCCTACGAACACTGTTTCGTCGGGCCCTTCGTCCTTTCCGACAGCTGACCTACCGCCGTGGGTTGCTCTCTTCTACTTCTACTGCTAAACATACGACGTTTCGCTACTGCTTGTTGCCTGCATCGTGTTCCAAGGCAATTGGGTTACCCTGGAGAGGAGTATTGGACTCTTTCCTCTGTGCAGTCATGTCACTGCTCGTTACACGATCAATCATCAATGTGAGGATGTTGCCACGGTGGTTTACACCTGTTTATTATCTGGGCACTTTTGCTTCGCTACACCCCGCTCAGATCTCTCTATACCCTTTCATAATAAATTGTAGAGTGGTCACCCACGTCAACAGGCGGCCTGCGTACATATATGCGGCACACTTTATTTTTCTCACGGCTTCCTTCCTCGGTCTTTTTTTCACTTTCTTTCTCTATATAAATAAAATAATAAAAAAGAGCACGGACGGCGTGAATCGAACACAAGACATTTAGTCTAGGCAGAACGACCCTAACCAACTAGGACATCATAAGAGCATTTATAGCCGGACCTCTTAAATCTGTCTCATACGCCCTGCGGATCGCCTGGTCATGTTTTTTTGACCCAGACGCACGTCTCAAACGGACCTCAAACGTCTGGGCTGACCGACACCCCCATATCCATCCCAAATATGGGGCGGATATGGGGGCACCCGGGCACGGCCACTACGTTGGACTAACAAAGGGGTCCCAGCTGGAAACGCCTTCAAACCCGACGTTTCGAAGCTCGTCTCCTCCGTCGGACAGGTGGCGCCGCGTGGCGCAACTCTAGCGGTCCACGTATTGCATTGCCCAGCTATTTAAGTCAACCGGCGGCACTGAAACCCTACCATCCATTCACATTTTCCTCCTTCTGTCCGCGGTCACCGCCACTTTCCACTCTACCCATCTGCCTAATAGCCATGCCCCCACGCCGCCGGGTGAGGAGCCAGCCATTCTGATGCCAGAGCGCCGGCTCAAGCTCCTTGAGAAGATCCGAGCTAGGCGTGACGCCTGGATCGTCGCGGGGCTACCTCTGGATACAGTGGATCCGAAGGAGGACTTGGAGGAGGAGGAGGAAGAGGTGGATGAGGACGAGGAGGAGGGGGTGAGCCGGAGGAGGAGGATGTGGGGGACGCTGGCGACGGGGATCTGCAGGCGAAGCAGCAGGCCATCCTCGATTCCCTTCGGTCGAAGTCGGCTGCGAAGGCAAGACGCCATCACTAGCAGGAGATGTAGGCGCAAGAGGCCACGGACGAGGCAGAGATTTTCGCCTACATGGATGAGGTCGATCAGGAGGAGGGTGAGTCGAAGCCCTCCTACCTGCCCGTCCAGCCGGCGCCCGGCACTGTCATCGTGGACATCTCCGACGACGAAGAGTAACTAGGGTAGTACGTAGATGTAGTACGTAGGATTTCTTTTGCATCCTTTGTATGAATCTAGAGGATGAAATATAAGAGGCATATAAAGTGCTTAATTTGAGGCATGATCAGTTAATGCCCGCGGACGTTTAAGGGGACGGATTTCCAAAGTCCGGCCCTACATGCTCTATTGTTTTCTTTTTTTAGAAACATATGCTCTAATGCTTGGGTCTATTTACTTTATTTTCATCATCTATAGTTCTTGGCTGGGCCAGCCCATTTCTTTTTTCGTTTCCAAAAAATGCTCACACTTATAAAAATTTGTTCGAAATTTCAAAAAATGTTTACTTTTACAAATTTTGTTCATCAGTACAAATACCCGTATTTAAAAAAATTGTACAGATATATCAAAAAAATGTTTGTCAATTGCACAAAATGTCATAACACGAACATATTTAAAAAAGAGCAAACAAAATTTTGAACATTATTTTTAATAAAATATTATGGAATTGAAATTTCAAGCAAAAATCAGAAATTAAGAAGATAATTTGAAACCAAATTATTTGAATTTCTGCAAAAAAAATATTTGTGTAGAAATAATTTGAATAAAGGATTCTTATCTAAATTCGAAATAAATTTTGAAAGAGCGGAAATTATTTGAAAATGTAGAATTATCGAAATCGAAAAAAGTTGGCATGGTGCCTTGGAATGGTGATACATGGCCATAGATTTTATTTTTTTTTGATCATTTCATCGATGTCGAAAAAGGTACTCTGACACGGAACATTCCGCCCAACCCAAACTTTTTTCTATTTAAATTTGTGGACATTTTCTGAAATTCGCAAACTTTGCTTTCAAAGTGATGAACTTTTTTCCATATCCAGGAACTCTTTTAAAATTTTACAAACATTTTATAAAAGCCTGTATTTTTCAAATTCGTAAACATTATTTTTCAAAATTTATGAACTTTTTTCAGATAGGCAAATACTTGGGCCAGCCCAACAGGCACCCGACGGAAGCAATGTCATCACCCGGTTGGGCGAGGCCTGAGCGTACTTTATTTTAGTTTTATTTTTTCTCTTTAAACTTTATCATGAATTTCATTTTTTGAACTTTATTATTCATTTGAAAACCTGTATTAAATTCTGAAATATTTTTGGAATAAGAAAAAATGTTATTTTTTTAAAATATATTTTTATAAAATATAAAAATGTTTGGAATTTCAAAAAGTGTTCCCACTTTCGAAAAAAAAGGTTCATGTTTTAAAAAATGTTTATAAATTTAAAAAGGTACGTGGTTTGCAATTTGTGTACAACTTAGGTATTTGAGAATCTATTAACAATTTTAATAAAAGTGATGTTTACAAATTTTACATACAAAATAATTTAGATATAAGGCAAAGTTCAAATTGATTGAAAATGATGGAAAATGCAAATAACAAAAGCCTTGCCATACTGGCCTAATTGAACCACCATCTTTGAATATGATGTGCTTCTTGCCATGCATGGATTAAATGACACCAAATTTTGCCAGCATATGGGCATGCTCATGGCAGGCCTCCATGCAAAATTTGAAGGAATTCGGACACCAAATGCACATTGTGTCACGTTCGGCTAGTGTTTTATGAATTTTTAAAAGGAAAAAACCTAATAAAATGCATAAAATGTCATAATTCAATAAACTATACCATGGATGCTTGGCATGGTGATGCTAGCGTGTGAAAAAAAATTGGATCCATTTTATTGATGTGAGAAAAAGCGCATCCAGATTTGCCCTACCGGCCAATCCGAACCACCACCTTTGACCATGGCGTTCTTCATGCCATGCATAAAATGAACCAATTTTTTCACGGCAGGCCTCCATACAATATTTGATGAAATTCGGAAACCTTACACACGTTGCGTCATGTTCGGCTAGTGTTTTAGTGTTTTTCCCCGGAAAAACCCTAGAAATGCATAAAAGTTCATAACTCAATGAATTTTATCATGGATGCTTGGTATGGCGATGCTAGTGTGTGGAAAAAAATGTGGGTCCATTTTATTGATATGAAAAAAAAGTGCTTCCATACTTGCCCTACCGACCAACCCGAATCATCACCTTTGAACATGGTGTGCTTCTTGCCATACATGAAATGGCACCAAATTTTTCAGCGTGTGAGAATGCTAATTGTAGGCCTCCATGCAAAATTTGAAGGAATTCAGACACGTAACGCATGTTACGTCATATTCAACTAGTGTTTTACGATTTTTTCATCGGGAAAAACCTAGAACATGCATAAAGTGTCTGAACTCAATGCAATTTACCATAAATGCCTTGTATGGTTAAGCTAGTGTGTGGAAAAAATGGGTCTATTTTATTGATATGAAAAATAGGTGCATCCAAACTTGCCCTACCGGTCAACCCGAACCACCACATTTGAACATGGTGTGCTTTCGATGCATGAAATGACACCAAATTTTGTCATCATGCGGGCATGCTCATCGAAGGCATCAATGCAAAAATTGAAGGAGTTCAGACACTCAACGCATGTTGCGTCACGTTCGGCTAGTGTTTCAGGGTTTTTTTCACCGGGAAAACCGTAGAAAATGCATAAAATGTCAGAACTCAATTAAATTAATCATGGATGCTTTGGCATGGTGATGCTAATGTGTGGAAAAAATTAGGTTCATTTTATTCTTGTGAAAAAGTGCATCCAGACTTGCCCTACCGACCTACCCGAACCACCACGTTTGAATATGGCGTGCTTCTTTCCATGTATATATCCAAATATTGTCAGCATATTGGCATACTTATGGCATGCCTGGAATTCGGACACCAATTACACATTGTGTCACGGTATGCTAGTGTTTTAGGGTTTTTCACCAGGAAACCCCTAGAAAATGCATAAAATATCAGAACTCAAGGCAATTTATCATGGATGCTTGCCATGGTATGCTAGTGTCTGAAAAATTCGGGTCCATTATACTGATGTGTGCATTTTTTTGAAAAAAAAAACAAAAAAACAAGAATGAAAAGAACCAAAAAACAAACAATAAATTGTTCGCTGATTGGTATATTTTCATTTTCATTTTTCTATGTACATAGATGTTCATAGATTTTAAAAGTGTTTGATTTTTCTATGTGAGCATTTTTCTATTTATACCAACAATATGCGAACATTTTTGTGTAAACGAACAATTTTTCTATTTAATAGATGTTTAGAAATTTTATTTATATTGATGTGAGCATTTTTTTTCTATTTAAATGAACAATTTTTTTAAATGTGAATATTTTTACATTATGAAAAGTAAATATAAACGAAAAATGAAAAGAAAGGAAAATATGGGTAGAAAAAATGAAAAAGAAATAGTGATAAATGGACAGGCATTAGGATGAGAGTAGAAGAAAAAAAACAAAAAGAAATATGCACAGGCATTCGGATGTCCTAGTTGATTAGTGTGGTTCTCCATAGAGCAAGAGGTCTTGAGCTTGATTCATGTTACCTGTGTTATTTTTTGAAATTTAATAAAAAGTGGGTACGATGCCTCATACGTGTCATATATGTTGATGCTATACGGTTTGATGAAATGACCATACTATGCTTATACGTTTGTGGGGTGTGGGGATACCAAAGCATGACTATTATCTGGGTGACTCTTATCACCGCCAATAGTCCAGTTGGAGGCTATCCTTTTTTTAGATCAACTTTTTTTTACCAGAAAATGCTAACAATCTGACGTCAGATTCTTGGGCATGACAAAGCAATCGTGTTTATATAGCAATTTATGTCGACGCGAGGATAATTTTTGTTGTTGTCGAGCATGACAATTTTCTGGCAAAAAAAGAACCAAGGTCAATGTCATACTCGCTAACTAAACTTGTCACCCTCGGCAAACATAATTTACCATGAAAACCCATCGCTCGGCCCATTCTGAAGGCGCTTCCAATAGGGCTCGGCCCATCTTGCCTTTTTCTCCTTCTGTAACTGAACTTGCCGCCCATCGTCAAACTCCACGGGCCATCTTTAACGGAGAATCATAAACGAAGAAACATAAAACCCAACGCCTACTGGAAAGGCGAGTTGGACCGGCCTAGTTCAGCTTTTTTCTCCCTGTTTCCTATTTTGCTGCTTTCTAATGTAAATTTGCATTTGTTGTTTTTTTCTTCTTATTTTTATATCTATTTTTATTTTCTTTTATTTCCTATTTTGTTTTTTCTAATTCACAAATTTTATAAAATGTTCATTGTGTATTAAGACAATGTTCACCATGTATTTAAAGCAGTTATAGCTTGTATTTAAGAAATCATTTACCGCATATTACCCAAATGTTTGTAGTACATCAAACTATATAAAAATAAAAGTTGGAAAAGGGAAAAAAAGGAAAAAGAAGAATGGCAGATATCAGCATGCATGCTACAATACTTTGTTACTCCAGCGATGCGGCTCACAACAATAACGGGTTGCTTCAGCACCGACTGCTACAGTGTGTCATTCACCAAAATGAATCCTTACTAGGACGGCACATTACACTTGCTCATATGCGTCACCTCTTCTTTTTTACGCTTGCGGGTGTCAAATAGGAGCTTTCTTCTTTAACGTTCCATTTTACAAGCTATGCACATTAGTATAAAATCATGATTCACAACTAAGGGGTGCCATGTGGGATTACGATATGTCACCTACCGCCAAGGCATTTCAAGGATCGCATGATTGACACATGTCATTCGGAGCTTGATTAGTTCATTGGAAGGGTTGTAGTAGTACGCGCATTTCCATTTTTTTATTTTGAATTAAAATATCTTTCAAACAAAGCATCTAAATTCCGAACCATTTTCACCGTCATGTATCTGAGTGTGTATATTGGAAATTGGATCCAACGTCGGTACGTTTGAAATAACTTTTTTTCCACATGAATTGTACTTCCCATGGTAGTGTATGTGTACTTCCCCATGCCATTTTTTCTATGTACTTTCCATATGTATTTCCTCTAAGTGGGTGTACTTCCCATGTGTTTATTTGTATAATTCTCGTGTTTGCATGTGAAATTTGCGTGTTATTGTGCAAAGTTATTGCCAAGTGAGTGTGTCTGTTGTCTACCTCCCAAATAGTGTGTGTAATGTTCAATGTTTTTGGACTTTTCAAGTTACTTGTGTGGTTTTCACGTTTTGCATATGTGTGTTCTCCTTGATCATTGTTGTGAATATGTAAAAGATGTTTAATATTTCAAAAAATGTTCAATTTCAATAATTTTCTTGATTGATTTATTTTGCAAATTTAGTAAAAATGTTCGCAAATTTTAATAATGTTCATGATTCCAAAAAAAGTTTTGCAGATTTAAGAAAATGTTCATGATTTAAAAAAAATCACAAATTTGAAAATTGTTCGTAAAAATGAAAATTAAAAAAGAAATAAAAGAAACATGAAAAAGAAGAAAACAACATGAAAAACCAAAAACAAAAAAAGAAAGTGAAAAAGAATAAAACTAAAAGAAAAGAAAAATACAAAAGGCAAAAGAAAAAAATAGAAAAGAGAGACCACGTGGACATGCACGCGAGGAGGTCATTGTACGGTGACCTACTTGCCAAATAGGAACCAACCCCTCCAATAGGCACCCTATGGATACTTAAGCCTTATTGCATGGAATTGTTTTGGGCCATATACTCATTTTCACTAATATTCTAGGCCAATTGAAACACACCATGGCCCTTCTTCCGTCAAGCGAGTTACCGCGGCTCTGCAAGAACTTATTGGTATAAAAGGAATGGAAGAGAGTTTCTTGGTTTTCTTCTGATATTGTCCTTTTAATTTTCTTTTTCTCTCTCTTTTGTTTTGTTAGAAATGTATCTTTTTTATAAACACATGACCATTTTAAAGAAATATATGAACACATTTGGAACCATGTGAACATTTTGTTATTAAGACACGAACACTCGAAACAATGTTTTTTTTAATATTCATCATGTGATTTCAAAATGTTCATTTAATAATTTTAAGAATGTGTTCACCTATTAAAAATAATCTCCATACATTTTTTAAAGTTTCACACCTTTTAACACATGTTCATGTAATTTTGAAAATTATTCACATGTTTAAAAAACAATTTAATAAAAAGATAACATATTTCCTTAAAAACCATTTTTATGAACAAACATAACATTGAGTGAAATTGAAAACTCGAAAGAAATGAAAAATTGTTGGAAAGCTTAAGTAGGAGCGCACAATAACAGACAAAACCACACAACACACGACAGGGACTGACTGGTAATGATGCAAGCGCCTTAAGCGCTTGGACAACCAAACGACACACGAAGCGTCAAATAGGGGTCGTGGATCATGCCATCAATGTTTTCTTATGATGCTCTTAGTTTTTTCTGTGCGTGGAAATCTTATTTTCGTTAATTGCTCAGCGGGAATAATCAGTTGATCCATTTTAAACAGTGACCCCAATAGGCAAAATCAAAGCTAGAGGTGCGAGTTGGGGCATTAATGTGAAACCCTTCACAAGATCTTTATCAAAACTCCTGGTACATGACGAAACATGTTACCATAAAATTTTCTTGTAAGATTACATCAACAAAACAGAAACTAAAAAAAGCAAACAAAACCAACAACTTCCCAAGATGATCCCCAAAAGGACCCACCACTCACCGCAAAGAAATTCAAGTATCAACAATACAAAGAGCCCAGGTGTGATAGCAAAAAAAACCTTCATGTGATCCGCCAACTTTGCAGTTACACCCATTGTGGGTACCTGAAGTCTGCCATGAAGAATAGCTTTGTCTTCTCCCCTAAGCAAACTTGGTCAATGTGTTGTGATCGAACAAACACTGAAGACAATGTCAACAAGGGACCTCACTACATGGGTGTGGCTATACATCACCTCAGGCGTGTCGGATGCTAGAGCGAGGCTATAGTGGGCCGTTACCATTAAAAGCATTCACATTTTTCTCATGGAAGCACGTATTTTTTCCCGAATGCTTCTCGCGATAGAAAAATTGTGCTACCACGAGAAGCAAATTTGTGCTACTCGTGGAAGCATATATTTTTTCCCCCGAGGAGCACTGAAGTGCTTCTCGCGGTAGCATATATGTACTTCCGCGAGAAGCAAAGCACTGTGGTTCTTGTTGGAGCAAATTTGTGCTTCCACCAGATGCACAGACTTGCTTCTCGCGAAAGCACAATTTTTTTCTAAGAAACACAACTGTGCTTGTCAAGAAAGCAATTATGTGCTTTCACGTGAACCAAATATGTGCTTTCATGGAATCATATATTTTCCATTTTTTAAGAGGCACAACTGTCCTTAAAATTCTCCGATACCTAGTGAAAACTAGGCGAAAATCCAAAGCAAAAAAAAAACTATATAAATATAGAAAACACGTACAAGAAAAAAATCCAGAGAAAAGAAAAATCGAAGCTCGAAGCATGGTTGCGGGTTTCATCTTTTTTCGAGAAGCACCGTTGTGCTTCTCACAGAATAAAATATGTGCTTCTCATGGGAGCACAACTTTTGAAAGCAAATTTCAGCTTTCACAAGAAGCAAATATGTGCTTCTCGTGGAAGCAATTATTTTTCCCGAGTGCTTCTCGTGATAGTAAATATTCCCTCCAGACCTTTTTACTCTGCATATAAGAATTATCTGAAGTCAAACTTCCTAAAGTTTGATCATATTTATTTATATGAAAAAAAATTAGCATCTACAATTATAAATTTACACAATATGAAACCTAAAGTCATGACGCATCTAATGTTGTTGATTTCACATTTTGCATGTTGGTATTTTTTCTGTAAACTTGGTCAAAGTTTACGACGTTTGACTTCAGACAAATCTTATATACGAACTAAAAAGGACCAGAGGGAGTATATACTTCCACGAGAAGCAAATTTATGCTACTCGTGGAAGATTTTTTTTTCCCGAATGTGCTTCCCGCGGTAGCAAATATGTACTTCCGCGAGAAGCAAAGGACCATGGTTCTTGTTGGAGCAAATTTGTGCTTCCACGAGATGCAAAGATTTGCTTCACGCGAAAGCACAATTTGTTTTTCTTTTGTCTCACGAAAGCAATTATGTGCTCTCACGAGCAGCAAATATGTGCTTCTCATAGAAGCACATATTTTTCTTTTAAGAAGCACAATTCTCCTTAAAATTCTCCAAAACCTAGGAAAAACTAGGCAAAAATCGAAAAGCAATGAAACTATATAAATCCAGAGAACGCGTACAAAAAATAAAACAAAAAACAAAATCCAGGGGAAAAAACGGAAGCTGGAAGGCATGGTTGCGGGTTTTCACCTTTATTTCCTTTTTTCGAGAAGCACAGTTATGCTTCTCATGGAATCAAATATGTGCTTTTCATGGGAGCACAACTTTTTGAAAGCAAATTTCTGCTTTCAGAAAAAGCAAATATGCGCTTCTTGTGGAAGCATATATTTTTTTCTGAGTGCTTCTCGTGAAGTAAATATGTGTGCTTTTACAAGAAGCAAATTTGTGCTACTCATGGAAGCATATATTGTTTCCTTATGTGCTTCTCGCGGTGCAAAGCACTATGGTTCTTATTGGAGCAAATTTGTGCTTTCACGGGATGCACAGATTTGCTTATTGCGAAAGCACAGTTTGTTTTTCCGAGAAACACAATTGTTCATGAAAGCTATTATATGCTTTCATGAGAAGCAAATATATGTCTTTCATGGAAGCACATAATTTTTGTTTTTTTAAGAAGCATAATTATCCTTGAAATTCTTCGAAACCTAGAAAAAACCAGGCAAAAATCAAAGACCAAAAAAGAAACAATACAAATCCCTAAAACGCGTATAATAAAATAATAAAAAACCAAAATCCAGAGAAAACGCCCTACAGGCAATACCTGACAGGTGACAGCGGTTGGATGTGTTGGGAAACCGGGGCCACCGAGGGGGTGGCGGCGGCCTCGTGCGTATCGCACGGGCTAGCCCCTTTCGTTTCCTCCACTTTACGTTAAGTGGATACTTATCCCTTGACCCCCTAGTCCCTATATAAAGCAACGAGGAGTTATCATTGTAATCACTGGTCATTGATTAATAAAGCTGGTCTCCTCCATATCTATCTATGTCATTTAATTTCGCGTGTTCGACTACTTCGTCTACGACGCTCGCTCTCGCTCCGCAACCTCGGACCGGACTCGCCGACGGAGTTGCAGAACACGTTATCAGCACGCTTCGCTCCATCAACTCTCCGTCAAGCCTGCGTCAAGCCTGCATCACGCATGCTTTCGTCGATCCCGCGGAGGTATAAGATCCGATCTTCACTTTTGCAAAAAAAATGGATTCCTCTCGTTACTGCGATTCTGTTTTTGCGATTAGTTTATTTTTCGGATTTCATCTACCTATGGTGTGGATTTTCCTCCCAAGAACCGAGCGGACGAATATGTCGCCGACCAATGTTGATGTTCTTGGACTAAGAGGAACTTGTTGACTGCACTATAGGGAGTCGGTACGCATCGCGATCCAGATGGTCGCGGTACCGCCGCAAAAGCACCAGATGTGCCATGCGCCGTCGGAGTTCCGGATGAACGCGACGAAGATTCTCATCCCGAGACCGGCGTCCGGATGATGCCGTGTTGTCCATGATCCCGCTGGTCACGTGCACCGCACCGCGTCCTGCTGACGCCGTCGTCGCCGCCGAGCCCTGCTCGCCGCGACCTCGCTGGTCGCCGGCGCTGCCGTGCTGGCCGCCGCCCCGCTGGCCGCGCCGCGCAGACCCGCCGTCCTGGCCGCGCCGTGGCCGCGCGCTGCGCGTCGTGGCCGTAGCCGCGCCGCGTCGGGGCCACGCCGCGCTGGGGCCGTGGCGTGCCCGGGCCGCGCCGCTGGCTGCGCCGCCCCGCGTCGTGGCTGCACTGGCCGGCATTGCCCGCTGCAGGTCGTCGCTCCGACGAGCCGCGCGCGCCTGGCCAGCCCCGGCCGCGCCCGCGTGCTGGCCGCCGCCGCACCCCGATGCGGGCGCCAGGGTTTTTCCCCTAGCGTCGCTGTGGGAAAGGCCGCCGGCTGCTGGGCCGGCCCGGCTGGCTCCTGGGCCGGATGGGCCGCGGCTGTGGGGATCCCTCCATATCAAAGAAAAAACAGAGGGGCGCCGGCTGTAGCGCGAAAAAATTGCGGTTTAGCCCCTGTAGTTTTCAGCTTTTACGCGAGTTTTATTGCTGCAGCAATATTTCGCATAGACCCCCCTGAAACTGTCTGTTTTCGCTGAAAACGCGTATTTGCGCTTTAAAATGTCTCGGGAATTCAATTTTTGGGCTAGTTTTCACATACTATATGCGCTTAACATGCTATCTTTTGTAACATGATATTATTGTATGATTTTACTGCTGTAGATTAATTTTTTAGCACTCTTAATCATTAGTAAGTCATATAATAGCATGTTTTAAATAATGGAACGTCATTTTTATTGAATAAGTTTATCAACATGGCATTTGTGCAAAAGATTACCTGCTGTAATCTCATGATTTTTGCATAAATTGCAGATGGCCGGAATTGTCAACAAGGAGTTTGCTGAGTTGGCCCAGACGGGGATGAACTACCTGTCATGGGCCTCGGACTGTGAGATCTTTCTCCAAGGCAAAACCCTCCTAAGGGCGATCGTTAAGGGGACCCAGCTGGCCCCCACTGATCCCAAGTTCGACACTGAGAATGCGCAGGCTCTGCATTTTCTCCGTCATCACCTGTCACCTACTCTGAAAGACGAGTATATGGCTGAGCGAAGTGCTTCTGGCCTTTGGACCGCTCTTAAGCAGCGGTTTGAGCGGCTGAAGTACACTATTAAGCCACGTGCAGAGGCAGAGTGGATCCGTCTGAGGTTTGCGGACTTCAAGACGGTTGGGGAGTACAATTCGGCTCTGCACCGGATTTATACAACTCTTCAGATGTGTGGTACTGAGATACCGACACTCAGAAGATTGAGAAACCCCTATCCACTTTCCACCCTGACGCGGTCATGTCCGCACGGAACTACCGCCAGGGCAACTACACGAGGTATTCAGAGTTGATTGACATCCTCCAGGTGACAAAGGCGCAGGACGAGGTTCTGAAAAAGAACTTTGTCGCGCAACCACTTGGGGGGAGTTCTCGTCAGGAGGTGAACGCTCTCAAAGTCCGCAAGCCTCAACAGAAGAATAGGGGCCGCAAGGGCAAGAAGAAGGTCCCTCAGCCCTCCGTCCCGGCTAAGCAGCAAAAGCCGGGCAAGGGGGGGCAGAGGCCTCAGGACTGCTTTCGGTGTGGCTCGGTGGAGCATTTCTCCCGCCAGTGCCGCACACTACAGGAGGTCGTTGATGCATATAAGGCTCGGAAGGCGCGTGAGACGCACCTCGCCTTGGTTCAGGAGGGAGCACCACCGGCGCCCATGGCGGCACCCGTGATGATCTCTACGCCCCCTGCTGCGCCCATCGTGGCAACCCCCGTGGTGCCCATCGCGGCGGCTTTGGCGGTCTCTAGTGCCGCCAACGTTGCCATGGAGGTTGACCACGTGGTCGCCTCGGCGGTGGCGCAACTAGATGTTGATGCTTGATAACCCTCAACCGTAAGGGATCGAGATAGTCTTCGCGGGTAAGAATAACCCAATTTATTGATTCGACACACGGGGAGCCAAAGAGTATTTATAAGCTTTAACAGTTGAGTTGTCAATTCAACCGCACCTGAAATATACTAACTTGCAACAAAAGATAAGTGGTAACAGTGATATGATAGTGATGATAGTAATAGTAAAAGTAAATAGCAGTAGTAAATGGCAAAGTAGCAACTAGTGACAAGCAAGGTTTAAAATACTGTAGGCTAGGGAGATGGATGGTTGGGCGTTGCATGGATGAGATAGTTTCTAACTCGGGGCACGGCACACGGAAAAGTAATGATCATCTAGGCAAATATCAAACATTAGGCATGTATCCCGTAGGTAGTTGTACGTGCTTGCAATAAGAACTTGCACAACATCTTTTGTTCTACCATCCCGCTACAAACGGGGCCAAAAGGAACTAATGGATATTAAGGTGCTCTTGTCAAAGAGCACCGGAACAAAGCAATGAACTCAATGGATACATGTAATCCTCAAACTACGGACTATCCCCTTTGGTGTCCCAAGCTGTCACCTTTGGGATCACCGGTTCCGAACCGTAACAGGTGCATACAACTCATAGATAGGATCAAGAACACAAATATATTCATGCAAACACATATGGTTCAGATCTGAAATCATGGCACTCGGGCCCTAGTGTCAAGCATTAAGAATAACAAGTTGTAGCAAAGATGATAAACACCATACTAGATGATAGGCAACATGCCCCCAACAATCTGACGAACTATTACATGATCTAACTCATCCAATCCCTACCATCCCCTTCGCCTACAGCAAGGGAATTACTCACACATGAAGGGGGAAGTCATGGAAGGATGATGGAGTGGTGATGATGATGACGATGGCGACGATCTCCCCTCTTCGGAGGCCAAATCAGCCTCCAGATTAGCCCTCCCGAAGAAGAACAGAGGGTGGCGGCGGCTCTGCGACGAGAAAACAGCGAAAGGACTCCCGATCTGGGGTTTCTGCCTTGAAGGAAAAAATACGGGCTAAAGTAGGGCACCAGGGGGCGTGGGCCCCACCCAGGCGCCCCCCCGGCGCGGCCCGGGGGGGGGGGCACCCACAGGGCGCCTGGGCACCCCCTGGCCCCCCTCTGGCCCCACTTCTGGTATGTTGTTTCTTCGGGTGCGTGGATTTTTCGTGGATTTTTCTGAGATGCTTAAAAATCCGTTTTCCTGCACACAAGTAAACCATACAGGTAGCTCTGCTGAAAACAGCGTCAGTCCGGGTTAGTTTAGTCCAAATCATGCAAGAATGAGGTTAAAACAATATCAAAAGTGTTTGGAAAAGTAGATACGTTTGAGACGTATCAACTCCCCCAAGCTTAGCATATTGCTTGTCCTCAAGCAATTCAGTTCAACGAACTGGACGCGACAAAGAAAACTTTGACAAACTCTTTTGCTTCATTAGATGTATATAAGCATGTACTACGAAAAGAGTCTAGCAAGTATTGAAACAGTACTTATGAGAACAATGCAAGGAGCAATCCTTCTTTCAAGTGACCAGTCACAAATAATCAAGAGTAAACAACATATTATTGAAAATTAAGACAAGATCGCATTGTACATAGCTTGAGCATATTAAGGTGGTATCTCGCTAGCCTCCATGAGTGAAGCAAAACATAAATGCAGAGACTCCTCCAGAGTTTTAAAGGAGACTAGAACTAAGAACTTCAGAATAAATCATATCACAAGTATGCAGAAGACAATGTAATACTTTGGGACAATGCACATTACACTCAGAATGACAATTATGCTCTCCTAGTCAGTGCTTTGAAGAAAGAAGATGAGACTCTCGAACCGTGGCTTTTATTGGCAAAGTTGAAAACCCGTGGTTGGAAACAAAAACTAAATATGTACCAGAGCTCTTGGTTTTGAAAACAGAAGTAAATATGTTTTGAGAGGTGCATATTTCGTCAATGAATGCTAGCAGATAACTCAATCACTTTTTAAGCTAGACAAGTCTCGAGGAACGGCTCCCGCATGAGGACGATCACATCCTCTTAATCTCCTTTGTTTATCACTGCCAAAGTTTTCTGATTTCTCATGAACAAAGCGTGAAGGAGGGTTTGTTTGTTATATTATCTTTTCGAGCCGGGCGCACTCAATGCCAGTTCCTTTTCATATTAGTGGTTTGCACATTATACATGCAATCCAGAGGTGAAACTTGTCCAACTTTAAAGAGATCATGAATTAACTACTACTTCCTCATGAGCTAAAACATAGGCACAAAAAGAGAAATGCTTTTGATTAATTTCGAGATGGTACATGAAAGTCTTCGTTAGGGATGGCAGGTAAATACCATATATAGGAAGGTATAGTGGACTCATATGGCATAAAAGGTTTTAAAGGTTTTGGATGGACAAGCAGTCATTCCGCTTAGTACGGGTGGAGGTTTAGCAAAAGACTGGGAAGCGACCAACTAGAGAGCAATAACGGTCATAATCATGCAGAGCGACAAAGCAACATTGAATCGGGCATGAAAGTGATATAACTATTCTAAAACTCAAAGATCATCAAGGCAAGGTAGACTTTTTAGTCTTAAACATGTGTAAGCATGTGCCAAGTCAATCCAAAAATTCTCTAAAGGGAAATACCACCATAGTATGCCAGACTAGGAACAATGCAATGCATGCAGATCATTTCAATAACACATTATATACTCTAGTTATTCAAGACTGGCCACAAGGAAAGCATGAACCATTGGAAGAGCATTGTAAACATAGCACTATGTCGCTATAAGCTGGTCTCTAGATCATAAGTACAGGCATATGTACAAAAGTAGAAACAATAAGAGTTCATACCGGTCTTCCCTGTTGCTTCCTTTCAGTCGATCTTCATCATTACTGCTTGTCACTTGCACGATCGAACGTAGGAAATATAATCAAATGCCATCACGGAATCGAGCTGATCTCTGAAAACAAAGCAAACTACAGAGAGAAAGGAAATCTTTTTGGGTTTTTCAAAGGTTGAATAAAAGCAAAAGAAAAAGAAAATCTTTTTGTTGTTTTTGCAATATAGATGAATAAAGAAGAACGGGTAAAAAACTTCGAAAAGATCAAAGTGAATAAAGCGGATAATACAATGAAAAGGTGAGAAGGGCACGTACTCCCCCAAGCTTAGGCTTTTTGTAATGCCCAGGATGGGACTATACCTCCTACGTGTCGAGGCACGACTTAAAGGTATAAGCCCATCCTAGAATGATCTCAAGTTTGGTATCTTTGCATGACTCATGTAAAAGAGGGATTAAATTGCAAAAGGAGATAGTTGGCTTACACTCGCCACTTCACACAATACATTACATAAGCAAAACATCATTCAAAACATCACAACCCAACTACGGGCGAAGATCCAAAAGAAAGATACCAAAACAACATAAAGCCACAGGTCAGGATCGAATCCTAGTAGAAACCACTACTGATCGTCGAAACGTCACAAGCATACGGCCAAACTCTCTTCATCGAGCTCCTGGTGAAGTACTGATCCATCTCCTGCTTCAAACTCGGCTGAACCTGCATCTGGTGTTGTAGTAACTGTGAGCCACGAGGACTCAACAATCCCATAACCATGGGTATCAAGACTAGCAAAGCTTTATGGGTAGGAAGAGGGTAAAGTGGTGAGGTTGCAGCAGCGGCTAAGCAAAAGTATGGTGGCTAACTTACGAGTACCAGAATAAGATGAGCATCTACGCAAACGATCGCAAAAGTAGTGATCGCTAAAGATCCTGAACTACATACGAGTCAAACATAACCCCACCGTATTCTCTTCTCAAAGTGAAAAGAGACAGTCACGGTTACTCACACAGTTGTGTGTTTTACTTCGGATCATCTGTCAAGTTTTCTACAACCGGACATTAACAAATTCCAATCTGCCACATAACCGCGGGCACGGATTTCGAAAGATCATAACCCTGCAGGGGTGTCCCAACTTAGCCCATCACAAGCTCTCACGATTAGCTGAAGTGATAAATATAATATCATCACTCCTTATCTTAGGGAAATCCGATCAGGCTCGGCATCCCGGTAGCACAAGTCATTTCGACAATGGTAAAACAAGTCCAGCAAGACCTCCCGGCGTGCCGACACCCTGATAGTAGCCGCGTGTATCTCGTCTCAGGCCACGACCGGATGGGCGAGGCTACGGGTTTATATCAATCCTCAAGTTTCCCCGTGGTGACTCCGCAGGCTCCCCGTTTGGGACCAACACCATCAGCACTGGCCCCCCCTGCTATGTAGAAAGAATCCTCGGGTAGCGCTAACTCCCTATGCAAATTTAATTAATTAATTAAGTTGTTATTATGAGCAAATTAAAACCAATGTTGGGCCTTGCTGGAGGAGTTTTATTCAAAGTCGAACTGTCAAGGGGTCCCCATCCACCCATCGTGTAAGGAACGCAAAATCAAGGAACATAATGCCGGTTTATCGGCGCCTAAGGTGGAATGAGTGGAACAAAACACCGAGCAAAAGGCCAAGCCTTCCACCCATGCCCAGTATATAGGTGTGTTAATAATAAATAAAAGATATTGTGATATATCCAACAACAAGTTCCCTCCTGGAACGAACTTCATCTTCACCTGCAACTAACAACGCTATAAGAGGGGCTGAGCAAGCGTGTAACATAGCCAAACCGTGGTTTTGCTAGGAAGGTTTCAAAGTTAGAGGTTTCATGGCAACAAGGAGAGGCTGACGTAAAAGATGGGTAGCGCGACATGTAACGATAGCATCGAGACAACTAAGCATGGCAATGGTAGTAAAGGTATCCAAGGGTATGATCATCTTGCCTGGGTTTCCGCAAGGGAGAAGATCGGATCCATGAAGAAGACGGAGCAACATAGTCGAGCGAATCCTCACAACTCCGGAACGAAACCGAAGCTAACAAGAGAAGCAACCGGAAAGAAGGAAACAACACGGTAAACACACAATCATAAACATGGCATGATGCACAAGCAAGCATGATGCATGTCCGGTTTAATTATGCATGGCATGGCAAAGTGCACAAACAAATACTACAAGTTAAGTGGAGCTCAATATGCAACGAGTTGCATATTGACGAAACACCACATTTTAATTATTTAATTAACTCTCGTTATTTACAAGACAAGATTAAATGTTTTTAACATAGCAAGAGGTGAAGCAAAAGTAAACTACCTATTAAGACATTTTAAATGAGGCCGGGAAAACAACAACAATTCCGGAAAAAATCCCCATGAGCATGTTTAGTAATTATAAGCAACAACAATTCACACATTATAATGTTTTTAACATGATGCGGATGACATGATCAAGTTTATGCAGTTTTATTAAAAGGTTAACATGAAGAAGATATGAAGTATTGTCACCGTGGTGGAAGAAAAGGGTGTCACGGCAACGATCTGAAAATGATGCAACGGCAACATATCGGTTCCGGTAAATCGTTGAGAGTCCGGTGCAAAAGATAAGGTGGAGTGAACGAAACAAGATGAAAAGGTGGGGCGATCCCGTCACCGGGTTCCCACGAGTCGGCGATGAGGCAACCGAGGAACACGACAAAAGATGAAACGGCACGGTGCACACAAAAAAACATTTCATACAACACAACAAACATCCACGGGGTCGTCGTCTCGGGGTTATACCTTCGGGACAACCGTTTCGGGACGGTTCGAGATCGTAGAGGAAGGAGTCGTTCTCGCGAGTCGTAGAGGAAGTAGTGGTTCACATTTCCGAAGAGGAAGTAGTTGTTCACGTAGAGGTACACGTGTAGTCGTTCACATCCCGTTCGGAGAGGTACTTGCGGTCTCGGCGACGGTAGGGGTACACGGCGACGGTAGCTGTTCACGTTCGTAGATGTACTCGTCATCGTAGTCGTTCGGTCGTCGTGGTACTTGGTCGTGGTACTTGGCATCGGTAGATGTACTCGTTCCGTTCGGTCTTGCCGGTCTCGTCTCAAGTCGTAGTTGTACATGTCGTCGAGGTACTTGTTACATCGCGATCGTAGGGGTACTTGACATATCGGAGGGGTACTTGGTCGGGTCGCCGTGTACTCGTTCATGTAGTCGTACACGAAGCTTGGTCTCGCGTCGAATTTGCCAAAACCTGCTGGACTAAAACAACAACACGAAACCGACGGAAAAACACAACAGCAGGAGGTCTCGGTTACGGCGAGGAGGCTGCTCGGGACGGCGAGGCCATGGCAGAAGCAAAACTCGGAGAGGCACTGGAGGTGCTTGGGGCGACGCCGGCGCTGCACAGACGAGGCGAGGCGCAGAGGCAGAGCCTTGTCGCAGTGGAGAAGAGGCCCTGGCGCGCGACGGGATGGAGAGGGAGCGCTGGGCTCGGGGCCAGGCGCTTGGCGACGGAGAGAGGGGCGGCCGAGCGAGGAGCTGCGGCGTCCGGCGCGGCTGGTGGCTGCTCCTGGCCGGCGCTGGAGCTGAGGTCGGAGGGAGAACAGAGGGAGGATGCGGACGGAGGGAGGCCACGCGCGGGGCGGTCGCCGGCTCTGGCGAGGTCGGAGGTGAGGCCTGGGGCGTCGGGCTGCTGGTGGAACCTCGCGCGAGGAGGCGAGGCCTGGCCGCGGGATGACTGCGAAGAGGGACGCCGCGATGCAGGGGCGTCGTGCTTGGGGGCGGCCGTCGCGAGCGCTGAGGAGATGCAGCGGCGCGGCCGGTCGTCGCGGGCGCGGAGGGGGCCAGAGACGAGGCGAGGAGGAAGAGCGTCGGGGCGATGGGAGCTTCGGTCGCAGGGCGAGGCGGCGGCTGGCGATAGATCGAGGGGTGCGGTGGCTGGGGTCGAGAGGAGTGGAGACCGGGTCGGGACTCGCGAACGAGGGAATCGGGCTAGGTTCGAGCGACAGAGGGAGAGTGCGGCGGCTTGCGGGAAAAGGGAGGAAGAGCGAGGGAGGCGTCGCTCGCTAGGGTTAGCGGGGTGAGGGAGCGGGCCGGATGGCCAGGAGGCTGAGGCCTGGAGGGAAGTTGGGCCAGAAGGAGAGAGTTGGGCCTTGAGAGGAGGCCGCGGCTGGGATTGAAATGAATAGATAAAACTGAAATAGCAAAGGGAAAAATAAAAAGGGAGGAATTAGGACATGAGGTCAATATCCCTGGGCTCACAAAAAATGTCAGGAATTTAAATAAAATAGTTGGGGGGGGGTTTGGAGGAACCTCGAAACAACGGAAAGAAATATTGGCAAGGTTTTAAAGGTGAAACTCGAAGTAGGAAAGCATGGGGAAAAATATGCAAGTGTGTGTTGGTGATTCCGAAGCAATGGAATATTTATTAATATAGCTCCATAATTATTAGGAGGCTTTTATATGTTATAAAGAGAAGTCACCTTCCCTCGATTTAAATGGACCGAAGGTCCACACAATTTATTTAGGTTGAGATGCAAAAGAAATATGACATGATGGCATAATGACATGATGCAATGCAGAAATAAATAAAGCAAGCACAAAGAACACACGGGAGAACCCGGAACATCTGGAATCTTCTGGAATCTTCTGGTATCTTCTGGGACGTCGGTCTTCGGGCGTCACAACTCTCCCACACTAACAGAGGATCTCGACCCGAGATCCTAGAGATATCACCGGGTAAAAACGAAAGAGGAAGAGTTAAAACAAAGTTGCTTCTTTGACACACGAGTGAAACCAAAGAACCTTGAGAGGTTGAGAAATCTTGAAAGAAAGAATGCAACGGAGAAGAACGAATATGAAAACTCCGTTAGAAAAGAGGAACAAGGAACATTAAGAGAACCTTGTAGGTTGAAAGACATGAAACAAGAGCTCACGGACCAAAAGAATATGAAACTGCAAGGGTATAGCCAAGGAATAAGAATGACAGAATTTGGACAGCACTCCGTCTGAAATTGGAAGGAATTAACATGAACTTGCCAAGTTGAGATGATACTTGATGAAAACAACAACATATTGCCTCCGAAACAATTTAAAGAAAGGCACAAATGGTAAGAAGGACTCAGACAGCACTCCGGTTAAAAGACAGGCAAAACTTGATAAGATGAGGGAACTTAAATGAAGAATACAACACTCCGGTTAAATGATAAGCAAGGAAAAGAACATGATCTCGATAAAACAATATGATGGTTTGGAGAGAGCAACATCACAATGCCTCCGGAATGAAAGGAATATATGCTAGAACGTTGGGAAGAAAGAACGGAGAAGAAAATGACAACTTCTCTCAAAATTGAATTTGAAAGAGCATCCTTACGAAGAGGGTTGAATTGGGTTGATGGAAACAACAACGAAAAGAATAAGCTCGTTGTGGGCTTATGGAAAACATCTCAAAATTAAGAGGTGACAACCAGCCACTGACGAAAACATTTAATTGGATTGAGATCAACAAGGAGACGATAAACTTATTTCACCGGAATGATAAATGAAGAACTTGGGTCATTTATAAGCACCATAATTAGTAACAACCCTTAGGGAAAGCTTTTAGGTGAATTATAACCCAAGATGACTCCAACGAATAATTAAAGGGTTGAAAAGATCTCCTGAACAAGGAAAATGATGGTTTGAATATCTCATTCCTGACAACTTGTGAATCATGAAACATGAAGGGAAAATTGTCAAGAATGACATAACACCATCTAAAACAATAAGGGAGCAAGAATTGCACTTGGAAAAGCATGATGAAGAATGCTTGAGCCCCAACAAGAATCTTGATGAAGACTTCGAGGATGAATTAAAAGATGATGAACCACCATGAAAACTCCGGTAATGAAAGCATGAGAAGTGAAAGATGAAAAGAATAAGATTCAAGGCCTGCGGTGAATTAGATGGAGCTTTGAAATGATATAATTGAAAATAACTTGGAGCTCCGGAAGACAAGATGAACAACTTAGGACCGAGAATATGATATGATGAACAAGCTCCAGACAAAAGAATTAAATCACCTTGAAGGAATAAGAATAAGATTTACTGTGTGCTTATCCTTCATCAAATTAAATTGAAGACAAGCAAACGGATTTGGCATACTACTTATTCTCGTTGGAAATAATTAAAGAGAGATCTCGCACAAGCTTGGGTAATCTTCAACGAACCACCGGTAGGATTATGAAAAGAACAAATGAATTAAATGATAACAACGGAAGGGTAATCTTGAAAGAACCACCGTAAGAATATGGAGACGAACGAAGAGACATCAATGAAGAATATTTGGAGGACGAAGTTGAAAACTGAGAACGAAGAAATCTTCTGAAATGATGGCCTTCGAAGGATCACAAAGAAAAGAATTCATGAAATGCTTCGGATGGTATAAAAATAATTCCTCACAATCGAAACAATAATGAGGATGGCATGAAGCAAGAACCACGAATCTTCACGAGAACGGGCCAAGATTTAAGAGAAACACTTCTCCGGTCTCCACATGTTGAAAATGAAGACGAGATATGCCAAGAAGAATTTCGAGATACTCCGGACGAATGACAAGAAGGAGCAAAACATGGAAATAATTGAAAACAAGCTTGGAGAAGGCATGTGACTGATGGAAATCATTCTTACGTCACACTTTGAAAAGAATTTGAGTATAACTCCGGAAAAAGAGAGTCAGGTAAGATCCTGAAAAAAAAAACCTGTGGGTTAGGGCCCACTCAAAGAAATCACCGTTGAAAAGATTGCTTAAGAGATATTGCACCGGTTGAATTAAATGGCTTGAATAAGGAGACAAAGCTCAAAATAATTTGAATGGAATAAGAATTGAAACATGAATCTTCTAAGATATCATCAGCACTCCGGATATGAATAACAAGAGGAGAATGATTAATTGGTGCACCGGAATAAGAAAGCATTGTGAAATGAGGAAAAGGATAAGATCAACACCGAAACTTGAATTACATCCACCGACAGAATTTGAGAACAAAAGAAAGATGAACTTGAAGCTCTTGAGCATCCTCACGATAAATCACCGGATAAGAACATTGAAGGAAGAATGAAGAAATATCACATGAATAAAATGGATACTTCATCTGATAATTTCTTGCTCCGAGAAGAAGAAGGGTGGGAGGGTGGGGAAAACAAAGACAACTTGAGATGATTGAAACAGACAATCGTCAGATTTCTCAACGACGTCCGTAAGGAAATAACTTGAAGAGAAGGCACACCGGTTGGAAAGAATTTAACATGACCATCTCGATGGTCAAGAAGAATTAGCACTCCCATAAAAATATGAGAACACCGATTAGGAAGGGTATGGAATCAACATTTGACATCGAAGCAACTCGAATACCAGAATCAAAACAAAACAAAGGATAGATATGCAACATGATCTTCACAATATCATCCGAACAGAGAATTGAACGAATGAATTCCGCAGGTACGTCAACTTGACGAGAAGCCAGTTGGAGAACAAAAGATAAATAAAAAGGAACAAGGAACAGATAGAACAAATACAAGATAGAAGCTTCGTTCGACATCTTCGTGCTGAAAGCTCATGGAACGTGTTACAAAAGGGTTTTGCAATCCCCGGATCAACATAGCCAAGGACCCTTTAAGATGCAACTCCCGATCAGAACAAGTCCATAAAACCACTTCACTCAATGTAGAACCCCGAACTTCATATCATGCATTCGTTGAAAGAATGCCTAGAACTACTAGATGAACCCACCTATTAATTTCCGAAAGTTTCCAGTTATGCAATCAGGTGTTGGGGATACAGGGGAAGCACCGCGCACTCAACTCTAAACCTACATCTAGCTGTATCCATCCTTCAACATATAACCAGTCTTTCTCGGAAACCGTTTACCTCGGACCTTCGAAACGCATCCACTATACAAGCTATGTTAATACTCCCGAACTACCTCCCCAGTACTGGGTGATGTCGGGGTTATCTTGCCACTAACCGCATAGGAGAGTTTTCGATGTCGGCCGTCTTAGGTATTCTAGTACTGCCGCGATGGATTTGTGATGACAACACCTCGGAGCTCAACTCCCCGAGACACTGCCACAACCCCTAATGACAGGAGGCATCGAGAACAATGTTCTCGTCACAAAGACATCGAAACAATCCAAACAATACTCGCGAGATCCAAAAAAAATTTGGTGCAATTTTTGAGAGTAGAAGAGGCAAGAGTAATCGTCAGGAGTCCTCACCAGAGTGAAAAGGGATGAGGAGCAAAAGAAATCCTACTCTCCGATATATATATAGGACTCAAAACATTTTCAGTGTGTGCCTAGACTCAACCGTCAACGATTCGATCAATCAGAGGGGCTTCTAGGTCGAAGAAGGCTCTGATACCAACTTGTAATGCCCAGGATGGGACTATACCTCCTACGTGTCGAGGCACGAATTAAAGGTATAAGCCCATCCTAGAATGATCTCAAGTTTGGTATCTTTGCGCGACTCATGTAAAAGAGGGATTAAATTGCAAAAGGAGATAGTTGGCTTACACTCGCCACTTCACACAATACATTACATAAGCAAAACATCATTCAAAACATCACAACCCGACTACGGGCGAAGATCCAAAAGAAAGATACCAAAACAACATAAAGCCACAGGTCAGGATCGAATCCTAGTAGAAACCACTACTGATCGTCGAAACATCACAAGCATACGGCCAAACTCTCTTCATCGAGCTCCTGGTGAAGTACTGATCCATCTCCTGCTTCAAACTCGGCTGAACCTGCATCTGGTCTTGTAGTAACTGTGAGCCACGAGGACTCAGCAATCCCATAACCATGGGTATCAAGACTAGCAAAGCTTTATGGGTAAGAAGAGGGTAAAGTGGTGAGGTTGCAGCAGCGGCTAAGAAAAAGTATGGTGGCTAACTTACGAGTACCAGAATAAGATGAGCATCTACGCAAACGGTCGCAAAAGTAGTGATCGCTAAAGATCCTGAACTACATACGAGTCAAACATAACCCCACCGTATTCTCTTCTCAAAGTGAAAAGAGACAGTCACGGTTACTCACACAGTTGTGTGTTTTACTTCGGATCATCTGTCAAGTTTTCTACAACCGGACATTAACAAATTCCAATCTGCCACATAACCGCGGGCACGGCTTTCGAAAGATCATAACCCTGCAGGGGTGTCCCAACTTAGCCCATCACAAGCTCTCACGATTAGCTGAAGTGATAAATATAATATCATCACTCCTTATCTTAGGGAAATCCGATCAGGCTCGGCATCCCGGTAGCACAAGTCATTTCGACAATGGTAAAACAAGTCCAGCAAGACCTCCCGGCGTGCCGACACCCTGATAGTAGCCGCGCGTATCTCGTCTCAGGCCACGACCGGATGGGCGAGGCTACGGGTTTATATCAATCCTCGAGTTTCCCCGTGGTGACCCCGCAGGCTTCCCGTTTGGGACCAACACCATCAGCACTGGCCCCCCTGCTATGTAGAAAGAATCCTCGGGTAGCGCTAACTCCCTATGCAAATTTAATTAATTAATTAAGTTGTTATTATGAGCAAATTAAAACCAATGTTGGGCCTTGCTGGAGGAGTTTTATTCAAAGTCGAACTGTCAAGGGGTCCCCATCCACCCATCGTGTAAGGAACGCAAAATCAAGGAACATAATGCCGGTTTATCGGCGCCTAAGGTGGCATGAGTGGAACAAAACACCGAGCAAAAGGCCAAGCCTTCCACCCATGCCCAGTATATAGGTGTGTTAATAATAAATAAAAGATATTGTGATATATCCAACAACAAGTTCCCTCCTGGAACGAACTTCATCTTCACCTGCAACTAACAACGCTATAAGAGGGGCTGAGCAAGCGTGTAACATAGCCAAACAATGGTTTTGCTAGGAAGGTTTCAAAGTTAGAGGTTTCATGGCAACAAGGAGAGGCTGACATAAAATATGGGTAGCGCGACATGTAACGATAGCATCGAGACAACTAAGCATGGCAATGGTAGTAAAGGTATCCAAGGGTATGATCATCTTGCCTGGGATTCCTCAAGGGAGAAGATCGGATCCATGAAGAAGACGGAGCAACATAGTCGAGCGAATCCTCACAACTCCGGAATGAAACCGAAGCTAACAAGAGAAGCAACCGGAAAGAAGGAAACAACACGGTAAACACACAATCATAAACATGGCATGATGCACAAGCAAGCATGATGCATGTCCGGTTTAATTATGCATGGCATGGCAAAGTGCACAAACAAATATTACAAGTTAAGTGGAGCTCAATATGCAACGAGTTGCATATTGACGAAACACCACATTTTAATTATTTAATTAACTCTCGTTATTTACAAGACAAGATTAAATGTTTTTAACATAGCAAGAGGTGAAGCAAAAGTAAACTACCTATTAAGACATTTTAAATGAGGCCGGGAAAACAACAACAATTCCGGAAAAAATCCCCATGAGCATGTTTAGTAATTATAAGCAACAACAATTCACACATTATAATGTTGTTAACATGATGCGGATGACATGATCAAGTTTATGCAGTTTTATTAAAAGGTTAACATGAAGAAGATATGAAGTATTGTCACCGTGGTGGAAGAAAAGGGTGCCACGGCAACGATCAGAAAATGATGCAACGGCAACATATCGGTTCCGGTAACTCGTTGAGAGTCCGGTGCAAAAGATAAGGTGGAGTGAACGAAACAAGATGAAAAGGTGGGGCGATCCCGTCACCGGGTTCCCACGAGTCGGCGACGAGGCAACCGAGGAACACGACAAAAGATGAAACGGCACGGTGCACACAAGGAAACATTTCATACAACACAACAAACATCCACGGGGTCGTCGTCTCGGGGTTATACCTTCGGGACAACCGTTTCGGGACGGTTCGAGATCGTAGAGGAAGGAGTCGTTCTCGCGAGTCGTAGAGGAAGTAGTGGTTCACGTTTCCGAAGAGGAAGTAGTTGTTCACGTAGAGGTACACATGTAGTCGTTCACATCCCGTTCGGAGAGGTACTTGCGGTCTTGGCGACGGTAGGGGTACACGGCGACGGTAGCTGTTCACGTTCGTAGATGTACTCGTCATCGTAGTCGTTCGGTCGTCGTGGTACTTGGTCGTGGTACTTGGCATCGGTAGATGTACTCGTTCCGTTCGGTCTTGCCGGTCTCGTCTCGAGTCGTAGTTGTACATGTCGTCGAGGTACTTGTTACATCGCGATCGTAGGGGTACTTGACATATCGGAGGGGTACTTGGTCGGGTCGCCGTGTACTCGTTCATGTAGTCGTACACGGAGCTTGGTCTCGCGTCGAACTTGCCAAAACCTGCTAGACCAAAACAACAACACGAAACCGACGGAAAAACACATCAGCAGGAGGTCTCGGTCACGGCGAGGAGGCTGCTCGGGACGGCGAGGCCATGGCAGCAGCAAAACTCGGAGAGGCACTGGAGGTGCTTGGGGCGACGTCCGCGCTGCACGGACGAGGCGAGGCGCAGAGGCAGAGCCTTGTCGCGGTGGAGAAGAGGCCCTGGCGCGCGACAGGATGGAGAGGGAGCGCTGGGCTCGGGGCCAGGCGCTTGGCGACGGAGAGAGGGGCGGCTGAGCGAGGAGCTGCGGCGTCCGGCGCGGCTGGTGGCTGCTCCTGGCCGGCGCTGGAGCTGAGGCCGGAGGGAGAACGGAGGGAGGATGCGGACGGAGGGAGGCCACGCGCGGGGCGGTCGCCAGCTCTGGCGAGGTCGGAGGTGAGGCCTGGGGCGTCGGGCTGCTGGTGGAACCTCGCGCGAGGAGGCGGGGCCTGGCCGCGGGATGACTGCGAAGAGGGACGCCGCGATGCAGGGGCGTCGTGCTTGGGGGCGGCCGTCGCGAGCGCTGAGGAGATGCAGCGGCGCGGCCGGTCGTCGCGGGCGCGGAGGGGGCCAGAGACGAGGCGAGGAGGAAGAGCGTCGGGGCGATGGGGGCTTCGGTCGCAGGGCGAGGAGGCGGCTGGCGATGGATCGAGGGGTGCGGTGGCTGGGGTCGAGAGGAGTGGAGACCGGTTCGGGACTCGCGAACGAGGGAATCGGGCTAGGTTCGAGCGACAGAGGGAGAGTGCGGCGGCTTGCGGGAAAAGGGAGGAAGAGCGAGGGAGGCGTCGCTCGCTAGGGTTAGCGGGGTGAGGGAGCGGGCCGGATGGCCAGGAGGCTGAGGCCTGGAGGGAAGTTGGGCCAGAAGGAGAGAGTTGGGCCTTGAGAGGAGGCCGCGGCTGGGATTGAAATGAATAGATAAAACTGAAATAGCAAAGGGAAAAATAAAAAGGGAGGAATTAGGACATGAGGTCAATATCCCTGGGCTCACAAAAAATGTCAGGAATTTAAATAAAATAGTTGGGGGGGGGGTTTGGAGGAACCTCGAAACAACGGAAAGAAATATTGGCAAGGTTTTAAAGGTGAAACTCGAAGTAGGAAAGCATGGGGAAAAAATATGCAAGTGTGTGTTGGTGATTCCGAAGCAATGGAATATTTATTAATATAGCTCCATAATTATTAGGAGGCTTTTATATGTTATAAAGAGAAGTCACCTTCCCTCGATTTAAATGGACCGAAGGTCCACACAATTTATTTAGGTTGAGATGCAAAAGAAATATGACATGATGGCATAATGACATGATGCAATGCAGAAATAAATAAAGCAAGCACAAAGAACACACGGGAGAACCCGGAACATCTGGAATCTTCTGGAATCTTCTGGTATCTTCTGGGACGTCGGTCTTCGGGCATCACACTTTTGGCCTAAGTTGGTACCAGCTAGGACCAAGGGGTATGGTGGTGAGACCAAGGGTCGTAGAAGGATGATGGCGCGTACACCGAACTCCTCGGAGTCTCCCACGAGGAAGGTTTCGAGCGCCAAACAGAGGAAGACCCTTCACCAAACTCGGTGGCGGTCTCATCCTGAAAATGTGGTATCTCACCGTGCCTCTCCTCGTCGGGCACAACCCCCTCCATGGGGTTATGGAACTGCTGCTGGACCATGAACTCATCGAACTGGACAACATCAAAGGACCATCCGTTCCTGCGAGAATAATCAAACAAAAGAGGTGCAGGTAGACGGATCTCGCGTTCCGCGATAGTTCCGAAACGCAAGATATAAACAAGGTTATCAAGTTCAGAACCCATGGTAACAAACTTATGCCTTTTCATAGCAGCAAGATCAAAGTTTAAATAAGTAAAAGGAGTATCATCAGGGTGTGGGGTGCCTCCAAGATGCTCTAAGATAAGTGTGGCATAAATGCCACCATATAAGTCCCCCTTGTTACCGTTCATAGCAAGGCGTCGAGCAATTAAGGTACCAATATTATAATCAGACCTCCTTGAGAGGGCTGCTGCCAGGATAGCAATATCCGGAGCAGAAATGTTGCTCGTGTTGTCATGAGCTAACACCCCTCTAGCAATATAATATGCAAAATACCTGAGGTGAGGAAACAAGATACTGGAGATCTTCGACCAATGAATATCCCTCGTACCCATGCTGCAGAGAGAGTTGATGACGGTCTTCAGCTCGGAGGGCTGTGTGCCCATCCTTGCCGTCCTCCCAACGTTCGGCACACCTATTACTTCACAAAAATTTCCCAGAGTCATGGTGATAAGATCATTATAAATTTTAAACTCAATAGCACCTGATTCAGGATTATATCTAAAACTGTTAATGAAAATGGAGGTGAGTTTTTGATACTGGGTAACACGGCTGGTGACGAGCCGTGTCAAACCTGCATTAGCACAAAGATTATAAAACTCATCCTTGATTCCTGCAGCTTCCATGAATACATCACATGGATATGTCATCGCACGTGCTGGACTTGTATCTTCCAATAACTCCAGGGGCACATGATCTTCATTATAGCTCACCCTAGCAGTCGATGGTGAAGCCGCGGCTCTAGTGACTCGATCAGAGTGTGCGGGCCTCCTCTTCTCAAGGCATCCTTTTGCCCTTCCTAATAAACTCATTTCTGAAATTTTTTACAATTCACAAAAACAAGGATTAAAACAAAGTGAGCTAAGGCAAACTACTCAACTCACTTGCCCAAGGCATAAACTTGCATCAAAACTTAGAAAAGAACCTTCTACACATGCATGCAAGCTCATCTCTACAGCACCAAGAGCTACTAAATACTCACAAATGAGGCCACCAATCAAAAATATAATTGGAGGGGTGGAGGAGTCACATACCAGGGAGTATTTGCTCAAAATTTCAGCTCAAACGATGGGCTGTAGAGAGAGATCGAAGAATCGCCCCCAAGAACAGCAAGAACAAGAAGAACACGACCAGAACTCGGGTTTCCGGAAAAATAGAGAGAGAGAGGAGGAAGAGGTACCTGGAGGGGGGCCTTGTGGGCCCCAGGCGCCCTGTGGGCGCGGCCAGGGGCTGGGCCGCGCCAGCTGGCCGCCTGGGCCACTAGCAGCCCCCCCTGGCTGGCCCCAGGACTTTTCGGGTCTCTCCCGTTGTGGAAATTTTTAATATAATTTTTCTGGAATTTTTATGAAAACTTCACTGTTGAAATTTTTTCGAAGTTCAAAAAGCTGCGAAACTCTCTGAAAACTTGAAGTAGTTAGTAGTATTGTAAAGCTTCAAAAATATAGATACTTGGTACAGCAAGTATGACAACACTAAAAACAAATGAAAACATAGAAAGCTCAACTTTTTATCCGTATATAACACGTTCACTAGTAAGGTTGATCAAGTCTTACCAACAAACAAGCGGTATATAGAACAAAAAGTCTCACCTCCTACGAAGTAATCACTGAACTTTTACCTTGATGGACATTGTCCCTACCATGATAGTTTTGTATTTGTGAGGCACATGTAGTGGACAGTCCCATTCTCCAATTTTCACGGTCTCGATATTCTCTATAGAGTTGAGGGCATGCCTCCTGTCGGTCTTCTTCGGAAAATATACCGTGTGTTCTTTATCATTCACATGAAAGTTAACCTTCCCTTTGTTGCAATCAATAATAGCACCTGCGGTGTTAAGGAAAGGTCTACCAAGAATAATGGACATGCTCCCATCCTCGGGCATGTCAAGCACAACAAAATCAGTAAGAATTAAACAATTAGCAACTTCAACTGGAACATCCTCACAAATACCTATCGGAACAGCGGTTGACTTGTCAGCCATCTGAAGGGAGATATCTGTAGGAATTAGTTTCTCTAAACAAAGCCTCTCGTAGAGAGAGAGAGGCATAACACTCACTCCCGCTCCAAGATCACATAAAGCAGTTTTGACATAATTATTCTTTATGGAGCAAGGAATGGTGGGTATACCTGGATCACCGAGCTTCTCAGGAATCTTTCCGCTAAAAGAATAGTTAGCAAGCATAGTAGATATTGCATCATTAGGAACTTTTCTTTTGTTAGTGACAATATCTTTCATATATTTTGAGTAAGGGAGTAACTTAATAGCATCAGTCAAAGGTATTTGAAGAAAAAGAGGTTTAATCCATTCACAAAACTTATTATAATGCTCTTCTTCTTTAGATTTGATGGACTTACATGGAAAGGGCATGGGTTTCTGTACCCATGGTTCTTTCTCCTTCCCATGTTTCCTTGCGATGAAGTCTTCTTTAGTGTACCTCCTACGTTTTTCAGGTGCTTCTTCTTCTCGAACTTCAGGTGGGTCATTCTTCTCATTATTATTACCTTCAAGTTCAGCACCGTCTTCAGTCTCAGCATCGGAGATAGATACACTGTTGGGATCAATAGCTGGCTCTTCATCTGCAATAGGATCATTAGAATTGTCAGTCTCTTTATGTTTCTTTTTCTTATTTGGAGAGACAACAATTTCTTCTTCCCGCATTTGAGAATCTTGCTCGATTCTCTTCGGATGTCCCTCTGGATAAAGAGGATCTTGAGTACTAGTTCCTCCTCGGGTCTTAATCCCAAAAGCCTGCAATTTATCTTGTTTGGCATTGTTAGCAAGCAAATCTCTTTGCACATTAGAAATTTGATCAAGCTGAGTTTGAACCATATGAAAATGCTTCACAAGACACTGAACATCATTAACTGTTCTATCTAAAACACCAAGCAACTTTTTTATAGCAAGGGAATTATCATGCAACTGACTTTCTATCCTCTCATTAAAATGATTCTGTTTCATAATAAAATTATCAAATTCATCTAAACATTGATCAGGAGGCTTACCATGAGGAATGTCACTTTCGTTGAAATCTAAAAGAGAGTGTACCTCTACCATAGGAGGGTGAGTGGCAGGCTCACACAGCTTCTCAATAGGGGGTAGATTCTTCACGTCTTCATCTTTAATACCTTTCTCTTTGATAGACTTATTTGCTTCTCGCATATCTTCGGGGCTTAGGATAAACATGCCCCTCTTCTTTGTTGGTGGAGGTGGTTCAGGGACGGACCAATCTTCATAGTTTTTGGCAATCCTGCCCATTAGTTCTTCCGCGTCGTCCGGTGTTCTTTTCCTGAAAACACAACCAGCACAACTGTCCAAATAGGACCTAGAGTCATCAGTTAAACCAACATAGAATATATCAATTAATTCATTCTTAGGAACTCCATGTCCTGGTCTAGCCTGAATCAAACTGCAGTACCTCCCCCAAGCTTTAGGGAGGGACTCATCCTGCAACTGTTTAAAATTATAAATTCTTTGTAAAGCAGCATGTTGCATATGAGCAGGAAAGTATTTATCAACAAAAGAGTGAGCTAGGTCCTGAGGACTCTTAATAGAACCGCATGGGAGTGAATCATACCATGCTTTAGCACCTTCCTTCAACGAGAAAGGAAGAAGCTTGGTCACATAAAAGTAGCGCATCTTCTCATCTGTGGTAAACAGGCTACCTAGTTCACCAAGTTTAGTTAAGTGTGCAATAGCATCATCATTTTCTCTGCCATAAAAGGGGTCAGCCTCAACCATAGGTATAAGTGAAAGATCAACAGAGAAATTAAAATCAGGATCATCAATGCATATAGGAGATGTAGCAAACTCAGGATTAGGAACGGTTTTGTTTTTCAAAGAGTGTTTTTCAAATATTTTCCTAATAGTTTCAGGGTCAGAGCCGGCAAACTCTGTCAGTTCCTTGCATAAATCTTCATCAAGTATATAGTACTCATCATCAAGGAGCCTCTCCTGGAGTTTACTCAATTCAGGAAAATCATAAGTTTCACCAATAGGGTAGCGAGTAACAGGAAGTTCAATTCCATATTTTTTAGCAGCAGCAGTAATTTGTTTCTCAAGAGCATAACCAAGTGAACTAATATCATCATCAAAAGTAGTAGAAGCATCATCAAGTGTATCAGACATAGTAACAGATTCAGTAGGAGCATCATGTGGTGGTGGTGAGGCAAACTTACTCATAACAGAAGGTGAATCAAGCGTAGCACTAGTGCTCAGAGCAGTACCTCTTCTTGTAGTGGATCGTAAGATCGGAACCTTGGGGTCTCCTTTCTTACCCATAGTGAATAAAGTGCAGCAGGTAGGATGTCTCAAGTAGACTTGTAAATATTGCTATGCTCCCCGGCAACGGCGCCAGAAAACGGTACTTGATAACCCTCAACCATAAGGGATCGAGATAGTCTTCGCGGGTAAGAATAACCCAATTTATTGATTCGACACACGGGGAGCCAAAGAGTATTTATAAGCTTTAACAGTTGAGTTGTCAATTCAACCGCACCTGAAATATACTAACTTGCAACAAAAGATAAGTGGTAACAGTGATATGATAGTGATGATAGTAATAGTAAAAGTAAATAGCATTAGTAAATGGCAAAGTAGCAACTAGTGACAAGCAAGGTTTAAAATACTGTAGGCTAGGGAGATGGATGGTTGGGCGTTGCATGGATGAGATAGTTTCTAACTCGGGGCACGACACACGGAAAAGTAATGATCATCTAGGCAAATATCAAACATTAGGCATGTATCCCGTAGGTAGTTGTACGTGCTTGCAATAAGAACTTGCACAACATCTTTTGTCCTACCATCCCGCTACGAACGGGGCCAAAAGGAACTAATAGGTGCTCCTGTCAAAGAGCACCGGAACAAAGCAATGAACTCAATGGATACATGTAATCCTCAAACTACGGACCATCCCCTTTGGCGTCCCAAGCTGTCACCTTTGGGATCGCCGGTTCCGAACCGTAACAAGTGCATACAACTCATAGATAGGATCAAGAACACAAATATATTCATGCAAACACATATGGTTCAGATCTGAAATCATGGCACTCGGGCCCTAGTGTCAAGCATTAAGAATAACAAGTTGTAGCAAAGATGATAAACACCATACTAGATGATAGGCAACATGCCCCCAACAATCTGACGAACTATTACATGATCTAACTCATCCAATCCCTACCATCCCCTTCGCCTACAGCAAGGGAATTACTCACACATGAAGGGGGAAGTCATGGAAGGATGATGGAGTGGTCATGATGATGATGATGGCGACGATCTCCCCTCTCCGGAGGCCAAATCAGCCTCCAGATTAGCCCTCCCGAAGAAGAACAGAGGGTGGCGGCGGCTCCGCGACGAGAAAATAGCGAAAGGACTCCCGATCTGGGGTTTCTGCCTCGGAGGAAAAAATACGGGCTAAAGTAGGGCACCAGGGGGCGTGGGCTCCACCCAGGCGCCCCCCCGGCGCGGCCCAGGGGGGGGGCGCGCCCACAGGGCGCCTGGGCACCCCCTGACCCCCCTTTGGCCCCACTTCTGGTATGTTGTTTCTTCGGGTGCGTGGATTTTTCGTGATTTTTCATGGATTTTTCTGAGATGCTTAAAAATCCATTTTCCTGCACACAAATAAACCATAGAGGTAGCTCTGCTGAAAACAGCGTCAGTCCGGGTTAGTTTAGTCCAAATCATGCAAGAATGAGGTCAAAACAATATCAAAAGTGTTTGGAAAAGTAGATACGTTTGAGACATATCAATGCTGCCTCCAAGATGATTTCGAAGGAGGATCAACTTCCTAGTATGGAGATTGCGGCTGAGGTCAATGGCTTCTTCACCGAGTCTACTTAGCATATCTCTTTGGTTATCATGATTCCGTGATTTGATACAATAAATTCGAATAAATTCGATTTGGTTGTAAGCTCTATGAGAGGATAAACTTATTCTTTACTTTGGCGATTGGATGACATTTATTCATTTATTCCATTATTTATACATGATAGTATGTTATGTTCTGGAATGTGTGCATTTATTATTAATGTAGCGTCTTCCTCAGTACATTAATTATATGTCATATTTTAGAATGCGTGTGGCGCCCGAATGGAGGAAACGTGCCTTGTCGATAGCGCAACTACACATACCATTTTACGAGAAACTAAGTACTTTGAGTCTATTAAAAAATCTCCGGGAAGTATTATGACAATCGCCGGCTGCGGTTCGCACATAGTTGGCTCCGGACGAGCCACTATTATACTTCCTATGGGAACAACTTTGATCATTAATGATGCGTTGTTGTACCCGGAGTAGACTCGTACTCTTTTGAGCTTTAGAGACATCCACGCCAATGGTTTTCATGCTGAGACCGATGATGAGAACGGCAAGGAGTGCCTACTTATCACAAAGCGGGATGCAAATGGTAAACATGTTATCGAAAGGCTTCCTTCGTTCAACACAGGGCTATACTACACTAAAATAGTAGCACCGCCTGTGTACACTACCCTCAAGACCGTTTTTAGAAGCTCTAAACTCTTCTGCCTCTGGCACGATAGGTTAGGCCACCCCGGACTTAGGATGATGAAAAATATAATAAACAACTCGCATGGTCATAATGTTAACGTGAAGAACTTTCCGAATCTCGATGATTTCGTGTGCTCCGCATGCGCTAAGGGGAAGTTAGTCATTAGGCCATCGCCCCTCAAGGTGAGGGATGAAATCCCCGCGTTCTTGGAACGTATCCAAGGGGACATATGCAGTCCAATTCAGCCCCTCACGGGGCTGTTTCGGTACTTCATGGTGCTCATTGATGCTTCCTCTAAATGGTCCAATGTTTGCCTACTGTCAACACGGAACCATGCCTTTGCAAAATTGATCTCACAGATCATACAAATGAGGAATAATTTCCCGGATTATCGTATAAAGTCTATTCAAATGGACAACCCCGGAGAATTTACTTCAAAGGCATTCGATGATTATTGCATGGCAATGGGAATCAAAGTTGAGCACTCGGTACCACATGTTCATACACAATATGGACTTGCCGAGGCATTGATTAAAAGAATTAAATTCATTGCCCGACCGCTCCTTCAGGGTTGTAATTTACCAACTACATGTTGGGGCCACGCAGTGTTACACGCGACCAATCTCATCAACTTTAGACCGTCGGCCTACAACATCCACTCTCCTGTTCAGCTTGCGCAAGGGTCGGCACCGAAAATTTCCCACCTTCGTAGGTTCGGTTGCCAGGTATATGTACCAATACCACCACCTCAGCGATCGGCGATGGGCCCGCTCCGTAAGTCGGGGATATACGTTGGTTATGAGACTATGTCCATAATCAGGTATCTGGACATCATGACAGGTGACTGTCACACGGCTCGTTTTGCTGATTGCATTTTTGACGAGGATCTTTTCCCGACTTTAGGGGGAGAGAATCAACCCCTTGATGCTAAAAGTCGAGAAATCGCGTGGCAAGCCACGGGAATCCACGCTCATGACCCGCGCACTGCTGAGACTGAGAGAGAAGTCCAAAAGATAATAGATTTACAGTCATTAGCAAATCAACTGCGTGACCACTTTAGTGACTTAAAGACCGTGACAAAATTTCATGTGCACGCGCGCAATGCACCGAAAAGGGTTGAAATACCGAAGAAAAATGATGGTATACCCGCTCCCGTCCAAAGGCCTAAAAGGACGAGAGATCCGGCTTCTCAAATCCCAAGTACTCGGGGACGCCCGACGAAAAAGGATAAGAGAGATTTATTACAGCCTGCCGCCAAAATACCCCAAAGTGAAACGGGGAGCCAGTCGAGACCTCGCACAAGTACGGAAAATTCAGTGCACGAAATTCCGGACTTAAACTTTCCCATAGGGGAAACACCCAGCGGAGATGTGTGCGCACACGTCGGCGCTGGAAATCTAAAGGACCTTGCTCCCATAATGGGAAATTTGGTAGAGCAAGTGTTAGCGCCGGATGTGCTCCATGACGAAATGGCCATAAATTATATTTATACGAGGGAGTCCCTGAACCGAGCAACGGTGATTGTCGACATTAACTTTGCTACGAAAATTGCCTCAATCATAGATCTTGACCCTGAGCCTAACACGCTCGCTGATTGCAAGAAAAGGTCGGATTGGAAAGATTGGCAGCACGCAATTACCGCCGAATTATTATCTCTCAACAAAAGGAAGGTGTTCGGACCAGTTTGTCGAACTCCTTCCCACATTCGCCCTGTTGGCCATAGGTGGGTTTTTGTTCGAAAGAGAGATGAAAATAATAAGGTAGTACGGTACAAAGCAAGGCTCGTCGCTCAAGGGTTCACTCAACGACCAGGTGTCGATTTTGAGGAGACTT
Organism: Secale cereale; assembly: GCA_902687465.1. Taxonomy (NCBI): domain Eukaryota; kingdom Viridiplantae; phylum Streptophyta; class Magnoliopsida; order Poales; family Poaceae; genus Secale; species Secale cereale. The sequence goes on from LR738714.1 coordinate 554,013,825, forward strand.
ATTCCCCGATCATGGATGGAGTTACCTTTAGATACTTGATCTCGATGGCAGTAAACATGGGCTTGAAAATGAAACTAATGGATGTTGTCACTGCTTACCTGTATGGTAACTTGGATTCGAACATATACATGAAGGTTCCAGAAGGTATCCCTGTTCTGAACCATGATAGAGCAAACAGGGGGTCTATACAGTGTTCAACTTCAAAAGGCACTGTACGGACTCAGACAGTCTGGAAGAATGTGGTACAATCGCTTAAGTGATTTCCTTCATGAGAAGGGCTACACGAGCAATAAAGATTGCCCATGTGTTTTTATACGGCGATCCCAAGATGGATTCTGTATAATCTCGGTGTACGTGGATGATTTAAACATAATCGGTACGCCTGAGGATATTGAGGAAGCGAGTTCCTACCTGATGTCGGAATTCGAGATGAAGGATTTGGGTAAAACCAAGTTCTGTCTAGGTCTGCAACTTGAACATTCCCCTGATGGGATTCTAGTGCAGCAGTCGGCCTACACCCAGAAGGTGTTGGAAAGATTTGGATTTGATAAGGCATATCCTTCTAAGACCCCGATGGTCGGGAGGTCTTTACAGCCAGACAAGGACCCGTTTAGGCCAAAGGAAGAGGGGGAGGAAACTCTGGGACCAGAGGTTCCTTACCTGAGTGCAGTTGGAGCACTCATGTATCTCGCAAACTGTACACGGCCAGACATTGCGTTCGCTGTCAGTTTGCTTGCGAGGTACAGTTCTGAACCTACCAAGAGGCATTGGAAAGGTGTCAAGGACGTCTTCCGTTACCTGCAAGGGACCAAAGATCTTGGCCTGTTTTATAAGAGGAATCAAGACCTATCTATTATAGGCTATGCCGATGCTGGGTACCTATCGGACCCGCATGATTGCAAATCGCAGACTGGATATGTTTTCCATTGTGGTGGAACTGCGTTTTTCTGGAAATCGTCCAAGCAAACACTTGTGTCGACTTCCACAAACCACTTGGAAATCATGTCACTATTCGAAGCGTCAAAAGAGTGTGTATCGCTTCGGCGGATGATCGGCCACATTCAGCAGACATGTGGGTTGAACACTGTACAAACCCCTACCATTATCTATGAAGATAATGCTGCTTGTGTTGCACAAGTCCAGATGAGTTATGTGAAGAGTAACCTCACAAAGCATATTAGTCCCAAGTTCTTCTATGCACATGAGATGCAACAGTTGAACGAGGTGAGAGTTTTGCATACTAAGTCCTGTGACAATCTTGCTGATATGTTCACTAAATCATTACCGGCATCAACCTTAAAGAGGTGTGTGCGTGGAATCGGTATGATGAGACTTAGAGAGATGCAAGGTTCGGGGGGAGAAACTTCACAAACTCGTCGCTAAAATCTCAATCCCGATGATCGAGTACTCAACTTGATGGTTGAGTGGATTGTACTCTTTTTCCCTTGAGTGAGTTTTCCTGATGTTTCTTACACGAGGTTTTTGACGAGGCAATTCGTGCTATACAACAACGTATACTATGTGCTCTTTCTCCATATTTTTTCCCACTGGGTTTTTCGGAGTTTTGAGGCACGGATATACGGATAATTACCCAAGGGGGAGTGTTGGGAAACCGGGGCCACCGAGGGGGTGGCGGCGGCCTCGTGCGTATCGCACGGGCTAGCCCCTCCCGTTTCCCCCACTTTACGTTAAGTGGGTACTTATCCCTTGACCCCCTAGTCCCTATATAAAGCAACAAGGAGCTATCATTGTAATATCTGATCATTGATTAATAAAGCTGGTCTCCTTCATATCTCTCTGTGTCATTTACTTTCGCGTGTTCAACTACTTCGTCTACGACGCTCGCTGTCGCTCCGCAACTTCGGACCGGACTCGCCGGCGAAGTTGCGGAACAGGATGCACCTTTTGGCGCGCTCCCAGGCCACAAAAGCAACCCTTAGTTAGTTTTTTTATCCCCTAAAAAAGAGATATATTTTTTTAGGTATGTCTCAATTAGTTGCTCTCGCCTTATCTTGTTCATTTTTTTCTTCTTGAAACTGCCTAATCTTCATGTATCCGGCCGTTACAAATTTGAGGGGCCTACGTTCGTTTCTGCTAATAGGTCAGGCCCATGGTCACACTCCATGGGCCTTCTTCCATCTACAATTTACAGGCGATATACCACACATTTGTCTCAAAAAAAAAAAAGGCGATATACCACACATTGGCATCCGACGGCCGACGGCCGAGGCCGATAGCATCGTCTCCTTGCCACACAAACGGAGAATGAGCCAAAAAAGTTTCAGCCATAGACACTGCCGTCACTGCGGCTGCGCGCGCTTGGGTGGCCGAGAGAGCAGCGCTGGTGGGTAGACTGTACGGCGAGCAAGCCGGAGCCATGGCCTTCACCCCCACGTCGGTGTCGGCCACCCTAGCGCCGTCGGCTCCTCCTCCTCCGGCGGCCACCAAGGGCACGCCCCGCCGGGCGCCATGGAATGCCGCGCCGCTGGCCGCGGCGGCCGCCTCGTCGACGGCTGCATTGCTGGCCGCGACGCCGTTCGCGCATGCCGCGGCGCTCTCCAAGGAGGAAGTCGCCGGGTCGTTCACCAAGGTACGCGCGCGGTCGCCGATGCGTAAGCTCTTCTTGGAGCTCCGGATTGTATCTGTCCCGTGGCATTGCGGCTGAGTGCTCCATTGGGTTGGTTGCCGGGCAGGTGGTGGACACGGTGGACGCGGTGATCGGCGTCGGTGGCAAGGTGGCCGAGCAGTCCTTTGTCGTGCTCAGGGCGCTGGGCGAGGCCGTGAAGCCGGCGCTGCCCGTGCTGCAGAGCGCCGGCGAGCAGGCCCTGAAGCTCGCCTCGCCGGTGGTCTCGGACGCCTCCAGGCAGGCCACGGAGGCGCTCCAGGGCGCCGGCGTCGACCTTGCCCCCATCCAATCTGCTTTCAAGGTACGCCCCCACTCGCAGTCACCGGCGATTCCTTAATCAGCATCGAGGTTCACTCAATGACGCCGCTCTGTCCAGTAGACGGTCGCAGATGCGGCGCAGCCGGCCTTCGGTGTCGCGAAGCCGATCGCCTCCGGGACCGTCCAGACCATCGGGTCCCTGGAAGGCACGGATTACGTCGTGGCCGCCGGAGCCGGGTTCCTCGCGTACCTGCTCCTGCCGCCGGCCTGGTCCCTGCTCTCATACGGCCTACGCGGCTACAAAGGTTCTTCCATTGCTCACCCTGTTGCTGCACTCCACTCCATGTATCATCCGAAACCATTTTCTACCATTGCTCACTCCGATGCTGCATCGCATTTGCATCCTGTAATTCAGGTGACCTGAGCCCGGCTCAAGCTCTGGACATGGTCGCCTCTCAAGGTTACCTCATCATCGACGTGCGAAGCGAGAAGGACAAGGGCAAAGCCGGCGTGCCTCAGCTCCCCTCCAATGCACAGAACAAGCTCATCTCTCTGCCGTGCGCATTCTCTCCTTTCCTCGCAATCGCACCACCCCTGTTTCATCCATTGCAAATGATGGAAAACCCCCACCGTTTTTTACTCTGTCAGGCTTGAAGAGCTTCCGAACAAGATAAAGGGTATGGTGCGCAACGCGAAGCGAGCCGAGGCGGAGATCGCCGCGCTGAAGATCTCCTACCTCAAGAGGATCGGCAAGGGCTCCAACATCGTCGTCATGGACTCGTCTGTAACACAACACCCAAGACAGTGCTCTGCATTTGCTTCTGAAGATGAGCTCACACACTGACCCCTCTGACCTTCAACCATGTCTGCCTGGGAAATGCAGGTACGGTGACAGCTCAAAGATCGTGGCCAAGACACTCAACGGCGTGGGGTTCAAGAACTGCTGGGTCATGGCCGGCGGCTTCTCCGGCCGGAAAGGGTGGGCGCAGAGCCGCCTTGGGACGGACTCCTACAACCTCTCCGTTGTCGAGGTGGTGAGGCCGTCACGGGTGATTCCGGCGGCCGCTGAACGGTTCGTGACGGTCTCGTCGACCTCGACTCCCTCCAGGACGACTCGCAAGCTTCTCCCTGGCAGCGTGGATAACTGAAAAAAAGATTTGAACTCTGTAGAAATCCAGAATCCATTTCGCTGAATTTCCGACTCCTGTTCTGTAACCTGTACAATGTTAGTGCTGCAAACTGCTTATAAGCATCCCGAGAAGAAAACGCCGCAAATATCCGGTACATATAGCAATAGGTGAAAAAATAAAAAGGTTTTGTAACGAGGTTTAGATGCTGGAAGGAGTCAAAGTTGCCAAAAAAGAAAAAAAACACTGTTTGTGAGACTGAACTTGAAAGATATCCAGTTGACTGAACTTATGCAGTTCACTAAACAGCATGGAATGCATCCAAGTCCAGGCAAAAAATGTACTATAAAGATAGTCTGAGATAGCTGCAACGTAAAATGGATTTACAAGCGGAGGAAACCGAATATGCAGATTGACAATTATAATGTTGATCTCAGAAGCCCAAAATCGGTACAAGGTTCTCCACATAGTTAGCGGTCGAGAAGCCATTTTGTTCGGCTGGTTGGGCGCCTCCATCCCGTGCATTTGTCCCAGATTATTCGAAACTTTTGGTGAGGAGATGAGGAGAACTGAAGAAAAATACATTGGCTGGAAGAAAAATACATTGGCTGGTATGGGACAAACTGACCAGATCAAAAGATGAGGAAGGTATGGGTTTTCATGACCTCAGGTTACTTAATTGGGCTCTTCTAGCTAAACAAGTTTGACGGTTATTGATATTTCCAGAGTCGCCTTGTGCAAAACTGTTGAAGGCAAACTATTATCCTCAAGGCCACCTTCTTGATACGTTTTTTCCGCAGTCTACTTCGACGACTTGGCATGGTATTATGTATGTTCTGGATCTCCTTAAAAAGAAGATTATTTGGAGACTTCAGGCCGATGCTTTATTCGTGGATCAGAGGAAATACCTAATTAACGTGCATTACACGTACACATTGACTAGTATCATAACTTACCTAACCTGGGCTTGCCTTGTGTCGCTAGCTTAAGTGTGCGGGATAGGTTGCAACCTCTCCAAGGCTCTTGTTAGATGCGCCAAGCCCTCGTGTAACAGGTGGTCACTCTCGACTCGGGTAAAAACTGTAATAAGGCTAAGAAAAGCTGCAATGTTACCGGGCGAACAATTACAAGGAACATCCCCCGAGCGACCCCTCCAGCTGCCACACGATCAAAATCTGATGGTGATGGTTTCCATATGAAAAATGCACTAAAATAAATAAAATGACATGCTATATGTAAAGCCATCCTTAAGTACACTACTAGAGGGAACGGCGCGCCCGCTCAGCCCGATTATAGCAGCGTTCTCTATATGCGATTTTTGCAGGGGCTTTATATGCAATTTTCAGTAGGCTCTATATCTATGAAAGCACATAATTTTCATCTGCATATGATGGAAAAGAAAATCTTGTGTGTTATGCTATTGAAAATGGTGTGGAACAATCTAAACCTCTAGATGCAATGGGGTAAATTTATGTTGTGGGATAATCTTTAAAATTTTGACCCATCTAGATTAAACACATCACCTAAGAAATGTAAACGTGCGAACCAACCTATGATTGGATGGTTAGAGGGACAGTCCTGGTGTTCGCATTATTCCTGAATTTATTTCAAGATTTCCGACGATGCGTTTTCAGTGGAAGGAGACGTTCCCATCGACAACGAGACGCTTACAGTGGGTTCGTAAATCTCAAGATGATATGCCCGTTCAGTCTCTCAAAGGTGTTCATAGGGTAGGATGTACGTGTGTACATTCATAGGTGTGAGTGTATGCGCATATGTATGCAACGCTTGCGTCTGTACTGTATTAAAAAAAGACATACAAACGTGTAAATCCCCTGCTAGATAACGGATATTCTACCGACGATGCCATCTGCCCTTGGCATTTGTTAGAAACCAATAATACTAAACATAAAAAGAGTTACACGTAATTACACGCTGACTAGGATCTTTTCTTTCTAACTAACCACCTCCCGCACAATTGCCATGGCTTGCGCGACCACTGCATACGCCACCGCCACCTCTTCCATTGGTGGCCCCTCGCTCAGGCTACTTGACATGGAGAAGAGACGGGAAGGGAGAGACGTGGTCCCGTGGTAGGAGCCATGACGGGATAATTACTCGAGTGATCCGCGACAAGTCCTCAGTCAAGCATCTCCTCGCTCCACACTGGCAAAGCCCACACCAGAACCAGTCCGTTGGCCGGGGGTAAGATAAGCAGAGCGAGAGAGGCAATTCATGTACGACTCGTAACCCCCTGTCTGCCTCACGAGCGGCCAGGGAGTGAATTGCAAAAAACATCGACATTGAAGATTAGGATTGTAGAAACCACAGTTTTATAGTTTTGTGCCAAAAAACACTAATTCTCGGCCTAAATTTTTGCAAATAACATTAGTTGGCCACTTTAGCCGTTTTGACGACAATTATGACAGATGGGACCCACATTTTGCCGAGGTGGCGTGCCCATTCGCAATAGATAACGTTAGGCTTGGTACTTTTCTACAAAACTCCTCCCCCTAGCAAGATCTCCCTCCCCTACCCTGGATCGGGATGGGTCGTTCCCCGCACACCATCGGCCTCGCGTCTTCTAACATCGTCGCCGGCAGATCACTGGCGGTGTTGCCGCGCGCCCAACAGTACCGCCGCCGCGGCCTGGCCCAAGATGCTGGCCGCCCCCTTCCTATCGGGAGCCCTCGTGGCCGTCTTCCCTGTAGCCGTCGCGCGCGCCAGGATGGACAACCTCTGCTATGTGGCCGCCGGCGACGTAGATATCCCGCGGCAGCGCGCCTTGAGCACATGGTTCCCGCCGCGGCTCCAGCCTCTTCTTTTGCCACTGCATAGGGTGAAGCCGTCGTCGACAGGCTGATGAGCTACATCGACCCAGTCGGTGCGCCCGAGCAGCAACAAGAGACTCTCGCGCTGCCGTACATTTACGGTCGGTCGCCACCATGAGCGACGTGCGCGCCTCGTACGCCTTGCTCCGGCCATATCACAGCCTGACGCCATCGGGCGCTCCCGTGATCCCGTCCTGGTGGATCTCGAGCGCGCCGGCGTGCGCACCAACAACAACTCCATCGCGCGTCCCTGCGCCGGCTGGGGCATGAGCAACAGCAGCTCCACCGCGCCTCCCGGTGCCGGCCAGGGCACGAGCAACAGCAGCTCACCACGCCTCCTTGTGCCGGCCGGGGCAAGAGCAGAAGCAGCTCACCACGCCTCCCCTGCAGATGGGGTTGCTTGCTTTTTCTATTATTGATTGAAGGGTCTCTATGCAAAAAGTTAGGGGCTGTTTTGTAAATTCAGAACTAACGCCGTCTCACGCGAACAGTTCTCCCACGTCAGCAAAAGCGGGACCCACCTGTGATAATCATGGTCAAAGTGAACTAAGTGGCCAACTAGTGTTATTTGCAAAAAATTAGGCTCGGAATTAGTGTTTTTGGCACAAAACTGTAGAATTGTGGTTTCTGCAAAACCTTGCCTTCAATGTCGATGTTTTCTGCAATTCACTCGGCGGCCAGGGGAAGCCCTAACCGCCGCCAGGCGTCTCTCCCCCGCCTCTTTCACCCTTGCCGCCTCCAGCAACGCCGTCGGACGAAGCCTAGTCGGCAAGGGCGGCGGCGGGACATCTCTTCCGTATGCGCTATTCCTCCGTGAAGAGGTGCCGGACTACCGTGGGGTTCGTTGGTGCTGCAGGCGAATCCTGGCGGCGACGTGCGCGACGCGCCGACGGCTGGAGTCCACGCTTGCGGCGCGGATTGGCAGCTGCAGGAGCACTAGGAGCTGGTAGTTGCGTGTGTCGTCGCGTTTGGGTCAGATCCTTCGCGATATGGCGCTAGGACGTCGGCGGCCAGTGCGGGGTGGTGGTACTGTCGTTGCCCAGGTCGGACTTTATAGATCTGGCGCCTGGACGTATTTGCACCAGAGTCTCTCCTCTCATCGATCATCCATTTTGTGGGTTGAGCTCAATGGTGCTTTCTTCGCCCGTTGGTTTCGCTTCTCGGCTCGTGGCCAGATCCGG
>LR738714.1:554032348-554055374 GCA_902687465.1 Secale cereale
ACAAACAGGTACGGCGAAGCTGGGTCTCCTTGCCTAAGACCTCGGGAGGGAGAAAACTGTTGCGTTAGGGTGCCATTTATCTTTATCTGGTACTTCACTGAGCTGACGCAATGCATTACCAAGTCGATCCAGCGAGTACCAAAACCCAACTTTGTCAACATTGCCCTCAGAAACTCCCATTCAACCCTATCGTAAGCCTTGCTCATATCCGCTTTAACCGCTGCTATTCCTTCCTTCCCTTTCTTTTTGTTCATCAAATAGTGAGACACTTCATAAGCCACCAGAATATTGTCAGTAATCATGCGGCCCGGAACAAAAGCGCTTTGGTTTAGGGAGATAATGTCCGGGAGCACCAGTTTCAGCCGGTTGGCAATGACCTTGGACACTAGTTTATATATCACGTTGCAGAGGCTTATAGGCCGCAAGTCCTTGATTCTGTTAGGGTTCTTTGTTTTGGGAATAAGGACCACGACCGTGTCATTCCACCCTGTTGGCATAGCTGCTCCGTTCAACACCGCAATCACCTCATCCACTACTTTATCCCCCATGAAATGCCAATGTTTCTTGTAGACGATCGAGGGCATGCCATCCGGACCCGGGGCTTTCAGATCACCAATATGATCAAGCGCCGCTTTTACTTCTTCCCTCGTGACCTCTGCTTCCAGGATAGCTCTCATGGCTGTCGTCACACAGGGCTGGACCTTGCTTATGAGCTCTGGTAGGCGATTGACACCTGCTGAAGTGAAGAGGTCCTGAAAAAACGAACAAACATAGTTAGTCAGCTCCTCCCCTTCTTTCACCTCCGAGCCATCTTCCCGCCTCAGCTTCTTGATCCGATTGGCCTTCCTCTTTGCTGAGGCAACTGCCATGAAGTACTTAGTGCTTTTGTTCCCATCTCGGAGCCACGTTACGTGGGAGTGTTGTTTTGCTTTGGTGTTCTTCTTGCCTTCTAGTTCTTCGACTAGGCCTCTCAGCCGAGCCTCTTCCCTAACTTTAGCCTCCGAGATCGGAGCCCGCATGCAAGTCTCCAGTTCCCTTCGTGCTCTCCTCAACCTCCCCTCGAGCTCACCCACCACCTCTCTGCTCCACTTTTTCATTCTCCCGGCCACATTAGTCATTGCAGTAGCAACATCTCCCCTCTCCTGTAGGCAACCCTCCTCCCATGCACCTTGGATCTCCTCCCCGCAGCCCTCCTCTTGTAACCACCATGCCTCAAAACGAAAACCCCTATCTCCTCCCGTCGCCATTCTGGGAGCACCTTCTGTGTTGACAACTATCATTCTATGATCAGAGTGTCTAGGGGCCCCGTTGGACACATGGAAGTCCGGGAACCATTCACACCACTTGGCATTGGCCGTCGCCCTGTCAAGCCGTTCACAAATATATGTTTCAGCTTCCTTACTGTGGTTCCTCCACGTGAACTTGTCTCCTTCGTAGCCTATGTCGCATAGCTCACACGCCTCCAGGGCTCCTCTGAAGCTATCCATGAACCGTTGAGGGCGGACAGCCCCCCCATCTTCTCATCCCCAGCTAGGATTTCATTGAAGTCTCCAAAGCACAACCACGGACGACCGTTTTGGTGCTGCTGCCCAAGTATCCGCAACATCCTCCAAGTTTCCGCTTTCCGCTCCAGCTCCGATTCACCATACACTCCCGTGAGTCTCCAGACCCTCCCATCAACCTCCGTTATGTCCACATCCACGTGCCGCCTCCCAAAGGATCGAAGCGAAACGCTTATGCCCCTTCTCCAGAACAGAGCTATGCCTCTACTCCTACCAACCGGATCCCACGCCACCATGTTTGCCAATCCCAAGGACCAGCGATACTTATCCAACTCCTTCTCCGTCAACTTCGTCTCCGCCAAAAACTGCACATCGGTTTCCTCCGTCCTCCCTAGCTCAAGGAGGCTACGAACTGCCGGGCCGTTCCCGAGTCCCCGGCAGTTCCAGCTGATGAGTTTCATAGCTCCCGGCGGGGCTGCTCCGGCAGCCCGGCCAATATCATGTCAGTGGCGATGCCACCCAGGTTGTTGGACACAAGCACCTCCTCCTGTATCTCCCCATCCGTCTTCCCTTTCTTCGCCAACACCTCTATCTCTTCTTCCTCCCTTTCCCTCTTCCCTCCCATCTCCATAGTCGCCATATTATCAATCATCACAGTAGACCTCTCCCTCCCCTTCTTCCTATACTTCTTTCCACCTACAGGCTTGTCCTTCCCTTCCATACCACTCGACTTGTCCAGCCTCCCACTCTTGCTCTCTGGGACCTTAGCCACCGTGCTCATGCTGCTTGGTGTTGTGATACCACCCGCCTCTTGGCCCAGTTGGTTTGTTCGGCGCCCTGTTACACCTTCACCTAGCTCTAGCTTTTTGGGATTTCCCCGCCCGCGCATGGTTTTCCCAGTCTTGATTGGGCTTGTGACCTCATCTTCCTTCCCCACCCGACCAGTGCCACCCCCGCTGGAGTCGCTCTTCCTCCATGACAGACTATCGCTCCCGCTCCCTGATCTTCCCTCCGATTTGCTGAAACCATAGTTGTGAGTCCCACTCGAGCTTCTACCTCCAGACCTCCAGGCTCGTTCATCCGTCCATCCCCTGCGTTGTCCCATATCAGCCCGGAGCCAGCGTCCAAACTGAGCGCGATCTCCCTTCTCAATCTTCTTGGTGCAGTCCTTCTCCCCGTGACCTATGATCCCACAGCTATAGCAGAAATCTAGCAGAAACTCGTACTCTAGTCTGCACCAATCTCCATCTTCATGCTCCTCCCCACTAGCTTTAGCTACCTTCCCTTTGCCATGATCATCCGCCCCTTCTTCGTCTCCCGCTAGAGTGAAACCCCTCATAATTGGCCTGTCAATTTGCATCCTGATCTTAACTCGCAAGAACCTGCCAATGGCTACTCCGTCTACGCCTGTGTCTGCTTCCACGAATGACCCAATGATGTTGCCAATATCTTCAGCAGATTCCTCATTCATCATGCCCAGGGGGAGGTTAAAAACTCTCACACAGATTGGGATATTGTCATGAGCATAATCCTCCGGCCTCTTACTCGGGACATAGTCCTCCACCACCACGACTTCCTTCTCAAACATCCAAGGTCCATCTTCAATCGCCTTGCGTTTGCCCGACTCTTGATGAAACGTGATAAGAAACTGGTTCACTCCAATCTCCTTGCAGTCGATCCCTTTGATCGGGCACCAAACCCTACCCAAAGAGAGGCAGATCGCATCTGGGTGCGCTAGTTTCTCGGAGATGACCTTACCCACCGCCTGCGGCACTGACTCTTTCCCACTCTCCCTGGCTGACAGCCGTACCTTGACACCTTTCCTCTCTTCCTCCGACAACTTCAAGCCTTTCATCAACCCCGCAACTCCTTCCACCGCCATGACTCCGTCCCCCCTAACCACCCCCGACTCCGCCTAGGAAGAAGGTGTTGTACGACCGTGCGCCCTAGGGAAACACACAGAAGGTGTTTGGTGGAGGGTTGCGGCTGCTGGGAGACGCAGATCACAACAACGAAGGAACGGAGGAACTCAACGAGATCTGCCGGCGGCGAAGGGGAGGAACCCTAAACTTCGACCGTGATCGCCCTTGGGATCGCCTCCGCGAATTACGGACCTCAACCGCTAACCGTCACCAAAAGGGACGGACTTCCGTGTGATGTAATTTTTGGGACAAAAGGACAAGGAAGGGGTGGGCTCGAGGCAACCTCCTCCCTCTCTCTTCTCGATGAAGCAAACAAGCGGTGGGCCTCTCTTTTTTCGTTCGCCTGCATAGTACGCCTCCGCCCACGTGGCATGCGCGGGCAACCCCCGTTATTGTTTTTGTTACAATTAATTATGTGGATAATCTTCATGTTGTAATTAGAAGGCAGTTAGTCATATGCTAACCGGCACATCTTTCTCTCCCTTCTCTTCCAAACGTCGCGTCCGGTGGATGCGTCCCCTCAGAGGATATATATTGTAAATCATCATCGATGGAGAGTAGAGTTGATTCATTTTCTCTCAACACGTTATTAGCATGCTCCAGTGGAGCCATTTCATCGGCACTCAACAGCGAGAACGAAGAAACAGGAAAGCGGCAACGTCGTGGAGCAACTCTGACGAATCGAACAGATAATGTATGGGCATGTAGATCCCACCGTGGCAATGCCTGCCTGCGCCGTGGCCGTCCCTAGCCGCGTCCACCGCTCCGCGGCCTCCGCGGCCGCGCCCGCCCGTGCCAGGCCGTGGCCGGTTCTGCCCGGCCACACCGCGCCTCAGTCCATCGCCATCTGATCGCGCTGGCCGCCCCGCGCCTCGGACGCGCCCGGCCGCTCGACCGCTGCCCTGTCGTGCCGCGCCCGTCCGCGCCACGGGACTCGCGCCCTCCGCGCCGCGCCCCAGACATCGGCCTCCGTGCTGCGACGCACCTCCGCGCCTGGCCGCCCGGTTGCGCGCGAGCGTCATGATCTGTTGATTCAAGGAGTGAATTCTGGAGCATTTCCTCGGTTCAGGCACATCAACGAAAACAACCAATGATGCAAAGGGAAGTACTAACTACCTTGTAATTTCCTAATCTCTAACTAGCGGCCGGTGCCGCTAGCCATCTCGCCATCAATTCAGAAGCAACTTGCTCGTCGAGGACGCATGAAGTAGCAGGCGCGATGGAGAACCAGCCTCGGCGTACTCGCCGGCCACTACAACGGAGACGCAAGGCGTTCCCGCGCTCTGTCAAATGTGATGCGCCCTCCCCATCACGACTCACGGTGGAGATTGCAGCGGCACCTTCGACGCGGTTCGCTCCTGCGGCTCCTACTCGACGACGTGGCGGACCTCTGTCCTGGGGTGCGGCGCTATCCGCTGACCTCACTCCTCCAAGTGCACCCGGCCGTGGCGGAGATGGAGCAGGCTCTCCCTCCGACTGGCAGCGTGCAGCCTGCACCCGACGCTGGCCAGGCCCGAGCCCGTCGTGAGGCTTCCTCCGGCATGGCTCCCGGAAGAGGAGACGACGGTCCGCCCACAGCAGCCGCCCCTCCCGCGACGGAAGCAGCAGCCGCTTCGGCCGGCGGAGGCTATCTGGAATGGCTGTGGCCTAGAAAATTCCCCATTGGGAATTCATATCCGCACAGGAAGAAAGGAAATCTTATCCTTTCAACCATTTCTCGATTTAGTCCTCTGACTTTATGCTAATGCTAAATACGTCCAAGTAAATTTTGATTCGATCCTCAGGCTTACGAATCTTTGCAGTTTAGCTCTACGCTTTACTGTATTTTACAATCGAGCCATCTGGCTCCTTGGACTTTGCATTTTCAGCCCTTTTTCCATTGAGTTTAAAATTCCAGAAATATGTGTCTGTTGATACTTGACATGTTCAATGTGTTTACCACATATCAGATTCTATGAAACATGTTTTCCGCGATTGATATTAAATTTTCTCGCACAACAATATAGATTTGCGATTGAGAATTATTATTTTCTCGCAAAACAATCTCATTGTGATTGAGATTAATTTTCTCTCGCAAAATATTAATTCACTTTGCTGAATAATCTTGCAACTTGATACAACATCATCTCATTTAATTTGAGGTCTAATATAATTCAAGTTCTCACTTGAACATCAAGTTTACAACATCATTACTATTCATTATAATAATAGTGTATTTCCGTTGAGTACGATGTACTCTGGAATGTATGTATCTCCATGTTAGCTATATGTCGAGATTAATACATCTATTTGCAATTGAGATTTTCAATTTCTTGCAAATACATATGCAAAATTCAAGGTGTCATCCTTAGCAATTTGAGATTCACACTTATGGTTTCAAGATGACTTCTTGAAATACCCATTGATTTTGCTAAGTTCATTACAACATCAACCATGATGGTCTTTAATTTACTTCTTGTAAATTAATTATCTCTCGCTTGCCCCTATAAGTAATCGATGGTTAACAATTTGAGGCTCTTGCCCTCAATGGCCACAACTTACTTAAGCGGGTCATGGACATCAAGATCAGTCTTGCATCCCATGGGATAGCGCGTGCAATCCAAGCCACGCCACTGGGACACAAAGGACATCAAGGGTAATGGTTTGAAACTCACTTCAAACCCTCAACCTGACACCATCAAGCTGTCACGAGACCCTATGAGCATGGAGAGCATGATGGTTGAATATGTATCAACCGACATGTTTGGAGACTATACATTTAGTCCCTTAGTCTCCTTAGTGATCTATTTATTTATGTCCATTTATGATGTTCTAATAAGAACATGATTATTGTTGTCATCATATATTGTATATCACAATATATTGTATCAGCACTTTGATACAAATTCATTTGTATGTATTCTATATATCCGATAGTGGTTTTCTTGAGAATCTTCATGTCTATATGAAAGATGATATGTGCCTTGTGGACATATGCACCACGAACTCTATACTCGGGGAAGTGAAATGTTTCCACTCTCATTGAGAGAAAGGTGATATTTCAAAATCGCTAGACGCGATTAGGTATTTGTTGACTCAACTCGAGTCATATTTACTATCCCTATGGGTACTTGAGTAGAATCAAGGATGCTTTATTGTGTCCGAATCAACTCGTGCCATACTAAGCTATATAGATATTCGTCAAAATGGTTTCCATAGCGAAACTTATGCTGACAAGAAAGAGAAATACATTCTGTAGGATCGAAAGTAGGTCTAGAGGGGGGGGGGTGATTAGACTACTTGACAATATAAAAAATCTGCCTTTAGGTCATGCAAAGTTTTTGGCAGTTTCACAATTAAGATCAATTCAAGTATCACCCTACACATGCAATTCTAGAGTATAAGCAGCGGAAAGTAAATTGCACATGTAAAAGAGAGGTGGAGAAGATCAAACGCAGTTTGGTGACACGAAGATTTTTGTCGTGGTTCCGATAGGTGGTGCTATCGTACATCCACGTTGATGGAGACTTCAACCCACGGAGGGTAACGGCTGCGCGAGTCCACGGAGGGCTCCACCCACGAAGGGTCCACGAAGAAGCAACCTTGTCTATTCCATCATGGCCTACGCCCACGGAGGACTAGCCTTACTCGGGGTAGATCTTCACGAAGTAGGCGATCTCCTTGCCCTTACAAACTTCTTGGTTCAACTCCACATCTCGAAGACGGAGGCTCCCAAGCGACACCTAACCAATCTAGGAGGCACCACCCTCCAAAAGGTAATAGACGGTGTTGATAATGATGAACTCCTTGCTCTTGTGCTTCAAATGATAATCTCCCCAACACTCAACTCTCCTCACTGATATGGCTGTGGTGGAAGAAAGGATTGAGTGGAAAGCAACTTGGGAAGGCTAGAAATCAAGTTTCATATGGTAGGAATGGAATGGCTTGATCTCAACACAAGGGTAGGTGGTTCACTTCTCAGAAAGTGTATGGTAGAAGTGGTGGTACTTTCTGATGGCTCTCCTCACGAATGAAGAGGGGGTGGAGGGGTATATATATCCTCCACACAAAATCCAACCGTTACACACACATTTGACCAATCTCGGTGAGACCGAAGTGAAAACTCGGTCAGACCGAAAGTTCAAATATAGTGAACGTTGGGATTTTCGGTGGGACCGAAAATACCATCTCGGTGTGTCCGAAGTGAGTCAAAGGTTGGAACTTGCCATCTCGGTGGGACCGAAAATAACAACTCGGATATTCCGAAGTGATGTCAATTGGTTACAGAAGGTTGGCAGTCCATTTTCGGTGAGACCGAAACTCAAAATCGGATGGACCGAGAAATTAGGGTTTGGAGGAATAACTGAGGTGGTTCATCTCGGTGGGACTGAGTTTGCAGAATCGGTTTGTCCGAGATTACTTATGAGTGTGTTGAGTAGTGAAGAGTGCTGATAGTTGAGGGAGCTAGATCACCAAGCACTTGAGCAACTAGATCATTAACACAACCTCATCCCCTTTTAATAGTATTGGCTTTTCCTATGGACTCAATGTGATATTTGATCACTAAACCAAAAATAGAGTCTTGAGCTTTTGCCAATGCTTGTCTTAGCATTTTGAGGGGTCCACTTCTTCAGACATTTCCATACCCATATCATCGAACTTTTCTGAAATGATTCTCAAGTAAATATTAGTTCAATGATATATATGTTGTTATTAATTACCAAAACCACCCGGGGATTAGTTGCACTTTCAATCTCCCCCTTTTTGGTAATTGATGACAACATATAGATCAAAGCTTCGACAAAAGATATAATCAAAGAATGATATCGTCGCTTTGAGAAGTATGTGATAAACAAGAGCTCCCCCTAAATTTGTGCATTATTTAAAATTTGCGTTTGAATGCAAATGCACAATCGATTAGGATTATGGGTCACTCTTCCATGTCACATACATCTTGGTGGAGCGCACAAAATGATAAGAATGAGTAACATGCACTCAATCACCAAGACAAGAGTAAATAGCCATACAATAAGGGATAGCATAGGATAAGCAATAAGCACACATTAAAGCATAGTATGACTAAGCACTCATTAAGGTAGCATCAAACTTAGTAGCAAGCACACTTAAAGTTTCAGGAACCAAAAGAAATCACTGTATCTCAAAGAAAAACCGGCAAAAGAACGAAAAGACGAAAGAGCACTCTCTCTCTCGAAGCCCTATGATCTATAACAATTTCTCCCCCTTTGGCAACAAGTTACCAAAAAGTTCGAAAAGGTATAGAGCTAAGCGTCACTGCGGGCTCTGCTGGCGGCTCCCGTCTGGGTAGATGTCGGTGTAGAGATAGCTGCATCGGCGAAGACTTCTGCTGATGTCTGCGGTGGAGGAGTGGATGCTGGAGCTGGAGCAACTGCTGGAGCTGAAGCTGGTGCTGAAGTGGTAGCCCTGGAGTCTGTCACTGGGATAGCTGCAGATCTGGATCCTCTGGGAACCTGAGCAGTCTGGCGATGAGAGTCCTGGACTAGATCATCCTGCATAAGCTCTGCTCTCTCCTGCCTTGTCTCCTCCATGTCTGCCTCAAGCTTGTTGACAGACACCTGAATCTCAGTCAGCTTCACGTCCAGAGCGTGGATCTTGTCCTCGACAATCCTCTCTAGGCTCTCCTGAGATTGCTCAATGCTGGCCAGGCGTTGTTTAATCCTCTGGGTAGCTTCAAGAATTTGTTCTCCAAAGCTCTTTGGCTTAGCTGCTGCTGCTGCTGCCTCTTTGTCAGCTTTAGCCTTCTTCGCAGCTTCGATTTTGGCCTGTCCTTCAACTGAGGTAGGATCCTCTTCATCCATCACAACTACGTTGTCCTCATGCTCTGGCTGCAGTGGCAAGTGCTTCCTATCCAACATGAATTTGCCCGTGCCAAACTTGGCGTTGATGAGCATCTGTATCTGCGGAGCAAACCCACACGACCTCTTCTGGTCAGCTGCAGTCCTCTTAATGGTCTCTACCATCAAGTCCATCACCTTAAAAGGTGCCTTCTCATCGAGAATGTGCAGCATGTTGATAGAATAGCCTCGAATCATCCGGTGGTCTCCAGACTTAGGCATCAATGTATGCCTTAGAATAGTCTTAGTGGTGGTCAGACCTGCCTGGAGATAGTACACTGAGCCAAACTTCCATCCTTCCAAATCAGCAGCCGGGATCTCCTTGTACATGTTCTTCATGGAATCATGACTCTTCTTAGGAATCCCATATACATCAATGTCGTCCTCTCTCTGCACTGGAGCGTTCAGAAGTTCTGCCCATTCTTCAACAGTCGAAGAAAACCTTTGACCTTCAGTCATCTAGGTGATCTTGCCATCAGGATAGAAGTGGGCTGTGGCATAGAACTGCATGATCATCTCGTCATTCCAAGCTGTCAGCTCTTGACCCACAAAATCAGCAACTCCACATGCAGTAAAGCTCTCATGCACATGGGGAAAGAAGTCCCGGTGCTCTTCACTATCAATGTACTTCCAGTCAACATACCTGGTGTCAGCAACAATGGGCTTCTTATCCATCAGCACAGTCTCATAGAAATCCTGCTGCTCTCTGGTGTGGAATCTGGGGTCCACAGCAGTCCTTCTCCTTACAGCATATGGATCAGACTGTCTCCATAGCCTGAGACCTTTGTCCTTCCTTGCCTTCATGTCCTCAGCTTGAGGATGAGCATCATTGTGGAGTGGCAACTTGGGACGGAGCTTAAGCAACACATGCTCTTCATCTGATTCAGACGGTGGCATCTCACCTTTGTTCTTCTCAGAAGCTGGAATGCTTCTGGTTGTTCTCTTGGGCTTGGCTGGAGCTGCCTTGGCTTGAGCAGGCTTCTTGGGCTTAGAGGAGGCTTGAGCCCGAATAGCATCACCCATGAACTTAGCTTTCTGAGGAGGAGGCTGGGGTGCTTCTTCTTCTTCTTCTTCTTCTGCAGCATCAACTTGAGGTTCAGCATATACTACCCTCTTCCTTTTGGAAGTCTTCTTCACCTTGCTTGGAGCAGGCTCTTCCAAGTTGAGCTTCTTTGCAACTGCTGACTGCTTCACTTTGCTTGTGCCTTTCCTTGACTGCTGCCCTTGATGCTCTTTGGCAACCACATTCCTCTTTGGCTTGGAGGTAACTTCCTCAGCAACAAAGTCAGAGTCCTCATCATCAGAAGTTCTCTTCTTCCTGGTTCTGGTGGCTGCAGGAGGCAAACCACTAGGGGTGCTCCTCTCACCATCATCACTGGAGCTGCTAGCAGGACTTGTATCTGCCTCTGGAATTTCAGCAAACGGTGATTCAGACCTGTTCTGGCTGTCACTGACATCTGACATGGCTGAAAAAACCTGTGAAAAGATAAGGTATAGGCAGAGTAGAAGAGTTATCACAACTGCAGAGGTTTTTGCAAAAAATATGAGTTCAAAACTTAGTTTTGAGTTTTCACAGAATGTATTTCGGTCAAACCGATTTCAAGTTTCGGTGCAACCGAAGTGCTCAACAGAAACCTACACACCACTTTCGGTCAGACCGAAATGGGTTTCGGTCCTACCGATAACTTAGGGTTTCACTGAAACTACGCTTCGGTCATTCCGATTGGCACAACTCGGTTAAACCGAATGATGCAGTGCAATGGCCAGAGGCCAAATCGGTCATTCCGAGTTTCAAAAATCGGCTTCACCGAGATGCATTCCGTGGAAACCTAAACCTAAGAATTTTGCTCGAAACTAGAAGATCTGAACTAATGTATAGGGAATATCTCAAACGTGGATTGAATCATGGCAAGCCTATCATGCAAGAATCGGAAGGGGAGCACGAAAAGGGATCGGGACACACCCTAACTTGGTGGTGTCCCTCTACGGCGGCAACGGTGGAGATGATTACCGTTGACGGCGGCGGAGACCTGCGGCGAGGGCGCACAGGCGACGACGGCGACGATCCGTAGACCACGGCGACGACAGCAGGGGTATTGGGGGCGAACGGTTTGCAGAATTGAATCGCGCGCAGCCCTCAGGTATATATAACCCCATGCTGTCGGTGGGACCGAGTTGAAAAACTCGGTGTCACCGAGATGTATAACTGCTGTGCAGTTACGCATATCGGTCAGACCGAGAGTTTGAACTCGGTTTCACCGAGATGAATCCTAGATCAGTCTAAGCGTTTCGGTTGGACCGAGATTGAGAAGCCGGTCAGACCGAAATGGACTTAGAAGGTTTTGGAAGTCAGCCTTAGACGAATCGGTGGTTCCGAGTGCTCCTCACTCGGACTGTCCGAAAAAGACTTGTTCAAAGTTGTGATATGAGCATGAATAGAATTTGAGACAAGAAAGCATAGATAGCTAGGGAAAGGTGCTTAGGCATTCTTGTCCATCCATTTGGCCAGAAAAATCAGAACAATCAAAACAACAAATGGATGTCCTTGAATGGATGAAATCATGCATTCAACATGCTCACACAATAAGATAGCAACTGAAATATGTGTCAAACATGCACAACCAATCACTCTAGCTACTAGCACACAATTTGTCGATGACTAGGTCATCTATATATGAGTATATTGACTTAGGAGTCAAATGAGAACATTTGATCATAGGTCATACTCATCGTTTAAGCACAAGTGGGGTTACCACTTTTACATAAAGCATTTATGTGTTCACATCATTTGGAGATGCTTTAGCTCAATTTTTAGAGCAAAGCTCCCCCTAGATGTGAGAACCCCTTTTAAAGGGTCAAACTAACCTTGGGTTGTCGTAGAAGACTTCATGTAGATGTTGAAGATGTGGATGCTCAATGTTGATGCAGATCATCAAGAGTTGGGAGCAATCCTTTGGATTAGGGCACTTTCAATACCTACATGGGTTAGTCCCACAAGGAACAAACAAGAATATCCATAGACATAGAGTGAAGTACACCAAAGATGATGTCCATGAAAGCAATGATTACCTTGTCCCTTGACTTACCAACAAGAGGGTTTGTGACTCCATGAACTAGTGCATGATGTGGAAGTTGATTGCACAAGTTCTTGCCAAAATGAATATGAGTGAAGTTTGTTGGCGGAGTCACCCTCAAGAACCTACTAGTTCTTCTTCTTTGGGATCCACATCATCTTGATGGGAATCCTTGGTGTTGTAGTAGAGCTTGACGAAGTAGAACTTGATGTGTCCTTGGGAACCCACTTGACCATGGCTTGAGGTGCTTCAATGAATGCATCAATCTCCTCTTGAAGCTTGTCCTTGGCCTTTAGCTTGTGGTCTTGTGGTGGAAGGTCATCTTGAGCTTGTTCCACATTGGAAGAAGTAGGATCATACTTCTCCTTTTGTGAAACAAACTATGGAGTAGGGTATTGACCTTCTTCCCACTCAACACCTTCGGCGTTGAACTTTCGCTCAAAACCAATCCCTTGATTCTTCCGGTGTCTTCCTTGTTTGCGAACAATCTCCTCAAAGTTCTTGCTTCCGGCAAGACTCTTGTAGACACCTTTCTCTATGATTTCCTTCAATAAGTTTTCTTGCTCAAGTGTAACTTGGCTTGAAACATTGTTAGTGGAATCAAGAGAACTACTAGAAGTAACAACATTTGATTTAACATTGTCATTGTTACTACTAGAGGAAGAATTTTTCTTATGTTTGTCATGCTTAGTCTTAATAGGTGGCAAGAAATTAGACAAGAGAAGTCGTTTGGCAAGATATGAAGAACTCTTCTTTCGAAGATCGTCATTGATCGCTTTTAGAAACTCATGTTCTTGCTCTAGAGTGAGCTTCTCGAAGCGTAGCTTCTCATGAGATCTTAGGAGCTCTCTATGATCTTCTTGAGTTGTTTCATGAGCTAACTTAAGAGTGTTTAGTTCTTTAGTTAGACGCTCAATCTCCTTCATAGCATTGTCATTCGACTCTTCTCGACTATAAAGACTACTAGCATTTTCATCATTACTAAGCTCACTAGATTTATCATGCAAGAGCTCATCTTCACCAAGCAAGTCATCCTCATCACTATCAAAGTCAATGAATTCAGGGTGTGTTACCTTGGGGCCTTTAGCCATGAAGCATCTTCCAATTCCCTCATTTTGTGAATCAAATAAGTCGTAGGAGTTGGAGTTGGAGGATACGAGTGCAAGTCCGGCAACACCTTCATCTTGACTGTAGTCGGAGTCGGAGTGATAGCTTCCATCGGATTGATTGTCGGAGTCGGAGCCGGAGACCCATTCACCTACATGAGCTTGATGTCTTCTTCTTGTGTAGCTCCTTGATGACTTGTCTTTCCTCTCCGAATCCTTGCTTCTCCGAGAGGGTCTTCGTTCATAACGATCATCTCTACTCCTTCTCTCTCTCCGAGGTGACTCATCTCTTGCTCTTCTTCTTGGAGATTCTTCTCTTCTCTTGTGGGGAGCCGTACACTCATTTGAGAAGTGTCCGGGTCTTCCACAATTGTAGCAGTTTCGATCACGACTAGAAGATCTCTTTTCATCATATGATCTAGACTTTGAGCTTCTTTCTTTTCCTCTATTCTTGTAGAACTTGTTGAAGTTCTTGACCATTAGGCTTATCTCTTCATTGGAAATTAGCTTGTCACTTGAGGTATTAGGAGCATCACTTGTAGCTTTGTAAGCACCACTTGACTTGTTGTGAAGCTCTTCCTTATCCTTAAGTGTCATCTCATGAGCAACAATTCTTCCAATGACTTCAGTTGGCTTGAGAGTCTTGTAGTTTGGCATCATTTGGATCAAAGTGCACACGGTGTCATACTTTCCATCCAAAGCTCTGAGAATCTTCTTGATGATGAATCGGTCGGTCATTTCTTCGCTTCCTAAGCCGGCAATCTCATTTGTGATGAGAGCAAGCCTAGAGTACATTTCAGCGACTCCTTCACCATCCTTCATCTTGAACTTGTCAAGTTGACCTTGAAGAATATCTAGCTTTGATTCCTTCACAGATTCAGTACCTTCGTGCATTTCAACCAAAGTATCCCAAATCTCTTTAGCATTCTCAAGACGGCTGATTTTGTTGAACTCTTCGGGACACAAAGCATTGAAGAGAATGTCACAAGCTTGAGCATTATTTTGCAACATCCGCAACTCTTCCGGTGTAGCTTCGCGATCCGGAATTTTTCCTTCCTCGAAGAATTCACCTTGCATACCAACACAAATAATGCCCCATGCGGCTGGGTTATGACCAAGAATATGCATTTTCATTTTATGCTTACAACTAGCAAAATTTGTACCATCAAAGTAAGGACCTCTACGATAATTACCCTCACTAGACGCCATACTCTCCTAGGTTGTGAAACCAAGCTTATGGAGTCCAATGCAATGGAAACCAAAACAATGGAGACCAAAGCTCTGATACCACTTGTAGGATCGAAAGTAGGTCTAGAGGGGGGGTGATTAGACTACTTGACAATATAAAAAATCTGCCTTTAGGTCATGCAAAGTTTTTGGCAGTTTCACAATTAAGATCAATACAAGTATCACCCTACACATGCAATTCTAGAGTATAAGCAGCGGAAAGTAAATTGCACATGTAAAAGAGAGGTGGAGAAGATCAAACGCAGTTTGGTGACACGAAGATTTTTGTCGTGGTTCCGATAGGTGGTGCTATCGTACATCCACGTTGATGGAGACTTCAACCCACGGAGGGTAACGGCTGCGCGAGTCCACGGAGGGCTCCACCCACGAAGGGTCCACGAAGAAGCAACCTTGTCTATTCCATCATGGCCTACGCCCACGGAGGACTAGCCTTACTCGGGGTAGATCTTCACGAAGTAGGCGATCTCCTTGCCCTTACAAACTTCTTGGTTCAACTCCACATCTCGAAGACGGAGGCTCCCAAGCGACACCTAACCAATCTAGGAGGCACCACCCTCCAAAAGGTAATAGACGGTGTTGATAATGATGAACTCCTTGCTCTTGTGCTTCAAATGATAATCTCCCCAACACTCAACTCTCCTCACTGATATGGCTGTGGTGGAAGAAAGGATTGAGTGGAAAGCAACTTGGGAAGGATAGAAATCAAGTTTCATATGGTAGGAATGGAATGGCTTGATCTCAACACAAGGGTAGGTGGTTCACTTCTCAGAAAGTGTATGGTAGAAGTGGTGGTACTTTCTGATGGCTCTCCTCACGAATGAAGAGGGGGTGGAGGGGTATATATAGCCTCCACACAAAATCCAACCGTTACACACACATTTGACCAATCTCGGTGAGACCGAAGTGAAAACTCGGTCAGACCGAAAGTTCAAATATAGTGAACGTTGGGATTTTCGGTGGGACCGAAAATACCATCTCGGTGTGTCCGAAGTGAGTCAAAGGTTGGAACTTGCCATCTCGGTGGGACCGAAAATAACAACTCGGATATTCCGAAGTGATGTCAATTGGTTACAGAAGGTTGGCAGTCCATTTTCGGTGAGACCGAAACTCAAAATCGGATGGACCGAGAAATTAGGGTTTGGAGGAATAACTGAGGTGGTTCATCTCGGTGGGACTGAGTTTGCAGAATCGGTTTGTCCGAGATTACTTATGAGTGTGTTGAGTAGTGAAGAGTGCTGATAGTTGAGGGAGCTAGATCACCAAGCACTTGAGCAACTAGATCATTAACACAACCTCATCCCCTTTTAATAGTATTGGCTTTTCCTATGGACTCAATGTGATCTTTGATCACTAAACCAAAAATAGAGTCTTGAGCTTTTGCCAATGCTTGTCTTAGCATTTTGAGGGGTCCACTTCTTCAGACATTTCCATACCCATATCATCGAACTTTTCTGAAATGATTCTCAAGTAAATATTAGTTCAATGATATATATGTTGTTATTAATTACCAAAACCACCCGGGGATTAGTTGCACTTTCACATTCTCTTTACCATATGCAATGGATATGGCAAGCGCATTCTCTGTTAATCATCTGGATTGAACTAGACATACTACCAAACCCGTAGAACATGTTGCGCCCAAGATAGTTTTCCAAAATGTCTTGTACATGAAAAACTTGGCATACAGCCTTGGTCATCGAGACATTGGGTTGAAACCAAAACTATCAGCAATTCCAATAGTTTGTGATTATTATGATGCTAAATTCTAACAACATTTTGATTTGATGTGTACTACAAGTGACACAGGAAAGCTAATTTTAAGGCTCGCACACCTTAAAGTCTACGCTGAACCACCCAGACTCCTTGAACGCGTCAAGTCGAGGTAAGTGGATCTTCCCATCCATTGACTAGACTATTCAGGTATTCCATGGCTCTAAAATACATATCTACATGATGGTCTTAAGTGTGTATTTTATTCACACGAAACCATTGGCTCGTTATCCTGACATTGATTTCAAGCAAATCAATGGATAACATTGCAGAATTCTCCTTGAGTGCCTTCTCTATGGCCCTTGGATTGAAGTTTAGCAATTTGTCCTAATGTCTAGACTCAAAATGGTTTGGTAGAATCCCATCCAAAGAGTTAAGCTCATTGCATTATCCTTACTTTGGAATTGCAACTTACCAACTTCACGTTAGAGTCATGCAGTCTTACACGCTCATGACCAAACTGCATTATATTATTCCCTCTATCTTTGATATGTGGAAATCTACCAAGTATTTCCTATCTGCGGTAATTCGGTTACACACCGATATCACCACCCCGACATACATCATTGGTCCCTCAACATATAGTTGGGATCTATGTGAGGAATAACTGTATTTCTGTCAATACCTCAAGCCCCTCGCATGGGGAGTTATTCAAGGCCAGTATGCTGATTCAATGAGGAACATTTCCAGGCATTAGGGGGAGATTTCAAGTACCATAAAGAATGCCAGGAAATTAGTGGAATGTTCAACACAGTGCTGCCTCAAATCCACGTACTCAAAGATCTGAACCATGCGTTCAGAAGATTTGTAACACATTGCAAATAACCTGCCAGATTCATTTACTGACTATAAAGGTGTCGCACAATCCTACAATCCTGCAAAAGTATGACTGAAAGAGTGAAGGTAACAGCAAAAATCCACTCCACTCCCCGTTCAAAGCAACAAGGGGAGATGTATGGCAGAAATACATCAGGATTCAGCTTCTCGCAAGCAAGGATATCAAGGCCTATGAATCAGTAAATGCATGTCAACTTCACGTTGACGGACACCTAATGGGCAATATACACCCAATGGAAGGGAAACCTCCACCAACCCAGGTCATAGTGCACACAATGACCGAGACATCGGAAAACCTGACTCAATCGCATTGGGAAATCGGGAGCAGTCACCATGGGTAACGATATTTCCATCAACTATATATTGATATATAGATTTTGGAGAAACATATAACCGAAAGTCTACCATTGTCGACATACATTTCTCAACTAGATTAAAAAAAACCTTTCAAGTGATTCGGATCCAAAGACCATGGCCATGGCAAAGTGTGAACAACACTCGGACTGAACTCAAGCAAAGGGTATAATCTAGGTAGAAATGATCTTGCTTAATAATGGGAAGGTATTATTAAGCAATACCTTGACCATTTTTCTTCTGGAAACAGAATTGAGAACAACGAGGTGGTGAAACAAAGAGCAAGTATTGTATCACAAGGGTTCACGCAGATACCTAACTATTCTCCGGAGGTGGAATCTCTTTCCGATAACTTATATCATTGGCAGTTCAAAATCATCTATATCTGCAGTTGATAGATGTCATGATTACATATCCATGTAGATCACTAGATTCAGATATAGATGGTTCCCGGCGGAACCTCAATTCTGAATCGAAGTACAAAATGCAACATACATTGTGTAAAATCAACAAGTCACCATATGGCTTATTATTATCGTCGGTACATTTGGTACAACCGACGTAGTGAGATCCTTATACACAAGGATTACTCCTACAATGATGATTATCCATGTGTTGTGTGTCTGCAATGACGACACATGTAATCATCTAGGTGACGGAGTTTAAAATGAAGGATTTGGGTAAACCAAAATATCGCTCGTTACTACAACTTGAGCACCTTCATTCATACATTATGGTATACTATATTGTCTATATCCAAAATTATATTGGGGAAATTCATTGTGGACAAATATTATCCATCCATAAATCTCATGGTAGTTTATTCTCTAGACGTAGAGAAAGATTTATTTAGACTAAGAGATGATGGAAATGAGATATTGGGACTCAACGTTCCATAATGGCATTGGATCCACCAAACACAATTGGTTGGTACTCAAGAATATCTTTCGATGTCTCCAAGGCATGAAACATCTTGTCCTGTTTTTTTTCAGTCCCGGAGAAATCCGAACACCAATATCATTGGATACATCGATGAGATCCCCACTATAAGATCGTAGACAAGTTTAGTGTTCCTACTAGGTGTGGTAGCCCTCTCATGAAGAGTCTTCGAAACAGACCTCATGGCTACATCCACCAACCATTATCTCAATGATAATGTTTCTTGTGTTGCCCGGATGCAGACAGGTTACATAATAAGCAATATCGCAATATTGCATATCTTGCAAGTCAAATCATGTGACTGATTTGTTCACCAAGTCTCTACCAACTTATACATTCCAGAAATATGTTTGTGGAGTTGGTATTTGACGGCTTCGGAATATGCAAGAATCAGGGGGAGTATCTTCCTGAATTTTTCCTGTTAAAAGCATCATATTATACTCTTTTTCCCTTCATGAGTTTACTTTATAAGTTCTCATAAAGGTTTTTAATGAGGTAATATCAACACAAGACCATATGTCATACTTTATGTTTTCCCCACCAGGGTTTTTAGGAAAGTATATACGACATATTTATTGTCCTCGAAATTCTATGAATTTACTTCATATCGAGTTAACAGAGGCAATAATCATTATATGTTGGATCATTTTCTCCTTATTTTCCCACTGGGTTTGCAGGAGTTTTACCAACATATTCTACACTACTCCTCATATTTTTCCCACAAGGTTTTTGGAGGAGTCTCTAATCAAGATGACGATTTTGCATGAACAAGTGTAGATTAGGGGGAGTGTTACAATTAATTATGTGGATACTCTCCACGTTGTAATTAGAAGGCAGTTAGCCTTATGCTAATCGACACATCTTTCTCTCCCTTATCTTCCAAACGTCGCGTCCGGTGGATGCGCCCCCTCAGGGGATATATATTGTAAATCATCATCAATGGAGAGTAGAGTTGATTCATTTTCTCTCAACAGTTTTGGATGTGCTAAGTATGTCGTGTATAAAAAAACTGATGTGAAAAAGGCAATCAAGGAGGAGAAAGAGCACTTTGATGATCCAAAAAAACAACTCCAAGCGTGCAGATCTGTGCAAAACACCTATGCAAGAAGAACATTTTTTTGCGGGAATAATACTTGTATTACTCAATCATGAGGTCCTTACAATACTCAAGGATAAACTTCAAAACATCCTTCAGGCATGAGTCAACCCAGGTCATAATACGACCTTCTACTCTAGGAAAACTAGTTAGTCTATCACTCGCTTTATTTTGACAACTAGGTATTTGAGTAAAACAAGCTTTTTCTATAACTTAACAAGGATTTAATTTTACTAATCACGAAAGCATAAACTAAACGATCCACATCACCACTGGAGATCAGAGCCACTGCCGTACTCAAGTCAATCTCAATTGTAATTGGAAGTTCGGATCGTTGAATAGCGAACGACAATCCTTCCATGCAGACACATAACTCCGCCTCCAGAGCATCTTTACACGAGATGACGAGAACAAGGCCCCGCAAGATAAAAAAAAGAATGGCTCCCACATTATCCCTTGGTATCATTCCGGCCCCCGCACTACCATTAGAAGCGCAAGACCCATCTATGATAGGCTTCACCCAGCTTGGTGGAGTGGCCAGCCTCCATGGCGAATCACTAGCAGGATCAACATCAAAAGTCTTGGTTGTTGTCGGTGTCAAAACCGGCGGATCTCGGATAGGGGGTCACGAGCTGTGGATTTGGGATCAATAAGGAAAAGGAGACAAGGGACACGAGGTTTTACCCAGGTTCGGTCCCTCTCGAAGAGGTAAAACCCTACCCCCGCTTGATTATATTGATGGGTATGGTTACAAGGTCGATCTACCTCGAGATCAGGCGAGCTAAACCCTAGATGGGAGAGGTGATAAATGAAGCTCTAGCCCTAAATACTAAAAACCCTCGGTTTATGTAATATATAGGCACCGATAGGGTTAGGGTTACATGAGGTTGATTTACAATGAAGGAAAGATCACGCATGCTTCGGTTTGGAGGACACACCATGGCCTCAAAGATTTTCGGCCGAAGCTTCGCTACGGCCCACCAGTTCGGCCCGTACATCATGGACCGATGCCTTGAGGAACCCTTAGTCCATGACTCCCTTAGTAGCCCTCGAACTAGCCTCCAACGCCGGGGATTGTCTTCCGATATCCATATCTTCGTCTTGCGGGGCGAGTACTTCCGTCGCTTTATACAATTCGGAGCCTTCCTCTCACGCCGAACACTGTCCGACATCCACACTGGTGTTGGGAACTCACCGACCAACGCGACCCATATTGATCACATGCTTGGACCGGGATAGTTTTATCAACCAGGAATCTGAAGACATTTTGAGATGAAGGTGGGACCGTCAGAGTTTTACTGCATTACCTTGGGGAAAGGGCCAGCCTTGACCATCACACGCCTTTTCAGAAGGCGCACGGCCCAATGCCTCCTTTCCACGAACCCGCCCCTCTAGCTTCTAGATGAGATGCCTATTTACAGATCCAAAGGAACGGGGACTGTTGACCCACCCCTCTCGCCAAAAAATAGCACCGAGGAAATTCTCAGACACCATGGCCGACCTTGTAGGTTCATCCTCGCGCCCTCATGGCCCACTCCTAGGCGATTGGCCAAGCTGTTCAGTTTCACACCTCCAGCTGAGCCGCTTGCGGACACAAGGTTATCTTCCTTCGGCGGATCTGGTTCCCGTCCGCGTCGGACTTATCTCCATCGACGGCCAAATCCCCGCCGAGAATTCCCCTGCTCCAAGCAAGGAAGAGAGGGTATGCTTCGTGCCTTTCCTTCTAAGAGGTCTGGGCTTTCCTATCCATCCCTTTCTTCAGGGTTTACTAGAGTTCTACGGGATCCAGCTCCACAACCTCACCCCAGGGTCCATATTGCACATTTCTGGTTTTGTGGCCCTCTACGACATATTGTTGAGTTGCGAGGCCCACTTTGATTTATGGAGGAAGTACTTTTGTCTCGTCCCCCGCTCCCGAGGAGGGTTCATATTCGAAGTGGGAGGAGCCGAAGTATGGTGCATAGCGAGGACATGATATCCCATTGGAACCCCGCGAAAAGATCCCGAGGAATGGACCTCAGAATGGTTTTATATCGAAGATGTTACCCTCGCCGACCCAATCCGACGAGGGCCACTGCTACTTCTCGAGCTTCCGTTGTATTCCCTCGAAGAGGAAAGGGTGATGCAGCACAGTAGCGTAAGTATTTCCCTCAGTTTTTGAGAACCAAGGTATCAATCCAGTAGGAGACCATGCGCAAGTCCCTCGCACTTGCACAAACAAATAAGAACTTCGCAGCCAACGCGATAAGGGGTTGTCAATCCCTTTACGGTCACTTACGGGAGTGAGATCTAATAGATAGGATAGGATAATATTTTTGGTATTTTTGGTATAAGAATAGAAAGTAAAGAAAGCAAATAAGCAACGGCAACAGAAATTGGCTAGTTGACGGGAAGTAATATGATAAAGATAGACCCGAGGGCCATAGGTTTCACTAGTGGCTTCTCTCATGATAGCAGAATTCTACGGTGGGTGAGCAAATTACTGTCGAGCAATTGATAGAAAATCGCATAGTTATGAGAATATCTAGGCATGACCATTATATATAGGCATCACATCCGTAACAAGTAGACATAAACGATTCTACATCTACTACTATTACTCCACACATCGACCGCTATCCAGCATGCATCTAGAGTATTAAGTTCATAAGAACAGAGTAACGCCTTAAGCAAGATGACATGATCTAGAGGGATAAACTCAAGCAATATGATATAAACCCCATCTTTTTATCCTCGATGGCAACAATACAATACATGCCTTGCTGCCCCTACTGTCACTAGGAAAGGACACCACAAGATTGAAACCAAAGCCAAGCACTTCTCCCATTGCAAGAACTATAGATCTAGTAGGCCAAACCAAACCAATAATTCGAAGAGACTTGCAAGGATATTATAATCATACATAAAAGATTTCAGAAAATAATCAAATATTGTTCACAGATAATCTTGATCATAAACCCACAATT
The DNA here is from genome assembly GCA_902687465.1 of Secale cereale. Taxonomy (NCBI): domain Eukaryota; kingdom Viridiplantae; phylum Streptophyta; class Magnoliopsida; order Poales; family Poaceae; genus Secale; species Secale cereale. The sequence continues at coordinate 554,055,015 of LR738714.1, forward strand.
CATCGGATCTCGACAAACACACCGCAAAAAGATTACATCGAATAGATCTCCTCGAAGATTGAGGAGAACTTTGTATTGAGATCCAAAGAGAGAGAAGAAGCCATCTAGCTAATAACTATGGACCCGAAGGTCTGTGGTAAACTACTCACAACTCATCGGTGAGGCTATGGTGTTGATGTACAAGCACTCCGTGATAGATCCCCCCTCCGACGGAGCTACGAAACAGGCCCCAAGATGGGATCTCATGGGAACAGAAGGTTACGATGGTGGAATTAGGATTTTCTCTGTTGCCTCGATGTTTTCAGGGTACGTGAATATATATAGGAGGAAGAAGGGCACCGGGGGAGCCAGAGGGGGCCC
>LR738714.1:554071537-554094378 GCA_902687465.1 Secale cereale
GTATTTGTAGTTCAGATTTGAACTATGGACATTAAATGCCTAGGAAACTCAATTAGTGTATAAAAAGGCCAACCGAACCCTGAATAAGTTTAAATTTCAGCACATATATCATGTCGTTCCATGTTGCCCGTGGAAGAAAATACAAGGCTAAAAGAGGCAGTGATTATGTTTCGCCCACAAGGGGAACACGTTTCCCTATCGGAACCACGAGCCTTCTTTGAAAGAAGCTCCGGTTTTTGTAAGAGGTTTGTAATAAAGCTTGGCCCAAATTCGACATTTTTTTACCACAACCTATATATATATATATATATATATATATATATATATATATATATATATATATGCCATGACGTGACACCATGCCACCTTTGATGACTTTCTGGTGAGTTTTGGATTTATGGGGACTTAAAAAACCCGTGACACCCCGAGACCGATGCACCAGGTGTGAGCCAGTTATTCGTTGCCGTTGCCATGTCATCTGCTTGCGTGTTGCATCTTGCCATGCCATCATGTGTGTTGCATCAGCATGTTTTCAAAACTTGCATCCGTCCGAGTCCGCCCATCCTTTCCGTTCTCCGTTCTGAGCCCAGACACACTTGCACACGCCCGCGGCACATCCGAATTTTATTTTATGAGTGGCCGGAAAGTGTTCTCGGAATGGGATGGAACTTGGCGTGTGGACTTATTATAGTGTAGACAGGCCGCCTACCAAATTTCGTCTCATTCGGAGTTCATTTGATAGCCCAACGGTTAACCGTGTTAACCGTTGGAAGCCTCTTCTCTTTTGGCCCAGCTCCCCACCTCAACATCCCCCAAGCCCATTCTATCCCCCTCCATGCTCTCAGTCGTCGGATCAGGATCGCGTGGCCGAAAACCGCTCCTCATTTGGACCTTCCTAGCTCCCAGAATCTATAAATAGGCCCCCCCCTCCGAAATTTCGGGTCCAAACCCTAGCTCCTCCCACCTCGTGCCGCCGGACACGTCCGCCCGGATGCGCCGGACCAATCACCGCGTGACACGTGTCCCGCCGCCGGCCTCCCACGCCCCCGCCGACCGGGCCCGCCGCGGCCCGGATCGGGCCCTCCAGCCCCCGCGCGCGCTCCGCCGCCTTCCCGCGCCAGATCCCGTCCCTGCCGCCGTGACGGCAAGCCGCTCCACCGCCACCCGGCCTCCGCCGCCTCCTCGCCGTCGCCGGGAACCTCATTGCCCCGCCGCCTCGGCTTCCGTGCCTCCGTGCCACTCCGTCCCGCGCCAGAGCTCCTTACCCTGCCGCCTAGCTCGCGCCGCGCCACCCCACCGCGCGCCGCCCTGCCGATGTCCGGCCACCTCGCCGCCCGCCGTCGCCGCGCTCGGATCCGACGGGATCCGAGCCAGATCCCCCGCCAGGGACGACGGGGACGAGCCCCAGCGCCCTCCTTGGGCCTCTGCCACGCTTCCTTGGGCCCCGAGGCCCATCGTACCGGCCCGTCTACCCCGCGGCCCAACCTCTCTCAGCCCACCCGACCTCCTCCTTCAACTGGGCTTTGGCCCTAGGTGAGCCTCTGCCTAACCCTCACCCATGCGTAATTTAGTTATCTTACGCCGCTCAGTTTTTTCCCAGAAATGGCTAAGTCCCTGAGTATCAGTAATTTTGTTGCATCTTTGAGTGCTTGTAACTTTTTGTGTGCTTGTCCAAATTGTGCATATGATATATCAAAATGATTGTGGTGATATGCTCTTCATTTTGTTCCATTGTGGCATGCTTGTTTGAGTTCATCTTGATGCCCTAATCCCTGTTGCAAGAGTGCTATATGTTTAAAACTGCTGTTAACTGTAATTTTGTTAGCATGTTTGAGATGTGATAACTTTGTGCATGTTTATCCAAATGGAGCATATGATATGTCAAAATGTTCATTGTGAAGTGCTCTACATGTTGGTTGCTGTAGCATTCATGTTAGGTGCCATATTGCCATGTTAATCTCTGTTGCAAAAGTGCATGTGGCTGTTAAGTGCTGAAACTTGTTGTGAGATGCTGTTTTGAATTGCTCATTGCTATTGGTGTGTGTGTCTTCATGCCCCATGTCTATATGTTTTAGAAGCACAATCATATGGTCTTTGATGTGGTGCAATACACTTTCCATGATGTGCCTTGACGTGACTTAAACAAGCTTGTAAACATGCCATGTCAATGTTGCTGTTTTATATTTAGTGAAAAAACTGCTAAGTCTGGAATCTGTTAAACCTGATGCTATGTTTGCTTGATGCCTCACTCAAATCCATGCATGTTTTAGTATGTCAAATGATCAATTCTTGTTGTCCATGTTATGCTCTATCCATCCATGCCTTGGTTTGCATATATGGCCTGTTGTAGCTTATTTATTTATTGCTCTCAAGTTGCTATAAATTTTACCTGTCAGGTTTTTATCAGCATGATCAATTTGGTGAAGCTTGTTGTTATCAATCCATGCCTCCTATGGAATTGCTCCAATGGAGTTGTTTGATGTATGCTATGTCTATTACATGCCCATGATATTTATATACTTAGTAGAGTTGATATGCTTGTTGTTTTGTGCCTCCGAAGGCAGCATCGTGATGATGTTTTAGCCTTCCCAGATTTTGACTAAGGCTGGATAAATTTATTGCAACTTGCCATGCTTGGTTAATTGTGTTCCAGCAAGCTTTTGGGTGTGTTCTAAGTTCATGCTTGTTAAGTATCATGTCTATTTCACATCCATGCCTCTTGTTATCATGTTTGGGTGCTGTAGCATATATATACCTTGCTCCAAAGTTGCTATGTGGCTGTAAACTTCAGCTTTGCTTTGTAACTTGTTTTGCTCGTATATTTTGGCCCGTTGCTCCGTTTTGAGCGAGTCTTATATGAAACTTGTGTGATTTTGCATGAAGAAGCATAATATCATGTTGAATATCTGTTTGGAGTGTGTTTGCTTGATGTTTGGGTGCATCTTGCACCGTTGACATGCTTGTCTTGTTTTGCTCATATCTTCTAGGCCGTAGCTCCGAATTAAATAAACTTTATATGAAACTTGACTAGAATTTCGTGTAGATCATCATGGTGTATGTTAAACTGCTGTTTAACAACTTTAACTTAAGGTTTGTTCAGATCTGGAACAATTTCAAAATGTGCATATGAGGACTTACCGGATTTGTTATATGTTGATTCCGGCCTCATTTAAACTTGTTGGCTTGTGTTGTTCTTGTGTGCTTCATCCCTTGCCATGTATTGCATCATATAGACTTGTCTTGCATCATACTTGCTTGAGCATCTTGTCATGTTCTTGAATGGTGTGTTTACCTTGTTGTGTGCTTTCTTCTCGCTAGTTCTTTTCCGTTGTGTTCGTGAGGATTTGTTCGGCTACACGTGGTTCGTCTTCAAGGCTTCGTCTTCGTCTTCTTCATGGATTCGTTCTTCTTCCTCGCGGGATCTCAGGCAAGATGACCATCACCTTGGATACCTTTACTATCATTGCCATGCTAGCTGTCTCGATGCTATCGTTATATGTCGTGCTACCCATCTTTATTGTCGGCCCCTCTCCTTGTTGCCATGAAACCTCTAACCTTTGACACCTTCCCAGCAAAACCGTTGTTTGGCTATGTTACATGGTTGCTCAACCCCTCTTATAGCGTTGTTAGTTGCAGGTGAAGATGAAGTTTGATCCATGCCGGATCTTGTTGTTGGAATATCACAATATCTATTATTATTATTAACACACCTATATACTTGGCAATGGGTGGAAGGCTTGGCCTTTTTCTCGGTGTTTTGTTCCACTCATGCCACCTTAGGAGCCGATAAACCGGCGTTATGTTCCTTGATTTTGCGTTCCTTACACGGTTGGGTATATGGGGACCCCTTGACAGTTCGTCTTTGAATAAAACTCCTCCAGCATGGCCCAACATTGGTTTTAATTTTCCTCATAATAGCAACTTAATTAAATAATTAAATTGTATAGGGGGCCGCACCCTCGAGGATTCTTTCCACATAACAGGGGGGGGGGGCAGTGTCGATGGTGTTGGTCCCAAATAGAGCAGCTTGCGGCGCCGCCCCTTGGCAACTTGGGGTATCTGGTCGCTGTAACCATAGCTCATCCGGACATGGCCTGAGACGAGATACGCGCGGCTACTATCAGGGCGTCGGCACGCCGGGAGGTCTTGCTGGACTTGTTTTACCATTGTCGAAATGTCTTGTGCACCGGGAATTCCGAGTCTGATCGGGCCTTCCCTAAGATAAGGGGTAATATTATTATTATCTCTGCTGATCGTGAGAGCTTGTGATGGGCTAAGTTGGGACACCCCTGCAGGGTTATGATCTTTCGAAAGCCGTGCCCGCGGTTATGTGGCAGATTGGAATTTGTTAATGTCCGGTTGTTGAGAACTTGACAGAGGATCCGAAGTAAAACACACAACTGTGTGAGTAACCGTGACTGTCTCTTTTCATTTTGAGAAGAGAACACGGTGGGGTTATGTTTGACTTGTAGGTAGTTCAGGATCTTTAGCGATCATTACTAGTTTGCGACCGTTTGCGTAATGCTCATCTTATTCTTTTACTTGTAAGTTAGCCACCATATATGCTTAGCCGCTGCTGCAACCTCACCATTTTACCTCTTCCTACCTATTAAGCTTTGCTAGTATTGATACCCATGGTTATGGGATTGCTGAGTCCTCGTGGCTCACAGATACTACAACAATAGTTGCAGGTGCAGGTTTCCGATGACTTGACGTGAGAGCGATGTTCGTTGTGTTGGAGTTCTTTCTTCTTCTTCTTCAGTCTTGGGTTACGTTCTGGGTCGGCAGCCTGGGATAGCAGATGGATGTCATTGTGCTTTTCATGTTTGCATCCGTAGTCGTATGGCTTGTATTGATGCTGATGTATTCATGTGACTTGTATGAATTGTTGTATCCCCCATGTATGTATGTAATGGTACGATGTAATGATATCCATCTTGCTAAGCGCCCGAAATGCGGTTGTGCCCCAATCACGTAAGTGTCACGTGATCGGGATAGAATCGCATCTTGGGCCTGACAAAACCGAGATTCGAAATGTTTGAGGACGAGCCAGGATGCGGGTACGATTGTAATTCGTTCCCACTCCTGGCATGGGACCTAAACATGAACCCAAGGACACATGTATAAATTTTCTAGCCATTTTGGTGAACTGGAGCATGTATTTATAGTTCAGATTTGAATTATGTACATTAAATGCCTAGGAAACTCAATTAGTGATAAAAATGCCAAACGAAGCCTGAATAAGTTTAAATTTCGGCATGGATATCCCGTCGTTCCATGTTGCCCGTAGAAGAAAATACAAGGTGAAAAGATGTAGTGATTACGTTTCGCCCACAAGGGGGACATGTTTCCCTATCGGAACCACAAGGCTTCTTTGAGAGAAGCTCCGATTTGTAAGAGGTTTGTAATAAAGCTTGGCCACAATGGACGAAATAAATTCCTCGACATATAAGTGCCATGTGGTGACACCATGCCAGGTTTCACGATTTTCGGCTTAGTTTTGGATATACGGGGATTTAAAAACCGAGATTCTTCTCACGAAATGTTTTCAAATAGCATATGGTTCACTCACGAAAGCCGATATTCAATGAAAATTTCATGGAAACCATGTTTTAAAGTTTCATAAAAATCTTAAAAAATGTGGGATGTTAAGAAGTGATGTTTTATTGCGACACAAAATTTCAAGTTGAAAAACATTACGAGATGTGAGCTATGAAAAAGACAAATTCTGCCCTGAATAGTGACATTACTATTCGACACTATTCAACGCTGATTTTGTCTTTTTCATAGCTCACATCTCGTAATGTGTTTCAACTTGAAATTTTGTGTGACAATAAAACATCATCCTCTTAACATCCCGCATTTTTTTCAATTTTTTTGAAACTTCAAAACATCCTTTTTCTCGTGGTTTTCACCGGTTTCCACCGAATGTTGGTTTCCGCATGATATTCTTCCTCCCCCCTGATGCGCGTGCGATCTGAGTCGTGCGATCTGATTAGCCAGAACCCAAATCTCGCGGATCGTATGTGTGCACCGTTGGATGCTCCTAGATCGAACGGCAACCCTGAGCCCTTTCGACAGCACCTGCAGAGCTTCCTTCTCTACTAGGTTTTCAAAACAGGCTACCGTTTCCCGCCACTCCTCTCATCGGTTTCCCGCCTCTTCTCCCATCGTTTTCCCGCTACTAGTGTCAGTGCTCATTGAAGGCTAGCGGCGACACACCGGCCATGTAAAATATCCCACATAGTTTCTAAAAGCACAAATGTGTGTGATAGGAGGGAGTAGGTCCCATAGGGTGACCAACGTGAATCACCACGCCTGCGCAAGCGCAAGAAAAGGTGGAGGTACTGGCTCAACCGTGTGCGATGCAAGTGCGCTGTAAAATCACCACGACCGCGCAAGTGCGAGCAAAGGGTGGAGGTACTGGCTTAACCATGTGCGATGCAAGTGCGCTGTAAAACCACCACCTGTGCAAGCTAAAGGCGGGTAAGTTTATTTGGAAATTAGGACAAACCGTGTGCGATAGACCAGCTAGCTAGAAATATAAAACTAAAATACTCGCCTTGAGCATTGCAAAAATCGACGGTTCTGCGCCACTTTTCCTTATTATCATACACGCATATTGCTGTTGGACCGTGCATGATCTTGGGCACTCCGGCACTCCCGCTCCGCATCAATTCCTTTTCCCAATTTTTAGTAGCCGCCGTACTTCAACTGCCGCCCACACTTCTCCAGCACCGACCTTATAGTAAAATTGCAGTAGCCGAGGCATTTGAACCGTCGTCCTCCCTCGTGCACCACCATCTCCACCCACCATTACTAAAATTTTCAGTAGCCACTGCGTATCCTCAAACACCACCCCCTCCATAGTCCCCCACCCACCCCTTGCCCCCTCGAACCCTAGCTCGCGGCCGGCTTCGGCGCCGCCACCAACCCCTGCCGGTCTACCCATTCGTCCTAGCTTAGACAATAAAGTTCAGGTTACCCAGCGATTCCCATACCGTTGCCCACTCTTCTGAGTTTTTAGATGAGGCCTGCGGTGTCCCTCGCCACCAGATCCACATCCCCCGCTCTAGAATGTCACAACCTAAGCTTGACCACGTATCCCGGGGAGCCCGATGAGCGTTGGGCCAAAAAGAGGTTTATCACGACCTCTCCGGCGGACATTGGCGAGGTGGCCGCTGTTCGCCCTGACCTGTCGATCCCGGAGCAATATGTCGCCGCGGAAGCCGGCGAAGATGTTGACTATGTTGCCATGCCGAAGGCTTCATGTCAGCGGGCTAGCGTATTACTGTATCTCGGGAAAGCTGGCTACGACATCAAGCTCGTCCATAGCGATGGCTTCATGCGGGCCATGTCATAGGTTAAGTGGTCCATCCCCAACCCCTTTGGTTCAACCATCGTCGATCTCTTGGACGGCCCTGCCGCTGATCTCCTTTGCCAAGCGGTCAAGGATTTGCAAGATTTATATGCCATCGAGCCCATTTTGTCATTTCTGAAAGACACGTTCTACGGCGGCGGCTTGGGATCCTCAATTTCCAAGTCAGATCTCATCGACCACGACCACGACCACGAGGAGGGCACCCATGAAGGTTCTTCCTAGGTGAAACAACCCATCTGTGACATCAGAGAGCGCACCATGGGTCTATGCTCTTCCAACTAGAAGGATCCCGTCCATGAAATGCGAGGCAACATTCTATCTGCTTTAACTTTGCCATGTTTAATTATTTCAGTTATGCAAAAATGTATTGTTCAATAGGGCTATGTGATGTTTAAGTATGAATTGTTCACTTCAGTTTCACGAATGGCTATATTTGGTTGTTTATAGTGAGTTGATGCCTTGTTTATCTGTATTTGGTTGTTAGGTTGGTTGTAGTGAGCATTTTTCCAGTTATCGAGAAAATGCCTTGTTCATACGTATTTGGTTCTTAGTTTGGTTGTAGTGAGCATTTGTCCAGTTATCAAGCAGATGCCTTGTTTATCTGTATTTGGTTGTTAGGTTGCTTTTTTATCATTTGTCCAGTTATCAAGCAGATGCCTTGTTTATCTGTATTTGGTTGTTAGGTTGCTTTTTTTAGCATTTGTCCAGTTATCAAGCAGATGCCTTGTTTATGTTTATCTGCTTGTTAGGTTGGTTGCAGTGAGCATTTGTCTAGTTTTCAAACATATTGCCTGTTTATCTGTATTTGCTTGTTAGGTTGGTTGCAGTGAGACTCTGTCCAGTTTTCAATGGCTATATTTGGTTGTTATACTGTTCATTTATGCCTTGTTTATTCCAGTCATTCACAATGTGTTGTTCATTATGTGCATGTCGGAACTGTGCCGCTCGACTACATCAATACCAGTTTGAACGGCTATATTTGGTTCCAGTTATTCCTGGTGTAGTTAACACATGCCCTTTATTTCAGTTTTATACATTTATCCAGTGTGATGTGTAAGCATTACCTACGTTCTATTCATTTTCAACAATACCAGTTTGAATTGCAATATTTGATGGCTGATAATCCTGCTGTGGGTAACATTACCTTCCATTTTATATTTGCTTTAACAGCATGCTGAAATCAACACATTCCAACTATCATTTGGAGATGATGTTGTTTACCTTTGCTATATTTGTTTGATGTTAAGGTTGTTGTACTTATCATGCCTTTCCACTACTTATGCAAGACAACAACGGGAGTGGCCACCTGATAACCCTCAACCGTAAGGGATCGAGATAGTCTTCGCGGGTAAGAATAACCCAATTTATTGATTCGATACACGGGGAGCCAAAGAGTATTTATAAGCTTTAACAGTTGAGTTGTCAATTCAACCGCACCTGAAATATACTTACTTGCAACAAAAGTTAAGTGGTAAAGTGATATGATAGTGATGATAGTGATAGTAAAAGTAAACAGCAAAAGTAAATAGTAAAGGTAAATGGCAAAAGTAGCAACTAGTAACCAGCAGGATTTAAAACACTGTAGGCTAGGGAGACGGATGGTTGAGCGCTGCATGGATGAGATATATCATGATTCTAACTTGGGGCAAGGCACACAGAAAAGTAATGATCATCTAGGCAAATATCAAACATTAGGCATGTATCCCGTAGGTAGTTGTACGTGCTTGCAATAAGAACTTGCACAATATCTTTTGTCCTACCACCCCGCTACGAACGGGGCCAAAAGGAACTTATGGAGATTAAGGTGCTCCTGTAAAAGAGCACCGGAACAAAGCAATAAACTCAATGGATACATGTAATCCTCAAACTACGGACCGTCCCCTTTGGTGTCCCAAGCTGTCACTTTTGGGATCGCCGGTTCCGAACCGTAATAGGTGCAAACAACTCATAGATAGGATCAAGAACACAAATATATTCATGCAAACACATATGGTTCAGATCTGAAATCATGGCACTCGGGCCCTAAGTGACAAGCATTAAGAATAACAAGTTGAAGCAAAGATGATAAACACCATAGTAGATGATAGGCAACATTCCCCCAACGATCTGACAAACTATTACATGATCTAACTCATCCAATCCCTACCATCCCCTTCGCCTACAGCAGGGGATTACTCACACATGGAAGGAGAAGTCATGGAGGGATGATGGAGTGGTGATGATGATGACGATGGCGACGATCACCCCTCTCCGGAGGCCAAATCAGCCTCCAGATTAGCCCTCCCGAAGAAGAACAGAGGGTGGCGGCGGCTCCACGACGAAAACTAGGAAAAGAACTTCTGATCTGGGATTTCTCCGTCACGAGCTAAAATATGGGTCAAAGTAGGGCACCAGGGGAGGTGGGGCCCACCCAGGCGACCTCCCGGTGCGGCCAGGGGGTGGGCCGCGCCACCAGGGCGCCTGGGGCCCCCCTGGCCCCCTCTGGCCCCTCTTCTGGCACCAGGTTTCTTCGGGTGCGTGGATTTTCTTTGATTTTTCGTGGAATTTTCTGAGATACCTAAAAATCCGTTTTCCTGCACACAATAAAACCATACAGGCAGCTCTGCTGAAAACAGCATCAGTCCGGGTTAGTTTAGTTCAAATCATGCAAGAATGAGGTCAAAACAATATCAAAAGTGTTTGGAAAAGTAGATACGTTTGAGACGTATCAACTCCCCCAAGCTTAGCATATTGCTTGTCCTCAAGCAATTCAGTTCAACGAACTGGACGCGACAAAGAAAACTTTGACAAACTCTTTTGTTTCATTAGATGTATATAAGCATGTACTACGAAAAGAGTCTAGCAAGTATTGAAACAGTACTATGAGGACAATGCACGGAGCAATCCTTCTTTCAAGTGACCAATCACAAAGACCTAAAAGTAAATAATATATTACTGAAAATCAAGACAAGATTACATTGCACATAACTTGAGCATATTAGGGTGGTATCTTGCTAGCCTCCATGAGTGAAGCAAAACATAAATGCAGAAACTCCTCCAGAGTTTTAAAGGAGACTAGAACTAAGAATTTCAGAATAAATCATATCACAAGCATGCAGAAGACAATGTAATACTTTGGGACAATGCACATTACACTCAGAATGACAATTATGCTCTCCTAGTTGGTGCTTTGAAGAAAGAAGGTGGAGACTCTCGAACCGTGGCTTTTGTTGGCAAGGTTGAAAACCCGTGGTCGGAAACAAAAACTAAACATGTACCAGAGCTCTTGGTTTTAAAAAACAGAGGTAAAAATGTTTTTGAGAGGTGCATATTTCGTCAACGAATGCTAGCAGATAACTCAATCACTTCTTGAGCTGGACAAGTCTCGAGGAACGGCTCCTGCATGAGGACGATCACATCCTCTTAATCTCCTTTGTTTATCACTGCCAAAGTTTTCTGATTTCTCATGAACAAAGCGTGAAGGAGGGTTTGTTGGTTGTATTATCTTTTATGAGCCGGGCGCACTCTATGCCAGTTCCTTCTCGTATTAGGGGTTTGCACATTAGACATGCAATCCCGGGGTGAAACTTGTCCAACTTAAAAAGATCATGAATTAACTACTACTTCCTCATGAGCTAAAACAGACGAACAAAAAGAGAAATGCTTTTGGTTAATTTCGAGATGGTACACGAAAGTCTTCGTTAGGAATGGCAGGTAAATACCATGTATAGGAAGGTATGGTGGACTCATATGGCATAACAGGTTTTTAAGGATTTTGGATGCACAAGCAGTCAGTCCGCTTAGTACAGGTGGAGGTTAGCAAAAGACTGGGAAGCGACCAACTAGAGAGCAATAACGGCCATAATCATGCAGAGCGACAAAGCAACATTGAATTGGGCATGGAAGTGATATAACTATTCTAAAACTCAAAGATCATCAAGGCAGAGCAGACTTTTTAGTCTTAAACATGTGCAAACATGTGCCAAGTCAATCCAAAAATTCTCTAAAGGGAAATACCACCTTAGTATACCAGACTATGAACAGCGCAATGCATGTAAATCATTTCAATAACACATTATATACTCTAGCTATTCGAGACTAGCCACAAGGAAAGCATGAACCACTGGAAGAGCATTGTAAACATAGCACTATGTCGCTACAAGCTGGTCTCTAGATCATAAGTACAGGCATATGTACAAAAGTAGAAACAAGAAGAGTTCATACCGGTCTTCCTTGTTGCTTCCCTTCAGTCGATCTTCGTCATCACTGCCTCGTCACTTGCACGATCGAACGTAGGAAATATAATTAAATGCCATCACGGACTCGAGCTGAACTCTGAAAACAAAGCAAACTAAAGAGAGAAAGGAAATCTTTTTGGGTTATTTCAAAGGTTGAACGAAAGCAAAAGAAAGAGAAAATCTTTTTGTTGTTTTTGCAAAGAGAGAAATAAAGAAGAACATGCAAAAACTTCGAAAAGATCAAAGCGAATAAAACGGATAATACAATGGAAAAGTGAGAGGGGCACGTACTCCCCCAAGCTTAGGCTTTTGGCCTAAGTTGGTGGCAGCTACTGCCCCCAGGAGCCTCCTACTCCGGGGGAATAGTGGTGAGTCCAAGGGTCGTAGAAGGATGCTGGCGCGTACACCGAACTCCTCGGAGTCTCCCACGAGGAAGGGTCCGTACGCCAAGCAGAGGAAGACCCTTCACCAAACTCGGTGGTGGTTTCTTCCTGAAAAGGTGGTAACTCACCATGCTCCTCCTCATCGGGCACAACCCCCTCCATGGGGTTATGAAACTGATGCTGGGCCATGAACTCATCGAACTGGATAACATCAAAGGACCATCCGTTCCTGCGAGAAAAATCAAACAAAAAAGGTGCAGGTAGACGGATCTCGCGTTCCGCGGTAGTTCCGAAACGCAAGATATAAACAAGATTATCAAGCTCAGAAGTCATGGTAACAAACTTATGCCTTTTCATAGCAGCAAGATCAAAGCTTAAATAAGTAAAAGGATTATCATCAGGGTGTGGGGTGCCTCCAAGATGTTCTAAGATAAGTGTGGCATAAACGCCACCATATAAGTCTCCCTTGTTACCGTTTATAGCAAGGCGTCGAGCAATTAAGGCACCCAGATTATAATCAGATCTCCCTGAGAGGGCTGCTGCCAGGATAGCAATATCCGGCGCAGAAGTGTTGCTCGTGTTGTCACGAGCTAACACCCCTCTAGCAACATATTATGCAAAATACCTGAGGTGAGGGAATAAGATGCTGGAGATCTTTGACCGATGAATATCCCTCGTACCCATGCTGCAGAGAGAGTTGAAGACGGTTTTCAGCTCGGAGGGCTGAGTGGTCATCCTAGCCGTCCTCCCAACGTTTGGCACACCTATTATTTCACAAAACTTTCCCAAAGTCATGGTGATAAGATCATTGTAAATTTTAAACTCAATAGCACCTGAATCAGGATTATATCTAAAACTGTTAATGAAACTGGAGGTGAGTTTTTGATACTGAGTAACACGGCACATGACGAGCCGTGTCAGACCTGCATTAGCACAAAGATTATAAAACTCATCCTTGATTCCCGCAGCTTCAAGGAATTCATCACATGGAAACGTCATCGCACGTGCTGGACTTGTGTCTTCCAACAACTCCAGGGGCACATGATCTTCATTATAGCTCACCCTAGCAGTCGAGGGTGAAGCTGCGGCTCTAGTAACTTGATCGGAGTGCGTGGGCCTCCTCTTCTCAAGCCATCCCTTTGCCCTTCCTAACAAACTCATTTCTGAAATTTTTGACAAATTACAACAACAAGGATTAAAACAAGGTGGGTTAAGGCAAACTACTCAACTCACTTGCCCAAGGCATAAACTTGCATCAAAACTTGGAAAATAACTTTCTACACATGCATGCAAGCTCATCTATACAACACCAAGAACTACTAAATACTCACAAATGAAGCCACCAATCAGAAATCTAATTGGAGGGGTGGAGGAGTCACATACCAGGGAGTATTTGTTCAAAATCTCAGCTCAAATGATGGGCTGTAGAGAGAGATCGAAGAATCGCCTCCAAGAGCAGCAAGAACACAAGAACAAGTGGAGAACTCGTGTTTTTGGAGAGAAAGAGAGAGGGAGGAAGAAGACTTACCTGGAGGGGGGCCTTGTGGGCCCCAGGCGCCCTGTGGGCGCGGCCAGGGGGCAGGCCGCGCCAGCTGGCCGCCTGGGCCACTGGTGGGTCCCCCTGGCTGGCCCCAGGTCCCTCTGGGTCACTCCCGACGTGGAAATTTTTATTTTTATTTTTCTGGATTTTTTCTGAAAACTTCACTGTTGAAATTTTTTCGAAGTTCAAAAAGCTGCGAAACTCTCTCTGAAAACTTGAAGCAGTGAGTAGTACTGTGAAGCTTCAAAACATAAATACTTGGTACAACAAGTAGAACAAAAACTAAAATAAATGAAAACATAACAAGCTCAACTTTTTATCTATATAAAACATGTTTACTAGTAAGGTTGATCAAGTCTTACCAACAAACAGGCGATATATAGAGCAAAAAGTCTCACCTCTTACGAAGTAATCACTGAACTTTTACTTTGATGGACATTGTCCCCACCATAATAGTTTTGTATTTGTCGTGCACATGTAGTGGACAGTCCCATTCTCCAATCTTCACGGTCTCGATATTTTCTATAGAGTTGAGGCCATGCCTCTTGTCGGTCTTCTTTGGAAAATACACCGTGTGTTCTTTATCATTCACATTGAAGGTAACCTTACCTTTATTGCAATCAATAATAGCACCTGCGGTGTTAAGAAAAGGTCTACCAAGAATAATGGACATGCTCCCATCCTCGGGCATGTCAAGCACAACAAAATCAGTAAGAATCAAACAATTAGCAACTTCTACGGGAACATCCTCACAAATACCTATCGGAACGGCGGTAGACTTGTCAGCCATCTGAAGGGAGATATTTGTAGGAATTAGTTTCTCTAAACAAAGCCTCTTGTAAAGAGAAAGAGGCATAACACTCACTCCTGCCCCAAGATCACATAAAGCAGTTTTGACATAATTATTCTTTATGGAGCAAGGAATGGTGGGTATACTTGGATCACCGAGCTTCTCAGGAATCTTTCCACAGAAAGAGTAGTTAGCAAGCATAGTAGATATTGCTTCATTAGGAACTTTTCTTTTATTAGTGACAATATCTTTCATATATTTTGAATAAGGAGGTAACTTAATAGCATCAGTCAAAGGGATTTGAAGAAAAAGAGGTTTAATCCACTCACAAAACTTATTGTAATGCTCTTCTTCTTTAGATTTGATGGACTTACCTGGAAAGGGCATGGGTTTTTGTACCCATGGTTCTCTTTCCTTCCCATGTTTTCTTGCGGTGAAGTCTTCTTTAGTGTACCTTTTACGTTTGTCAAGTGCTTCTTCTTCTCGAACTTCAGGCGGATCATTCTTCTCATTATCCTTATCTTCAGGTCCAGCACCGTCTTCAGTCTCAGCATCGGAGATAGATACACTGTTGGGATCAACAGCTGGCTCTTCATCTGTAATAGGATCATTAGAATTGTCAGTCTCCTTATGTTTCTTCTTCTTCTTTGGAGAGACAACAATTTCTTCTTCCTGCATTTGAGAATCTTGCTCGATTCTCCTCGGATGCCCCTCTGGATAAAGAGGATCTTGAGTGCTAGTTCCTCCTCGGGTCTTAATCCCGAAGGCCTGCAAATCATCTTGTTTGGCATTGTTAGCAAGCAAATCTTTTTGCACATTAGAAATTTGTTCAAGCTGAGTTTGAACCATATGAAAATGTTTCACAAGACATTGAACATCATTAACTGTTCTACCTAAAACATCAAGCAAACTTTTGATAGCAAGGGAATTATCATGCAACTGACTTTTTATCCTCTCATTAAAATG
Source organism: Secale cereale (assembly GCA_902687465.1). Classification (NCBI taxonomy): domain Eukaryota; kingdom Viridiplantae; phylum Streptophyta; class Magnoliopsida; order Poales; family Poaceae; genus Secale; species Secale cereale. The sequence continues at coordinate 554,086,815 of LR738714.1, forward strand.
ATTTTGTTTCATAATAAAATTATCAAACTCATCTAAACATTGATCAGGAGGCTTACCATGAGGGATGTCACTTGCGTTGAAATCTAAAAGAGAGTGTACCTCTACCATAGGAGGGTGAGTGGTAGGCTCACACAGCTTCTCAATAGGGGGTAGATTCTTCACGTCTTCAGCTTTAATACCTTTCTCTTTAATAGACTTCTTTGCTTCTCGCATATCTTCGGGGCTTAGAACAAACATGCCCCTCTTCTTTGGTGGTGGAGGTGGTTCAGGGACGGGCCAATCTTCATGGTTTTTGGCAAACCTGCCCATCAAATCTTCTGCATCTTTCGGCGTTCTTTTCCTGAAAACACAACCAGCACAACTGTCCAAATAGGACCTGGATTCATCAGTTAGACCAGCATAGAATATATCGATTAATTCGTTCTTAGGGACTTCATGTCCTGGTCTAGCCCGAATCAGACCGCAGTACCTCCCCCAAGCTTTAGGGAGGGACTCATCCTGCAACTGTTTAAAGTTATAAATTCTTTGTAAAGCAGCATGTTGCATGTGAGCAGGAAAGTACTTATCATCAAAAGAGTGAGCTAAGTCTTGAGGACTCTTAATGGAACCGCATGGGAGTGAATCATACCATGCTTTAGCACCTTCCTTCAAGGAGAAAGGAAGAAGCTTGGTCACATAAAAGTATCGTATCTTCTCATCCGTGGTAAACAAGCCACCCAACTCACCGAGTTTAGTCAGGTGCGCAATAGCATCATCATTTTCTCTACCATAAAAGGGGTCAGCTTCAACCATAGGTATAAGTGAAAGATCAACAGAGAAATCATAATCAGGATCATCAATTCATATAGGAGATGTAGCAAATTCAGGATCAGGAACGGTTTTGTTCTTCAAAGAGTGTTTTTCAAGCAGTTTCTTAATAACTTCAGGGTCAGAGCCAGAAAACTCTATCAGTTCCCTGCATAAATCTTCATCATGCATATAGTAATCATCATCAAGGAGTCTCTCCGTGAGTTTACTCAAATCAGGATAATCATAAGTTTCACCAATAGGGTAGCGAGTAACAGGAATTTCAATTCCAGACTTTTTTGCAGCAACATCGATCTGTTTCTCAAGAGCATAACCAAGTGAACTAATATCATCAATAGTAGTAGAAGCATCATCAAGAGTATCGGACATAGTAACAGATTCAGTAGGAGCATCATGTGGTGGCGGTGAGGCAAACTTACTCATAACAGAAGGTGAATCAAGTGTAGCACAAGTGCTCAGAACAGTACCTCTTCTTGTAGTGGATAGTAAGAACGGAACCTTGGGGTCTCCTTTCTTACCCATAGCGGATGAAGTGCAGCAGGTAGGATACTTCAAGTAGACTTATAAATATTGCTATGCTCCCCGGCAACGGCGCCAGAAAACGGTACTTGATAACCCTCAACCGTATGGGATCGAGATAGTCTTCGCGGGTAAGAATAACCCAATTTATTGATTCGACACACGGGGAGCCAAAGAGTATTTATAAGCTTTAACAGTTGAGTTGTCAATTCAACCGCACCTGAAATATACTTACTTGCAACAAAAGATAAGTGGTAACAGTGATATGATAGTGATAGTAAAAGTAAACAGCAAAAGTAAATAGTAAAGGTAAATGGCAAAAGTAGCAACTAGTAACCAACAGGATTTAAAACACTGTAGGCTAGGGAGACAGATGGTTGGGCGCTGCATGGATGAGATATATCATGATTCTAACTTGGGGCAAGGCACACGGAAAAGTAATGATCATCTAGGCAAATATCAAACATTAGGCATGTATCCCGTAGGTAGTTGTACGTGCTTGCAATAAGAACTTGCACAACATCTTTTGTCCTACCATCCCGCTACGAACGGGGCCAAAAGGAACTTATGGAGATTAAGGTGCTCCTGTCAAAGAGCATCGGAACAAAGCAATAAACTCAATGGATACCTGTAATCCTCAAACTACGGACCGTCCCCTTTGGTGTCCCAAGCTGTCACTTTTGGGATCGCCGGTTCCGAACCGTAATAGGTGCAAACAACTCATAGATAGGATCAAGAACACAAATATATTCATGCAAACGCATATGGTTCAGATCTGAAATCATGGCACTCGGGCCCTAAGTGACAAGCATTAAGAATAACAAGTTGAAGCAAAGATGATAAACACCATAGTAGATGATAGGCAACATGCCCCCAACGATCTGACAAACTATTACATGATCTAACTCATCCAATCCCTACCATCCCCTTCGCCTACAGCAGGGGATTACTCACACATGGAAGGAGAAGTCATGGAGGGATGATGGAGTGGTGATGATGATGACGATGTCGACGATCTCCCCTCTCCGAAGGCCAAATCAGCCTCAGGATTAGCCCTCCTGAAGAAGAACAGAGGGTGGCGGCGGCTCCGCGACGAAAACTGGGAAAAGAACTTCTGATCTGGGATTTCTCCGCCACGAGCTAAAATACGGGTCAAAGTAGGGCACCAGGGGAGGTGGGGCCCACCCAGGCGACCTCCCGGCGCGGCCAGGGGGTGGGCCGCGCCACCAGGGCGCCTGGGGCCCCCCTGGCCCCCCTCTAGCCCCTCTTCTGGCACCAGGTTTCTTCGGGTGCGTGGATTTTCTGTGATTTTTCGTGGAATTTTCTGAGATACCTAAAAATCCATTTTCCTGCACACAATAAAACCATACAGGCAGCTCTGCTGAAAACAGCGTCAGTCCGGGTTAGTTTAGTTCAAATCATGCAAGAATGAGGTAAAAACAATATCAAAAGTGTTTGGAAAAGTAGATACGTTTGAGACGTATCACCACCATTTTCCGCCGAGGTTAGCTTCATCCCTCGGCTTGTACTCCCCCCGTTGTTCCATAATGTAGTGCATATAGATCCAGGCCTGGACACTTGTTAGCTTCTAATATTGACTTGTTTCTTGTAGGTACATATGCCCTTGTCAAGGATCCATGCATCAACCCTTTTTGCGTATGGGGCAATGATATATTCATGAATAAGCATCAACTGAGGAAACTGATAAGGATTATTAGCAAAAATATACGAATGGTGGCAAGCAAATTATTTGTTTATGATCTATCCAACACAACAGTGAGCTGTAGGATGGTAACTATAAACTCTGCAGCCTTCTCTTTTTACTGCCCATAATGAGTTGTTAGACAACAATGTCTGAATAGTTTTCGTTCCCAATGGTTCCCGAAGCAGTTCACTCAAGATTACCTCGCAAAGTACACGATTGGTGGACACGCAATGAAGGTTAAAGTATTTGATCCAGACTACAATGAGCATCGAGAAGTCGTAATGAAGACAGTGAAGGATGGACGGGCAGCCATCACAAGGGGTTGGCCTAGAGTCATGCGTGCATTACGCATGGAGGAGGGCACAATATGGGCATTCCGCTTCACCTTCTCCAGCAACCAGAATGTCTTTCGCCTCTCTCTTTACAGTCTTTAGTACAACTGTGGTTCATCATTCTTTACTTGGTGCTTCTGTAGTTCTTCAGTATATGTACATGCACATCGAATTATGCATTCGTGGTAGAACATATATTTGTAATGAACATGGTTGGATATGAAATAAGTGATTGCCTACTTTCAAATTCAGAACATGTGATTTTTAAATTAGGGATTACACTGCACACGGTTTGCAAAAGCGAAACATCTGCGATCGACGTGGAGATCAGAAACGTTTCTAGGATTCACTACGTGTGCGATCAATCTCCACTGCACCCACGAGATCCTCATAAAAATTGTGTGTGATGGGCAGCCTTTGCCACACAATTTCTTCTACGCACCATGTGATGCATTCAATAACGCAAACGATAAAATTGTTAATATCGTGTGCAATGGCAACACTATCACAAACAATTTAATGGGGAAAATTGTGTGTGATGTACCTGTGAACGGAAACGTTTTCCTTGGTGCGACTGTGTGGGATGTACGTACGAACGGAAACGTTTAGCGGGGACTGACTGTGTGGGATGTACTTGCGATTGGAAACAATTTCGCATGTATAATTGTTTTTTAGCTCTACTATACGTATTTCCGTATTTTAGCGCTCGCCGATCACACACGATCTCATTTTGCCGAGCATGTGTGCTAGGAGGGCATATCCCCGACGGTTTCTGGGTCGTGTGGGAAGGATCCCCCTATCGTCCACACTCACTTGGTGACAGTTCCAAATGCCGTTGCGGAAACGGGTTGAAAACCGTTTGTATAGCACCGACGCGTACTAGTGTATATATCAATCTTTACCTCTCGACCATTTCGAGACTCCTCGTCATGTGCGTGATCTCATCCGAGACTCCGAAGAATCTTCAGTCACCAAAAACACATAACTCATAATACAATTCGTCATCGAACGTTAAGCGTGCGGACCCTACGGGTTCGAGAACTATGTAGACATGACCGAGACACTTCTCCGGTCAATAACCAATAGCGGAACCTAGATGCTCATATTGGCTCCCACATATTCTATGAAGATCTTTATCGGTCAAACCATAATGACAACATACGTTATTACCTTTTGTTAGGGAACGTAATATTTCAAAGAAAATTCCTACGGTCATGCAAGATCAATCTACTAGATGCATAGCAACGAGAGGGGAGAGTGTGTCTACGTACGCTCATAGACCGAAAGTGGAAGCGCTATGACAATGCGTTGATGCAGTCGTATCACGATCGACCGATCCTAGTACCGAACGTACGACACCTCCGCGATCTGCACACATTCAACTCGATGACGTCCCATGAACTCACGATCCAGTAGAGCTTCGAGGGAGAGTTCCGTCAGCACGACGGTGTGATGACGGTGATGATGAAGTTACCGACACAGGGCTTCACCTAAGCACCGCAACGATATGACCGAGGTGTGTTTTTGTGGAGGGGGCACCGCACACGGCTAAAAGATCAATGATCAACTTGTGTGTCCATGGGGTGCCCCCACCCCCGTATATAAAGGAGTGGAGGAGGGGGAGGGCCGACCCTCTGTATGGCGCGCCCTAGGGGATTCCTACTCCCACCGGGAGTAGGATTCCCCCTTTCCTAGTAGAACTAGGAGCCCTTCCAAGTAGTAGGAGTAGGAGAGAAGGAAAGGGAAAAGAGAAGAGAAGGAAGGAGGGGGCGCTGCCCCTCCCCTAGTCCAATTCGGACTAAACCTTGGGGGGGGGGGGCGCAGCCTCCTCTCTCTCTTTCCCCTAAAGCCCAATAAGGCCCATATACTCCCCGGTGAATTCCCGTAAATCTCCGATACTCCGAAAAATACCCGAATCACTCGGAACCTTTCCGATGTCCGAATATAGTATTCCAGTATATCGATCTTTACGTCTCGACCATTTCGAGACTCCTCGTCTTGTCCCCGATCTCATACGGGACTTCGAACTACCTTCGGTTCATTAAAACTCATAAACTCATAATACCGATCGTCATCAAACGTTAAGCGTGCGGACCCTACGGGTTCGAGAACTATGTAGACAAGACCGAGACTCATCTCCGGCCAATAACCAATAGCAGAACCTGGATGCTCATATTGGCTCCTACATATTCTACGAAGATCTTTGTCGGTCAAACCGCATAACAACATACATTGTTCCCTTTTTCATCGGTATGTTACTTGTCCGAGATTGGAGCTCCGGTATCTCAATACCTAGTTCAATCTCATTGCCAGCAAGTCTCTTTACTCGTTCTGTAATACATCATCTCATGACTAACTCATTAGTCATTTGCTTGCAAGGCTTATTATGATGTGTATTACCGAGAGGGCCCAGAGATACCTCTCTGATATTCAGAGTGACAAATCCTATTCTTGATCTATGCCAACACCACGAACACTTTCGGAGACACCTATAGAGCATCTTTATGATCACCCTGTTATGTTGTGACGTTTGATAGCACACAAGGTTCCTCCGGTATTTGGGAGTTGCATAATCTCATAGTCATAGGAACATGTATAAGTCATGAAGAAAGCAATAGCAACAAAACTAAATGATCATAGTGCTGAGCTAACGGATGGGTCTTGTCCATCACATCATTCTCCTAATGATGTGATCACGTTGATCAAATGACAACTCATGTCTATCGCTAGGAAACATAACCATCTTTGATCAATGAGCTAGTCTAGTAGAGGCATACTAGGGACACTCTGTTTTGTCTATGTATTCAGACATGTACTAAGTTTCCATTTAATACAATTCTAGCATGAATAATAAACATTTATCATGATATAAGAAAATAGAAATAACAACTTTATTATTACCTCTAGAGCATATTTCCTTCAGTCTCCCACTTGCACTAGAGTCAATAATCTAGTTCACATCGCCATGTGATTTAATACTGATAATTCACATTATTATGTGAATAACACATGTAGTTCACATCACCATGTGACCAAGACCCAAAGGGTTTACTAGTGTCAATAATCTAGTTCACATCCCTATGTGATTAACACCCAAAGAGTACTAAGGTGTGATCATGTTTTGCTTCGTGAGAGAAGTTTAGTCAGCGGGTCTGTTACATTCAGATCCTTATGTATTTCGCAAATTTATGTGTCTACAATGCTCTGTATGGTGCTACTCTAGCTAATTGCTCCCACTTTCAATACGCATCCATATTGATACTTAGAGTCATCTGGATTAGTGTCAAAGCTTGCATCGGCGTAACTCTTTACGACGAACTCTTTATCACCTCCATAATCGAGAAATATTTCCTTAGTCATCCAGTAACTAAGGACAATTTTGACCGCTGTCCAGTGATCTACTCCGGGATCACTATTGTACCTCCTTGTCAAACTCATGGCAAGGTACACAATAGGTTTCGCACACAGCATGGCATACTTTATAGAACCTATGGTTGAGGCATCGGGAATGACTTTCATTCTTTCTTTATCTTCTGCCGTGGTCGGATTTGAGTCTTACTCAACTTCATACCTTACAATTAAGGCAAGAACTCATTCTTGGACTGATCCATTTTGAACTTCTTCAAAATCTTATTAAGGTATGTACTCATTGAAAATCTTATCAAGCGTCATGATCTATCTCTATAGATCTAGGTGCCTAATATGTAAGCAGCTTCACTGAGGTATTTTATTGAAAAACTCCTTTAAAACAATCCTTTATGCTTTCCAGAAAATTCTACATCATTTCCGATCAACAATATGTCATTCACATATACTTATCAAAAAATGTTGTAGTGCTCCCACTCACCTTCTTGTAAATATAGGCTTCACCGCAAGTTTGTATAAAACTATATGCTTTGATCAACTTATCAAAGCGTATATTCCAACTCTGAGATGCTTGCACCAGTCCATAGAAGGATCGCTAGAGTTTGCACATTTTGTTAGCACCTTTAGGATTGACAAAACCTTTTGGTTGCATCGTATACAACTCTTCTTTAATAAAACCTTTAAAGAATGCAATTTTGTTATCCATTTGCCAGATTTCATAACATGCGGCAATTGCTAAAATGATTCAGACAGACTTAAGCATCTCTACGAGTGAGAAAATCTCATCGTATTCAACACCTTGAATTTTTCGAAAACCTTTCGCAACAAGTCGAGC
>LR738714.1:554097222-554110356 GCA_902687465.1 Secale cereale
TTTCTTCACGGGAGTGACAACTTGCTTGTCATTCTTCTTGAAGTTCCCCTTCTATCCTTTGCCCTTTACTTGAAACAAGTGGTCTCGTTAACCATCAACACTTGATGCTATTTCTTGATTTCTACCTTTGCCGATTTCAGCATCGCGAAGAGCTACAGAATTACTTTCGTCATCCCTTGCATATTATAGTTGATCACAAAGTTCTACTAACTTGGTCATAGTGACTAGAGAATGATACGTCTCCGTCGTATCTATAATTTTTGATTATTCCATGCCAATATTTTAAAACTTTCATATACTTTTGGCAACTGTTTATACTATTTTTTGGGACTAACATATTGATCCAGTGCCCAGTGCTAGTTCTTGTTTGTTGCATGTTTTTTGTTTCACAAAATATCCATATCAAGCGGAGTCCAAACAGAATAAAAATGGACGGAGAATGTTTTTGGAATATATGTGAATTTTGGGAAGCGGAACCAACATGAGACGATGCCCGAGTGGGCCACGAGGCAGGGGGCGCGTCCACCAGGGGCAGGCGCGCCCTGGGCCCTCGTGGCCACTCCATAAGGAGGTTGATGCCCTGCTTTAGCAGCAAGAAAGCTAATATCCGGATAAAAATTGTGTCAAAGATTCAGCCCAATCGGAGTTACGGATCTCCGGAAAGTTAAGAAATGGTGGAAGGCCAGAATCTGGGAGCGCAGAAACAGAGAGAAACAGAGAGACAAATCCAATCTCGGAGGGTCACTCGCCCCTCCACCGCCATGGAGGCCATGGACCAGAGGGGAAACCCTTCTCCCATCTAGGGAGAAGGTCAAGGAAGAAGAAGAAGGAGGGGGGCTCTCTCCCCCTCTCTACCGGTGGCGCCAGAACGCCCCCGAGGCCATCACCGTGTAACAGCGATCTACACCAACACCTCCGTCATCTTCACCAACATCTCCATCACCTTCTCCCATCTATCTACAGTGGTCCACTCTCCCGCAACCCGCTGTACCCTCTACTTGAACATGGTGCTTTATGCTTCATATTATTATCCAATGATGTGTTGCCATCCTATGATGTCTGAGTAGATTATCGTTGTCCTATCGGTGATTGGTGAATTGCTATGATTGATTTAAATTGCTTGTGGTTATGTTGCTGTCCTTTGGTGCCCATCATATGAGCGCGCACGTGGATCATACCATAGGGTTAGTTGTATGTTGATAGGACTATGTATTGGAGGGCAAGAGTGACAGAAGCTTCAACCTAGCGTAGAAATTGATGCATACAGGATTGAAGGGGGACCAATATATCTTAATGCTATGGTTGGGTTTTACCTTAATGAACGTTAGTATTTGCGGATGCTTGCTAATAGTTCCAATCATAAGTGCATAGAATTCCAAGTAAGGGATGACATGCTAGCAGTGGCCTCTCCCACATAAAACTTGCTACCGGTCTAGTAACATAGTCAATTGCTTAGGGGCAATTTCGCAACTCCTACCACCACTTTTATACAATCGCTATATTAACATTAGTTGTGTCTTTATCTTAACAGCCCCTAGTTTATATTCTTCCAAACTTATCCCAGAAAAACTACAAAATACTTCTAGTTTCATACTCGTTCTAGGTAAAGTAAACGTCAAGCGTGCGTAGAGTTGTATCGGTGGTCGATAGAACTTGAGGGAATATTTGTTCTGCCTTTAGCTCCTTGTTGGGTTTGACACTCTTACTTATCGAAAGAGGGTACAACTGATCCCCTACACTTGTGGGTTATCAAGACCTTTGTGTGGCGCCGTTGCCGGGGAGCAATAGCGTGGGGTGAATATTCTCGTGTGTGCTTGTTTGCTTTATCACTAAGTAGATTTTATTTGCTGTTCTAAGTTGTTTTCTATGTTTAGTTATGGGTAGGAAACGCAAAATACCAAAAAAATTAGTGGTACCTACTGAACCAATGGTTGAAGAACCACTCAAAATCTATCACACTACTGAAGCTTATTACTTGGATCATCTTCGATCCCTATGTGGTCGGGCTGAAACCCCAACTAGCTTAGTTGAGGGAAAATCTTTAGATGAGCATGCTTGTTACGTGCGACACCGCATATCTGAAAAAGGGAAACTTTTATGGGATCAAATTCATCGTTTGCTATGCTATGCTTGGAATTTATGTGAAATTTATGATTTTGCTTGTTGTTCTGAAGACCCTAAGAAACACCTTCCCTACAAATGTGAGTTTAGTGATAATGGAATCGTATCTTCGTATGCTAAGGGTGTTTATAGTTACTATGATGATCAACAAATTGAAGAATTTGTTGCTTTTAAGGGTGCTTATGAAATTGCTTCTTTGATTGAAAAGTATGATGCTACTCTTTACAAATCTGAAAATTTTGCCATATTTAAATATTGTTATGTTAATTATGCTTCTAATGCCTATGTTAAACCATATATTGAGTACTCCTCCACTGTCCAAGAGGAGACTAATATTTTGCAGTAGTCTATGGAAGAAGAAATTAATGACATTGTGAGACCATTAGATGAAAAAGATGACGAGGAGAGCGAAGAACAAAAGGAGGAAGAGCGGATTAGCTACCCATGCCCACCTTCTAATGAGAGTAATTCTTCAATTCATACATTGTTTAATTCCCCTTCGTGCTTACCGAAGGACGAATGCTATGATGATTGTTATGATCCCGTTGATTCTTTTGAAATATCCCTTTTTGATGATGCTTGCTATGCTTGTGGCCAAGATGCCAATATGAATTATGATTATGGAGATGAACTTGCTATAGTTCCTTATGTTAAACATGAGATTGTTGCTATTGCACCCACGCATGATAGTCCTATTATCTTTTTGAATTCTCCAAAGTACACTATATTGGAGAAGTTTGCACTTATTAAGGATTATATTGATGGGTTGCCTTTTTCTGTTACACATGATGATTTTGATGAGTATAATATGCATGTGCTTGCTGCTCCTACTTGCAATTATTATGAGAGAGGAACTTCATCTCCGCCTCTCTATGTTTCCAACACGATAAAATTGCAAGAAACTGCTTATACTATGCATTGGCCTTTACTTGATGTGCATGAATTGTTCTTTTATGACATGCCAATGCATAGGAAGAGAGTTAGACTTCGTTGTTGCATGATATATATTATTTTGTGCTCACTACTAAATGCCAAATCATTGTTAATTAAAATTGGCTTTGATATACCTTGGGATCCGGGTGGATCCATCACTTGAGCACTATATGCCTAGCTTAATGGCTTTAAAGAAAGCGCTGCCAGGGAGACAATCCGGATGTTTTAGAGAGTCATTTATTTCTATTGTGTTCTTTTATAAAGTTTAAAAACAAAAAAAAATAAAGAGGGGAACCCAAAACTTTTCAAAAAGAAAAGTGAAGGTGATACAGACGAGCATTATGAAAGTGGGGATGTCCTTGAACTTTGTTCGTGCCCATGGAAACTTTGTGAATCTTAATTACAGAAACTTTTCAACAAAAATAATTATACCCTTGTACAATTCCATTGTATTATAAAAATAATGTGCCAAGGTTTGCCTTTAGGATGTTTACAATGCTTGTTGGTTTGTGCGGTGTAGGACAAAAACTTTGGCTGTAGTGCTGATACGTCCAAAACGTATCTATAATTTCTGCTTGCTCCATGCTTCTTTTGTGTGATATTGCTATGATATTGATGCACTTCCATACACTTTTGATCATATTTGGACTAACCTATTAACTCAGCGCACCACAGTGCCTGTTCCTGTTTTCTGCTGTTTTTCTATTTCAGGTTTCCCCCATATTAAAAGTGCTCCAAAAATTCTAGGAAAAATATAGGAAAAATCAGCGTACAGGAAGCTTCACGAAGAACCAAAGATGGGCCAGAGGGGAGCCAGGGGAGGCCCAGGTGGACACCTGGCACGGCCCCACCCCTGGCCGCGCCAGGGGGCGCCTGGGGCCCCTGCTCCGCCTCTGGCTGCCCCCCTTCGCATATATATCCCTCTCGTCCCGAAACCCTCGAGGACAGAACCCTTTTTCGCGATCTCGCCTCTGTTCCGCCGCCACAGCGCTTCCAAGATCGGGAGCATCAGGAGAACTCTTCCCGGCACCCTGCCGGAGGGGAGAACCACCACCGGGAGCTTCTCCACCACCATGGACGCTTCCCGGATGAGTCGTGAGTAGTCCACCTTGGACCATGGGTCCATGATCAGTAGCTATGTGATGTTCTCCTCCCCTCTTTGCTCTTCATGGTTTAGACCTCGTGAGCTGCCCTACATGATAGAGGCACATATGTAATCTTTCTGCTGTTGCTTTGCTGAGTTTGCTGGGATCTGATGGATTATGAGAATATGTTCAGATTGTGTTTGAGTAATATATTTGATTCACCTCTTTTATATCTTTGTTCTTGAGTAATTCTTGCATGTTCTCCGTTGCTGTTTATTGCTTTGGCCAAGTAGTAGGTAGTAACTCCAAGAGGGAGCGTTATGCTTGATTGTGGGTTCATGCCCCCTGATGACTAGCTTGAGTGACAGAAACATGAGTCTAGGGGATGTGCTGTTGCCACAAGGGAGAAAACAACGGTGCTTGTACTTGCGGGTGCAAGGATTGTTTACTTTACGCAAAGTTCTTTTAATGCAGTTGTCTGTTGCTTTGAGTTTACACTATGGGTGGGACTCGCAACTTAATACCAGCGAGATGTTCTGGATAGATATCTCAAGGTGGATGATTAGTAGTAGATGCAGATGGATTTCGGTCTACTTGCCTTGGCGTACCGCCCATGCTTTTGAGCCTCTACCTTTCTTGCAGCATAGTTAGCATTGGTTTGCGCACATAATCCTGTCAATTGCCCAGCTGTAATTCGTTTACCTCGCTTAGCTATTTTATCGTCTTTTGGGAGAGAGACATCACTAGTGAACATCATGGGACCCCGGTCCATATTACCATCACTGATCACACCCGCTATTTACTTCCTGTTCTTATTTACTAGTTGCAGTCATACCTATCACTATTATCTCTTGTGTTTGATCCTTTGTAAACGACAAGGCCGGAGGGATTGACAACCTCTCTGTACTCGTTGGGAGCAAAGTTATTTGTATCTGTGTGCAGGTCCTGTCAATCGCTAAGTATCTGGCGCCGTTAGCAGTTGACACCTTCTTGTCGACCCTCGGAGTCTCACGGGATTCGATCCTTGGTATCTTTGCCAAGGGAAAACTACCGCTACGCTACATCTCACACCTTCCACTTGGGGTAACCAACGAGGGGCGAGAAGCCATCAGCAACCCTAAACCGTTCCCCTCTAGTTCCTATGGGAACAACAATGCTTATCCTAGCACCAAGAACTCCACTTCGGAACTAGAGATTATGCTTAAAGACTTCATCACTACCCAAAAGGCCTTCAATAAGAGTGTAGAAGAAAAACTAGACAAACTAGATAATCTCTCTTCGAAGGTAGACAATTTAGCCCATGAGGTAGAGTTGCTTAAAATTAGAACTTCTCCTCTTGAGGAGAGGAAGACCACTCCTATGAATGCTATTCAAGTGCAAATTAATGAAAACATTAGGATGATGGCTAAACTTAAAGAGAGATGGGCTAGAGAAAAGGAGGAAGAAGATAGAATTAAGAGCCTTCCTACCCACCACACTGTTGCTACTATCCAAGTTGTTGAGGATATCCAAACTCTTAGCACCCAATGCACTCCTAGTCCCATTGGACCTATTAATGGTGATGCTATGACCTCAACCGTAGAAGAAGAAACTCCTATGACCATAGAAGCTACCAAACAAGTGAGCCTAAAGGACACCACTACCACTTTACTTGATAGTAGTGACCTTGATTTTGATAATTGCACCCTTTCTGAAGTTATTGGTTTTCTTCACAAGATGTCTAGAGATCCCCACACTAGCACACTTAATCTTGCCTTCACGAAGCATATCACTAATGCTCTCATCAAAGCTAGGGAGGAGAAGCTTAGGGTAGAAGCCTCCATACCTAGAAAGCTAGAAGATAGTTGGGATCCTATGATTAAAATTAAGTTGAATAACTTCTCTTGCTATGCTTTATGTGATGTTGGAGCTAGTACCTCCGTTATGCCCAAAAGAATGTATGATATGTTTGAATTGAAACCTTTTGATCCTTGTTCTTTTGGTGTTCGTCTTGTTGATTCTTCCGTAAAGAAACCTTTGGGGAAGATCGACGATGTTCTTATCATTGTAAATGACAATTATGTTCCCGTTGATTTTACTATTATGGATATTGAATGTGAACCTTCATGTCCAATTATTTTGGGACGTCCTTTTCTTCGCACCGTTGGTGCTATCATTGACATGAAAGAGGGGAATATAAAATTCCAATTCCCTCTTAAGAAAGGGATGGAACACTTCCCTAGAAAGAAGATTAAGTTGCCTTTTGAGTCCGTTACACGGGCTATCTATTCTCTTACTCTTGATAAAACTTGATCTTCTCTTTTTGCATCATGCCTAGCTTAAAGGCATAAAAGAAAGCGCTTTTGGGAGGCAGCCCACAACGAATTAGGTTTTATTTTGCTTTTGTTGTGTCTTGATGTTTGTTACTACAGTAGCCTCATCATTGTATCTTTTCTTTTCAGCTTTGTGCCAAGTTTAGCCTCTGATTGCAAGAAAGTTCAAAAGTTGTGACGTGTTGTCCAGAAAACAGATTCTGTCCTTGGACAGAAAAATTCGAATAAAATCACCAGATCATCTTTTTGATCTGAATTGTTTTGACAGCGTACTCTATACAATTGGCTTTCGAGCGTCTGTTCTGAGTTTTTTGATTTGAGTTGCAGAAGTGCCCCGAAAAAATTATTTACTACCTGCTGGTCTGTTTTTCACAGATTCTGTCCTGTTTTGCCTTTTCTTCGTTTTGCAAACCTTGAGCTTGCTTTTTCTTTGCAAAAACCTTTTGGCAATCTTGAGAAACAGTAGCTCTTCAAGATTATCTTTATTTCCAGTAGGGAAAAATTATTTTATTGTGGGTACTAACCTCGCTAATCAGATTATGATGAGTTATGTATGAAGGGAGTTTTCAAGTGTGCGAGGGAAGATGATAAAAGAAGATTCAGGAGGGTCAAACGCTCAAGCTTGGGGATGCCCCCGTGCACCCCCAAGAAATATTCAAGAAGACTCAAGCGTCTAAGCTTGGGGATGCCCCCATGCATCCCCTTCTCCATCAACAATTATCAGTTCGTCTTTCGTTCCACTATAATTTTATCACTTCATGCGTTATGTGCTATGCTTGGAGCGTCTTGCTCTTAGTTTCTTTTTTTAGTTTTCTTTAGCTTTGCTTGCTGTTCATAACAAGTTAGAACCCAACTTTCTTTGTGTGGGAGAGAAACACACTCCACTTCAACCTAGAACACAACATAGGATTTTTCATGCTTATCTTTGCTGTGTGTGTTCTTTGTCTTTCCATAGCTGCTGTCATGTTTAGCTCTTAGTTTTCATGCTTTTATTTTTAAAGAGCTTTTGTTTAGTTGGTTGCTGAACTCTCTTGAGTTTTCATGTTTATCTTGTTAAGAGAGTTTGCCTGTTGCACTGAGTTGCGTGTCTTAACTTAAAGTAGGTAATTGAGGTTGCTATTTAATTTTAGTAGTAACTTGCAATAGTTTTGAGGTATTGCCATGAGTAATGTCTGAACTTTTGGTGTCAAGAGCTTTAGCCTATTAGTGATAGATGTCGTATTTTGGGAAATCCGTGTTTATTTTCGAAAACCTACAAAATAGTTGAGAACTTTAGCTACTAGATGGATCACTAATCTTTGGAGGGATTGAATATTAGAGTACACTCACGTACCATGAGTCGAGGATGCGCAAGGATAACCAAACCCCCATACACTCCTCCTCGGGGTACTTGTCTCTTTGTGAACCTCCTAATTAGATTGAGAGTTACCGATAATAAGTGCATGAGTTCTTCGGACTAATGTGAGTATTCGAAAGTTGACACTTCCACCTAGCCATATTTTTTTAGCCTCTTCGGTACTGTGCATTGCCCTTTCTCACCTCGAGAGTTGGCGCATACTTCGCCGGTGCATCCAGATCCTTGGCACGATACGCTCTGTCATCATAAGCCTCATTATATCCTTCCTCAAAACAGCCACCATACCTACCTATCAAGGCATTTTCATAGCCTTTCCGAGATACATTGCCATGCAACATCCATCTTCTCATGACTTGATATTCATGTCATACATGCTTTTTGCTTGATCGATGAGCCGCATGCTAGTTGGGCCTTGCCCTAATCATTGCTACATGACGCGCTAGTATCATTGCATATCCTGCTACACTGGCAGAGGCATACATTTGCATACATCATGATAGTTTCATTTTCTTTATGTTGAGTACTTTTGTAAAGTGTGAAAGATCTTCTATACTTCTTGTAATATATAGAGTGTTGCCCCTAAAGTGAGGAAAAGATCCCAAAGAGGACAAAATCAAAAGATCCCAAAGAGGACAAATGAGAGTTAAATAGAAAGAGCCATTGAGGCCACAAAAAAAATAAAAAAATATATAGAAAAAAGAGAAAAAGAGAAAAAGAAATAAAAAGAGAGAAGGGGGCACACTACTATTCCTTTTGAGAGATCCACACTCGTACTTCATCTTATACCTTGTACTCCATAGAGATTATCATTCATGCATATAGCTATGTGGGGACCTTCACACTATAGAACTTGGCTTGTATATTCCAATGATGAGCCTCCTCAGAAGAGCTCTAGGTCTTCTTGAGCGAGCAAGTTGGATGCACCCCCACTAGTTCCATTGGAGAGCTTACCTTAGCTCATATGTGCATCTGTTGCATGGCAATCCCTACTCCTCACATCATATCTATCATTTGGCTTTCTCTCGCCTATGATTGTCCTCATTGATGTGAGCCTTTCACACCTTTTTCGTCTTCCCCCTTCATCATTTTTCTCTCTTTGCCATCCTAAGTGTCAACTTTCTTGCTTACGCTCATCCATTGCATGAGTGCTCAAAATATCGAAAGGGAGTGGATCATTTTGACTTGTACCTGGCTAGTGGTCTGGGGATGAGTCAAGATAAGATTCCAAAGAAGACCAAGTGTGAAACTTTAGTAGAGTAAGTTCTCAACAATACAAAAACTATGTTTTACTCTCTCGTATATCCCTATCCCCTGTCTTGCACGCAAACACCATTTGGAGACATTCGAGTCACGGACAGCGAGAGCTCTTGCACCTTTATGTTCTTATGTTGCTTGTTACAATGCTAATATAGACTCTTGCTTGTTATGACTTGAATTGAATTACATGCCTTGATTGCTTTACTTAAAATGTTCTTATATGGTTGATAGCATGTCACCACAGAAATTATGCTTGTTATCATTTACCTACTCGAGGACGAGCAGGAATTAAGCTTGGGGATGTTGATACGTCCAAAACGTATCTATAATTTCTGCTTGCTCCATGCTTCTTTTGTGTGATATTGCTATGATATTGATGCACTTCCATACACTTTTGATCATATTTGGACTAACCTATTAACTCAGTGCACCACAGTGCCAGTTCCTGTTTTCTGCTGCTTTTCTATTTCAGGTTTCCCCCATATTAAAAGTGCTCCAAAAATTCCAGGAAAAATATAGGAAAAATCAGCGTACAGGAAGCTTCGCGAAGAACCAAAGATGGGCCAGAGGGGAGCCAGGGGAGGCCCAGGCGGCCACCTGGCGCGGCCCCACCCCTAGCCGCGCCAGGGGGGCGCCTGGGGCCCCTGCTCCGCCTCTGGCTGCCCCCCTTCGCATATATATCCCTCTCGTCCCGAAACCCTCGAGGACAGAACCCTTTTTCGCGATCTCGCCTCTGTTCTGCCGCCATAGCGCTTCCAAGATCGGGAGCATCAAGAGAACTCTTCCCGGCACCCTGCCGGAGGGGAGAACCACCACCGGGAGCTTCTCCACCAACATGGACGCTTCCCGGATGAGTCGTGAGTAGTCCACCTTGGACCATGGGTCCATGATCAGTAGCTATGTGATGTTCTCCTCCCCTCTTTGCTCTTCATGGTTTAGACCTCGTGAGCTGCCCTACATGATCGAGGCACATATGTAATCTTTCTGCTGTTGCTTTGCTGAGTTTGCTGGGATCTGATGGATTATGAGACTATGTTCAGATTGTGTTTCAGTAATATATCTGATTCACCTCGTTTATATCTTTGTTCTTGAGTAATTCTGGCATGTTCTCCGTTGCTTTTTATTGCTTTGGCCAAGTAGTAGGTAGTAACTCCAAGAGGGAGCATTATGCTTGATTGTGGGTTCATGCCCCCTGATGACTAGCTTGAGTGACAGAAACATGAGTCTAGGGGATGTGCTGTTGCCACAAGGGAGAAAATAATGGTGCTTGTACTTGCGGGTGCAAGGATTGTTTACTTTACGCAAAGTTCTTTTAATGCAGTTGTCTGTTGCTTTGAGTTTACACTTTGGGTGGGATTCACAACTTAATACCAGCGAGATGTTCTGGATAGATATCTCAAGGTGGATGATTAGTAGTAGATGCAGATGGATTTCGGTCTACTTGCCTTGGCGTATCGCCCATGCTTTTGAACCTCTACCTTTCTTTGCAGCATAGTTAGCATTGGTTTGCGCACATAATCCTGTCAATTGCCCAACTGTAATTTGTTTACCTCGCTTTGCTGTTTTATCGTCGTTTGGGAGAGAGACATCACTAGTGAACATCATGGGACCCCGGTCCATATTACCACCGCTGATCACACCTTCTATTTACTTCCTGTTTTTATTTCCTAGTTGCAGTCATAGCTATCATTATTATCTCTTGTGTTTGATCCTTTGTAAACAACAAGGCCGGAGGGATTGACAACCTCTCTGTACTCGTTGGGAGCAAAGTTATCTGTATCTGTGTGCAGGTCCCGTCAACCACTAAGTTTCTGGCGCCGTTGACACCTACTTGTCGACCCTCGGAGTCTCACGGGATTCGATTCTTGGTATCTTTGCCAAGGGAAATTTGCCGCTAGGCTACATCTCAACCTTCCACTTGGGGTAACCAACGAGGGGCGAGAAGCCATCAAGTGCGCGATTTTAAATTTTTTGCTGGAACGTCAAATGGTGCTGAAACTTGTTGCATTGTATTTCTATACATTTTTTTTATTTTTCCTAATTTTGGCAGATATTTCAAGTATCAGAAGTATGGTGAATGTTCAGATTATTACAGACTGTTCTGTTTTAGACAGATTATGTTTTTGATGCATAGTTTGCTTGTTTTGATGAAACTATCAATTTCTATTAGTGGATTAAGCCATGGAAAAGTTATATTACAATATCTACAATGGAAAAACAAAATATGAATTGGTTTTCAATAGTACTTAGAGTAGTGGTTTGCTTTATTATACTAACGGATCTTATCGAGTTTTCTGTTGAAGTTTTGTGTGGATGAAGTGTTCGAAGATCGAGGAGGTCTCGATGTGAGGAGAAGAATTAGAGGCAAGATCTCAAGCTTGCGTATTCCCAAGGTAACCCAAGTAAATATTCAAGGAGACTCAGGCGTCTAAGCTTGGGGATGCCCCGGAAGGCATCCCCTCTTTCTTCAACAAGTGTCGGTATGTTTTTGAATTTGTTTCATTCATGTGATATGTGCAGATCTTGGAGCGTCTTTTGCATTTAGTTTTCACCTTTTCTTTTATGCACCATGCTGGTATGAGATAGTCCTTGGTTGATTTATAGAATGCTCTTTGCACTTCACTTATATCTTTTGAGTATGGCTTTATATAATACTTCATGTGCTTCACTTACATCATTTGAAGTTTGGATTGCCTGTTTCTCTTCACATAGAAAACTGCCATTTGTAGAATGCTCTTTTGCATCACTTATAATTGTTAGAGCGTGGGCATAATTTTTTTTAGAAAGAATTAAAACTCTCTTGCTTCACATATATCTATTTAGAGAGTTGACAGGAATTGGTCATTCACATGGTTAGCCATAAAATCCTACATAAACTTGTAGATCGCTGAATATGACATGTTTGATTCCTTGCAATAGTTTTGCGATATAAAGATGGTGATATTAGAGTCATGCTAGTGGGTAGTTGTGGACTGTAGAAATACTTGTGTTGAGGTTTGTGATTCCCGTAGCATGCACGTATGGTAAACCGTTATGTGACGAAGTTGGAGCATGATTTTATTATTGAGTGTCATCCTTTGTGTGGAGGTCAGGGGCGCGCGATGGTTAACTCCTACCAACCTCCCCCCTAGGAGCATGCGTGTAGTACTTGGTTTCGATGGCTAATAATTTTTTGCAATAAGTATGAGTGTTCTTTATGACTAATGTTGAGTCCATGGATTATACGCACTCTCACCCTTCCACCATTGCTAGCCTCTCTTGTACCGCGCAACTTTCGCCGGCACCATACACCCACCATATACCTTCCTCAAACAGCCACCATACCTACCTATTAAGGCATTTCCATAGCCATTCCGAGATATATTTCCATGTAACTCCACCGTTCCGTTTATTATGACACGCACCATCATTGTCATATTGCCTTGCATGATCGTAAGATAGCTAGCATGATGTTTCCATGGCTTGTCCGTTTTTTGATGTCATTGCTATGCTAGATCATTGCACATCCTGGTACATCGCCGGAGGCATTCACATAGAGTCATATTTTGTTCTAGCTTCGAGTTGTAATCTTTGAGTTGTAAGTAAATAAAAGTGTGATGATCTTCATTATTAGAGCATTGCCCCATGTGAGGAAAGGCCAAATAAAAAAAAGATGGCCTAAAAAATAGAGAGGGGCTAAAAAAAGAGAGAAGGGACAATGCTACTATTCTTTTCCACACTTGTGCTTCAAAGTAGCACCATGATCTTCATAATAGAGAGTCTCTTGTTTTGTCACTTCCATATACTAGTGGGAATTTTCATTATAGAACTTGGCTTGTATATTCCAATGACGGGCTTCCTCAAATGCCCTAGGTCTTCATGAGCAAGCAAGTTTATGCACACCCACTAGTTTTCTTTTTGAGCTTTCATACACTTATAGCTCTAGTGCATCAGTTACATGGCAATCCCTACTCACTCACATTGATATCGATCGATGGACATCTCCATAGTCCATTGATTTGCCTAGTCGATGTGAGACTTTCTCCCTCCTTTTGTCTATCACCACCTTCTATTTCACCCATAGTGTTAT
>LR738714.1:554110534-554134322 GCA_902687465.1 Secale cereale
TCCATGGCTCACACTCATGTATTGCGTGAAAGTTGAAAAAGTTTGAGAATACTAAAGTATGAAACAATTGCTTGGCTAAAACCGGAGTTGTGCATGATTTAAATACTTTGTGTGGTGAAGATGGAGCATACCCAGACCATATGATTTTGTAGGGATAACTTTCTTTGGCCATGTTATTTTGAAAAGACACGATTGCTTTATTAGTATGCTTGAAGTATTATTGTCTTAATGTTAAATGATAGACTATTGCTTTGAATCACTCGTGTCCAAATATTCATGCCATGATTAGATTACATGATCAAGATTATGCTAGGTAGCATTCCACATCAAAAATTATCTTTTTTATCATTTACCTACTTGAGGACGAGCAGGAATTAAACTTGGGGATGCTGATACGTCTCCGTCGTATCTATAATTTTTGATTGTTCCATGCCAATATTCTACAACTTTCATATACTTTTGGCAACTTCTTATACTATTTTTTGGGACTAACATATTGATCCAGTGCCCAGTGCCAGTTCCTGTTTGTTGCATGTTTTTTGTTTCGCAGAATATCCATATCAAACGGAGTCCAAAAGGAATAAAAACATACGGAGATTTTTTTGGAATATATATGAATTTTGGGAAGCAGAACCAACATGAGACGATGCCCGAGTGTACCACGAGGCAGGGGGGCGCGCCCACCAGGGGCAGGCGCGCCCTGGGTCCTCGTGGCTACTCCGTAAGGCGGTTGATGCCCTGCTTTCGCAGCAAGAAATCTAACATCCAGATAAAAATTGTGTCAAAGAATCAGCCCAATCGGAGTTACGGATCTCCGGAAAGTTAAGAAATGGTGGAAGGCCAGAATCTGGGAGCGCAGAAACAGAGAGAAACAGAGAGACAAATCCAATCTCGGAGGGGCACTCGCCCCTCCACCGCCATGGAGGCCATGGACCAGAGGGGAAACCCTTCTCCCATCTAGGGAGAAGGTCAAGGAAGAAGAAGAAGGAGGGGGGCTCTCTCCCCCTCTCTACCGGTGGCGCCAGAACGCCCCCAAGGCCATCACCGTGTGACGACGATCTACACCAACACCTCCGTCATCTTCACCAACATATCCATCACCTTCTCCCATCTATCTACAGTGGTCCACTCTCCCGCAACCCGCTGTACCCTCTACTTGAACATGGTGCTTTATGCTTCATATTATTATCCAATGATGTGTTGCCATCCTATGATGTCTGAGTAGATTATCGTTGTCCTATCGGTGATTGGTGAATTGCTATGATTGATTTAAATTGCTTGTGGTTATGTTGCTGTCCTTTGGTGCCCATCATATGAGCGCGCACGTGGATCAGACCATAGGGTTAGTTGTATGTTGATAGGACTATGTATTGGAGGGCAAGAGTGACAGAAGCTTCAACCTAGCGTAGAAATTGATGCATACATGATTGAAGGGGGACCAATATATCTTAATGCTATGGTTGGGTTTTTTCTTAATGAACATTAGTATATGCGGATGCTTGCTAATAGTTCCAATCATAAGTGCATAGAATTCCAAGTAAGGGATGACATGCTAGCAGTGGCCTCTCCCACATAAAACTTACTATCGGTCTAGTAACGTAGTCAATTGCTTAGGGGCAATTTGGCAACTCCTATCACCACTTTTCCACACTCACTATATTAAGTTTAGTTGTGTCTTTATCTTAACAGCCCCTAGTTAATATTTACGTGCTCTTTATATTCTTGCAAACTTATCCCACAAAAACTACAAAATACTTCTAGTTTCATACTCGTTCTAGGTAAAGTAAACGTCAAGCGTGCGTAGAGTTGTATCGGTGGTCGATAGAACTTGAGGGAATATTTGTTCTGCCTTTAGCTCCTCATTGGGTTCGACACTCTTACTTATCGAAAGAGGCTACAACTGATTCCCTACACTTGTGGGTTATCAGAGAACTTTGTCAATTACTATCTTATCTAGAAGATTAACTCCCACTTGATTCAAGCAATTGTAGTACCCAGACAATCTGAGCACATGGTCACTGGTTGAGCTATTCTCCTCCATCTTGTAGGCAATGTACTGCCAGAGGTCTTATACCTCTCGTCACGGGCATGAGTATGAAATAATAATTTCAACTCTTGGAACATCTCATATGCTCCGTGGAGTTCAAAATGTTTTTGAAGTCCCGGTTCTAAGCCGTAAAACATGGTGCACTAAACTATTAAGTAGACATCATATTGAGCTTTGCCAAACGTTCATAACGTTTGCATATGCTCCTGTAATAGATCTATCACCTAGCGGTGCATCAAGGACATAATAATTCTGTGCAGCAATGAGGATAATTCTCATATCACGGACCTAGTCCGCATCATTGCTACTAACATCTTTTAACTTAGTTTTTCTCTAGGAACATATAAAAAACATAGGGGAGCTATAACGCAAGCTATTGATCTACAACATAATTTGCAAATACTATCAGGACTAAGTTCATGATAAATTAAAGTTCAATTAATCATATTACTTAAGAACTCCCACTTAGATAGACATCCCTCTAGTCATCTAAATGATCACGTGATCCGAATTAACTAAACCATGTCCGATCATTATGTGAGATGGAATAGTTTTCAATGGTGAACATCTGATGTTGATCATATCTACTATATGATTCACGCTCGACCTTTCGGTCTCCAGTGTTCCGAGGCCATGTCTGTACATGCTAGGCTCGTCAAGTTTACCCGAGTATTCTGCGTGTGCAAAACTGGCTTGCACCCGTTGTATGTGAACGTAGAGCTTATCACACCCGATCATCACGTGGTGTCTCGGCAGGATGAACTTTTGCCACGATGCATACTCAGGGAGAACACTTGTGCCTTGATATTTAGTAAGGGATCATCTTATAATGCTGCAGCCGTACTAAGAAAAATAAGATAAACATTATATGCAATCAAAATATGTGACATGTATGGCCATCAGCATCTTGTGCTTTTGATCTCCATATCCAAGGCACCGTCATGATCACCATCTTCACCGGCGTGATACCTTGATCTCCATCGTAGCATCGCTGTCGTCTCGCCAACTATTGCTTCTACGACTATCGCTACCGCTTAGTGATAAAGTAAATCAATTACATGGCGATTGTATTTCATACAATAAAGCGACAACCATATGGCTCCTGCCAGTTGCCGATAGCTTTACAAAACACGATCATCTCATGCAATAACGTATAACTCATCATGTCTTGACCATATCACATCACAGCATGCCCTGCAAAAAATAGTTAGACGTCCTCTACTTTGTTGTTGCAAATTTTACGTGGCTGCTACGGGCATAGCAAGAACCGTTTTTACCTACGCATACAAAACCACAATGATTTTTAGTCAAGTATGTGCTGTTTTAACCTTCACAAGGACCGGGCGTAGCCACACTCGATTCAACTAAAGTTGGAGAAACTGACACCCGCCAGCCACCTGTGTGCGAAGCACGTTGGTAGAACCAGTCTCGCGTAAGCGTACGCGTAATGTCGGTCCGGGCCGCTTCATCCAACAATACCGCCAAATCAAAGTATGACATGCTGGTAAGCAGTATGACTAGTATCGTCCACAACTCAATTGTGTTCTACTCGTGCATATCATCTACTCATAGACCTGGCTCATGATGCCACTGTTGGGGAACGTAGTATTTCAAAAAAAATCCTACGATCACGCAAGATATATCTACTAGATGCATAGCAACGAGAGGGGAGAGTGTGTCTACGTACCCTCGTAGACCGAAAGCGGAAGCGTTATGACAACGCGGTTAATGTAGTCGTACGTCTTCACAATCGACCGATCCTAGTACCGAACGTATGGCACCTCCGCGATCTGCTCACGTTCAGCTCGGTGACGTCGCATGAACTCACGATCTAGTAGAGCTTCGAGGGAGAGTTCCGTTAGCACGACGGGGTTATGACGGTGATGATGAAGTTACCGACGCAGGGCTTCGCCTAAGCACAGCAATGATATGACCGAGGTGTGCTTCTGTGGAGGGGGGCACCGCACACGGCTAAAAGATCATGATCAACTTGTGTGTCCATGTGGTGCCCCCCACCCCCGTATATAAAAGAGTGGAGGAGGGGGAGGGCCGGCCCTATCAATGGCGCGCCTTAGGGGAGTCCTACAACCACCGGGAGTAGGATTCACCCTTTCCTAGAAGAACTAGGAGCCCTTCCAAGTAGTAGGAGTACGAGAGAAGGAAAGGGAAAAGAGAAGAGAAGGAAGGAGGGGGCGCTGCCCCTCCCCCTAGTCCAATTCAGACTAAGCCTGGGGGGCAGCCTCCTCTCTCTCTTTCCCCTAAATCCCAATAAGGCCCATATACTCCCCGGCGAATTCCCGTAACTCTGCGGTACTCCGAAAAATACCCGAATCACTCGGAACCTTTCCGATGTGCAAATATAGTCGTCCAATATATCAATCTTTACATATCGACCATTTCGAGACTCCTCGTCATGTCCCCGATCTCATCCGGGACTCCGAACTACCTTCGGTTCATCAAAACTCATAAACTCATAATACCGATCGTCATCAAACGTTAAGTGTGCGGACCCTACGGGTTCGAGAACTATGTAGACATGACCGAGACTCATCTCCGGCCAATAACCAATAGCGGAACTTGGATGCTCATATTGGCTCCTACATATTCTACGAAGATCTTTATCGGTCAAACCGCATAACAACATACGTTGTTCCCTTTGTCATCAGTATGTTACTTGCCCGAGATTCGACCGTCAGTTTCTCAATACCTAGTTCAATCTCGTTGCTGGCAAGTCTCTTTACTCGTTTTGTAATACATCATCTTGTGACTAACTCATTAGTCATTTTCTTGCAAGGCTTATTATGATGTGTATTACCGAGAGGACCTAGAGATACCTCTCCGATATTCAGAGTGACAAATCCTATTCTTGATATATGCCAACACCATGAACACTTTCGGGGAGACCTATAGAGCATCTTTATAATCACCCAGTTATGTTGTGATGTTTGATAGCACACAAGGTGTTCCTCCGGTAATCGGGAGTTGCATAATCTCATAGTCATAGGAACATGTATAAGTCATGAAGAAAGCAATAGAAAAAAAACTAAACGATCATAGTGCTAAGCTAACAGATGGGTCTTGGCCCTCACATCATTCTCCTAATGATGTGATCCCGTTGATCAAATGACAACTCATGTCTATGTGTGGGGACCCCGACTTAGAAGTCGAGATCACCGAATGCACGTGTACAGTGATCCCAGAGATCAATGCTCACTGAACACACAGAAGCTGAAATAACAAGAGTCTTACATCCATACAAATAGTCTTACACGAATTTAAGGCCATTATGGCCAAGTCTTACATAGATAGAGCCTCACGGGCTGAATAGCAAATAACTGAAATAGCGGAAGTCTTCGGTAACGGGTAGAACCCATGCCATCTGCCTTAACCCTACAGGCATTCTGACTGGGATAGCGTCCTAGTTCGCATGTTCGTCTCCAAAGAACTCTTCCTCATATTCCTGTTCTTCCATGCCTGGCCAATTAAATAACCAGTGGCAAGCCAGTGAGTACTTTGAATGTACTCGCAAGCAACCCATGATGTGGTTCAAAGTAACAATGCAATGGAACAATAATGAACAATCTAGCAAAGGCTAGAATAAATATTCTACCAACAAGTTTATGCATCAATAAACTCGCGTAACCTCGATGACAGGTTACCGATATCAACATGATTATGATTCAACTCATCGAGTCAAGTCACCACCTTGACTTATCACACACATATCATCACTAATGAAGTAAAGGTCTGGACATAGTTTAAGTAGCACCACCCAACTTTCCATGACCGTGGACACGGCTATTCGAATAGTTTTACACTCTGCAGAGGTTGCGCACTTTACCCACAAGATCCGGGAAACTTCCGTGTCATCCACGACCCGCGGTACCTCAAGTACCCAGGGTAAGCACCCGGTCATTACCTTTCCTTAGACGACACTAACATAGAGTCCACTCGTTGATACACGGCCCTCGGGTACAAACAATAGATCACGGGACTTGCCCTAATTTCAATGTCACGCGTACCCGTAGGGACCAACGGTGTGTCCGGTGCCCTGTGAAAACAGTCATGGTCGTCTATCCAAGCACGACCCCGTCCCGGGAAAGACCTCAAGTCTTCCCGTCACTAGTAAAGCGGGCACCATGCTAGTATCGACCTAAGTAATCAATAAAGCCCCGTCGCATAAGGGGTAGTGTGGTTGCACATATTTGGTTGGGACGGTAGTCACACATAAATCTAATCCATCGTTTCACCATGCACATGATTTACCGGCACATCACTTCTTTCTCAAGTGATGACCTAACTCATCATCACCCTCGGGCATTAGGGGCACCCGATGGGTTCATGCAAATGATTTCAACTATGAAGGTTCATATCACTCATGCATCATTTGAGCATCATGACCAACTATTTGCATGTCATCTAGCACATAGCAAGATCAACAATAAAGCATGCATCATGTGGTGGTTCATCTATGTCACCATCGCGACCCTAACATCATGCATCGGAAACAAACGGGTTCTGAGGAACAAGTGTATCATGGTCAAAGTGCTGCTTGCCTGGATTGGCTTGGTCTTCAAAGTCTTCAAATCCTTCTCCTTCCTCTTCCACAGCAACTTTGTCAAATACGGGATCTATACGTTGCATAATAACCACGGGAAAATAAGAATACAACAAAACAGAAAAATCAAAGTGCTCAGAAAAATGTCAACTCATTTTTGTAAAATACTAGAGGAATTTCTAAGGTGGGGAAAAATCTTAGTCAGAGTTTTGGAATTACAGAAAAGAATCTATTGATTTTAGAACAGGAGTTTTACTGCTCAAATTTGAATTTAAATTTGAACAGAACAAAAAAGTTTCATGGATTTGAGTGAAAGTGGTACCATTAAATAGGTTGGAATATTACAAGATTTTAGGAGTTGGAAATATTTAATTTGGACCATTATTCTTTTCTGTAGAAATGTTTAAAACATTAACAGAAAAGAAAAAGAAAAAGTGTCCTGTGCACTGGGCCAGGGAAGGCCACAGTGCACGGCCCAGACGGTCCAGCCCAGCCGCACGGGAGCCTGCGCGCGCACGTCAGGTTTTTGAACCTGACGGGCGGGGCCCGTGGGTCAGTGGCACAGTGGAGGGGGAGAGAGGTGTGGGGATGATAGGCGGGGCCCGCCTGTCATCTCCAACCTTGCGGCCACGGCGACGGCGAGCTCACCGGCGACGTTTCCGGCCACGGCGACGGCAACGGAGGGCAGGGATGGAATCAGCGTCGTGTCGCGGATGCAGGGGTGGTGGTGCGGCACGCCGGGGAGGTCCGGTTCGCCGGCGGCGAGGTGGGACGGCGGAGGCTCGTCGGGAGGTTGATGCTCCGGTCGTTTCCGACTACAAACGGAGGGGGAAACAGGGGGGAAAGGGTGAGTGGAGCACGGCGGTTCCAAATCAGGCGAAAGGAAGGGCAGGGGAGGCCCGTACCGCGAGATCGCCGGCGGCCCGACGCGGCGGAGCTCCGGTCGATCCCGAGCACTGGGACGTCCTGGGGAGGAATGGATGGTGCTGGGGGTCTCAGTGGAGTGAGGAGAGGTCGCTGGTGCTGCTGGAGAGGCTCGGGAGGGGCTTATATAGCCGCGCCCACGGTCCACCGTGGACCCATGCGCCGGCGAGGTTGCAGGCGAGGCTAGGAGGGGTTCTGGAGCCTGGGATCAAGCCGGGGAGGACCGTGGACTTGCTCCACGTCCAGCTGAGGGGAAAAGAGGAGCGGGGGAGCGTCTAGAGCGTGCGCGTGTGTGAAGCAGCAGAGTGGCCGTCGCGGGCGGCCAGCGCGCGTGCGGCGACGATCACTGGAGGGCACAGGAGGAGGGGGGACAGCGCCGGGGAAGTTGCGGACGGTGAGAGGCCTCGGCTGGCGCGAAGGGGAGGCCCAAGGCTGTCGGGGTCAGCGATTGGCCGGAGCCACCATGCGGAGGTGCACTGTTGCGTGCTCCAGAGCGTGCGTATTGCTGGCATCATCGCGCTCTCGCCGTTTTGGTCAAAACCTGCGTGTCCAGCAGTGTCTAGAAGGTCAGGGGGGAAGTAAAGAAATGGCCTGAGGCCTTGGATGCCCTGGAGATGCTAAGAGAGAGGGAGGAGGCTGGGGACTTGGTGAAAACTTGCTGTCCAGCAAGGTAAAACAGGGTTCTTACCCCTCAATCATGGAGCTGGGGTGCTGGGGAAGCTACTGGAGGTAGCTAGTAACTCAATGATCATGTGGTAAAAAGTTGAGGCCATGGAGAAAAGTAAAAGTGATCAAATTGGAGGTTTTAGTAATTCTGCAGAAGGTGTTTGATCAGTGTTTCGTCAAGTAAATGACCTCCACTTGACATGGCACTTAACAGGATTGAAAGACATGAGAAAATAGGGTGCTTCACCAAATTTGGGCTCATTTGAAGAAACTAGCCAATGTAACTTTGGTGAACCCTAGAAATCAACAGAAACAGTTTCATCTTGTTTGAGTCAAGCTAATCATCTCCTCTTGATGCACCACTTGGTGTAGCATCATCATTTGGGGTGTTGATCATGCCCACAAAGTTTGAAGCTCCAGATAAAAAGTTGGTAATGTAAAGTTGTTCAAATTTGCATTTGAACAGAAAGGGTTTTGAGGTGATCTGATCAAGCTGCTCTATTCCAAATCTTGTGCCATTTGGTCTAGATGCCTTATTAGGTCATTCTAGCATGTGCACCAAGTTTGAGAGCATTTGGACAAGTTTGGCAATGTAAAGTTGCTCAAACTTCAAATATGGACATAATGGTTATGAAGGGGTTTGAGGATGTTTTCTTGCTTCCCAAGGCATGGGACTTGGCAAGATCATCAAATATGTCATATATGACATGATAGAATTTCCCTGGAATTTTTGGAGAAAATTTCCTTTGTAAATATTTCAAAAGCTTGAAATATCCAGAAAGGGTTTTAGAGGGTTTAGCCCATTATTTTGAACATGACCAAGTGTTGAAACTCTTATATATGGACAATATATGTCCTCTGAGTCTCTCTGAATTTTGGCAAATATTTTTGAAACAGTTAAATAATTTTTCCCTATTAAAGACCATTTCTGGCCTTAAGAAAAAGCTTTTAAATAAAATAGGAAAATAACTTTTAAAATTATACCTTTGTGGTTTCTGGGAGTCCTATGACTACTAGGTCTCAAATAAACCTTTTGAAATAATTTTTCTCACCCTAAATCAAGTACTTGCAGTGCAAATCTCAATTCAGGGGTTTTTGGAAAAACTAAATTTATAAAATACTTTTTGGCCAAATTAATTTTGTAGGAAAATACTATACTGCTATATAACACTTGGCATGACCATTGGGCAGAAGTTTTGGGTATGGGGATGAATTCTACAAGAGGTCATAGTTGACTTTAATGAGCACATGAAAAAGCATATGAAGAAAAACTCAATTTCAAATAAAAGCCAAATGATGCTAAAAAATTTTGCTGGTCCAAATTTTCATGCTTCAAAGATACAAATAACATGTTACAATATGCAGGGTGTGACACTATGGCTAGGAAACATAACCATCTTTGATCAATGAGCTAGTCTAGTAGAGGCATACTAGGGACACTCTGTTTTGTCTACGTATTCACACATGTACTAAGTTTCCGTTTAATACAATTCTAGCATGAATAATAAACATTTATCATGATATAAGGAAATATAAATAACAATTTTATTATTGCCTCTAGAGCATATTACCTTCACCTTTGTCATCGGTACCAGCAAGTCTCTTTAGTCATTCCATAATTCATCATCCCGTGACTAACTCATTATTCATTTGCTTGCAAGGCTTATTATGATGTGTATTACCAAGAGGGCCCAGAGATACCTCTCTGTTAGTCGGAGTGACAAATCCTAATCTTGATCTATGCCAACCCAACAAACACCTTTGGAGATACCTGTAGAGCATCTTTATGATCACCCATTTACGTTGTGTCGTTTGATAGCACACCAGGCATTCGTCCGGTATTCGGGAGTTGCATAACCTCATAGTCGGAGGAATATGTATTTGACATGAAGAAAGAAATAGAAGTAAAACTGAACGATCATTATGCTAAGCTAACGGATGGGTCTTGTCCATCACATCATTCTCCTAATGATGTGATTCCGTTCATCAAATGACAACACATGTATATGGTTAGGAAACTTAACCATCTTTGATTAACGAGCTAGTCTAGTAGAGGCTTAATAGGGACACGATGTCTTGTCTATGTATCCACACATGTATCAAGCTTCCGATTAATACAATTCTAGCTTGAATAATAAATATTTATCATGATATAAGGAAATATAAAATAACAACTTTATTATTGCCTATAGGGCATATTTCCTTCAGGCAGATGTTGGTTCCTAATACCCTTTCTCTGAAGTTTGATCGCCTTTGCAGAAGAAAGGTATCACTGCGTCAGTCCGAAGACTCCCGGGGCATGCCGAGGCATGGTTTCGGTCCTGGGTATTCGGCAGAAGCCGGAGCCTTCGCCGAACAGGAAGCTACATGTGCCCCTCTGAAGGATTCCGACGATGTCTGAGTCAAAAACTCTGAGGTTGAAAGTGTGTTGAATCACCGCCGCCAGTGGGAAACTTTACGTCACACTACCTTCGCCAACTAGGATTTTAATACATTTAATTTGGTGGATGCGTACCTTGTAGCGACCCGCACTGGTCTTGAAGGGATCGCCAACCTTTTTGCCGCCAAAGTGCATGTATATGATATAATCAGTTTAAAGACAGGTTGTAACCTCTAGCCTAGTAGCCCCCAAGCCTTAACTTGGACGGGGCGACCGAGTTAAGGATTATACTTACTATTACTTGTACAGGTGCGAGAGAGCAGAACAAAAAAGTTGTCCGAGGATCTCGAGCTAAGTCGGGCATAGTTGTTAAGTATGAAATCCAAACTGGATGCAACCAAGAAAGCTACCAGCGAACTTTCTGGTAAGTAGAAAGGCTGTTTTCTATGCTTAGAACAGTATGCGGTGTGTTCTGTGTAGTTACATCATGTTCTCCTCACAACCATAGAATACGTAAATCAATTGCGTAAGGAATTGGAGACTGGCAAACGAGTGCCGACGCGAAGTCATGAGGAAAAGAATGAGCTCAAAGCGAAAAATTAGCGGAAAGCTGAGGAGTTTAAAATCCAAGTTGGCACAAGCCTTGGAGGAAAACCAGAAACTAAGAGGTGGCATATTTGGTAAGTGCTAGACTTGTCGTAACATTAGCATGTATTATCGACGTGGTAATGATGGTATGTGACACCTGTTGTTTAGGTCTCCTGACTAGGCGACCTGAGGAATAGGTCTGTAACTATGGCGGGAACCTTTTAAAGGAAGTGACGAAGACTCACGAAAGGGCCTAGAAGGCCATGAAGAGCACGATGTAGGCGTTATGACCGTCTGATGTGCCGTCAGAGAGTATGGCCGGACTAGCCAGTCGCTTTAAAGGAACTCGGTGGTGGTTTGAATTATGGAAGATCTCATTCTGCCGAGAAGGAGAGCGCGAGGCATGGGCGATGGTAAAGACCCGCTTCACCAAGCTAGACCCGGAGCATATGGCCCGGGTTGGGCTAGTGGACCCTGACGGCCAAGAGATACCTCTTAGCTTGGTGTATGATGATGTGATGCCTGCCATCGCCACTCTGAGAAAGATTGTGCTTTAGAACAACTGATAGACAATGTCGATCAAGAGTAGTTTTGCCAACTCTATGTATCTATGTAGTTTACATTGGTTCGTCTCAATCCGCGGTATTTTTAAAGAATGTTGTCTTAACCGGCCATCGGCTTCAACCTCCTCGACCAGTGATCGGGAAGTGTTCTATACTATGTGTTGTTGAAAGCAAAGTGATAGTTTGGGTAACCAGGAAATCCGGCCATCAAGTGCGAACATACGAAACATATGCGGAGAGTTATGTTATATTACTTTTGACGTAAGAAACATCTTCCGATGAAAATAGTTCCTTCAAGGGTTCCTTTCTCCAGGTACAAAATAAAAATTCATAATCCGGATATACATAATCAACGAAACCTAATGGTTTCGAAGAACCGTGGTGGTGAGCTCAAGGCTATACCCTCTTCTCTTAGGGACGACTTATTAACCCTATAAGAACACTAGTTTTCGGCTTCACCCTTCGGAGGTACGGTCCCAGATGACCTTGTCGGAACAATCGCAGATATGCTCCCTTTACTCCCTAGCCGAACAATCAGGAACATAGGGGTAAACACAGGAGCCAGGCAACCTAGCTTGGCAAAGATCTTAAGTCAAATAAGTTCATATAATGGCTTGACATGTATGAGAAGGTTGCAAACTGAATGCGATTCATTTTAATTGTGTTGTTCAGCTCCGCTAAAGGGATGCCCCAAGCGAAGCTGGGTATTACATTTGATATTACTATGGTCCGGTTTATCCGAACACCTGCGATGTCGCACAATCAAGAGGAAAATAAACGCAGAAGGAAAAGAAAAAAAGGGGGATGTCGATGGAGATGCCGGACCTAGGCGTAGAAGCACCGCAATCGAGCTATGTTCCATGTGTTCAGTTCGAGCAGTCGTTAGATGGTTGGCGAAGGCGATATGCTCCTCCTATTAGTACTTCGTCGATGATGAACAGGCCCTCCCATTTGGGCAAAAGCATATGTTTCTGCTTCTCAGGGAGTCGGAGGATGAGGTCGCCCAGGTTGTAGGTGTTTTCCCAGACATCACGGTTTTGATAGCACCGTGCTTGTTGCTGGTAGAACATGGATCGAGCTCGGGCTATGTCCCGCGCCTCTTCAAGAGTGTCCAGATCATCCTGCTGATCCAACTAGGATTCACTTTCTTCGTACATGCGCAATCTAGGTGCGTCGTGGATGGGTCGGATGGGAAGACTGCTTCCGCACCGTATACCATTAAAATTGTGTGTAACCGGTTGATCGATTATGGGTAGTGTGCATCCCCCATAGTACCGAGTCGAGCTCCTCGACCCAGTGGCAATCCGATTGCTTTAGTGATCAGACCATGCGAGGCTTGATGCCGCTCATAATGAGTCCATTGGCTAGTATCGTCCACAACTAGTATCATCCACAACTCACTTGTGTTCTACTCGTGCATATCATCTACTGATAGACCTGGCTCATGATGCCACTGTTGGGGAACATAGTATTTCAAAAAAATTCCTACGATCACGCAAGATATATCTACTAGATGCATAACAACGAGAGGGGAGAGTGTGTCTATGTACCCTCATAGATCGAAAGCGGAAGCGTTATGACAACGCGGTTGATGTAGTCATACGTCTTCACAATCGACAGATCCTAGTACCGAACGTATGGCACCTCCGTGATCTGCACATGTTCAGCTCGGTGATGTCCCATGAACTCACGATCCAGTAGAGCTTCGAGGGAGAGTTCCGTCAGCATGACGGGGTGATGACGGTGATGATGAAGTTACCGACGCAGGGCTTCACCTAAGCACCGCAACGATATGACCGAGGTGTGTTTCTGTGGAGGTGGGCACCACACACGGCTAAAAGATCAATGATCAACTTGTGTGTCCATGTGGTGCCCCCACCCCCGTATATAAAGGAGTGGAGGAGGGGGAGGGCCGGCCCTATCAATGGCGCGCCCTAGGGGAGTCCTACTCCCAGCGGGAGTAGGATTCCCCCTTTCCTAGTAGAACTAGGAGCCCTTCCAAGTAGTAGGAGTAGGAGAGAAGGAAAGAGAAAAGAGAAGAGAAGGAACAAGGGGGCGCTGCCCCTCCCCCTAGTCCAATTCGGACTAAACCTTGGGGGGGGCAGCCTCCTCTCTCTCTTTCCTCTAAATCCCAATAAGGCTCATATACTCCCCGGCGAATTCCCGTAACTCTTCAGTACTCCAAAAAAATACCCGAATCACTTGGAACCTTTCCAACGTGCAAATATAGTCGTCCAATATATCAATCTTTACGTATCGACCATTTCGAGACTCCTCGTCATGTCCCCGATCTGATCTGGGACTCCGAACTACCTTCGGTTCATCAAAACTCATAAACTCATAATACCGATCATCATCAAACATTAAGCGTGCGGACCCTACGGGTTCGAGAACTATGTAGACATGAACGAGACTCATCTCCGGCCAATAACCAATAGCGGAACCTGGATGCTCATATTGGCTCCTACATATTCTACGAAGATCTTTATCGATCAAACCACATAACAACATACGTTGTTCCCTTTGTCATCAGTATGTTACTTGCCCGAGATTCGACCGTCGGTTTCTCAATACCTAGTTCAATCTCGTTGCTGGCAAGTCTCTTTACTCGTTCTGTAATACATCATCTTGTGACTAACTCATTAGTCATTTGCTTACAAGACTTATTATGATGTGTATTACCGAGAGGACCCAGAGATACCTCTCCGATATTCAGAGTGACAAATCCTATTCTTGATCTATGCCAACACCATGAACACTTTCGGAGACACCTGTAGAGCATCTTTATAATCACCCAGTTACATTGTGACGTTTGATAGCACACAAGGTGTTCCTCCGGTATTCGGGAGTTACATAATCTCATAGTCATAGGAACATGTATAAGTCATGAAGAAAGTAATAGCAACAAAACAAAACGATCATAGTGCTAAGCTAACGGATGGGTCTTGTCCATCACATCATTCTCCTTACTATGTGACCCCGTTGATCAAATGACAACTCATGTCTATGGTTAGGAAACATAACCATCTTTGATCAATGAGCTAGTCTAGTAGAGGCATACTAGGGACACTCTGTTTTGTCTATGTATTCACACATGTACTAAGTTTCCGTTTAATACAATTCTAGCATGAATAATAAACATTTATCATGATATAAGGAAATATAAATAACAACTTTATTATTTCCTCTAGAGCATATTTCCTTCACCTTTGTCATCAATATGTTACTTTCCCGAGATTCGATCGTCGGTATCTTCATACCTAGTTCAATCCCGTTACCGGCAAGTCTCTTAGTCATTCCGTAATACATCATCCCGTGACTAAATCATTAGTCATTTGCTTGCAAGGCTTATTATGATGTGTATTACCGAGAGGGCCTAGAGATACCTCTCTATTACTCGGAGTGACAAATTCTAATCTTGATCTATGCCAACCCAACAAACACCTTTGGAGATACCTGTAGAGCATCTTTATGATCACCCAGTTACGTTGTGTCGTTTGATAGCACACAAGGCATTCCTCCGGTATTCGGGAGTTGCATAACCTCATAGTTGGAGGAATATGTAATTGACCTGAAGAAAGCAATATCAGTAAAACTGAACGATCATTATGCTAAGCTAACGGATGGGTCTTGTCCATCACATCATTCTCCTAATGATGTGATTCCGTTCATCAAATGACAACACATGTCTATGGTTAGGAAACTTAACCATCTTTGATTAACGAGCTAGTATAGTAGAGGCTTACTAGGGACACGATGTTTTGTCTATGTATCCACACATGTATCAAGTTTCTGATTAATACAATTCTAGCTTGAATAATAAACATTTATCATGATATAAGGAAATATAAAATAACAACTTTCTTATTGCCTATAGGGCATATTTCCTTCAGGCAGGTGTCGGTTCCTAATACCCTTTCTCTGAAGTTTGATCACCTTTGCAGAAGAAAGGTATCACTGCATCAGTCCGAAGACTCCCCGGGCATGCCGAGGCATGGTTTCGGTCCTGGGTATTCGGCAGAAGCCGGAGCCTTCACCGAACAGGCGGCTACATGTGTCCCTCTGAATGATTCCGACGATGTCTCAGTCACAAACTCTGAGGTTGAAAGCCTGATGAATCACCACTGCCAGTGGGAAACTTTACGTCACACTGCCTTCGCCAACTAGGATTTTAATACATTTAATTTGGTGGACGCGTACCTTGGAGCGGCCCGCACTGGTCTTGAAGGGATCGCTAGCCTTTTTGCCGCCAAAGTGCATGTTTATGATATAATCAGTTTAAAGACAGATTGTAACCTCTAGCCTAGTAGCCCCCAAGCCTTAACTTGGGCAGGGCGGCCGAGTTAAGGATTATACTTACTATTACTTGTACATGTGCGAGAGAGCAGAACAAAAAAGTTGTCCGAGGATCTTGAGCTAAGTCGGGCATAGTTGTTAAGTATGAAATCCAAACTGGATGCAGCCAACAAAGCTACCAGCGAACTTTCTGGTAAGTAGAAAGGCTGCTTTCAATGCTTAGAACAGTATGCAGTGTGTTCTGTGTAGTTACATCATGTTGTCCTCACAGCCTAGAATCCGTAATCAATTGCGTAAGGAATTGGAGGCTGGCAAACATGTGCCGACGCGAAGTCATGAGGAAAAGAATGAGCTCAAAGCGAAAAATCAGTGGAAAGTTGAGGATTTTAAAATCCCAGTTGGCACAAGCCTTGGAGTGTCAGGACCCCGATCCTAAGTCACACAGGTCTAGCGTGTAACACATCATATCACTTTGCGGCCTCACGCACGGTATCCCCACGGGTGCCACCTTACCTGGCCCGGGACCGTTTGCGCATTTTGGCACACCTATATGATAGTGTCGCTAGCATCCGTATGACAGAGAACCCGAGCCGACATGACTAGTTATAAACCAAAAGTGGCACTAAATTATAGAGACAGGCATACATGACCCAGCAACGAACGTGTCGGTCATCAACGTATGAACCCAAGTCGTAGCAAGCTACAAGGACATAAAGGAACAACGCATGACATTTCCCCTAAGGGACAGACACAGGAACGAAGAAGGACACATGCCGGCCAGCCTAAGTGTTCCGGAGTAGTAGCAAGCTACCAAGGCTCAGTGGAAGCACTAGGAGACATTTCCCTGTAAGATAGGCTACCAAGGGTAAACAACTAGGTGTCGGATCCCACACATAGCAATACACATTACACGTACGCATAACATGCAAGGATGTGCTGTACAACATGGCATCACAACATAACTCAACAACTCATATAGATAAGGCTCAGAAGAGCCATCATAGCATTTATTACAATCAGAGGTCACATGACCCAACATACAGAGCATACAGGCAACGGAAGCAAAACATGTCTGAGTACAGACAACTGATACGTCCAAAACGTATCTATAATTTCTGCTTGCTCCATGCCACTTTTGGGTGATATTGCTATGATATTCATACACTTCCATACACTTCTGATCATATTTGGACTAACTTACTAATCCAGTGCACCCCAGTGCCAGTTTCTGTTTTCGGCTGTTTTTGTATTTCAGGTTTTCACGTTTCGAGAACTGCCCAGAAAAATCCAGAAAAAATATATAAAAAATCAGCGATCCGGGAATGACACTGCCTCCGAAGGGCAGCCTGGGGGGGGGGCACAGGGGCTCCAGGCGCCCCCCTGGGCCGCGCCGGGGGGGTGCCTCGGCCCCCCGAGAGCCCCCTGGTGCCCTACTTTGGCATATATTTAAAGGGTTCCCCGTAACCCTTGAAACAGGACTTCTTTTCGCGATCCCATCTCTGTTCCGCCGCCGCCGCCGCTTCCAAGATCGGGAGCACCAGGGGAACTCTTCCCGGCACCCTGCCGGAGGGGAGGATCACCACCGGGAACTTCTCCACCACCATGGACACCTCCCGGATGACTCGTGAGTAGTCTCCCTTGGACCATGAGTCCATGACCAGTAGCTATGTGATGTTCTCCTCCCGTTCTTGTGCTTCACTAATTAGTCCTCGTGAGCTGCCCTACATGATCGAGGCACCTATGTAATCCTTATGCTGTTGCTATGTTGAGTTTGCTGGGATCCGATGGATTATGAGATTATGTTCAGATTGATCTTGAGTAATATATTTGATTCACCTCTTTTATATTTTAGTTCATAAGTAATTCTTGCATGTTCTTCGTTGTTATTTATTGCTTTGGCCAAGTGGTAGGTAGTGACTCCAAGAGGGAATGTTATGCTCGATTGTGGGTTCATGCCCCTCGATGACTAGCTTGAGTGACAGAAACATGAGTCTAGGGGATGTGTTGTTGCCACAAGGGGGAAAACAACGGTGCTTGTGCCCGCGGGTGCAAGGATTGCTTACTTTACGCAAAGTTCTTTTAATGCAGTTGTCTGTTGCATTGAGTTTACACTATGGGTGGGATTCGCAACTTAATACCAGCGAGATGTTCTGGATAGATATCTCAAGGTGGATGATTAGTAGTAGATATTGATGGATTTCGGTCTACTTACTTTGGCGTAACACCCATGCTTTGAACCTCAACCTTTCTTGCAATGTAGTCAGCATTGGTTTGCGTTCGTGGTCCTGTCAATTGCCCAGCTGTAATTTGTTACCTCACATAGCTGTTTTATCGTCTTTTGGGAGAGAGACTTCACTAGTGAACATCATGAGACTCCGGTCCATATTACCATCATTGATCACATACACTATTTTACTTTTCGCTATTTTATTTACTATTGCAAAACTCTATCTATCACTACTATCATGTTGCTTTTAACCCTTTGTGAACTGCAAGGCCGGAGAGATTGGCAACCTCTCTGTACTCGTTGGGAGCAAAGTTATTTGTATCTGTGTGCAGGTCCACGTTGATTTCTAATTGCGCCGTTAGCAGTTGACACCTACCTGTTGAACCTAGGAGTCTCTGGGGATTCGATCCTTGGCATCTTTGCTAGGGGAAAACACTTCTACTTACTACATCTTACACCTTCCACTTGGGGTAACCAACGAGGGATTCGAGGCCCATCAACAACTAGAAATGAAAAAGGCTGAGGAGCCTGACTATCTACAAGACCCTCCCAAGGGTACAAGATCGTAGCTGAGGTAACAAGCTAAACGTCGAAGTCCACGCGGAACCACTAGCGAGACTGAGGTCTCTCTGCAAAAACATAAATTAAGCAAACGTGAGTACAAAGGTACTCAGCAAGACTTACATCAGAACTAGCTACATATGCATCAGTATCAACAAAAGGGGGTGGTGGAGTTTGACTGCAGCAAGCCAGCTTTGACTCGGTGGCTATCCTAAACTATGACTGCAAGCAACTCTTTTGAGGTGGCGCACACGAGTCCACATATTCACCAATCAATACGCCACTATGGATCCGCTCCCGTCTCCCTACGAGAAGGCCATCCATAGCACTCACGCTTATCTTGCGTGTTTTAGAGTATCCACTTTCACTTGTCTATGAACTGTAGAGGTAACCCAGAAGTCCATTTCCGCGGACACGACTATTCGAATAGATTATATATAACCCTGCAGGGGTGTACTTCTTCACACACGCTCTCACCACTTACCGCCGTTTACTCGACATGTACTCGGCAACCTTCAAGCGGAGGCCCAGCGAGGGTGTCGGCCATGACCTGACTAACCACACAAGTCTCTCGTCCAGGTTTATCGCCTATTTGGGTTCCATCTGTGGGGAGATCCGGCCGGGGTGTCGCTCACGGCCCCAAACGATGTGTACAGGGTTCCCGCATCACCAAACGGGCAATCGGTACACCGTGCCACGTACCTGCCGTGTCACAGCCCACCCCAAGGATCAGCGCTGCGCACGACCTCCAGTAAACTACAAACACCAGAAACTAGTTGCA
The DNA here is from genome assembly GCA_902687465.1 of Secale cereale. NCBI lineage: Eukaryota > Viridiplantae > Streptophyta > Magnoliopsida > Poales > Poaceae > Secale > Secale cereale. The sequence continues at coordinate 554,130,126 of LR738714.1, forward strand.
ACTCCTGGACAGAGAACAAGGGCAGTTAATAAGTCGAGAGGGTCCATTGGTTTCGGGCCCAATGCATGGTAGTAACTGGTCATGGATCAACCAACACAGAACTCAGTTCCTGAGGATGGCTACAATGAGACAACCCACCATGTACTCCTACATGGCCTCTCATCGCTACCTTTACCAAATCGTGTTCACACACTTAGCTCACACACATTAAGACATGTTCATCACCATTCCAATTCATCCCCGATGAATCAGACCTGACACAACTCTAAGCAATAGCAGGCATAACCAGAAAGCATGAATGAGTAGGCACAACATGGCTCAAACAACTCCTACTCATACTAGTGGGTTTCAACTATTTACTGTGGCAATGACGGGTCATGCAGTGGAAAGGGGTTCAACTACCGCAGTAGGTAACAGTTGAAGCGTTGTTGTCCTAATGCATTAAAAGAGAGCAAGAGCGAGAGAGTGGGATTGTATCGGAATGCTCAATGGGGTTTTGCTTGCCTGGCACTTCTGAAGATAACATTGGGTCTTCATCGGTGTCATCGAACTCATCGTCGGAACGTCGTCTACTGAGAGGGGACAAAACCGACAAACAGAGAAAGAACACAATCAATGCAATGCACAATATGATGCATGATCATGACATGACATTATGTTGTGATTTGAGCTAATGCAACTAGCAACCATATTAAAATGAAGTTGGTTTGAACCAAAGGTTCAAATTCAAACTCCATATGTGATTATTCAAATGCCATTTAATTGATTTGACCTGATCAGCAGGTTTAACTTGTTCAAACATGCATGAAAATGCCATAAACAGATTCCTTGGATTTTTCTGATCAATTTTCATATATAAATTATTTTCATGTGAGCTATAGTTTGTTTTCTATGATTTTTAGAAGTTTTGGCTATTTTCTGAAATAAATAAATCATTTATGACTTATTTAAAATTCCAGAAAATAGATACCGCGTCAGCATTGAGTAAGCATGACGTCAGTAGCGTCAAAGGCTGTCCTGGGTCAAACCTGACCAGTGGAGCCCACTGGTCAGTGACCCACTTATCTAACCATGTTTAAAAGTGCTAAAATAATCCTAACTAAAAGTGTCTGTGGGGGTGGCCCACATGTCAGTCTCTCAGGGCCTAATTAAGTTTAGTTTTAAACTAAACTAATTAACAGGGGTTGGCCCCATGTGTCAGTGACCCATAGAGCTAAGCACAGAGATTAGTACTTAATTAAAACCTAAACTAAAACTAAACAACGGCCGGCCCCACATGTCATGGACATAGGGGGAGGGTCCAGCCGTGGTCAAAGGGGTCAAGCCCACCGGCGAATCGACGCCGGCGAGTCCAGACACGGCGGCGAGGTGCGGAAATCCTCCTCCGGCGACCAAACGAGCGGCGGAGGGGCTCTACGTGGAGCTGGGACTCGCCCGCATCCACTTATGCCATCAGGAGGGGCTGGGGTGGCCGGAGCTCGTCGGAAACGAGCTCGCGGCGGCGCCGGAGTTCGGGCATCGACGAGAATGATGATTCGGTGCATGGGAGGAGGCGCAGAGGGGTGCTATGACTTCCTGCAGGTGTGGTGAGTGTGTTGACGCGCTCGGGCGCGGGCTGTGGTGGCCCTGGCCACGGCAGGGACATGGCCGGCGGCGGTGAGCTCACGGTCACTGAGGGAATTGGGGCTGGAGCACACGCAGGAGTGAGTGGACAGGGGGGAAAGAAGGAGGAGCTCACGGCGATCTCGATGGCGTCGTCAGCGAGCTCAGGGACGCGTCGGAGCGGGCACACGGTCGCCGGCGATCTCCACGGCCGTAGGTTGAAGCCGGCGACGGTGAGGATGACACGGGGCTTCCCAAGGCGCGTGGCTCAGTGAGGAGGTTAGGGAAGGGGTGGCGGAGCTTCCCGACGCTTCGGCGAGGCGTGCGGTGGCCGGTGGCCGTGCGAGCGGTGGACGGCGGCGACAAGCTCGTTCGGCCGAGCTCGAAAACGAGCGGGGAGAAAGGGGAGGTGACCAGAGAAGGAGGGAATCGCTGCGGGGGCTTCGTCCACGTCTCTTGGCGCCTGGATTGGGTCGAAGGGGAGCGCGACACGGCGAAGCAGGAGGTGGCGCGATCGGTGCGTGCGCTGGCTGCCAGTGGGCACGAGGTTGAAGACAACCTTGCCCCTAGTGGGCTGGGCCTAAACAGGAGCTGGGCTGGGCCAACAGTGCTGGACAGGTAACCCTTCTCTTTTTCTAATTCTGTTTCTGTTTTCTATTTTATCTTCTGTTTTCTATTTTGTTACTTTGTTCTGGGCTTTATTAAAAATACTTAGGCACACTCAAAAATCATGAAACCAAGCATGGCTACTGTTTAGAATAAATCCAACAGTAAACATTTTAGCTTATGATTATTTGAGCATTTAAATTAATATATAAAATTTAAATGCCCAAATGCAAGTAAGATATGATTTAATTCAAAAATCCAGAATGGTCCTAGAAATATGTGCAACATTTTTGGCAGAGGTTTTTAATCAATCCAAAAATGATGAACTTTTCCAAGGGGCATTTTGGGTTCATTGAAAAAGATTTTAATTTGACCCTAGTTAAATTCATTTAGTGCTAGGGTTTGAGCATCCCCATTTCAGGTTTCCTTTGAAAATAAACATGATGCAACAGACAGGTGCTATCCTAATGCAAGGTGAAGCTGGGGATGTGACAACTCACCCCCACTAAACAAGAATCTCGTCCCGAGATTCAGGACGTGAGATAAGAAATCAGAGGGGACACTAACTAACACAAACTTCATGATCCAAGTGTCCTCCATATAAGTGTTGATTGCTTGCCTCATGTTGATCCTCGCATCCTTGCTTTCGAGATCTTCGTCCAAACGGTGATGATGAGAGAAACTCTACAAAATTGATCTTCCGAAAGATCGAGCAACTCAAGATCAACCCATGGATTGAGACGTCGAAACATCTCTTGAGCTGAGACACGGGACACGCATCCAAAGGGATGGAGTGAAACAAACGATGAAGATTCAGTCGACGGTAATAATTCCACACCTAAGGTGATGGTAACGATACCACAAGACGGGGCACCTTTAAAGAAGATGACTCGTAGAGTTATTCCCTTAAGTGGCAAAAAGAATTACTTTTGATATAGAGATCATTGAAATTCCCTTTACCAGCCTAAGGCAACCACAATCGATCGTTTGACAGAGTTCGAGATAACGACATTCTCGGGCCAGAATGGATGATGTGGACTACCTTGTAAAGGACAATGCCAAGGTTGATTTTGCTTATCACCGGAAATGGATGGGATCCATGGTAAAATGGCACATTGGCGGTGCAAGCTGGGAACAAAATGCAAATGCTGGGAATGATTCTGGTAACTAGGGTAAATCCCAACAGTAGAGAGTAAATCTACTCTTGAGGGGTATAGCATAACCAAAAACACTGAGAGCAATCCCGGTTAGTGCCGGTGATAACACCTAGTGCTTGTGCGTGCTCTCAAGAACTTGAGTATTCCCATATCCATCAAGGTCTTACCAATATCCGTGTCAAGGATCCTGGCAACACAACATACTACCATGATGAATAATGATGGATAGTGCAGATGCAAAGGAAGATAACACTTCTCAGATTTCACCCTAGCGGAGTCAAGGGGCAAAATCTGGATGATCGACCGAGAGACATTTAGCACTCCGCTTCTAATGTTCTCCTTGGTGTACTAGGTACCACGGTCAATGCTTAAAAGCATCAACATGGCCATCAAGTAAGATCGGACTTCGGGAGCACAAAAAGTCCATAAGGAACAACTAGGGAGTAATTCCTACGAAGTCCTTATGGGGAGGTGGCCAATTTCTTCAATCAAGATACTACAACAATAGGTCTTCCGGCTAGGTGTGTTAGCCACGACATCCACTTTACCGGTAATCGAGAGACCAATATTATAGTTCTTGGCAAATGCTCCAATCTGCCTGAGATTCAGTTCTGATTGGTGTCAGGATATTCTAGACTCATCGAGTCCAGAAAGAAAAATAAAAGTTTGCAACACAAATCAACGAGACGGCGTTGCGAGATTCTCGGGGAGTGAACTACGATAGCAAGCTCCAAAACATGAGCTGGTTCTGCTACGTACCTGTGAACACGTTGTCCAGGACAAGCATGGACACGTAGTAGTCTTACAATCAAACACTATCGAGTTCGGGTGG
>LR738714.1:554142153-554156587 GCA_902687465.1 Secale cereale
GACCTAAGGAATAGGTCAGTTCCTATGGCGGGAACCTTTTAAAGGAAGTGACGAAGACTCACGAAAGGGCCTAGAAGGCCATGAAGAGCATGGTGAAGGCGTTATGGCCGTCCGATGTGCCGTCAGAGAGTATGTTCGGACTAGCCCGTCGTTTAAAGGAACTCGGTGGCGGTTTGAATTATGGAAGATCTCATTCTGCCGAGAAGGAGAGCGCGAGGCATGGGCAACGGTAAAGACCCGCTTCACAAAGCTAGACCCGAAGCATATGGCCCGGGTTGGGCCAATGGGCCCTGACGGCCAAGAGATACCTCTTAGCTTGGTGTATCATGATGTGATGCCTGCCATCGCTACTCTGAGAAAGATTGTGCTTTAGAACAACTGATAGACAATGTCGATCAAGAGTAGTTTTGCCAACTCTATGTATCTATTAAGTTTACATTGGTTCGTCTCAATCCGCGATATTTAAAAAAAATGTTGTCTTAACCGGTCATCAGCTTCAACCTCCCCGACCAGTGATCGGGAAGTGTTCTGTACTATGTGTTGTTGAAAGCAAAGCGATAGTTTGGGTAACCGAGAAATCCGGCCATCAGGTGCGAACATACGAAACATATGCGGAGAGTTATGTTATATTACTTTTGACGTAAGAAACATCTTCCGATGAAAATAGTTCCTTCAAGGGTTCCTTTCTTCAGGTACAAAATAAAAATTCATAATCCGGATATACATAATCAACGAAACCTAATGGTTTCGAAGAACCATGGTGGTGATCTCAAGGCTATACCCTCTTCTCTTAGGGACGACTTATTATATCCTGTAAGAACACTAGTTTTCCGCTTCACCCGTCGGAGGTACGGTCCCGGATGACCTGGTCGTAACAATCGCAGATGTGCTCCCTTTACTCCCTAGCCGAACAATCGGGAACGTAGGGGTAAACACAGGAGCCAGGCAATCCAGCTTGGCAAAGATCTTAAGTCAAATAAGTTCATATAATGGCTTGACATGTGAGAGAAGGTTGCAAACTGAATGCGATTCATTTTAATTGTGTTGTTCGGCTCCGCTAAAGGGATGCCCCAGGTGAAGCTGGATATTACATTTGATATTACTATGGTCCGGTTTATCCGAACACCTGCGATGTCGCACAATCAAGAGGAAAATAAACGCAGAAGGTAAAGAAAAAAAGGGGGATGTCGATGGAGATGCCAGACCTAGGCGTAGAAGCACCGCAGTCGAGCTACGTTCCATGTGTTCGGTTCGAGGCAGTCGTTAGACGGTTGGCGAAGGCGATATGCTCCTCCTGTTAGTACTTCGTCAATGATGAATAGGCCCTCCCACTTGGGCAAAAGCATTTGTTTCTGCTTCTCAGGGAGTCGGAGGATGTGGTCGCCCAGGTTGTAGGTGTTTGCCCAGACTTCACGGTTTTGATAGCACCGTGCTTGTTGCTGGTAGAACGTTGATCGAGCTTGGGCTATGTCCCGCTCCTCTTCAAGAGTATCCAGATCATCCTGCTAATCCAACTAGGATTCCCTTTCTTCGTACATGCACACTCTAGGTGCGTCGTGGATGAGGTCGGATGGGAAGACTGCTTCCGCACCGTATACCATAAAAATGGTGTGTAACCGGTTGATCGATTAGGGGTAGTGTGCATCCCCCATAGTACGGAGTCGAGCTCCTCGACCCAGTGGCAATCAGATTGCTTTAGGGATCAGACCATGCGAGGCTTGATGCCACTCATAATGAGTCCATTGGCCCATTTGACCTGTCCATTTATTTGTGGATGGTACACCGAAGCGTAATCAAGCTTAATGCCCATTTTGTTGCACTAGTTTTTGACTTCTTGGGCGGTGAAGTTGGTACCATTATAGGTAATTATGCTATGGGGGACGCCATAACGATGTACGACGTCAGATAAGAAGTGGATGACCGGTCTGGCTTCCACCGAAGTGACTGTCCGTGCCTCGATCCACTTGGCGAATTTGTCAACCATGACCAGCACGTACTTCTTTTTCTTTGTCCCCCCTTTGAGTGGCCCAACCATATCGAGTCCCCAGACTGCAAAAGGCCATGTTATTGGTATCGTTTGAAGAGCTTTGGGGGGGGGCACATGGCTTTGATTTGCAAACAAATGGCATCCAATGCAATGTTGGACTAGTGCGCTGGCGTCTTCACGGGCTGTAGGCCAAAAGAACCCTACTTGGAAAGCCTTGCTAATGAGGGCTCGGGCTGCCGCGTGGTGGCCACCCATGTCGGTGTGTATTTCTTCCAGGAGTTGTTGCCCTTCTTCTTCGGAGATACATCTTTGCAAGACCCCTGTGGTGCTCTTTTTATAGAGCTCGCCTTCATGAATCTTATAATCTTTGGAGCACCGGACTATACGTCGTGCCTCCGTCTGGTCGTCAGGGAGCTCTTGTCGTCGGAGGTAGGCAAGTAGCGGTTCGGTCCAAGGAGCGATTATGACCATGATTTTGTGGGCTGAAGGGGTTTCCTCAAGTGCGGAGCCACCGATAATGTGATCGTCGGGTGTATTTTCCAAGGTGACAGTTTGGGCCGGCTCATTGACTGGTACGCCATTGTTCACATCTTGCCATGCGATAGAGGGCTTGAAGAGCCGCTCGAGGAATGTGTTTTTTGGGATTGGGTCGTGCTTGGCGCCCATGCGGGCGAGAATGTACATGGCTTGGTTGCTGTCTCTAGAGACATGGTGGAATTCGAAGCCCTCAAAACGGGCCGATATCTGGAGGATGGTGTTCCTATATATGCCGTCATCTTTGGGTCCTTGGCATCAAATTCGCCATTGACCTGGGAGATCGCCAGATTTGAATCTCCCCTTATTCGAGGTGTTGTATTCCCATTGACATGGCCATCCGAAGACCATGCAATAGCGCTTCATATTCGGCTGCATTATTGGAGTCACTGTACATGATTTGCAGAACGTATCGACCGTGTCGCCTGTGGTGGATATGAGAATGACTCCAGCCCCCAGTCCGCTAGCATTTTTGAGCCATCGAAGTACATGGTCCAATGCGAATATGTACTGTATTCCCATGGAAGTTCGGCCTCAGTCCATTCGGCTATGAAATCGGCCAACACCTAAGATTTTACAGCTCGGCGTGGTTTGTATATTATATCAAAAGGAAGGAGCTCGATGGCCTATTTGGCAATGCGGCCCTTGGCATCCCTGTTATTGATTATGTCATTTAGGGGGACCTCCGATGCCACATTCCTGAAAGTAGTGTCGTAGCTTTTGGGATGCTATGAAGACCGTGTAGGCTATCTTTTGATAGTGTGGGTATTGAGATTTGCACGGCGTCAGTACTTTAGACACATAATAGACCGACCTCTGGACTTGGAATTTGCGGCCTTTAGATTCCCGCTCCACGATGAGCACCACACTAACCACTTGATTGGTGGCTGAGATATATAGTTGTATGGGCTCGCCGATGCCTGGCGCGGCCCGGAAGGGATTGCTGGCCAGAAGCGTTTTAATCTCCTCCATTGCCGCTGTCGGCATCCTGGGAACCAGGGTACCCAGACTTGCCTGCCTGCGGGCCGTGACGCACTCCTACTACGGCGTGGTATGGCTCAGCTGATCGACCAACTGATCAAGACCCTCGCGAGGGGGATAAGCCTCACGAGGAGAACGACACCAAGACCCTCTCTAGAGCGGCCTAGGCTAGGCTGCTCCGGAGGGGCGGAGAACCCAAGGCCAAGCCTGCCTCAGGAGGAGGAAGTGACGTGAGCAGTGACGCACCACACTAGTGGGTGCCAGCGCATGCCAGTGGCCAAGTTGATGTTTTGGTGCAAAGGAGACAACACATGCGCATGTTCCCGAGGGGCGAGACAAAGGTTTCCCCTTTGGTGAAACAAGACCGAAGACCGCAAGGACGACAGGGAGGATGTCACCACCGAGCCCACCACCGCGTCACCGTCTGATCTGTTTGCAGGCCAAGACCGCTTTTGGCAGGATAGGGTCGTCCTTGTGTTCCCGCTCAAAATGGCCCTTGTGGGATCCCTTCCTGGCTAAACATTTGGGGGGAAGAGGACCCTGGCTGCCTATATAAGTAGCTAGGGTCTCCACTATGGAGGCATCTCTGATCGACGCTGATCTGATCTGAGGATCGACCCCATCACGAACACCCCACCTTCAAGGAGGAAGAACACTTGCCTCCTGACCCTCTTGAGCTCTCCTCCTGAGCTCAAGAACCACTATACTTCTTCATACTCAAGCCCTCCTGAGGTCAATCCACGAAAGGAGGACGCAGGGTTTTACACCGCAAGGTGGCCTGAACCTGGGTAAACTCATGTGTGCTTTTACTTGTTGCTTGCTTGAATCTCACCACCGGGCGAGGGCGTGGCGCTAGGTAGACGTGAGTGGGAGAGATCTTCGTTCATGCCCCTGTGTTCGAACTTCTTTGGGTTTACGGAGCCCGTAATCCGACATTTGGTGCGCCAGGTAGGGGGCGTGTTGAAATCTCGGCTCTCCGACGACCTTGTCCCGCTCTCGTTCATCGACCTCGCTTCACCGCCATGGTGGACACACGCCGAGCGCGCCGCCCGCCGCGCCGCCAATGTTGCTCAGACGGCGCCCGCGGGCAACGATGCACCACTCCGCCCCAACTCCCCGCTCGCCAACGCCGCCACCGACCCAGCCGTCCATGAGCAGCAGGACTCGTCGCTGCCGCTGTCCGTGCGGCGCGACGGCCGCACGGCGACACCATCACCCTCGTCGGCCGCGGCGTCTTCTTCACTGATCCGCCGCGGGCCGGTCTACCAGCAGCCTGCGCTACTAATGGCGCGGGAGCTCTTACGCTACCGTCCGGCGAACGACCTCTACGACGAGTGGCTCCACCGCATCACCGAGCTTGTCAATGCCGTCGGGGAGGTACTTGCACCGAGTCGCTCCTCCCGTCCTCCGTCACTCATGGCGAGGAACGTGGACCACGGCGTCCCGGCTCCACCTCCACTGCATGGCGCCAGCCAGGGACTCAGACGCGAGGCTCCACGACGCGAGTAGCCCCGCAGGGCCCCTACGCGCGACGAGGAGAGCTGCCAGGTGGTCCTGCATCCCCAGGTAGAAGCTCGCGGGTTCCCCGTTCCGCAGCACCAGAACCACGCACCACAGCAGGTGCTGGCGCGTGTACCCCAGGAACCAGCACCGCAGGCGCAGGGGGCGCCTGCAATCATGAGCGTGGGTGGATGTCGCGCCTTAGCTCCAGAGCTGCGGCGCCTCGTCTGGCCCAGGAAGTTCAAGCCGGATCTGCCTCCGCGCTACGATGGCACCACCGACCCTGCAGAGTTCCTTCAGCTCTACGAGCTGAGCATCGAGGCGTCCAACGGCACTGAGCAGGTCATGGTGAACTAGTTCCCCATGGCCCTCCTGGACGGTGCTCGCTCCTGGCTCCTGAACCTCCCCGCAAGATCCATCTCCTCCTAGGGGGAGCTTCATGAGCGTTTTGTCGCCAACTTCCAAGGTACCCGCGACCGAGCCCCGGCGGCCGCGGATCTGCGCCGCGTGAAGCAGCAACCTAGGGAGACCCTGCAGAAGTACATCCAGCGTTTCAACACCGTGCGCCTCAGGATCCCCAGGGTCTCAGACGAGGCCATCATCTTGGCGTTCTCCGACGGTGACCGCTACATCAGGATGAAGGAGGAGCTCACCATCCACGAGGACCTTTGCACAACCCTCAAGATGTTCAACCTCACGGCGAAGTGTGCCAGGGCAGAGGAAGGCCGCCTCTCTCTCCTGGAGCTGCCTGAAGCGGAGGCTGATGACAAGAAGGCCAAGGCCAAGGAAGCAAAGCGCAAGGGACCCGCCGTGCTGGCTGCAGAGCGAGAAGTAAAGCGTTGCTGCGGCTACAACGACCCCCACACAGACAAATGTCCGTACTACGTCTTCCACGATGTTCATAGCCACAACACCAACGACTGCCAAGAACTCAGGGCGATACGCGACGGGCGCGTCGGGCAGTGCCCTGAGCACGACAACCGCGCCTACGGCCGCGGAGGGGGCCGTGGTGGAGGACGCTGGGACGGCAGGAACTCGCGCCAAGGATGGCGTGACCAACCTCGTGAAGACCGCTGGCAGGAGCAGCCTCGTGACTCCCCCTGGTGCGACCAGCCTCGTGAGGGTCGCGCTCAGGACAACACGGGCGTGCCTCCGCTGCCACCACCGCCAAAAAGGAATGACGACGACCGCCAGGGAGACGAAGCAGGGGGCTTTCAGGAGCCGCACGCGGTTGCATGCATCCTGGGAGGAGCCCACGCTCCGGCTTCCCAGCACATCTTCAAGCAGTTCGCTCGTGAGGTGAACGCGGCACTCCCCATGCTTGACGCCGCGGGCAACCTCAGGTGGACCAAGCAGGTCATCGCCTTCAACCCCAAGGACCAGCTCAAGTGCACCGCAGCCCCAGGCACTCTCCCGATGCTCTGCACTCCGACCATCAGCAACGTCCTAGTGACCATGACCCTCATCGACGATGGAGCAGGGCTCAACGTCCTCTCCGTCCAAACCTTCGAGACGCTCCAAGTTCCCTACGATCAGCTGGCTCCACACTCCCGATGGGGCAGGTCCGCCTCCCCGTCACCTTCGGCGATCGCGACAACTATCACACCGAGCTCATCGACTCTTATGTCACCCACATTCACCTCCCGTAGAACGCCATTGTAGGGTATCCGGCCCTCGCCAAGTTCATGGTGGCGAACCATCACGGCTACAACGTCCTCAAGATGCCCGGGAGTGGCGGGGTCATCACGATCGCCTGCGACGAGAAGGAAGCAATGCGTTCCCTCGAGCGCGCCTACCATACTGCAGCAGTCGAGAGTTCCGACGAGGATGGAGCCGTCTTCGCCCTGCAGACCGCCCCCAAGAAGAAGAAGAGCCTGCCCGCAAACGGACCTCGGGATGTAGGTGCTCCTGACAGCACTGCCTCGGGACCCGCACCTGCCGACGAGGCGCCCTCCACTCTCGCATAGGGAAGCACTCCTGGCGCCCCTCTCAGGACGGGCTCGGGGGCTATCCTCTGGAGTGCCTCTGCTCTGACCAGTGTCACGAGGGAGGTGTTCGGGCACCACCTGCAGGCGTGTCTCGACAAGCGTTTTTGTGAGCCCAGCATGAGCCACACAGCGCTGGGGGCTCAGGACTTCATCGACCAAGTTAGCGAGGAACTTCAGTACGCAAGGCTCATACGCGGTGGGCGCAACCACACGGCACCAAGCTCACCTACCCGCAACCCAAGCTACCAATTCTGCGTCTGCGTCGACATCGCAGGCCTCAACCGAGCCGCTTCTCTAGAGCCCTTCTGGCCGATGGCTGTCGGCTGGAGGAGGACTCTCCCCTGTAGTTACGTCCGCACGCTCTTCGGCTTCCGCAACGCAGCTGCCATGTTCCAGTACCTCGTGCGACAGGCTTTGGGGGCTCAGGAGGCTCAGTAGTAGGCGGTCCTGACGGAGCAGGAGCAGGACCCCCGTGAGCACTGAGGGCCTCCGGATCCCCTGGGCCTCAGGAGCCCGGCGATCCTCAGGAGCGACCCGCATGACTCGCGTCTTCAGCTACCCCAACTCTTCTCCGACAACAAGTATCAGGTGATGTCTCAGGTATTCAATCGAGGGCGCCCCCCGGGCTGCGTCATCCTCGAGCTGTCGGGGCTCACCCCCACAGCTATCTCTTTTGGGCATAAATCAAGGCTAGTTGTTTCTCCCTACTTGCATTATCTATATGCTTGGCGTCCTCACCACCACTAAGGTCATGAGCCCTTGCGAGCCCGCCTGCGACCGCCCCATGATTAAGGACTGGCACGGCGTCTGTGCTCGGGTTCGTCCCTGAAGCGTCGCTAAATCCAAGGGCTGAGCTCTGTCTCGCGAGCCATTCCCGTGACGTCACCTCCCGTGGTCCTTGGTGCCTTGTTCTCGCATGGGCTAATCGTGGATGGGTAAGTGGGATCTCGTGGAAGGTGCCTCACTCATGCGGGAACCGCGCGCCGGTTGTCTTTCTTTTGGACTGTTGTATGAGAAGACTTGGCACGGCGTCTGTGCTCGGGTCCGTCCCTGCAGCGTTGATAAATCTAGCGGCTGAGCTCTGTCTTATGGGCTGGTCCCGCTAATGTCACCTCCTGGGGTCGTGGGTGCTGTGGCCTTCTCAGGCGCTGCCCTCTAGAGATGCACTCGGCGCAGGTCGACACAACGCATCTCTTTTCACATTTTGCAGAAGAAGACTTAGGCGCTACCCGCCTCAGGGTAGGGTCTCGTGGGTGATGCGTAAGCTCACGAGAACTTCCTCAGAGTCGTTCAGCTTGTCCTGAGGAGGGTCCATATACACCTTGGCTATCCTTCCGTGCAAGCCACGTGTCAGGACGGGGCTGTACACGCCCCGGAGTCTCTCCCGGTGGGAGGCTCCCTCCCACGGTCCAGTGGAAGTACCATGCTCCTGACACGTCCCCAACGTATCTATAATTTTTGATTGTTCCATGCTATTATTTACGAAGTCCTGGATGTTTAATGGGCTTTATCATTCACTTTTATATCATTTTTGGGACTAACCTACTAACCCAAAGGCCTAGTCCAGATTGCTGTTTTTTGCCTATTTCAGGGTTTTGCAAAAAAGAATATCGAACGGAGTCCAAATGGAATGAAACCTTCGCGAGAGATATTTTTGGAGAAAATCACGCACGGGAAACTTCAGGACCAAGTCAGGGGACAGACGGGCTGCCCTCGAGGGCGAGGGGCGCGCCCCCTTCCCAGGGCGTGCCCCCTGCCTCGAGGCTCCCTCGTGTGGCCCCCGGTGCCCTCCGTCTTCCTATATATATCCACGTACCCCAGAAACTCCATACACAGAGAGAAAACCCTAATTCCACCGCCGTAGCTTCTGTTCCCATGGAGATCCCATCTTGGAGCCTGTTTCGGAGCTCCACCGGAGGGGGATCCACCACGGAGGCCTTCACCATCATCATCATCGCCCTCACCATGAGTTGTGAGTAGTTTACCACAGACCTTCATTTCCATAGCTAGTATCTAGATGGCTTCTTCTCTCTCTCTGGATCTCAATACAAAGTTCTCCTCGGTCTTCGAGGAGATCTATTCGATGTAATCTCTTTTTGCGGTGTGTTTGTTAAGATCCGATGAATTGTGAGTTTATGATCAAGGTTATCTATGAAAGATATTTGGTTCTTCTCTGAACTTTTTATGTGTGCTCATAATATCCTTGCAAGTCTCTTCGAATTATCGGTTTGGTTTGGCCTATTAGATCTATAGTTCCTGCAATGGGAGAAGTGCTTGGCTTTGGGTCCAATCTTGTGGTGTCCTTTCCCAGTGACAGTAGGGGCAGCAATGCACGTATTGTATTGTTGCCATCGAGGATAAAAAGATGGGGTTTACATCATATTTCTTGAGTTTATCCCTCTACATCATGTCATCTTGCTTAAGGCGTTACTCTGTTCGTATGAACTCAATACACTAGATGCATGCTGGATAGAGGTCGATGTGTGGTGTAATAGTAGTAGCTGCAGGCAGGAGTCGGTCTACTTGTCTCGGACGTGATGCCTATATACAATGATCATGCCTAGATAATCTCATAATTATTCACTTTTCTATCAATTGCTCGACAGTAGTTTGTTTACCCGCCGTCGAATATCTCTATCATGAGAGAAGCCACTAGAGAAAACTATGCCCCCCGGTCTATTCTCAACATATCAATCTACATCTACTTTACTTTTACCGCTTTTATTTGCTGTTTTATTAAACCAAAAATACCAAAAATATAAACTTTCATCTTTATCAGATCTCACTCTCGTAAGTGACCGTAAAGGGATTGACAACCCCTTATCGCGTTGGTTGCGAAGTTCTTATTTGTTGGTGCAGGTGCGAGGGACTCGCGCGTGGTCTCCTACTGGATTGATACCTTGGTTCTCAAAAACTGAGGGAAATACTTACGCTACTGTGCTGCATCTCCCTTTCCTCTTCGAGGGAATACAACGCAAGCTCAAGAGGTAGCAAGAAGAATTTCTGGCGCTGTTGCCAGGGAGGCTTACGCAAAAGTCATATACCAAGTACCTATCACAAACCCTTATCCTTCGCATTACATTTATTTGCCTCTCGTTTTCCTCTCCCCCACTTCACCCTTGCCATTTTATTTGCCCTTCTTCCGCCATGTGTTTATCAGTCGCTTGCTTCTTGTTCGCTTGTGTATATTAGATTGCTTGCTTGTCATCATGTCTAGCACACCTATCATTATCACCACTCCTGAGAGTGATGTCCCCATCTTTAAACAAAGGGAGGAAGAAAACTTAAAAGATGCCTGGTATAGAATTTGCAATGCTCGAAATAGATCTAATAGGAGGCTTTCCACTTCCTTGCTTCTTCGCAATTTCTATGTTGGCGTAACTCCGTGGAATAGATTTATCTTAGATACCATTATCGGAGGGAATTTCTTGGGTAGCCACACTATTGATTCTTATAAAGCTATGACTGAATTATTTGGCTCACCACCTCTTATGGTTAATGGGACCGTTTTAACTTTGGAGCATGTTATGCGAAGGTTAGAAATCATTGAAAACAAAGTTGCTACGGTGGAATTGGTAGAAAACTTGGATAGAAAAATTCATAATGAAATCACCCAATATGGATCCAAGGTAGGAGTTGTTCTGAAAAATCTTAAGGAAAAAGAGCCCATAGTTAAAGAAAAGCTAGATCAGGATTCTACTAGAATCAATAAGCTTGAGGATGTTATCACTAATGTGGGTTCCACTCTTTCCGCTATAAAAACTACTCCAAATACCTCCACTAAATTATCTAAGTTCATGTATGTCCCTAAAGACAAGGGTGAAACTTCGAGACTTGCGGATCTCAAATCCATAAGTGTTCACCCTAATTTTCTTACTTTTGCAAGAGACCCTTTTGACACCTTAGAATTTCTTGATTTCTTGCCCAAGAGTTTGATTATTCATAGGGACAAAGAAGTGCCCAAAAATCACAAGTGCTTATTTAAAGAATTGCCTTCCAAAGATGGCAATACCTAGATCTATCTTGTATCGTGCCTAGCTAGGGGCGTAAAACGATAGCGCTTGTTGGGAGGCAACCCAATTTTTTGTTTTTTTGTTTTTGTTGATGTTAGGGAATAAATATTTCATCTAGCCTCTGATTAGATGTGGTTTCATCTTTTGTTTAGTGTTTGTGCCAAGTAGAACCTTTGGGAAGTCTTGTGTGAAGTTTATATGATCTTGCTGTGAAAAACAGAATCGTTAGCGCTTGCTAAAGTAGTCGTGGGATTTTACTGGAGCGTGCTTTTTAGTTGATTCTTTTTGCTGCTGATTGGTAGACAAATTTCACGAATTTAACAATTTAGTTTAAAGTTTTTGGAGTTGCAGAAGTAGGCGAACCCTGCATATTACTACAGACTGTTCTGTCTTTGACAGATTCTGTTTTCCGTGTGTTGTTTGCTTATTCCGATGCATCTATGAGTAATATTGGAGGATATGAACCATAGAGAAGTTGGAGCACAGTAGGTTTAACACCAGTATAAACAAAGAATGAATTCATTGCTGTACCTTTGAGTAGTGGTTTGCTTTCGTATACTAACGGAGCTCACGAGAATTTTTGTCTAAGTTTTGTGTTGTGAAGTTTTCAAGTTTTGAGTATTGCTTTGATGGACTATGTAACAAGGAGTAGCAAAATCCTAAGCTTGGGGATGCCCATGGCACCCCAAGTAAATTCAAGATAATAAAAAATCTAAGCTTGGGGATGCCCCGGAAGAGCACCCCCTCTTTCGTCTTCATTCATCGGTAACTATACTTGGAGCTATATTTTTATTCGCAACATGATATGTGTTTTGCTTGGAGCGTCTTGTATAATTTGAGTCTTTGCTTGTTAGTTTGCCATAATCATCCTTGCTGGACACACCTATTTGAGAGAGTTAAACATGGCCTAGAAATTATTAGAACACTCTATGTGCTTCACTTATATCTTTTGAGTTGAATAGTTTTTGCTCTAGCGCTTCACTTATATCTTTTAGAGCACGGTGGTGGTAATATTTCCTAGAAATTGTTAAACTCTCATGCTTCACTTAGATCTATTTGAGAGTCTATTAAAACAGCATGGTAATGTGTTTAGGCTAAAGGAACTAGTCTTCACATGATAAACATCCAATGTCAATGTAGTAATTTTTTTCACACAAAGTGCATTGAATAGAATGAGATGTTGGATGCTTGATTATTGTTTTGAGACATGAGGATAGCGATATTAGAGTCATGCTAGTGGAGTTGTTATGAAATTGAGAAATACTTGTGTTAAGGTTAGTGATTCCCGTATCATGCACGTATGGTGAACCGCTATGTGACGAAGTTAGAGCATGAGGTATTTGTAGAGTGCCAACCTTTGTGTGGAGGTCCGGGGCGCGCGATGGTTAACTCCTACCAACCTCCCCCTAGGAGCATGCATTGATTGCTTTGTTTTGATGACTCGTAGATTTTTGCAATAAGTATATGAGTTCTTATGACTAATGTTGAGTCCATGGATTATACGCACTCTCACCCTTCCACAATTGCTAGCCTCTCTTGTACCGCGCAACTTTCGCCGGTGCCATAAACCCACTATATATCCTTCCTCAAAACATCCATCATATTGTTCCTCAAAACAGCCACCATACCTACCTATCATGGCGTTTCCATAGCTATTCCGAGATATATTGCCATGCAACTTTCCACCGTTCCGTCCATATGACACGCATCATATTGTCATATTGCCATGAATGATCATGTAGTTGACATCGTATTTGTGGCAAAGCCACCATGCATAACTTCATACATGTCACGCTTGTTTCGTTGCACATACCGGTACACCACCGGAGGCATTCATATAGAGTTATACTTTGTTGTTGTAGTATCGAGTTGTAATATCGAGTTGTAATGAAAGTGTGATGATCATCATTATTAGAGCATTGTCCCATGGGAGGAAAGGCTGAATCTATAAAGCCCCTCCGCAAAAAAAAAAAAAGGCTTAAGAAAAAAAGAAAGGCCCAAAAAAAGAAAAAACAGGAAAAATAAAAAATAAAAGAAAGAGGGACAATTGCTACTATCTTTTTCCACACTTGTGCTTCAAAGTAGCACGATGTTCTTCATTGTAGAGAGTCTCATGTTTAGTCACTTTCATATACTAGTGGGGATTTTCATTATAGAACTTGGCTTGTATATTCCAACAAAAGGCTTCCTCAAATGCCCTAGGTCTTCGTGAGCAAGCAAGTTGGATGCACACCCACTAGTTTCTTATGTTGAGCTTTCATTCATATTTAGCTCTAGTGCATCCGTTGCATGGCAATCCCTACTCACTCACATTGATATCTATTGATGGGCATCTCTATAGCCCGTTGATACGCCTAGTCGATGTGAGACTATCTCCCTCCTTTTTGTCTTCTCCACAACCATCTCTATTCCACCCATAGTGCTATATCCATCACTACTAGGAAAAGGCCTACTAATGGCGCACCAGTTTTGGCCATTAATGGCGCACTACTGGTACGCCATTAGTGCCACGCCATTAGTATTTTTTACTAATGGCGCACCACAGGTGCGCCATTAGTATAGGCCACGGTGCGCCATTAGTATGGCTCCCAGGGGGCCATATATACCCAGGTGCTTTGGCATACTAATAGCACACTACATAGAAGTGCGCCATTAGTAATTTTTTTCAATTTTTTTTTCTTTTCTTTTTCTTTTTTTCCTTAATCTCATGTCATTATGGTACATAGAAGTGCGCCATTAGTAATTTTTTTCAATTTTTTTTTTGAATGTTTTTTCTTTTTTTCCTGAATCTCATGTCATTATGGTTTAATCTGGGGTCAATTTGCTTAATCTCAAGTCAAATAGCACTCTGTGGTCAAACTTCCCATAAGGTCACCCATCCTCACACTACTCCAGCCCGGGCACGCTTAACTTCATAGTTCTATCCAACCCCAGCACCAGCTCACTTCAAAGGCACTTGTTGATATATCTATCATATCAATCCTATTAACCCTTCTTGATGTCTAGCAGTTTGTTAATGTTCATGAGTATGATGAAATTTTGAAAATATATTTCAAACTTCCCGGTCATATTACGTATCATATTTTGGAAAACAAATACAAATATTTTTTTTCGAAACCAATTTTTTTCTGTTACTAGTAAGTTTGAATTTTTTTGAATTATTTTGCCTCTAGATCTTAAAAGCCCCGTAACTTTTTTTCTGTTTGGTTTTTGAAAATGTTTAACGGGCCGTTAAATTCGGATGTAACTTTTCGAGTAGATGATTTTTCATATAAAATACTTTTTAATGCAAGTTCGTATGCAAAAGTTATGCTCGTTTTACTAAATTCCAGAGATATTTTGCAAATAAAGTCAAAATTCATATTTGTAAATTTTCCCAACAAGTAGACCACATATCACAGGGGAAACTTATTTTCTTTTATTTTTTGACA
>LR738714.1:554156940-554170618 GCA_902687465.1 Secale cereale
AAAAATTGTTACTAATGGCGCACCGTTGATGTGGTGCGCCATTAGTATTTGGACACTAATGATGCACCAACACATGCGCATGTCTGGTGCGCCATTAGTAACAATCCCATCTATAGCCCTTTTCCTAGTAGTGCATGGCTCACGCTCATGTATTGCGTGAAAGTTGAAAGGTTTGAAAAGATAGAGTATGAAAACAAATGCTTGGCTGAAATCGGGGTTGTGCATGATATGAATATTTTGTGTGATGAAGAGGGAGCATGGCCAGACTATATGATTTTGTAGGGATAACTTTCTTTAGCCATGGTATTTTGAGAAGACATGATTGCTTTGTTAGTATTGCTTGAAGTATTGTTATTTCTTATGTCAATCTAGACTTTTATCTTGAATCTTTCAGATCTGAACATTCATGCCACAATTAAGAGAATTACATTGAAAAACTATATTGGTTAGCATTCCACATCAAAAATTCTTTCTTTATCATTTACCTACTCGAGGACGAGCATGAATTAAGCTTGGGGATGCTTGATATGTCTCCAACATATCTATAATTTTCTAATGTTCCATGCTATTATTTATGAAGTCTTGGATGTTTAATGGGCTTTATCATTCACTTTTATATCATTTTTGGGACTAACCTACTAACCCAAAGGCCAGTCCAGATTGCTGTTTTTTTTGCCTATTTCAGGGTTTTGCAGAAAAGAATATCAAACGGAGTCCAAACGGAATGAAACCTTCGCGAGAGATATTTTTGGAGAAAATCACGCACGGGAAACTTCAGGACCAAGTCAGGGCACAGAGGGGCTGCCCTCGAGGGTGGGGGGCGCGCCCCTGCCTCGATGCTCCCTTGTGTGGCCCCTGGTGCCCTCCTTCTTCCTATATATATATCCACGTACCCCAGAAACTCCATACACACAGAGAAAACCCTAATTTCACCGCCGTAGCTTCTGTGCCCGTGGAGATCCCATCTTGGAGCCTATTCCGGAGCTCCACCGGAGGGGGATCCATCACGGAGGCCTTCACCATCATCATCATCGCCCTCACCATGAGTTGTGAGTAGTTTACCACTGACCTTCGGGTCCATTGCTAGTATCTAGATGGCTTCTTCTCTCTCTCTCTGGATCTCAATACAAAGTTCTCCTCGGTCTTCGAGGAGAACTATTCGATGTAATCTCTTTTTTCGGTGTGTTTGTCGAGATCCGATGAATTGTGAGTTTATGATCAAGGTTATCTATGAAAGATATTTGGTTCTTCTCTAAACTTTTTATGTGTGCTCATAATATCCTTGCAAGTCTCTTCGAATTATCGATTTGGTTTGGCCTACTAGATCTATAGTTCTTGCAATGGGAGAAGTGCTTGGCTTTGGGTTCAATCTTGCGGTGTCCTTTCCCAGTGACAGTAGGGACAGCAAGGCACATATTGTATTGTTGCAATCGAGGATAAAAAGATGGGGTTTACATCATATTGCTTGAGTTTATCCCTCTACATCATGTCATCTTGCTTATGGCGTTACTCTGTTCGTATGAACTCAATACACTAGATGCATGCTGGATAACGGTCGATGTGTGGAGTAATAGTAGTAGATGCAGGCAGGAGTCGGTCTACTTGTCTCAGACGTGATGCCCATATACAATGATCATGCCTAGATAGTCTCATAATTATT
Organism: Secale cereale; assembly: GCA_902687465.1. Taxonomy (NCBI): domain Eukaryota; kingdom Viridiplantae; phylum Streptophyta; class Magnoliopsida; order Poales; family Poaceae; genus Secale; species Secale cereale. Next base: position 554,158,601 of record LR738714.1, read on the forward strand.
CGCTTTTCTATCAATTGCTCAACAGTAATTTGTTTACCCGCCATAGAATATCGCTATCATGAGAGAAGCCACTAGAGAAAACTATGGCCCCCGAGTCTATTCTCAACATATCAATCTACATCTACTTTACTTTTACCGCTTTTATTTGCTGTTTTATTAAACCAAAAATAACAAAAGTATAAACTATCATCTCTATCAGATCTCACTCTCGTAAGTGACCGTAAAGGGATTGACAACCCCTTACCGCGTTGGTTGCGAAGTTCTTATTTGTTTGTGCAGGTGCGAGGGACTCACGCGTGGTCTCCCACTGGATTGATACCTTGGTTCTCAAAAACTGAGGGAAATACTTACGCTACTGTGCTGCATCTCCCTTTCCTCTTCGAGGGAATACAACGCAAGCTCAAGAGGTAGCAGCTCCACGCTGGCAGAACCAACCGAGGAGCGGTTTTGCCCACGAACCAGTGGAAGCACCAAGCTCCGTACTGGCCGCTACGACCGAGGCGCGGTTATGCCCACACTCCGCGCAAGTGTGGTAGCTCTATGCTCCGCGCTAGTTATAAACAACTGAGGGCGGCCCCCAGCGGTCGCACCAATCTCAGGGAGCTTTTCAGCTCATGACTTTCACAACTTCTCCTTGGATGGGTGTCACGAGGGGGGCTAGGCACGGGGCTATGCTCAGGTCACGCCTGGCAGACGCCACCTTACCAGGTGCCCAGACACCTGGCTTTCTCACGCCCCCATACTAGGCAAAGGCTCGTGAGCAAGGTATGGTGCTCGTTCTCCCTCATGAGAGCCGTTCGCACATCAAGGGGGACCCCTGGGCATCACGACCCAGGGACCTCACTAGTCACGTAGCCCCTCACTCCTTGAGCCAGGTGCTCAACAGCGGTCGAGGTATGCGCGGGGCTGGGCTCTGCCAACGCAGAATGCAAACGGGATCGCTTGAGCGTTAAGGGGGACCCCTGGGCATCGTGACCCAGGGGCCTTACTAGCCAGGTAGCCCCTCATTCCTTGAGCCTAGTTATTACGATAACCCTGGTAACATGGAGGGCTGAATGGCGATCGAGGTATGCGCGGGGTTGGGCCCTGCCGATGCAGAGCACCTAAGCAAACATGAAAGGAAGCAAGCACATAAATCACCAAGTTCAAGTCTAGTTATTACAATAACATCAAGTTCTCCAAATTCAAGCGAGTCCTTATGCCTCCCCGAGGCACTTGCATTTCTCTCATCCTGACAGGGAACAGGCTAGGCGTCGCCGAGCGTGCCATCACCAGCTTCCGCCTCTTTGGCCGCGGCAGCATCGACCAGGAGGAACGCCTCCACCAGCCCCTTGACCTTCTCCCCCAGGGCCTCGGCAGCCGCGCCCTCTACGCTCGCGGTCACGGTCTCGGACAGCGAGGCCAGGTCAAGGGTGGGGTCACGGAGACAGAGGTGGCCACACACCCGCGTCAGGGCCAAGGTAAGGAGCGTACGACTCTCGATGTCTGCTAACTGGCCTATCGCAACAGTAACCTCACGCAGGGACTTCACGAGCGCGGCAAGGAGCCCGGCGGAGCCATCCTCCGGGGTGGCCAACGGCTTCTCGAACCCTTCCTCGTAGGCAATTTGCAGCGCCGTTCGGGCCTCGAGCTCGAAGGCGGCGAGGGCCTCGCGACCCACTGCTGCCGAAGCCGCGAGGGCGTCCTCCTTGTCGCGTGCAGCTTGGGTCGCCTTGGCCTGCTCGGCCTCAGCCTTCAACTTCTCCAGGCTCACGCGATCAACGCGTTGCTCCTGCTGCAGCCGAGACGCCTCAGCCCTCTAGGCCTCGAGCTCCTTCTCCAACCTTTCGAGCTCCAGGGCACGCCTGGTGCCTTCCTCGCGAAGGGCCTTCAGCTTGCTCTCCACCACATGGCAGCGCTTCTCAGAGGATGCTGCGTCGGCTCGCGCAGCGTTGCGTGCCCGCGTGGCTGCCGCGGCCTCCTCCTGACCCTTGGCGGCGGCCGCTGAGGGTCCCCTGGCCTTGCGCGTGGCATCGCGACCCGGCATACCAGCGGTGGCCTAGGCACCTCAAGGGGCGGGTCCCGAGAGCGCAGAGTCTCGCCTCGTGGGGAATGCGGCAGGCGCGGCCCCGCGGCCATCAGCAGTTGGCAGGACAGGGCGCGATCAAGCGGCACTACCGCCCGATCGCAAGGGATCACCAAGATAAGTGTTCAACGCCCACATTCACTCGCGTACCTATGCCTCCACCCACCGTAATTGTGAATTCGCTGGAGCACGAAGGCCCCTCTCGCCTGCTCTCGCTGTCGCTACCTGCACGCCAAGGGGGACCTCGCGAGCATCGCGCCCTGGGGGCTCTTACCGGACCCTGGGTCACTCACCTCCTGGCCTTGACCACGGCATCGCGACCTAGCATACCTGCGATTGTTGAAGCCTGCCTAGGGACTGGGTCTCGCAGGCGTAGGGCCCTATGCTACCGCCAGGACAGAGGAAAGGGAAAATCTTGCTCTAGCGAAGGATCTCATGAGAAACATAAGTTCACGACATCGGATGACAGAAAGAGTGTCGCAAAAGATTTACATTCCCTCATGGGGCCATCCATGGTTGCCTCGCAGGGACCGAGCAAAAGAAGGCCGCTCCCGAAGGGATACGGCCCTGGCTCCTTCAGCGGTGACGGCAGCTGGAGGACGCTGCTCCCCTCCGGCAGCGAGAGCGGTGACTCGGCGGCTCGTAGCTCTCGTCAGAGCTCGAGGCCGTCTCAGGAGAAGCATAGCTGCTGTTGGAGGAGTCGGAGGAAAAGCCGACGGCGAATGCTTCGCCCCATGCCTCGTCGCCCTGGCAGCATGGGAAATGGTCGCTGGCGGGCCCATCCTCCACGCTGCACGCCAGCCGTCGGCCGTCCTCCCCAAAGACCTTGAAGGTCAACATGGCCAGCCCATCCAGCGTGAAGTGCCTCCCGGCAGGGGCGTAGGCGCGGCGCACCATGCCCCAACCCCAGGTCATGTAGACCCTGTCGGAGGAGATCACCTCCATGTCGGCATATGAAGGGGGAAGATGGCACCCTTCAAGCTGCAGCTGCATCATTACCCGTCCGCGAGCCGGGAGCACCTCCTTCAAGATTGGGGGAAAGGGGATCCAAGAGTGTTGGGGGGCTCCCGCCCACACGATAAACTCGCGGACGTCGTCTTCAGTGTGGGACGGCGATGGGAGGCATGAAATCACTCGCCTCTCCGGGCGGCTGATCGCACCACCCTCATCGCCGCCACCCGCGCATCGCATGCCTGTCGCCGGGGCACCCAGGCGAGGGGGGAATCCCGGCAGTACACGCGTGCACCACGTACATGCGTTCGCCTGCCTCAGTGGCACCCTTGGGGAGTCGCGACGCCTCTTCTTCGGTGGGACCTACTCGGGCTCCACCATCGGAGCCTTCCCTTTCTGTGCAGCTGAGAACCTACGTATCGGCGCCATGGAAAAACCCTCGATGAAGAAAGAGGAGCTGGAGTTTGATCTGCAACAGTCAAGTGAACGGGGATGGTGCTTAACCCCTGTTTATAGGCTGAGAAGATCAATCGCCGGCCACTCGCACACAACCATGATGACCCTGTCATCCGCGCCAGGGAGTTGTCAAGTTGCACGATTGCCAAGGCTGTGTGGGAAGCAGAGTCGCCCACGTCCCATCCAACCGTCACGGGCTAGCCTGGCCTACAGTCTTTTGGGGCCCGCGACGCTTTGTCCTCAACTAAGGCTTCACCCCGAAGCCAACTTTGCGCGCGCCTTGGGCCCGGGGGCTACTGTCTGCGTCCTAGGAACCAGGGTACCCAGACTTGCCTACCTGCTGGCCGTGACGCGCTCCTACTATGGCCTGGTACGACCCAACTGACCGAGCAGCTGCTCAAGACCCTCGCGAGGAGGCTAAGCCTCGCGAGGAGAACGACACCAAGACCCTCTCAGGAGCGGCCTCAGCTAGGCTGCTCCGAAGGGGCGGAGAACCCAAGGCCAAGCCTGCCTCAGGAGGAGGCAGTGACGCGAGCAGTGACGCACTGCGCTAGTGGGTGCCAGCGGCGCAGTTGCCGTTTTGGTACAAAGGAGACAACGCAGGCGCAGGTTCCCGAGGGGTAAGACAAAGTTTCACCTTTGGTGCAACAAGACCGAAGACCGCAAGAACGATAGGGAGGATGTCACCACCGAGCCCACCTCCGCGTCACCGTCTGATTTCTTTGCAGGCGAAGACCACTTTTGGCAGGATAGGATCATCCTTGTGTTCCCGCTCAAAACGGCCATTGTGGGATCCCTTCCCGCCTAAACATTTAGCACCAAAGAGGAAACTGGCACTCTGCGCCCGCTGGCGCCCGCCTGGCCTTGGTCGTCACTGCTCACGTCACGAGGACCTCGCGAGGTGTCCCTCACCTCGATATCTCTGATCCTCACGGCCGGGCTAGTGAGGCCGCCCCAGGGGATGCCTTGTGTCGTCCGCCTCGCGAGGCTTGGCCCCTCGCGAGGGTCTTGAGTGTTCTGTCGAAAATGCTGGGCCGTACCAGGCCAATTGATGAGCCACGCCCTGGGCCGCAGGCAGGCAAGTCTGGGTACCCCCATTCCTAGAATGTCGATATTAGCCCCCGGGCCCAAGGTGTGCTTGGGCTTGGCTTCGCGGCGAAGCCAAGTGTCAAGTGCGAAGCGCCATGGGCCCCATAAGCCTGCGTCCTTGACTGATGCGTGGCGATTGACGAGACGTTGGCGTCTACGCTCCCACGCTGCCTTGGCAACTGCACGGCTGACAAAAGGCAAGTGCGTGCCGCTGTGCCTTCATTGCTAGCCCTTGCCTTGCTCCAGATCCCCTTTCTTGTTCCTCTCCTCCGCAAATCTCCAGATCTTCGCCGCCTCTCTTCCAAGCTCGCACTGATGGCTTCCGGCAAGTCGAAGGCCACGGCTCCGCCTGCGTGGTACGAGCCAGTCTTGAGGGCGCCCACCATCTCGGAGACGAACCATGCCGCCTTGCTCCTGATGGCGGCGGAGGACACCAACGAGAAGGGGAAAACCGCTGCCCGAGCCGCCTCCGCCATGCCGGAGGACCCCAAAAGTATCTTCCACTACTAGGAAAAGGGCTATAGATGATATAGACACTAATGGCGCACCATGTATGTGGTGCGCCACTGCTATATAGGAGTGGCGCACCAAATATAGGTGCTCCATTACTATCATATTACTAATGGCGCACCTGGTGTGCGGTGCGCCATTAGTAGTTATGAAAAAAAATCGAAAAAAATGTTAATAGTGGCGCACCAGGGTATAGTGCGCCATTACTAGTTTAACTAGTAATGGCGCACTGCACCCACGGTGCGCCACTACTAACATTTTTTTTTCATTTTTTTCATAACTACTAATGGCGCATCGCACACCAGGTGCGCCATTACTATGTCAAACTTAGTAATGGCGCACCTATACAAAGTGCGCCATTACTAACTTTGACTAAGGTTTGACCAAGTCATACACATAGTAATGGCACACTTTGTAAAGGTGCGCCATTACTATGTCCAAATTTCACCAAATGCACCCCCTTGGACCGCCTTTTCATTTTTTTTAAAGAAAATGATGCAAATGTCAAAAAAATAAAAGAAAATAAGTTTCCCATGTGATATGTGGTCTAGTTATTGGGAAAATTTACAAATATGAATTTTGACTTTATTTGCAAAATCTCTTTGGAATTTAGTAAAACGGGCATAACTTTTTCATACGAACCCCGTTGAACATTTTCAAAATCTCAAAAAACCTAACAGAACGAAAGTTATGGGGCTTTTAAGATCTAGAGGGGGAAATATGAAAAAAAAATCAAACTTAGTAGTGGTGCACCATTTGCTAGGTGCGCCACTAGTAACAGAAATTTTTTTTTTGGAAATTTTTTTTGGAATTTTTTTTTGGAAATTGTTTTCAAAATATGATACATAATATGACCGGGAAGTTTGAAATATTTTTTCAAAATTTCATCACACTCTTGAACATTACCGGGAGGTTTAATAGGATTAACATGTTAGATATATCAACAAGTGCCTGTGAAGTGAGTTGGTGCTGGGGTTGGATAGAACTGCGAAGTTAAGCGTGCTCGGGCTGGAGTAGTGTGAGGACGGGTGACCTTCCAAGAAGTTTGACCATGCAGTGCGATTTGACTTGAGATTAAACATATTGACCCGAGATTAAGCCATAGTGACATGAGATTAAGAAGAAAAGGAAAAAAGTTCTGGGATTTTTTTTAAAAAATTATCAAAAAAAAATCTGAATTTTTTTTGAATTTTTTTAGTAATGGCGCACTTCTATGTGGTGCGCCACTACTAAGTCAGATAGTAATGACGCACCTCTAGGCATAGTAATGGCGCACCAGGTGGTGCGCCATTAGTGTCTGGGATACTAATGGCGCACGAGAGGTGTGCCATTAGTATTAATTACTAATGGCGTGGTAGTAGTGGCGCACCTGTAGTACGCCATTAATGGCCAAAATAGGTGCGCCACTAACAGGCCTTTTCCTAGTACTGTTCTATCCCTTCTTTATGAGCAGTATTGTTGTGGGGCTCGTCCCTCCTTTCTCCGACTTCTTTTTCGCCGTCCTCAGCCACTATAAGCTTCATGCCCTTCATCTTCATCCAAACTCCGTCCTTCTTCTGTCCATCTTCGCCTTCTACTGCGAGGCATTCGCGGGGGTGATGCCGTCCGTGGTGCTGCTTCGCCACTTCTTTTACCTCCGGATCAAGGAGGGCCATTGCTTAGGGTGTGCCAACCTTGTTGCAGCCAACGGGACCAATGCAATCTCGAGAACCGGGAAGAAGGCTGAGAACTTTAGGAACAAGTGGGTCTTTATGGACGCCAAGTGCGTCCATCCTCGGTTGGTGCGGCCGGCGGCGGCGCCCGAGCAGAGCGTTAGGTGGCTCAGCGCGAAACTCACCGATCCTCAGGCAGAGAAGGTGTTGGAGAAGATGACTGCGGACCTGAAGCCTGATGACCCCGAGGCGGCAAAGCTGCTGGGGGCCATTATTGTCAAGGAATTCTTGACATGCCATGTGGCTCCACTTCAGGCTCGCTCGCGCCCCTTGTGGACGCTCGGGGACGAGTCGGACAACCTCAGGCTGCGCTGCGACGCCCTGTCCGCCGATCAACTTGGGGCAGCTCTCCGCCTCCTGCTTGGGGTCGACCTGGGATATCCGCCTGCTTGTCATGTCCCCTTGTACCGCCGCTAGGACGGGGCGATGGTGGCGGCCTCCATGCCAAACTTTGACGCGCGCGGGCTCGTGCCTCCGGCGCCCCCTGAAGCTCAAGTGGCAGCCGCACCGGTGGAGGTGTCTTCAGGCGACCCCAGCGATGAAGACGACTCAGAGGCAACCGTGGAGGAGACTGGAGAGTCCTCCCCTCTTCGTAAGGCCGACCTCCTTCGCGCCTTGCCCGACGACGATGGCGATGACGACCACCCAGTGGAGGAGGTGCTGCCCCCGGCTGGAGCTGTCACGAGGTCCAAGCACACCCCCTCGAAGAAGCCGCCAGCTGGGGTCCCGATGAAGAGCCGGTTGGCGCTGATCCCCCGAGGTAGCACCTCAGCCTCGACTCTGCCAGGCGTTGTTGCTGTGCTGTCTGCTACGGCCCCGCCCGTCTTGGGGGCCTGCGTTCCTGTGGCGCAGTCTGCGGGGCCCTTGGGCTCCATGGTTCTGAAAAGGCTTTGGGGTTTTGTTGCCGTGGACTAATAAGTACCTTGGCCTGGATTTTTTCGTTCTTGATTCCGTTGTTGATTCACAACATCTTTCCCTATGTTGCTAGGTCAGCGCCGTCGATGAAGAGGACGAAGGAAGAGGCGACCGCACCGGAGGTCCAGAGGACCGGCTCAGCCTCGTCCTCCCTGGCACAGACGGGTGGTGGAGGAGCCTCTGCTTCTGCTGCATTGTCGCCACCGCAAGGCCCGGGGGACCTACCTCAAGTGGGGGTCACGGCCTTGGTCGAACAGGCTTCGGGGGCCCCCGCCTTCGGCTCTGTTGCTGGTGTTGTCAGGGCTCAAGAGGTCTTGGTTGCACCACCGTCCCCTATTGTGATCATGCCGCCAGCTCGCGGCCCTCCGGTCTCGCCCAACGTCCTGAAGGAGGCCCTTTCTGCACTGACGCAGCTCCAGGATGACCTTCATGGTGCCGACCGTCGCCTAGTGTCCGGGCGTCTGGAGATGGTTTTCGGCTGGCTGAGCTCCAACGCGTCCGTTCGGGAGGTACCGAGCCAAGTCTTGGCGGCCTCCGAAGAGGACAAGCGGGCCGCCGACCAGGCCGTAGCTGCTTGCGAGGCGGCACTAAAGGACGCTCGGGCCACCCTGGAGTGCCGCCAATCTATGGAGACCAAGCTGTGAGACTTGCGTGGGAAGTTCAATACGGACGAGGAGAGGATGAAGGCCCAAGAAGACGCTGTAGCGAGTTGCGACACCGAGCTGGAGCATCTGGCGAAGGAGCTGTCTGCGTAGTGCAATCTCCTGGAGGAGCTGAAGCGGGCGACGGAAGCGCAGGAGGCCCAGCTGGAAACCAAGGCAAAAGTTCTTGCCAAGGATCGTGTGGCCTTCAAGTCCCTCGAGGAGAGGTCTCGCCAGGCGCTGAGGCCGCTCTACGACAAGGGCTTGGAGAAACCTCTGGCGATGGATGATGAAGGCCCCGCCCAGCTGCTTCCTTATATTATCATGGCGGTTGAGGATGTCGTCCGCGAGATCAGTCCCCTGGCGGAGGAGGAAGCTCGCGTGCTTTCTTCTTCCGCCTTAACGCGCGTCCTTAGCCACCTGCACCTTCGCGACCCCAACGCCGACCTCGGGGTACTGCTTGAGCTCGTGGAGGCGGAGTGCTGCGAGGCCGCTGCTGAAGCCGTGAAGGAACATGTGGAGGCCCTGCTAACGAAGTTCCTCATTGTCAACTCTCCTCCTCCAGCCAACGGCGCCACTGATCCCTGGGCGAATATCGACTCCTCAGGGCACGGCGATGCCACTAGCGAGGAGGCGCTTCCTGGCGGTAGCGCCCTGGGCTGAGGGAAGGGCCTGCTGGTGACTGTCGGCGCTCCTCCTTATCTTTGTTCCCTGCAACATGTACGAGCCTCGTGGAGGTGTTAAAACTCATGTTCAACGTTTGAAGAACAATTTGGTTTGTAATACTTGCTAGTTATTCGAGCTTCCCTTCTGATTTATCATTCTACGTCGGCAGAGCTTGGCCCCGCGGATACCTCAGCCACCACTGGCTTGTCCAGGTCACCGGGCCAAGGCCAGGGAGTGAGGGGCTACGTGGCCAGATAGGCTCCTGAATCGCAATGCTCAGGAGTCCCCCTTGAGGTGCAAGCGGTCCCTAGGTAGGAAGTGCCAAGCAGGGCTTTGGTGTTCTGCGTCGACAGGGCCCGGCCCCGCGCGTACCTGAGCCATCGCTGGCTTTGACCAGAAACCAGGACAAGACCAGGGAGTGAGGGGCTACGGGACCAGTTAGGCCCTTGGGTCACGATGCCCAAGGGCCCCCCTTGACGTACGAACAACTGTAAGGGAAGAGAATGTTGGACTCAGGCCTTGATGTTCTACGTTGGCAGGGCCCGACCCCATGCGTACCTCAGCCGCCGCTGGCCTTGACCGGAAACCAGGACAAGGCCAGGGAGTGAGGGGCTACGGGACCAGTTAGGCCTTTGGGTCGCGATGCCCAAGGGTCCCCCTTGACGTATGAACAGACCCCATACTTGTCCACGTCGGGCTTGCGCTCGGGAGGGTTGCGCGTCGACCAGGCCCGGGGGACCTGGTGGGGGTGTACGCCAGGCGTGACCTGAACGCAGCCCCCGTGCCGAGCCCCCTCACGCTACCCTCCCGAGGGGAGCGCAGCACGGTGGGGCTGGTCACGGAGCTGAGGGCCTCCCTAAGGTTAACGTGGCCGTGAGGCCACCCGCAGTTGTTTATCACCAGCGCGGAGCATGGCGCTACTGTCCTTGCACGGGCATAGCCGCTCCTCGACTGTGTCGTCTGCCAGCGCAGAGCATGGTGCTTCCATTGGACCGTGGGAGGGGACTCCCTACCGCGGAGCCCCTCGGGCATATACAGCCCTGCCCGGACGCGTGGCTGGCACGATGGGGCTAGATGAGGTGTATCTGGGCACCCGTGAGCCAGCGCGGGACTCACGAGGCCCTACCTCAAGGCGGGTTGCGCCTGGTCTTGAATGAGAGCGCTTGAGGTGACCCTGCAAGATGGTTAGGCAACCTGCACCGGGTGAATCCTTCGAGGCCGCCATATGAGAAGGTCGGACACCAACGACCCCAGGAGGTGACATGAACGGAACCGGCCCGCCAGACAGAGGTAAGCCGTTGGATTTATCGATGCTGCAGGGACGGACCCGAGCACAGACGCCGTGCCGAGTCTTCTCATGTGGATGCCCTAAGAAAAGTCAAACGACGCGCGGCTCCTGCAACGGCGAGGCACAGTATCGTGCGCCCCAACTCACCTGCTAGCATCCAGCTAGAGCGTGGGCGAGGCACCAAGGGCCACGGGAGGTGATGTATACGGGGCTGGCCCGCGAGCCAGAGCTCAGCCGCTTGGATTTGGTGACGCTGCAGGGACGGACCCGAGCACAGACGCCGTGCCCACCCCCGATCACAAGACGGATGCAAGCAAGCTTGCGAGGGCGCAAGATGTTCATGGTATAGGAGTGACGACCAAATAGATGAGTGATCCAAATGCAGCTAACAAATGTAGTAATGCTAGCTTAGGTAAAATGCGAGGGAGGTACATGCCAAAAGGTCGGACCTGTGCGGCTTGGGGATGATGCAGCCCGAGGGGCGCCCCCAATAAGGCGACTTGAGAGCAGGGCCGGGCCCACAGTGCTGCAAAAGGTGCGGCCCGCACAGGGCCCAAAGTTCCGAGGGGCCCCATATTTTATATATATATGTTTTTTATATATATTTTTTATATATGATAGTAATAGTTAGCGCTACTGGGCCGAGCATCGAGCGAGAGCGACCAGGCCATCGAGCGCGATCGATCGTGGACTCATCCTACTAGATCGTTACGAGGGTACCCGCCTTCCAGCCGACGAGGCGTCGAGGCCGTCGCTACGTTATAAAAAAAAAGGAAAACAGAAAAAACTAGGTCGCTAGGGATCGGGATCGTGGCTATTCTACAGGAAAAGAATGTCTCGTCCGCTCCTCGCCCTCGTCCCCCGACGCCTGGAGCCCTTGACGTGGACTCCTCGTCCCTCGGTGGATCTGCCTCAGTCCCTGACTCCCTGGTCCTTAGATCGATCGAAATTCCGACTAAGCGACAGGCCGCTACCGTGGTGCTGCAGTTGCCTTCCTCGCCTCATATCTCAAATTTCAGATTTGTCGACATCGTCTCGTCGGATTGATGGCCTTCAGGTTCTTAGCTAGTCATTCTTTTCGATTACTTACCGTTCCTACTCCTAATTCCTAATTTTATAATTAATTATTGACAGGGAACGTTACATCATTAGATATTGGTTCTTACCTCCTCGGTTAAAGATCACAAGACCAAATATTAGGTGAGTTAGACGGTTCGTCTAATTGCCAAACATTGACGCATAATCTCCAATTGATATATGCCAATGATCTCTTTGTTGAGTTGAAGTTTCTTCAAAATTTCATGCCAAAAAATTATCGGACCTGTTGAAATTCTGAATATTTAAAGCACATGATTATTTTCCCAATGCAAGTATTGCATATAGAGTTATGTTGACAATTCTTATGGCAACTGCATCGGTAGAAAGAAGTTTTTCTAAATTGAAGCTATTGAAGTCCTATATGCGTACTACTATGACACAGCAAAGACTCAATGTTTTGGCCGCAATAGCACTTGAGAGTGAAGTGTTGGAGAAGATTGATTATGAGGGTATCATTGAAGATTTTATTTCAAAAAATACTACAAGAATGAGGATGTTCAAATAATTAGCAAACATGAGCTGGATAGGTATGACCTTTTTATATCTCCAATTGTTATCTAAGACATTACATTATATACATTATAATTTTTTCGCGAGATATATATATATATATATATATATATTTAT
>LR738714.1:554172765-554193845 GCA_902687465.1 Secale cereale
CGACTCTCCGGTCAATAACCAACAGCGGGATCTGGATACCCATGTTGGTTCCCACGTGTTCCTCGATGATCTTCATCGGATGAACCACTGTGTCAAGGATTCACTCAATCCTGTATGTTATTCCCTTTGTCTATCGGTACGGTACTTGCCCGAGATTCGATCGTCGGTATTCCCGATACCTTGTTCAATCTTGTCATGGCAAGTCTCTTTACTCGTTCCGTAATCCATCATCCCGTGACTAACTCCTTAGTCACCTTGAGCTCATTACGATGATGTCTTACCGAGTGGGCCTAGAGGTACCTCTCCGTCACACGGAGTGACAACATCCCAGTCTCGGTTCGTGCCAACTCAACAGACACCTTCGGAGATACCCATTGCGTACCTTTATAGTCACCCAGTTACGTTGTGACGCTTGGCACACCCAAAGTATTCCTACGGCATCCGGGAGTTGCACAACCTCATGGTCTAAGGAATAAATACTTGACACCGAAAAGCTTATGCATTACGAACTATACGATCTCGTGCTATGCTTAGGATTGGGTCTTGTCCATCACATCATTCTCCTAATGATGTGATCCCGTTATCACTGACATCCTATGTCCATGGTCAGGAAACCGTGACCATCTGTTGATCAACGAGCTGGTAACTAGAGGCTTACCAGGGACACATTGTGGTCTATATATTCACACATGTATCGCTGTTTCCGTATAATACAATTCAAGCATGAATAACATACCGTTATCATGAACAAGGAAATATAATAATAATACTTTTATTATTGCCTCTAGGGCATATTTCCAACAGTCTCCCACTTGCACTAGAGTCAATAATCTAGTTACATTGTGATGAATCGAACACCCATAGAGTTCTGGTGTTGATCATGTTTTGCCCGTGGAAGAGGTTTAGTCAACGGGTCTGCAACATTCAGATCCGTATGCACTTTACAAATATCTATGTCTCCATCTTGAACATAATTTCGGATGGAGTTGAAACGACGCTTGATGTGTTTGGTCTTCTTGTGAAACCTGGGCTCCTTGGTAATAGCAATAGCACCAGTGTTGTCACAGAAGAGAGTCATCGGGCTTGACGCGCTTGGAATGACTCCTAGGTTGGTGATGAACTCCTTCATCCAGACTCCTTCCTGCGCTGCTTCACAAGCAGCTATGTACTCCGCTTCACATGTGGAATGCGCCACGACGCTCTGCTTGCATCTGCACCAGCTGACTGCTCCACCATTCAAAATATACACGTATCCGGTTTGTGACTTCGAGTCATCCAGATCTGTGTCGAAGCTAGCATCGACGTAACCCTTTACGACGAGCTCTTCGTCACCTCCATAAACGAGAAACATATCCTTAGTCCTCTTCAGGTACTTTAGGATGTTCTTGACCGCTGTCCAGTGTTCCATACCGGGATCACTTTGGTACCTCCCTACCAAACTTATGGCAAGGTTCACATCAGGTCTGGTACACAGCATGGCATACATGATAGAACCTATGGCTGAGGCATAGGGAATGACACTCATCTTTTCTCTATCTTCTGCCGTGGTCGGCGACTGAGCCTTGCTCAATCTCATACCTTGCAAAACAGGCAAGAACCCCTTCTTGGACTGATCCATATTGAACTTCTTCAATATCTTGTCAAGGTATGTACTTTGTGAAAGACCGATGAGGTGTCTTGATCTATCTCTATAGATTTTGATGCCTAATATGTAAGCTGCTTCTCCAAGGTCCTTCATTGAAAAACTCTTATTCAAGTAGGCCTTTACACTTTCCAAGAATTCTATATCATTTCCCATCAGCAATATGTCATCCACATATAATATGAGAAATGCTACAGAGCTCCCACTCACTTTCTTGTAGATACAGGCTTCTCCATAAGTCTGTATAAAGCCAAACGCTTTGATCACATCATTAAAGCGAATATTCCAACTCCGAGATGCTTGCACCAGCCCGTAAATCGAGCGCTGGAGCTTGCACACCTTGTTAGCATTCTATGGATCGACAAAACCTTCCGGCTGCATCATATACAACTCTTCCTTGAGGAAGCCATTAAGGAATGCTGTTTTGACGTCCATTTGCCATATCTCATAATCATAGAATGCGGCAATAGCTAACATGATTCTGACTGACTTCAGCATCGCTACGGGAGAGAAAGTCTCGTCGTAGTCAATCCCTTGAACTTGTCGATAACCCTTAGCGACAAGCCGAGCCTTATAGATGGTCACATTACCATCCGCGTCTGTCTTCTTCTTAAATATCCATTTATTTTCTATGGCGTGCCTATCATCAGGCAAGTCCACCAAAGTCCATACTTTATTTTCATACATGGATTATATCTCGGATTTCATGGCTCCAAGCCATTTATTGGAATCCGGGCCCGCCATAGCTTCTTCATAGTTCGAAGGTTCACCGTTGTCTAACAACATGATTTCCATGACAGGGTTGCCGTACCACTCTGGTGCGGAACGTGCCCTTGTGGACCTTCGAAGTTCAGTAGTAACTTGATCTGTTTCTTCATGATCATCATCATTAACTTCCTCCCTTGTCGGTGCAGGCACCTCAGGAACAATTTCCTGCGCTGCGCTACTTTTCGGTTCAGGAGGGGTGACTGTCACCTCATCAAGTTCTACTTTCCTCCCACTCACTTCTTTCAAGAGAAACTCTTTCTCCAGAAAGGATCCATTCTTGGCAACAAAGACTTTGCCTTCGGATCTGTGGTAGAAGGTGTACCCAATCGTTTCCTTTGGGTATCCTATGAAGACGCATTTTTCCGATTTGGGTTCGAGCTTTTCAGGTTGAAGTTTCTTGACATAAGCATCGCAACCCCAAACTTTCAGAAACGACAGCTTCGGTTTCTTGCCAAACCAAAGTTCATACGGTGTCGTCTCAACAGATTTCGACGGAGCCCTATTTAAAGTGAATGTGGCAGTCTCTAAAGCATAACCCCAAAAAGATAGCGGTAAATCGGTGAGGGACATCATAGATCGCACCATGTCCAACAGAGTACGATTTCGACGTTCGGACACACCGTTACGTTGAGGTGTTCCGGGCGGTGTCAATTGTGGAACAATTCCACAGTTCCTAAGGTGCGTGCCAAATTCATGACTCAAATATTCACCCCCACGATCCGATCGTAGGAACTTTATTTTCTTGTCTCGTTGATTCTCAACCTCATTCTGAAATTCCTTGAACTTTTCAAAGGTCTCAGACTTGTGTTTCATGAAGTAGATATACCCATATCTACTCAAGTCATCTGTGAGGGTGAGAACATAACGATAGCCTCCGCGAGCCTCAACACTCATTGGACCGCACACATCGGTATGTATGATTTCCAATAAGTTGGTTGCTCGCTCCATTGTTTCGGAGAACGGAGTCTTGGTCATCTTGCCCAAGAGGCATGGTTTGCACGTGTCAAATGATTCATAATCAAGAGACTCCAGAAGTCCATCAGCATGAAGCTTCTTCATACGTTTGACACCAATATGACCAAGGCGGCAATGCCACAAGTATGTGGGACTATCATTGTCAACTTTACATCTTTTGGCATTCACACTATGAATATGTGTATCATCACGATCGAGATTCATCAAAAATAAACCATTGACCAGCGGGGCATGACCATAAAACATATCTCTCAAATAAATAGAACAACCATTATTCTCGGATTTAAATGAGTAGCCATCTCGCATAAGACGAGATCCAGATACAATGTTCATGCTCAAAGCTGGTACTAAATAACAATTATTAAGGTTTAAAACTAATCCCGAGGGTAGATGTAGAGGCAGCGTGCCGACGGCGATCACATCGACCTTGGAACCATTCCCGACGTGCATCGTCACCTCGTCCTTCGCCAGTCTCCGCTTATTCCGCAACTCCTGCTTAGAGTTACAAATATGAGCAACTGCACCGGTATCGAATACCCAGGAGCTACTACGAGCGTTGGTAAGGTATACATCAATAACATGTATATCACATATACATTTGACGTTGCCGGCCTTCTTGTCCGCTAAGTATTTGGGGCAGTTCCGCTTCCAGTGACCCGTTCCCTTGCAATAAAAGCACTCTGTCTCAGGCTTGGGTCCATACTTTGGCTTCTTCCCGGCAACAGGCTTACCGGGCGCGGCAACTCCCTTGCCGTCCTTCTTGAAGTTCTTCTTACCCTTGCCCTTCTTGAACTTAGTGGTTTTATTGACCATCAACACTTGATGTTCTTTCCTGATATCCACCTCTGCTGATTTCAGCATTGAATACACCTCGGGAATGGACTTCTCCATCCCCTGCATATTGAAGTTCAACACGAAGCTCTTGTAGCTTGGTGGGAGCGATTGGAGGATTCTGTCAACGACCGCTTCGTCTGGGAGATTCATTCCCTACTGAGACAAGCGGTTGTGCAACCCAGAAATCTTGAGGATGTGCTCACTGACAGAACTGTTTTCCTCCATCTTACAGCTGTAGAATGCGTTGGAGACGTCATATCTCTCGACTCGGGCATGAGCTTGGAAAACCATTTTCAGCTCTTGGAACATCTCATATGCCCCGTGGTGCTCAAAACGCTTTTGGAGCCCCGATTCTAAACTGTAAAGCATGCCGCACTGAACCAGGGAGTAATCATCACAACGCGACTGACAAGCGTTCATAACATCTTGGTTTGCCGGGGCGGGAGCGTCACCTAGCGGTGCATCTAGGACATAAGTTTTCTTGGCAGCTATGAGGATGATCCTCAGGTTACGGACCCAGTCCGTGTAGTTGCTACCATCGTCTTTCAGCTTGGATTTCTCTAGGAACGCGTTGAAGTTGAGGGTGACATGAGCGTGGGCCATTTGATCTACAAGACATATTGTAAAGAATTTAGACTAAGTTCATGATAATTAAGTTCATCTTATTCAAATTTTAATGAACTCCCACTCAGATTGACATCTCTCTAGTCATCTAAGTGATACATGATCCGAATCGACTAGCCCGTGTCCGATCATCACGTGAGACGGACTAGTCATCAACGGTGAACATCTTCATGTTGATCGTATCTTCTATACGACTCATGTTCGACCTTTCGGTCTTCCGTGTTCCGAGGCCATGTCTGTACATGCTAGGCTCGTCAAGTGAACCCTAAGTGTATTGCTTGTGTAAATCTGGCTTACACCCGTTGTATGCAAACGTTAGAGCCTATCACACCAGATCATCACGTGGTGCTTCGGAACAACGATCCTTAGCAATGGTGCACAGTTAGGGGGAACACAATTCTTGAAATTTTAGTGAGAGATCATCTTATTTACTACCGTCGTTCTAAGTAAACAAGATGCATAAACATGATAAACATCACATGCAATCATATAAAGTGACATGATATGTCCAATAGCATCTTGCTCCTTCGATCTCCATCTTCGGGGCACCATGATCATCTTTGTCACCGGCTCGACACCATGATCTCCATCATTGTGTCTTCATGAAGTCGTCACGCCAACTATTACTTCTACTACTATGGCTAACGTTTAGCAATAAAGTAAAGTAATTACATGGCGTTATTCAGTGACACGCAGGTCATACAATAATTAAGACAACTCCTATGGCTCCTGCCGGTTGTCAAATTCATCGACATGCAAGTCGTGATTCCCTATTACAAGAACATGATCAATCTCATACATCACATATATCATTCATCACATCTTCTTGGCCATACCACATCACATAGCACATGCTGCAAGAACAAGTTAGACGACCTCTAATTGTTGTTGCAAGTTTTACGTGGCTTCTATAGGTTTTCTAGCAAGAACGTTTCTTACCTACGCCAAAACCACAACGTGATTTGTCAATTTCTATTTACCCTTCATAAGGACCCTGTTCATCGAATCCGATCCGACTAAAGTGGGAGAGACAGACACCCGCCAGCCACCTTATGCATCTAGTGCATGTCTGTCGGTGGAACCAGTCTCACGTAAGCGTACGTGTAATGTCGGTCCGGGCCGCTTCATCCCACGATGCCGCCGAATCAAGATTAGACTAGTAACGGTAAGAAAATGAGCAAACTCAACGCCCACAACTACTTTGTGTTCTACTCGTGCAAGATGCTACGCAAAGACCTAGCTCAGATGCCACTGTTGGGGAACGTAGCAGAATTCAAAAAATTTCTATGCTTTCACCAAGATCAATCTAAGGAGTCATCTAGCAACGAGCATATTAGAGTGCATCTACATACCCTTTTGTAGATCGCGTGCGGAAGCGTTCGAAGGAACGTGGATTAAGTAGTCGTACTCTTCGTGTTCTTCGTCACCGATGATCCTAGCGCCGAACGGACGGCACCTCCGTGTTCAACACACATACGGTATAGAAACGTCACCTCCTTCTTGATCTAGCAAGGGGGGAGGAGAGGTCGTCGGAGATCCAGCAGCACGACGGCGTGGTGGTGGATGCAGCAGGAAATCCTGCAGGGCTTCGCCGGCGCCCTGCGGAGGAGTTGGAGGTGTGACGGGAGGGGGGAGAGGCGCCAGAGGCTTGGGTGCGGCTGCCCTCTCCCCCCCTCACTATATATAGGGGCCAGGGGGTGCCCCGGCCCTGGAGATCCAATCTCCAGGGTGGGGTGGCGGCCAGGGGGGAATCTTGCCCCCAAGGCATAGGGGCGCCCCCTCCCCCTAGGGTTTCAACCCTAGGCGCATGGAGGGGGGCCCATATGGGTGTGCCAGCCCACTAGGGGCTGGCCCCCTTCCCCTTGAGGCCTAGGGGCCCCACCGGGATGGGTCGCCCCACCCGGTGGACCCCCGGGACCCCTCCGGTGGTCCCGAGACACTCCCGGTGACCCCCGGAGTTCACCCGATGGCCGAAACTGGACTTCATATATATCATTCTTTACCTCCAAACTATTCCGGAACTCCTCTTCACGTCCGGGATCTCATTCGGGACTCCGAACAACATTCGGGTTTCCACGTGCATGTATCTCTACGACCCTAGCGTCACCGAACCTTAAGTGTGTAGACCCTACGGGTTCGGGAGACACGCAGACATGACAGAGACGACTCTCCGGTAAATAACCAACAGCGGGTTCTGGATACCCATGTTGGTTCACACGTGTTCCTCGATGATCTTCATCGGATGAACCACTGTGTCAAGGATTCACTCAATCCCGTATGTTATTCCCTTTGTCTATCGGTACGGTACTTGCCCGAGATTCGATCGTCGGTATTCCCGATACCTTGTTCAATCTCGTCATGGCAAGTCTCTTTACTCGTTCCGTAATCCATAATCCCGTGATTAACTCCTTAGTCACCTTGAGCTCATTATGATGATGTCTTACAGAGTGGGCCCAGAGGTACCTCTCCGTCACACGGAGTGACAACATCCCAGTCTCGATTCGTGCCAACTCAACAGACACCTTCGGAGATACCCGTTGCGTACCTTTATAGTCACCCAGTTACGTTGTGATGTTTGGCACACCCAAAGTATTCCTACGGCATCCGGGAGTTGCACAACCTCATGGTCTAAGGAATAAATACTTGACACCGAAAAGCTTATGCATTACGAACTATACGATCTCGTGCTATGCTCAGGATTGGGTCTTGTCCATCACATCATTCTCCTAATGATGTGATCCCGTTATCACTGACATCCTATGTCCATGGTCAGGAAACCGTGACCATCTGTTGATCAACGAGCTGGTAACTAGAAGCTTACCAGGGACACATTGTGGTCTATATATTCACACATGTATCGCTGTTTCCGTACAATACAATTCAAGCATGAATAACAAACCGTTATCATGAACAAGGAAATATAATAATAATACTTTTATTATTGCCTCTAGGGCATATTTCCAACACCTCACGCCTCGAGGCCTCTGGAGGGAAGTGTGTAGCGAAGCACTCCTCCACATGGTGCCCGGGCGCCTCCCTCGTGACATTGGCTAAGTCAGAGGCCCTCCAAAGGAGAGCCCCCGAGCCCAGCCTGAGGGGGGCACCGGGCGCACCTCCTATGCGAGAGAGGGAGGCGACCCCTCCCTTGGTGTAGGTCCCGAGGTGTTGCTGCCTGGTGCTGCATCCCCATGAGACTCCAGGGCAAGCAGCCGCTTCTTCTTCTTGGGGACGATCTCAGGTGGGTAGATGACGCTGTCGCTGTCTGGATCCTTGACTGCTGCCGCCTGGTAAGCGCGCTCGAGTGAGCATACTGTGTCCTTCTCTTCACAGGGGACGGTAATGATGCCGCCGCTTCCCGGCATCTTGAGGACGTTGTAGCCGTGGTGAGTTACTGGCCAGGGCGGGGTACCCGAGGATGGCGTTGTAAGGGAGATCGATGTGGGCAACATCAAAGTCGATGAGCTCAGTGTGGTAGTTGTCGCGCTTGCGAAAGGTGACAGGTAGGCGGACATGTCCTACGGGGGTGGTGGAGCCGTCAGTCACTCTAGAGAAGGGCTTGGTAGGCAGCAGCTGATCGTAGGGTACTTGGAGGCTGTCGAATGTCTCGATGGACAGGATGTTGATCCCCACGCCACCATCGATGAGGGTGTTGGTAACTTGGACGTTGCTGATGACGGGTGAACAAAGCATCGGGAGGGCTCTAGCCGTAGCCGTGCACTTGAGCTGGTCTGCTGAACTGAAGGTGGTGGGACATCTGGACCACCTAAGTGGGCGTGTAGCCTCGAGCTTGGGGAGAGCCGCGTTTACTTCACAAGCGAACTGCTTGAAGAGGCGCTGAGAAGCTGGGGCCTGTGCTCTGCCCAAGATGCATGCGATGGCACGTCGCTCCTGGAAGCGCCCAGCCCCCTCATCATGGTTGTCGTTTCTCCTTGGCGGTGGCAGAGGTGGAAGGCCGGCCCTGCCCTGAGGATGGTCCTCCCGAGGCTGGTCACTCCAGGCATCCTCGTGGGGCTGGCCGTGCCAACGGTCCTCCCGAGGCTGATCACGCCACTCCTACCGGGGGCCATGGTCGTCCGAGCGTCCCCCGGTCCGACTTCCGCCGCGGCCGTAGCCACAGTTGCCGCGCTCGGGGTGTTGGATGACGCGCCCTTCGTGGAGGTCCCCGAGCTCTTGACAGTCGTGAGTGTTGTGGCTGTGCACGTTGTGGAAGGTGCAAAATGCTCGGCCATTCTTGGGTGGTTCTGGGTAGTCCGGCCGCACTTCATCTCTAGTTCGGCTGCGAGCACTGCCGCTCCCTTGCGCTTTACGTCCTTGCTCTTGGCCTTCTTGTCTTCGGGTTCAGCAGTGGGGATCTCGACGAGGGAGAGGCACCCCTCCTCAGCTCTGGCGCACTTGGTTGCAAGGGTGAACAGCTCCAGGGAGGTGACAAATCTTCATGGATAGCGAGCTCCTCCTTCATCTTGACGTCACGAACGCCATCCGAGAACGCCGAAATGATGGCCTCGTCCGTGACCTTGGGGATCTTGACGCGGACACTGTTGAAGCATTGGATGAACTTCTGTACGGTTTCTCCTGGTTGTTGTTTGATACGCCGCAGGTTACCCGCAGCCGAGGGACGGTCTCGGGTGCCCTGGAAGTTGGCGATGAACCGCTCGCGCATCTCGCTCCAGGTGGAGATCGATCCCGCAGGCAGGTTCAAGAGCCACGAGTGCGCGCTGTCCTTGAGGGCCATGGGGAACCACTTCGCCATGATCTTCTCGTTGCCGCGGGACGCTTCGATGCTCATCTTGTAGAGCTGCAGGAACTCTGCAGGGTCGGGGGTGCCATTGTAGCATGGAGGCAGGTCGGGCTTGAACTTCCCATGCCATTTGACGTTGCGCAGATCGGGGGCGAGGGCCTTGCAGCCTGCTGTCGACACCGGGGCTTGTTGGGGAGGTGGAACTTGATCTTGTTCCTCGCGCGCCACCGCTGCGGGGGGCGCTCGGTCTCGACGCAGCGGTGGAGGGAGTGCGGGCGCTCCCCCACGGGGCCGCTGGATCTCTTGGCAGCTTCCTTCTTCATGCACTAGCGCCGCGCATGGGCGGTCATGCCGCGGGGCCACATGCCTTGGGTCTTGGATGACGCCATAACGCGGGGGTAGCGGTGGAGCTTCATGGGCCTCGTCGTCCGTATGGGAAGGCGGACGAGGCTGGGAGAGGGACGGCGCTGGAGAGCCCCCAGCGGCGGTGACGAGCTCGACGATGCGGTCAAGCCATTCTTCGTAGAAGTCGTCAAAGGGCGGTAGCGCAGGAGCTCGCGTGCCATGAGCAACGTAGCCTGGGTGTCCGCGGGTCCGCGACGAGCATGGGATGAAGAGACCATAGGAGTCAGTGACGGGGTAGCGTTGCATCCATCACGCCGCACAGAGGGGTGCAGAGATGATGCCTGCTGTTCATGCCGCGCCGGGCCAGTGGCGGCATTAGCGACAAGCCATGGAGAACGGCGGGGTGGTCTGCCGGCAGGAGCAGTCTGAGCGACGTGGGCAGCAAGGGCAGCCCGTCGCTCAGCACGGGCTCTACGAGCGTCGGCCATGGAACCGCTTGGGATGACGGAGCGTGGATCGACGGAAGGGAAGTTTCGGCGCACCCCTACCTGGCGCGCCAAATGCCGGATCTCGGGCTCCTAAAAAATCCTTAAGGTTTGAACTCTGGGGTGCGTATGAAGATATCTCCTTCCGTCCTAGCTCGTCTAACCACCCATCCCTAGGCCTTGCTCGCCAGATCCGAAGAACAAGGGACACAAAGTTTATACTGGTTTGGGCCACCGTTGTGGTGTAATACCCTAATCCAGTGTGGTGTGGTGGATTGCCTTGCAGGCTGATGAAGGACTAGTACATGAACGAACTGCATCCTGACAAGAGGGGTTCTTGTGCTTGGTTGAGTTTGTGGTGTGTGGCCTTCTATCTGATCAGCTCAATATGAGATAACCCCAATGGTGGTGGCTAGTCCTATTTATAGTGGCCCGGGTCCTCTTGCCAAATATTGAGCGAGAAGGGATCCGACGACGGCCATATTTGAAGGGGGACAACTAGTAAAAGCTATCCTGACAAAAGGTGGTCTTCGCCTGCCAAAGGCTCTCACTACAAAAAAATACACTTCCGTGATGATACGTGTTTGTCACAGTAGGTCACATTTTCTGTCATGCATGTACATCCATGACAATTTTATGACAGAATCAAGATAGTCATACCTGTGCTGTCGTAGAAGTGTTCCATGACATTACCAAAATTATCATCACAGAAGTGTCCACTTCGATGACGATAAATTGCGCGTCACAGACGTGCTTTCATCAAGGGTGACCGACATGTGGCATCCACTGTAACGGAATGCCGTTAACTATCGGGTACGGTTTTGGATCAGATAACCTATTAACAGCCCGGACCAATGGGGATTTTCCACGTGTAAAATTATGATTGGCTGACGGAAACAAGTGTCAGCTCCGCGTTGGCACAGGTGTCACTCATCCAATGGGCGAGATGCGCCTATGATATGTTGACACGTGGATCGGCCCAAAAGTGGCCCATAAAGTTTAAATGGGCCAGCCCAACTAAAGGCCCGCAAGATTTTGCGGACCATAATGGGCCGGCCCAACTAAAGGCCCACAAGATTTTGCGGACCATTATGGGCCGGCCCAGCTAAAGGCCCACAAGATTTTGCGGGCCATAATGGGCCGGCCCAGGTAAAGGCCCAAAAGATTTTTGCGGGCCATAATGGGCCGGCCCAGGTGAAGGCCCACAAAATTTTTGTGGACCATAATGGGCCGGCCCAGCTAAAGGCCCACGAGATTTCGCCGACATTAATGGGCCGGCCCAGGTGTATGCCCACAAGATTTTGAGGACCCTAGTAGGCCGACCCATTAACTAGCTGCCATGTTTTGGGCCAAATGCCGGCCCATATTTGATCCGGTCCATTAATGGCCTGCCATGTTCCGGGCCTAATAATGGCCCATATGAGATCCGGCCCGTTAAAAGCATACCACGTTCTGGGCGAAATTACGGCCCAGATCAGGTCCGGTCCTTTAAGAGGCTTTGGGCTAAATTATGGACCATATCAGATTCGGCCCGTCAACTGGACGCTATGCTTTTGGGCCCACTTGCTAAAGGCCCATTTAGTAATTCGGCCTGATATTAGTTTCGGCCTGTTAAGGGCCCGTTTAACATTTCGGCCCTATATTAATTTCGGCCTATTAAAAGCCTGTCATATAGTTGGGCCTAACTACGGCCCGGCTTGCATTCGGCCTGCTCGCAGCCGATAATCTGATTGGGCCAAACAAGGACCGAGACAATTTTGGCATGTTATAAGCCCGTGATTTGATTGTCAGATTCATGGGCCGAGGTCTATTTCGGCCTGCTGCCGGTCCGTGAGCTGTTCAGCACGTTTCAGGCCCAATCTACTTTTTAGCCTCCTAAAGGCCCATTGAGTTTTCTTGGGAAAAAGGGTTGGCGGTTTACTCGGCCTTTTAAAGGCCCGAATCTACTAGTGGGCCAGTTTACATTTAGGCCTGTTAACGGACCAAGATGACAGGGCCCATGATGCGGATCATACATGGTGATTTGCATGACGGCCCGATTATGTACCGTAATTTTACAGTTTGGCTGGTTTACTGCGAAGACAGGATATATATACAGTAAATTAACTGCAACATCGTGAATAAGAAAAAACCTAGACTATACAATAAATAAATTATGACATATTACATCTGTAAGTGCATCTAGTGCCACCCCTAGTTGGTTTTGGAGTAATGACGACAAACCTGGTTGAGGGACTAATGTGTTTGTGAGAATTGCAGGATAACACAGGTAGTAGTCCCTCATTCATTCGGTTTACCTACTCGAGATGACCCCTAAAAATATATGAAGACATTGACGACAATGGTGGTACAAGAAGATAATCATATTGAAGTCTATGACAAGAGAAGACATTGTGTGAAGACTATGGAGCGCCAAGACATAGATGTTTCATTGTTTCCTTTTCTTCTTTGTTGAGTCATAGGAACCATCGTACTGTTAAGTGGGGTCCAAGTGAACTAAGTCAGAGTGACTGAAGTGATGCTCAAACAAATCCTAGGTCTTCGAGCGAAGACAATGTGAGCAAATCTTATCCAGAACTGGATGAGTCAGCTTTGCTTGTAGCCCAAGTAAAGTTTCCGTGTGTGTTTACATTCTGACCGTTGGAACACGTGTCAGTTCCTTAGTGACCCAGGGTCACTTCGGACAAATCAGGTCGGGTTGCCCAGTGGCTATAAATAGCCCACCCCCTACACCATAAATTGGTGGCTGCTCAGAGTTATTACACGGCTTTTCTCGTTTGAGAGCAACCCACCTACGAAGCATTTGAGAGAGAGATCCTTGCGAGGACAAAGCCCAAACACCGAGAGCCAAAGAGTGTTAGGCATCACCGAAGTCTTTCTGTCTGTGTGACCTGAAGACTTGTTACACTTTAGGACTGTGTTTCCTCCAGTCGGTTAGGTGTCGCGTTCTGAGTATCCAAGAGTCATTGTGGATCGCCGGTGAACGAAGTCTGTGAAGGTTTGGAAGTCTACCTTGAAGACTTACCAGAGTGATTGGGCGAGGACTAGGTGTCCTTAGCTCAAGGGGAACAAGGTGAAGACACGGTCTTCTGAGTTAAATCTCAGCCACCCTAACTAGATGTACAGTTGTCACAACAACTGGAACTGGTCTAACAAATCACTGTCTTCCCCGAGCTACTGGTTCTATCCTTTCCTTCTCTTTACTTATTGTCTTTCATTGTGAAGTCATTGCCTGCTTACCTATCTGTTTGACTTCACTGTGTGACTACTTGTTCTGATTGGCTTCATGCAATCTTCCATCCTGATCCATATTGCCAAGCTGTTATTAGTCTTCATGCTTTCACTTCATTGAATACTTGACTATGGCTTGTCTAGTGTAGTCTACCTTCCGCTGCATATAAATAGGATTGGTTTTATCGTTTGTCTTCGAAACTTCCATGTTTTGAAGACTTTCATAAAAATCGCCTATTCACCCCCCTCTAGTCGATATATAGCACTTTCAATAGGTATCAGAGCAAGGTACTCCCTTGTTCTCTGTGATTCGGCTTAACCACCTAGAGTTTTAGCTATGTTGACTGCAGGGATAATCAAAGTCTCCGCTGCGTGCCCCGTCTTCGATGGCACTGGATATCCCTACTGGAAGAACAAGATGCGCATGCACCTTGAAACCATTGATGTGGACCTCTGGTTTGTCGTCAAGAACGGTGTTCCCAAGACTAGTGAAGGTATCACCCCTGCTGATGTCAAGAGACTCGTTCAACTGGATTCAACGGCCAAGAACATCATCTGTGGTCATCTGACCAAAGGATAGTACGGCCGTGTGAGTGCTCTAGAAACGTCAAAGGAAGTCTGGGACTGGCTCTCTAAGGTCAACGAAGGCGTCTCAACCCAGAGAGATCAAAGAATCAGTGTCCTTCGCAATCTCTTCAATCGCTTCAAGAGAAACGACAATGAGAATGTCCAGCACACATTCGATCGCCTCACTGACATCACAAATGAGCTTCAGGCACTTGGTGCCACTGAGATCACCAAGCATGAAATCGTCAAGACACTCCTGAGATCACTTCACATCTCTTTTGACATCCTTGTCCTGATGATTCAAGAACACCCTGACTTCAAGGCTCTCGATCCGTCTGACATACTTGAGAGGCTCAACACACATGAGTTCCAGCTATCTGAGAAACATGACATCTATGGTCCCAACTATGGCCGAACTTGCGCTTTGAAGACAAAGGCTGCTTCCTCATCTGAAGAAGAATCTGACTACAGTTTTGATGATCCTGAAGACATTGGAAAGGAGCTTGCCATGCTTGTGAAGAAGTTCCAGAAATTCACTAGGAAGAAAGGCTTCAGAAAGTCTTCACGATCCAGCTCAAGGAATGATGAAGCTTCTACCCATGACTACAAGAAGAGAACATGTCATAAGTGCAAGAAACCTGGTCACTACATCTCTGATTGTCCTCAATGGGACAATGAGAAGAAGAAGAAGAGCAAGGAATATGATTCTGATGACAAGAAAAAGAAGAAATACTCAAAGTCTTCTTCCAAGTCTTCATCGAAGTATTCATCACACAAGAAGAATTCATGTGGCAAGGCTCGTGCGTTTGTTGGCAAGGAGATGGATTCAGAGGAGGAGTCTGCTTCAGAAGAAGCGGAGGTGGAGTCTGAGGAGGAGTCCAATTCTGGTGCTGCAAGTCTGGCTCTAGCCACAGCCTACGTTTCCAAGTCCATCTTCAACACTGAAGACAATGGCTTCGTCAACAACACCGATGACAATGAGAATGATGACTCTGCTCCCACCTACTGCTTCATGTCACGCGGTGCCAAGGTAAAATCACGCGATGCTTACTTTCAAACATCCAGTGAAGATGATTCTGATTGTTAATCAAAACCTAGCTACAAAACACTTGCTAAAATTGCCACTGGACAACAGAAAGCTATGGAACATATTAAAAAACTGTTAGAAAAAAGCGATGACCTGTTGGACGTGGAAATGACCCGTTCTCAGTCCTTAATTGAAGACATAAAAAATCTTCACGTTAAGTACGAGGAACTTGAAAGTCTTTATGAATTGCTCTAAAAAACTCATGAAAAGCTTTCCCACGATTACCTTCAAAGGAAGCGAGAACTTGAGAAATTGAAAGCGGCTCATGAAGATCTTCAAAAAGAAAATGAGTCACTCCACGCACAACTGACCAGCTCCGCTCAGGAAGGATTTGAACCACCATGTCTAAAATGCATTGAGCGTGATAACGCTACATCTGTTGCTGAATGTTGTACTGCTGCCACTGTTGCAATATCTTCAACTGCTGATGTGGTAACTAACCCCTATGCTGAGGATACCACTACTATTGCTGATGAAAATGCTAGGTTGAAGACTTTGCTTGAAACAGGGATGTACAAAAGCCTCAAAGGGCATCAGACTTTATGTGATGTCCTCAAAATGCAGATACTGAACCGAAACCCTAGGAAAGAGGGTGTTGGGTTCGAGAGGAAAATAAATGTTGATGGTTCATATTGGAAGCCTGAGCAGTACCCCAAAACCACATGGGTTGCTGCAAAGGAACCTTCAGTGGATCCCTCTACCTTATCTGGCTTCACTTGTGCTAATCCTATTATCATTGATGAATCCTTTGATGCAAACTATAAACTGTTTAAGAATCAGAATGGTGAAGTGTTTGCTAGGTATATTGGTACTAACTGCAGGAACGGGCCACCTATGAAGAAAATCTGGTTTCCCAAAGGTTGTCTTGAGAAGCTTCCAGTAAATGTCATCATGACACCACCTGGGAAGAAGACAAACCCCGGACCAATGGCTTCATATGGCCCTAAGGCTTCATACAGACAAAGGACTCACCCGACTCACCCTAACGCCAATGTTTTGCAGGGAAATTATACTCAGGCCCATGAATATGAGTGTGTTTCCTCAAACCGCTATATTCACAAAAAAAGAACTTCTCTCCTTATTCTTATGAGTATTATTCTCCTACTGCAAGACTATTTGCTAGGGCTCCAAAGCCAAAATTCTCAGATGCTGCTCTTAGACTCATTGCTTCTAAGCCACCCCTGAAGATGTGGGTGGTTAAGAAGAACTAACTTTCTCTTGCAGGAAAGGTCTCCAGCCGAAAACTAAAGGTGTTTGATGCTATTGCTGGGGACCTAAAACATCTTATAGGCCACAAGATCAAATGCCCAAATGATCTTACTATCTATTTTGTTCCTGAATCGCTTGCTAGTCATCTTATTAGTCCTAACTTGGATCTAAGCTTTCATAATCCACTTGTACATCAAATGTTTATGCTTCACATTGACTATTGGTGAAGCCTATCCCCCTAACTGCATTGTAGGGAGTGACACCAAAGACTTCAGAATGGATTATGGACAGCGGATGCACAAATCATATGACTGGAGATCGAAATCTTCTTATGGACTCAACCTTACGTCCATCTAACAAGATTCACATCACATTTGCTGATACTGGTAAAAGCAAAGTGTTGGGTCTAGGTAGAGTTGCAATCTCAAGGGATCAACACATGCTTGTTGAATCCCTTGGTTTCAACTTAATGTGTGTCTCAATGCTTTGTGACTTAAACATGATTGTGATATTTGGAAAATATCGTTGCCTTGTACTAATGGAATTTGACAAGTCTCTAGTGTTTGAAGGATACAGAAAAGGTGATCTGTATATGGTAGATTTCCCAGCTAGACCGCAGATGGACGTATGTCTTCTAGCAAAAGCTTCAGAGTGCTGGCTCTGGCATCGGAGGCTAGGACATGCCGGCATGAGGAACTTGCACACTCTCACGAAGAAGAATCATGTCGTAGGCATCGAGGGCGTCAAGTTCAAGAAAGATCATCTATGTGGTGCCTGTGAAGCTCGGAAGATGACTAGGGCCAAGCATCGCTCAAAGACAATCATGACGACATCCAAACCCTTCGAGCTGCTTCACATGGACTTATTTGGCCCTACTCACTACTCCATGTTCACTACCACATCTTGTCTCTATGGCTTCGTCATTGTTGATGATTATTCAAGATACACATGGGTGCATATAATTCTCTACTAGTCTGAAGTGCAAGATGTCTTCAGACGCTTCGCCAACCGTGCCATGAACAACTATGGCGTCAAGATCAATCATATCAGAAGTGACAATGGAATTGAGTTCAAAAATACAGGCCTTGATCTTTATCTGGATATAATGGGAATCACTCATGAGTTCTCAGCTCCGTACACATCTCAACAGAATGGCATCGTAGAGCGCAAGAATAGAACCCTAATTGAGATGGCTCAAACGATGCTCGATGAATACAAGACACCAAGAAAGTTCTGGCCCGAAGCTATTGATACTGCATGCCATATCATCAACCGTGTTTATCCTCACAAGCTTCTGAAGAAAACATCCTATGAACTCCTTACTGGCAAGAAGCCAAATGTCAGTTACTTCAAGGTATTTGGAGCTAGGTGCTGGGTTAAGGATCCTCATCACAAGTCAAAATTTGCACCAAAAGCACATGAAAGTTTCATGCTCGGCTATGGAAAGGACTCGCACTCCTACAGAGTCTTCAATATCTTTCTCTATAAAGTGGTTGAAACTATGGATGTGCGGTTTGATAAAACGAATTGTTCACAAAGAGAGTTCCTTCCAAATATGCTGGATGAAGCTTCACCTAGTGAATCTATCAAGCTAATGGGAACAGGTGAAATCATGCCTTCTGAAGCACAGCCTGACGAGGAACTCATCATTTCTGCTCCAAATCAACCTGAAGACAATGCTCAGCCTGAAGACAATCCTCCTGATGAGGACAATGAACAGCAAGAGCAAAATCTTCGTCCAGCTCATCCTCGTGTTGCAAATGAAGTACAAGTTGAGAAGATAATTGACAGCATAAATGCACCTGGTCCACTTACTCGTTCAAGAGCAACACAGCTAGCAAATTTTTGTGGGCACTTTGCATTTGTCTCTATATCTGAACCCAAGAAAGTTGCTGAAGCTTTTATGGAACCTGAATGGATTCAAGCAATGCAAGAAGAGCTTCAACAATTTGAGCTGAACAACGTATGGGTACTTGTCAAGCGTCTTGACCGTCGCAAGCACAACATAATAGGCACAAAATGGATATATCGCAACAAGCAAGATGAGGATGGTCAAGTTGTCAGAAACAAAGCTTGTCTCGTTGCTCAAGGATACACTCAAGTTGAAGGGATTGAGTTCGATGAAACATTTGCTCCTGTGGCTAGGCTTGAAGCTATTCGCATACTGCTAGCCTATGCAAATCATCACAACATACTTCTGTATCAAATGAATGTGAAAAGTGCCTTTCTCAATGGAAGGATTGAAGAAGAAGTGTATGTTGCACAACCACTTGGCTTTGAAGATCCAAAACGTCTTGATATGGTATACAAGCTCAACAAGGCACTGTATGTCCTCAAACAAGCCCCTTGTGCTTGGTATGACACACTCAAAGACTTCCTGAAAAGCAAAGGCTTCAAACCTGGTTCCCTGGATCCCACACTCTTCATGAAGACATATGATGGTGAACTGTTTGTCTGCCAAATCTATGTGGACGACATTATCTTTGGCTGCACGGACAAAAGATACATTGATGAGTTTGCTCACATGATGCAAGAGCAATATCAGATGCCCATGATGGGTGAGCTGAAGTTCTTCCTTGGTTTTCAAATTCGTCAGCAAAGCAACGGCATCTTCATATCTCAAGAGAAATACCTCAAAGATTGCCCGAAGAAGTTTGGTATGCAAGACTGCAAAGGATACACGACGCCTATGCCAACTAAAAGTAATCTGAGTCTCGACGCCAATGGTAAAGATTTTGATCAAAAGGTATACCGCTCCATGATTGGTTCTTTACTTTACTTATCTACATCTAGGCCAGATATTATGCTTAGTGTTTGCATGTGTGCTCGATTCCAAGCGGCACCAAAGGAATCGCATCACTTAGCTGTGAAGCGAATTCTTCGATATTTGGCTTACACCCCAACACTAGGATTATGGTATCCAAAGGGCTCAGAGTTTGATCTAGTTGGATTCTCAGATGCTGATTATGCTGGTGACAAAGTTGATCGCGAGTCTACATCAGGCACATGTCACTTTCTGGGACGATCACTTGTCTGTTGGTCTTCAAAGAAGCAGAACTGTGTATCACTCTCCACTGCTGAATCTGAATACATTGCTGCTGGATCTTGTTGCGCTCAGCTTCTCTGGATGAAGCAAACTCTCAAGGACTATGGTGTCCATCTGAAGCATGTGCCACTCTACTGTGACAATGAAAGCGCCATCAAGATTGCCAACAACCCAGTTCAGCACTCGAAGACAACGCACATTGAAATTCGTCATCACTTTCTCAGAGATCATGTCATGAAAGAAGATATTGATATCATACACGTCAACACTGAAGAGCAACTGGCAGATATCTTCACAAAGCCCTTGGATGAGAAAAGGTTTTGCAAGTTGCGGTGTGAGCTAAATATCTTAGAATCCTCAAATGTCATGTGATCAGGCACACATCCCAACACTCATGCATATTGATGACTTAGATGTGCAACACACGAAGTAAAGTATATATTCAATCAATGAAGACTTACACTCTGAGTGTGAATACATTAACGTGGAATTTGACTTCGGAGTGCCACGATAATTGTGCGCCGTGTCTGGTTCTAATACTTCCTATAGGGTGGGTAATGCCACCACCAAATCTTTGCTTGAAGTGTTTCTCCCGGCGTTACAT
The DNA here is from genome assembly GCA_902687465.1 of Secale cereale. Lineage (NCBI taxonomy): Eukaryota > Viridiplantae > Streptophyta > Magnoliopsida > Poales > Poaceae > Secale > Secale cereale. The sequence continues at coordinate 554,192,921 of LR738714.1, forward strand.
TTGCAAAGTCTTCGCATTTGGTTTATCTTCATATAGGATAAATATAGACTTGTGTTCTGTCCTCTACAACATTCACTTATAGCTATGTCTTCTTATTTGAATCTTTTGAACTAAGTGAATGTGATCGGACCCTAATCTCTCTATGCCTCCACACCTCAAACTCTATCTATCCAAATCATATGCATTCTGTTGGAACCGTCGAATATCTTCTCTACGTCCTTGTCAGCAGAAGATACAGAGACAAACTTTAAATCTGTTTTTAATGCTCAATCCTTTATACCTGAAACCCGGAACGACCACCCCGATAGTCCAGGCGTGCGTGGGATCGTGGGACAACTCCCAATGTGTTACATGTCCGCCACGTGTCCCTCATATGTGAACCGCCAGGGGCACCTGCGTAATTACGCTGTGCCATCTCCCATGCTTATAAATGCACATCCCATCACGGTCAAAAACTCTTCTACCACCTCCCCACCTCGACCAACCCTAGCGCCTCCGCTAGCTCTCGACGACGCGGGCGACAAAGCGCTTCGCTGCCGCGACCTCGTCGACGCCGTCTTCACGCCGGCCGCGGACATCGTCTTCTCTGTCACCGTCGTAGGTGTCCTCCGTCGCCAAGTTAGGGCACAAAAGATTGAACTGCTCGGCATCCACTTCGTCTCCGTCTAGCAGTTCATCGTGTGGTAAATTAAAACTCTCTTTTTACCATCTTCTTGATCCAATAGATTCGTCACTTTTTACCATAAGAAGTTTCTGCCTCCACATATTTGGATCTATCCTGTCTGCATCTCATACTTTGCCTAGAATATTCACTTATGCTTCACACGTAGTTAGATTCCTCACTTGTACCTATTCATGGATTCGTACAAATCTGGAACCAACTCTCAACATATAAGTGAATGTCTTCGCGCTATGAGGTCAAAGT
>LR738714.1:554194026-554207475 GCA_902687465.1 Secale cereale
TTCTAAACTGATTTATCTTCAAAATCTTCTGAGAATGCATATGACCTCTTCCCCTTCCCTCGCATCTCTAATGATGTCACAGGTACGTGTCCGTGGGAGAATACCTTGGTTCTCATAGTCTGCATTCATTTGCAGAATTCTTGCAGCGTCACATTCATTCTCCCGAAGCTAGTTCCTATCTGACCAGCAGACCGAAGCATTTGCCCATGTTGAAGCCTTTCAGTTTGAAGCCTTTCAGGTTGAACCCAATGGCTACTGAAAAATCTGTTAGGAAGGGTGGCAGACAGCGCCAAGAACCCCTATTACAAGCCAAGGATATCATCAGATCAGTTCTGGAGCCATCAACAGCGCAGTTATTATTCATGAGTACTCTATGATCAAGGGCGCATCTTCCCTCATATGCGTCTTGATACTGAAGCCATTACTGGACTGCCCTGTCTTGAGGAAGCCCTTGATTGCTTCCGTGATGCTGGCCTGCTCAACTTTGTGACTGACAAAGAGCATTGGAATGAAGAGCTGCTTCTGCAATTCTATGCAACCCTCCACATTCACGGCTACAACAGGGATCCGAAGACATGGGTCCTTGAGTGGATGACAGGCAATGTCCATCATGAATCCAAAGCCTTTGACCTCATTGAGCTTACTGGCCTGCCCACTCCAGGAGAACTATATGAACCTGGCTGTCAACTACACAACGAAGCTTTGGAGAGTATCTTTCAGAAGCCCAAGCCCAACATGAGCCAAATGTTGAGCATGATGAAGCCTTTGCCAATCGATGTTGAATATCCAAAGGAGTTCTTTGTTGAAGACCTTGAGTATCTGCCACGCACCATATATCATATCATCAGGCAAACTCTATGGCCTGTCAAAGGACATTCTTCATCAGCCAAGCTTGAAGGCACAATGAAGACATTGGTCTTCTATATCTTCAATGGCATCAGCTTCAACGCTCAAGACTTCTTTATCATGCAGTTGGCTGTTTAAGGCTCTGATCTCGTTGGACTCAAGTTCTACGCTCCATGGATCATGCGCCTCATCAAGCTTCATTCTGCTATCAACTATCAGCCTTCTGCTCCCAACCATCATATATTCTTGCTAGAGGTTGATATGTCAGCTGAAGCCATATACCAAGAGCCTGCCAAAGAGCATGTTAGTCTTCACAACGCTGATCACCAGAGCTTCACTCAGCAAATTGAAGGAGTTCCAGCAGTCTCTCGCGTTTATCCTCTGGCTGGCCGTACTCGCCAACCTCTCCATACAGAGACTGAAGCTACTGAGAGCACCATTGCCCAAAGGCCTCGGAAGCGATCTCGTGTTCTCAATGACCGAGAGCTTCTCGTTTCCTTACATCAGAAACATGATAAGCATCACTACTGGCTGAAGCGTCAGATGAAAAGCCTCTTGGTGGACGTCAATCGCATTCACAACCTTGCCACCAAGAATGCCTTTGTTGCTCATGAAACCTGTTGGAGGTCATGGAAGAGTTTGACTTTGCTGAGTGCTGAAGTAGATCTTCAAGACGATGGCTTCACAGAAAGATTCAAGTTTGACCACACTCCTCCAAGGAATGTTGTTTTGCGTCGAACTCCGTCTCTTGAAGACTCTGACTACTCCTCCTCCGCTGCAACAGTCGACGCCAGGGTGATAGATGATCAATATGATGCTACCTCACCACCTCCTCCCTCAGCGCGTGTCGACACTGCCCCAACTACTTCTGCATCGCCAAACGCCAACGCCGACCCTGCATCCTCTCCTGCTCCAACTGGGAACTAGTACAGGCTCTATGTCTTCAAACCTTTTTGGTCCTTACTGACAAAAGGGGGAGAAGCATATGAGTTGATAGTCTTCAAGCGGGTCCATATGGGCGGGTGCTTTATATTTTGCCTAGTGTTTACAACTCTCGTTTTTTGCTACATTTGGTTCTTTGACTTGTAACACTTATACTTGATGGTCATCTGCTACGTTTTCTGGTACTCTGTAATGCGATGATAAATTCCGCATGTGCTACGATATATTCCGAACTTAGTCATGTTGGAGACGTCCATTTCTCATTATGCATATCATTATATTCAACATATCAATTGTGCATGATGAATTATCTTCATAAGTTGAAGAGGATCTCCACAATTACAACCTGCCATGTGCATTTGCATTCAAAAGCAAATCAACAATATGCACATCTTCATGGGGAGCCTTTTGCTACTTATGAAGAAAATACCTTTATCCTTTACAATTTCACATACTTTTATCCCCGTTGAAAACTTCAACCAGTTTGTCATCAATCACCAAAAAGGGGGAGATTGTAAGTGCATCTAGTGCCACCCCTAGTTGGTTTTGGAGTAATGACGACAAACCTGGTTGTGGGACTAATGTGTTTGTGAGAATTGCAGGATAACACAGGTAGTAGTCCCTCATTGATTCAGTTTACCTACCGGAGATGACCCCTAAAAATGTATGAAGATATTGACGACAATGGTGGTACATGAAGATAATCATATTGAAGTCTATGACAAGAGAAGACATTGTGTGACGACTATGGAGCACGAAGACTTCGATGTTTCGTTGTTTCCTTTTCTTTATTGTTGAGTCATAGGAACCACCGTATTGTTAAGTGGGGTCCAAGTGAACTAAGTCAGAGTGACTGAAGTGATGCTCAACCAAACCCTATGTCTTTGAGCAAAGACAATGAGAGCAAATCTTATCCAGAGCTGGATGAGTCAGCTTTGCTTGTAGCCCAAGTAAAGTTGCCGTGTGTGTTTGAAATCTGACCGTTGGAACACATGTCAGTTCCTTAGTGACCCAGGGTCACTTCGGACAAATCAGGTCGGGTTGCCCAGTGGCTATAAATAGCCCACCCCTACACCATAAATTGGTGGCTGCTCAGAGTTTATTACACGACTTTTGTCGTTTGAGAGCAACCCACCTCCGAAGCATTCGAGAGAGAGATCCCTGCGAGGACAAAGCCCAAACACCCAGAGCCAAAGAGTGTTAGGCATCACTAAAGTCTTTCTGTCTGTGTGACCTAAAGACTTGTTACACTTGAGGACTGTGTTTCCTCCAGCCGGTTAGGTGTCGCGTTCTGAGCATCCAAGAGTCATTGTGGATCGCCGGTGAACGAAGTCTGTGAAGGTTTGGAAGTCTACCTTGAAGACTTACCAGAGCGATTGGGCGAGGACTAGGTGTCCTTATCTCAAGGGGAACAAGGTGAAGACGCGGTCTTCTGAGTTAAATCTCAGCCTCCCTAACCAAACGTACAGTTGTCACAGCAACTTGACTGGTCTAACAAATCACTGGTTTCCCCGAGCTACTGGTTCTATCCTTTCCTTCTCTTTACTTACTGTCTTTCATTGTGAAGTCATTGCCTGCTTGCCTATCTGCTTGACTTCACTGTGTGACTACTTGTTCTGATTGGCTTCATGCAATCTTCCATCCCGATCCATACTGCCTAGCTGCTATTAATCTTCATGCTTTCACTTCATTGAATACTTGACTATGGCTTGTCTAGTCTAGTATACCTTCCGCTGCATATAAATAGGATTGGTTTTATCGTTTGTCTTCGAAACTTCCATGTTTTGAAGACTTTCATAAAAATCGCCTATTCACCCCCCCTCTAGTCGATATACATCACTTTCAACATCCACTGGGTATCAAAGTTCGCCACTATGATAATAAAGCACAAGCAGACATCAGGTTACATACACTAGGCATCAAAGATCGCCACCAGTGCAACTAAACACGCCAACAAAATAATATACAAAACCGACAGCACTTCAATAGAGTTCAAGAAAGGTTAGTCCTGCTCGGAACTGCAGCGCAAGCAGCTGACCAAGCTGGTGAGACTGCACTTGTTTGACACTTCTATCCTCCTCACTCTGAAAGATAAACAAACAAACAGATGCCATGTTTTGCACATATAAGTATCAGTGCTGACAATTCATCACATTTCTTACTGACGAATAAAGTGACACAATTTAAAATAGCATTAACACAATATGGTATTGTTCAGGTCAAGACATGGCAGGAAATGACATTGTGAAGGAGTTGGCAGCTTCACGACACCACTGGATTATAGATCAAGAACTCATAAGTATCAATGGTTAGTGTGATGTAAATTTAACCCATTTCAGATTGGCAAAATAAGATCACTTGCTCTGTATAGTTTAATTTACATGGTATGAAGAAGGAACTTGGTTGTACAACTGAAAACTTAAATTGAGAAGGACAAACTTTTGTTTATGAACTGGAGTACATAATAAACTTTAAACATGCAATTTGATGCAAACACCAAAAATAAACAGCTGTTGCAGTCATGCCTAACCAAATATACACAACAAAGTTTGAAGGCTTGAGAAGGACAAATTTACATTATTGGTGAAGGCAGGCTCTATAAAGCCCTTGTCCATGCTGATGGGGGGGGGGCAATTCAAGAAGTTTACCACATAATCTTCATCATAAGCATTGCTTTTATTGTACATTTTGTTAAGAGTAAATATAGATGTGACAATATAAGAAAAAATGGAGAATATTTAAGATAAGATGAAGAGTGATGCTACACAACCAAGTAGCTGTAAATGTAAGTACAACGATACAGGCAAAAGGTACAACCAAGAGCAATGCAGAGCTAACCTTCTTCAGTACCATCGGTGTTATCCAACCTTATGGCAAGAGTAAATATAGATCTCATGTGTAGAAAATGGAGGGCAAAGGAAAATAAACTGCAGAGTGATGGTACATGAACAACTACCTGTCAATATCGGTACACTGATAAAGGACAGCAGGTACTTACAAGAACAATGCAGAGCTAAAAAATTTCATTGGCATTTGATATATTCTACACTAATGTAACAATTCATACATATCAGATAATTTGGAGCGAACAATTGATAAGCAAGCTATCATGCATACTACTGTCACATAATGAACTAGGTATGTATGTGCTACTTCTCGAGCTTGAGTTGTATTCCCTCGAAGAGGAAAGGGAGATGCACACAATAGCGTAAGTATTTCCCTCAGTTCTTGACGACCAAGGTATCAATCCAGTAGGAGACCACGCGTGAGTCCCTCGCACCTACACAAACAAATAAGAACTTCGCAGCCAATGCGAGAAGTGGTTGTCAATCCCTTTATGGTCACTTACGAAAGTGAGGTCTGATAGAGATGATAGTTTATATTTTTGGTATTTTTGTTTATAAGAACAGAAAATAAAAGCGATAAAAGTAAAGTAGATGTAGATTGATATGTTGAGAATAGACCCGGGGGCCATAGTGTTCTCTAGTGGCTTCCCTCATGATAGCGATATTCTATGGCGGGTAAACAAATTACTGTCGAGCAATTGATAGAAAAGCGAATAATTATCAGACTATCTAGGCATGATCATTGTATATTGGCATCACGTCCGAGACAAGTAGACCGAAACGATTCTGCATCTACTACTATTACTCCACACATCGACCGCTATCCAGCATGCATCTAGTGTATTGAGTTCATAAGAACAGAGTAACGCCTTAAGCAAGATGACATGATGTAGAGGGATAAACTCAAGCAATATGACATAAACCCCATCTTTTTATCCTCGATGGCAACAATACAATACGTGCCTTGCTGCCCCTACTGTCACTCGGGAAGGACACCGCAAGATTGAACCCAAAGCCATGAAATTCTCCCATTGCAAGTACTATAGATCTAGTAGGCTAAACCAAACCAATAATTCAAAGAGACTTGCATGGATATTATGAGCACACATAAAAAGTTCAGAGAAGAACTGTCAGGACCCCGATCCTAAGTCACACATGTCTAGCCTGTAACACATCATATCACTTTGCGGCCTCACGCACGGTATCCCCAAGGGTGCCACCTTACCTGGCCCGGGACTGTTTGCGCATTTTGGCACATGTATATGATAGTGTCGCTAGCATCCATATGATAGAGAACCCGGGCCGACATGACTAGTTATAAACCAAAAGTGGCACTAAATTACAGAGACAGGCATACATGACCCAGCAACGAACGTGTCGGTCATCAATGTATGAACCCAAGTCATAGCAAGCTAAAAGGACTTAAAGGAACAACGCGTGACATTTCCCCTAAGGGATAGACACAGGAACGAAGAAGGACACATGCCGGCCAGCCTAAGTATTCCGGAGCAGTAGCAAGCTACCAAGGCTCTCTGGAAGCACTAGGAGACATTTCCCTGCAAGATAGGCTACCAAGGATAAAACAACTAGGTGTCGGATCCCACACATAGCAATACACATTACACGTACGCATAACATGCAAGTATGTGCTGTACAACATGGCATCACAACATAACTCAACAACTCATATAGATAAAGGCCCAAAAGAGCCATAAAAGCATTTATTACAAATAGATGTCACATGACCCAGCATACAGAGCATACAGGCAACGGAAGCGTAACATGTCTGAGTACAGACAACTACAAATGAAAAAGGCTGAGAAGCTTGACTATATACAAGACCCTCCCAAGGGTACAAGATCGTAGCTGAGGTAACAAGCTAAACATCGAAGTCCACGCAGAACCACTAGTGAGACTGAAGTCTCTCTGCAAAAAACATAAATTAAGCAAACGTGAGTACAAAGGTACTCAGGAAGACTTACATCAGAACTAGCTACATATGCATCAGTATCAACAAAGTGGTGGTGGGGTTTGACTGCAGCAAGCCAGCTTTGACTCGGTGGCTATCCTAAACTACGTCTGCAAGTAACACTTTTGAGGTGGTGCACACGAGTCCACATATTCACCAATCAATACACCACTATGGATCTGCTCCCGTCTCCCTACGAGAAAGCCATCCATAGCACTTACGCTTATCTTGCGCGTTTTAGAGTATCCACTTACACTTGTCTATGAACTGTACAGGTAACCCAGAAGTCCATTACCGCGGACACGGCTATTCGAATAGATCTTATATAACCCTACAGGGGTGTACTTCTTCACACACGCTCTCACCACTTCCGCTGTTTACACGACATGTACTCGGCAACCTTCAAGCGGAAGTCCAGCGAGGGTGTCGGCCACGACCTGACTAACCACACCAGTCCCTAGTCCAGGTTTATCGCCTATTTGGGTTCCATCCGTGGGGAGATCTGGCCGGGGTGTCGCTCACGGCCCCAAACGATGTGTACAGGGTTCCCGAGTCACCAAACGGGCGCTCGGTACACCCAGCCACGTACCTGCCGCGTCACAGCCCACCCCGAGGGTCGGTGCTGTGCACGACCTCCAGTAAACTACAAACACCAGAAATTAGTTGCAACTCCTGGACAGAGGACAAGGGTAGTTAATAAGTCGAGAGGGTCCATTGGTTTCGGGCCCAATGCATGGTAGTAACTGGTCATGGATCAACCAACACAGAACTCAGTTCCTTAGGACGGCTGCAATGAGACAACCCACCATGTACTCCTACATGGCCTCTCATCGCTACCTTTACCAAATCGTGTTCACACACTTAGCTCTCAACAGTAGGACATGTTCACCACATCCCAATTCATCCCGGATGAATCACACCTAACACAACTCTAAGCAATAGCAGGCATAACCAGAAAACTTGAATGAGTAGGCACAACATGGCTCAAAAAACTCCTACTCATGCTAGTGGGTTTCAACTATTTAGTGTGGCAATGACAGGTCATGCAGAGGAAAGGGGTTCAACTATCGCAATAGGTAACAGTTGAAGCATTGTTGTCCTAATGCAGTAAACGAGAGCAAGAGCGAGAGAGTGGGATTGTATCGGAATGCTCAATGGGGTTTTGCTTGCCTGGCACTTCTGAAGATAGCACTGTGTCTTCATCAGTGTCATCAGTCACATCGTCGAAACAGCGTCTACCGAGAGGGGACAAACACCGGCAAACAGGAGAGAACACAATCAATGCAATGCGACAATATGACGCATGATCATGACATGGCAATATGCTGTAGATTTAGCTAATGCAACTAGCAACCATATTAAATGAAGTTAGTTTGAACCAAAGGTTCAAATTCAAACTTCATATGGGGTTAATTAAATGTCATTTAATTGATTTGACCTGATCAGCAGGCATAGGTTGCTCAAACATGCATGATAATGCCATAAACAGATTCCTTGAATTTTTTTGATGATTTTTCATATATAAATTATTTTCATTGGAGTTATAGATTATTTTCTATGATTTTTAGAAGTTTTGGCTATTTTCTGAAATAAATAAATCATTTCTAATTTATTTAAAATCCTAGAAAATAGTTACTGGGTGAGCACTAGGTCATGCTGACATCAGCAAGTCAACAAGCGGGTCCAGGTCAAACCTGCTAGTGGGGCCCGCGTGTTAGTGACTCAGTGCTTGCTTGAGTCACAGACATGTGGGCCTGGTCAACGGCCACGTCAGATGGTCAAAGCTGACATGTGGGGCCACTGTGGTTAACTTAAACTAACCAGGAACAAAGTCGTGGTTAGTTGGCAGTGGGGCCCGTATGTCATGGACAGGGGGCACTAATTAAACACGATTAGTCCCTCAACTAATGGTGCCACGTCAGCGTCACCGGAACCTCGCCGGCGGCTACCAAATCGACGGCGGCGTGGCTCGAGAACACGCTACGGGCGGTGGTTTGGCTTGCTGAGGGTACCAGGGCGTAGCCCTTGCTCGCCCGCATCGAGCGACGGTGAAGCTGGACGCAGGGGTCGCCGGAATCGAAGGCGACGACGAGGTTTGCGGTGGTCGTGGTTCGAGCGTGCTCGAGATCGGCGATGAAGTGCACCGAAGGACGAGCAGATGGGGGTTTTCGGCCCCTGGGAGGGTGCAGAGCACGGTGTCGGGCTCGTTTTCAAGCCCCGGTGGCTGCAGCGACGGCGGTGACATCGCCGGCGGCGTGGAGTTCGCGGACACGATGGGGTCGAAGCTAGAGCACGCGCGTGAGTAAGGAGATAGAGGGAGGAGCAAGAGGGGCTCACGGCGGTTCGTATGAAGGAGACGGCGAGCTCGGGGGCGGCCTGACGGCGACATATGGGCGAAGGCCATCTCCGATGGCCGGCGGTGGAGAAGTCGATGGTGAGGGCGAAGTAGGGCACCCGAGGATGCGTGCGTCGGTGTGGAGATCCGCAGTCATCAGGCGGATCTGAAGGGCACGTAGGGAGGGGGTGATTTGGACGGTGGCTATGCCGGTGACGAACGGCGGCGACGAGCTCCGCTCAGACGCGAGAATGAGAGAGAGCAGAGGAGAGGAGAAGCACGGAGGAGAGTGAGAGAGAGGTCGGGGCTGCGTGGCGACGCATGGAGGCGTCCAGGCGAGCAGGCAGGGAGGACGTGGCCGGCCGTGTGCTCGCGCGCGTCGGCCACGCGTGGTATCCGACTGGCGCGGGGAGGAAGACGACAGAGGGGGAAGCGGTGGTGGGCTGGGCCATCCAACTGGGCCAGCTGGGCTGCACAGGTGAGGTAAGGTAAGGTTTTTGCTTTGTTTTATTTTTGTTCTGTTTTCTTTTTATTTCTTTCTTTCTGCCACTGTTTGAATTTAGACAAAAATTCAAACAAGTGCCAAATCATCTTTGAATATTTTTATGTTGCTCACTGGACTTTTCCAGGAGCACATAATTAATTCAAAGTTATTTGGAATTATATTCCATATATATTGTGAATATAACCCCAAGTTCAAATATAATAATGATTTAAATTCAATGCCCAAAATATTCCTAAAAATGTTCATTATTTTTGGTTTGGTGCAAAAGCCTTGCCAAAAATATCAAACAATTAATAAGAACACTTTGGAAACATTGAATGCAATTTTTTTAACTGGACCTATTTAATTTTTGAAGTGCTAGGGTTTGATCATCCCCATCTCCAAGTTTCTGAGAAAAATAAACATGATGCACATGAACATGGAGAGTCAAGCAAAGGCTAAGCTATAGGGCTGTGACAACTCACCCCCACTAAACAAGAATCTCGTCCCGAGATTCAAGACGTGAGGTAAGAAATCAGAGGGGACACTAACTAACACAATCTTCATGACCCAAGTGTCCTTCATATGAGTGTTGATTGCTTGCCTCATGTTGATCCTGCCATCCTTGCTTTCGAGATCTTTGTCGAACACAGTGACGACGAAAGAAACTCTACAAATTTGATCTCCAGAAAGATCGATTAACTCAAGATGAACTCATGGAGTGAGACGTTGAAACATCTCTTGAGTTGAGACACGGAACACACATCCAGAGGGATGAGTGAAATAAACGATGAAGGTTCGCTTGGTAGGCAATAAATCCACACTTAAAGAAGGTGGTGATCGATGTCACCCGACGGGGCACCTTATAGAAGGTGACTCGTAGAATTATCGCTTAAGTGGCCAAAAGAATTACTTTTGATACATAGATCATTGGAACCCTTTTATACCAGTCTAAGGCAAATCTCAATCAATCATTTGAAGGACTCCGAAAGAATGACATTCTCGGGCCAGAATGGATGATGTGGACTACCTTGTTGAAGAAAACACAAGGGATCATTTTTCTTATCATCAGAAATGGAGGGGACCCATAGTAGGACCACTTCTGAATATGATCAAGAGCAGCAAGTGCTGAGAAGGGCAGCCATGGTAATGGCACAATGGTGGGTGCAAGCTGGGAACAAAATGCAAATGCTGGGAATGATTCTGGTAACTTGGAAGAAACCCAACAGTAGAAAGTGAATCTACTCTTTGAGAGGTTATAGCATGACCAAGAACACTGGGAGAAATCCCGGTTAGTGCTAGTGATAACGCCTAGTGCTTGTGCGTGCTCTCAAGAACTTGAGCATTTCCATCATCATCAAGGTTTTACCATTAACCGTGCCAATGGTGCTGACAACACAACATACACCATGATGAATAGCGATGGACGATGCAGATGCAAAGGAAGATAACACTTTCTCAGATTTCACCTTAGTGGTGTCAAGGGGGAAAATCTGGATGATCGACCGAGAGACATTTAGCACTCCGCTTCTAATGTTCTCCTGGATGTGCTAGCGTAACCCATTTATTAAAATGGTTTGGTACCTAGAACGTCAAGTAAAAGGTCGGACTTCAGGAGCACAAAAATCCATAAGGAACAACTAGGGAGTAAATCCTATGAAATCCTTATGGGGAGGTGGCCAACTTCTTCAATCAAGATACTACAACAATAGGTCTTCCGACTGGGTGGGTTGGTCACGACATCCACTTTACCGGTTAATGAGAGACCAATATTACAGTTCTTGGAAAATGCTCCAACCATCATATCTGCCTAAGATTCAGTTCTGGTTGGTGTCAGGATATTCCAGACTCATCGAGTCTAGAAAGAAAAATGAAAGTTTGCAACACAAATCAACGAGACTGCGTTGCGAGATTCTCGGGGAGTGAACTACGATAGCAAGCTCCAAAACATGAGCTAGTTCTACTACGTACCTGTGAACACGTTGTCCCAGACAAGCATGACCACATAGTAGTCTTATGATAAAATACCACCGAGTTCAGATTGGGAATCATCATTGGAGATAACGAAGTCTTGTGCATGTCCGTCCGGGCCCTTCGGGATTAGCGCATGAACTTCTTTTCTTTGTACAATTCAATTAGTGGCTTGGTGTGCTAGGAAATACCAATGGAATGGAGGTAGCTAATCTCTCAAGCCATAGTATACTTTGCACGTGCATGACTGACTTGGGATGATTCCAGAGGAAGCAAAACTAACTTTCTCAAATTCAGGGCGGCAACTTGCACCTAATGCACGCGAACTGGGAGAAAGTCACTTCTTGCACCAAACATATACCTCATGAACGCAACATGAAGGCAATGGTTACAAAGTTTTCCAATACTAGCTGGATTCAACACAATTCATGGAAAAGATAAGAATGTTGCTGATGGGCTCAACAACAATTTATCCAGGTTCCCATATAACTGGGGTTCCACAATTATGTGAACAAGGTGATAGCATTGGTCAGACCCAAAAGATATAATGGTGTATGCTCGAGGGAGCAACCACAAGTAGGACAACATTATGAATAACATTGGTTCTGATTTGATTTGATTATAGCCCACACTCAAATCAAGTTTAGACAAGACGATAGATCCAACAATTGATCACGAGGATCAATCGATGAAGATATCATCTTTCTTCAACACACACACAAAAGATAATCCTTGGAAGGAACTAAGTCAGGCAAGCTTTTATCTTCCAACTCTCCAAGTTGTTGTTTAACTTAACTAACTAGTTCAGGGTATCCAACACAGATTCTTGGAGACGGGGTGGTTTATAAGTAGACCAACTTGATCACGAGCTCAACATAACGGTCAGGGAACAACCTGGTAATACTTTCGAGAAGATATTCGGAAAATCACGAACCACCGATATGTTATGAAGCTCGAGAACAATCTTTCTTTCCAGGGCAAAATGATATGATCAAAGGAGAAAGGGATTGGCACAATCCTAACTCATTGATCGAAGGGTGCACCAAGTGAGATGGACTAGGTAGCACGATCAATCTTAGTATGATGATTCAGTAACTAGCACGCTAAGAATGAGATTATCGTCCATTACTACCAAGCAACAGGGTTGCTAGGAGTATTGATTTCACACATCACAATTCACTTGTCGGTATTCCGGTTATAACAACACGGAGACCAAGGAATGAACGACGATGGTGAGAAGTATTACTGTATCAAGAGTTTATAGGAGGTTGTGCAATTTCCATGACATTCTTGACATAAAAGAGGGTAACACTCTAAGGTAAAACAGAACAAAAACCGGATTGGCATTTTGATCTGCGGGATACAACTGCTCTGACCCAATCCTAGATATGGATAAGGTACTAGAGTTTGTTTCTCCTAGTCATTCCAAAATAGAATGGCTCGACAGACCACAAGAGTAATAGGCATCGATGAACGAATGCACACATACTCTTGACTATCAATTGATTGACGGGGGTCATAGTACAACTAAAGAGGGACAACTCAGCGGAACATATAACTTTCTGAGTTGTGGATGCAAAGATTAGCATGTCGAATTAGTTCAACATATTTCTTCCGGATAACCCATGCAGAAAGGTAGAATTGGCAGAGTCACAATATGAATGGAGTACTACTCAAGAGCACTCTGGTTGTGATCTTTTGGTTCAGAAGAACTTCTGGCATGATGGTTCATGGTATTGAAAGAACGATAACCACGGACCTCGAGGACTATCACAAGGTTACTAATATCCTAAAGGAACGAGCAAATACTATCAACAGGAGGTAAGTGGAGTGAATCTTGGGTTCAAGAACCCAGGAGGAGAATGCCTACTAACTAAATGGCATCTCGGGATGCTTTTGAGAATGCTGGCCAGAATGATCACACTGGGAACACAATACATGGCTAGATTACTAGGTGATACTCTAGACACCTAGGGTCATAATAATAACTCCAACATGTATGTCGAGGCAACGGAGTACCTCAACACAATGACTAGTGTGGTTAATCTGGCCTAAA
>LR738714.1:554207485-554225218 GCA_902687465.1 Secale cereale
TCAAGAGCACTCTGGTTGTGATCTTTTGGTTCAGAAGAACTTCTGGCATGATGGTTCATGGTATTGAAAGAACGATAACCACGGACCTCGAGGACTATCACAAGGTTACTAATATCCTAAAGGAACGAGCAAATACTATCAACAGGAGGTAAGTGGAGTGAATCTTGGGTTCAAGAACCCAGGAGGAGAATTCCTACTAACTAAATGGCATCTCGGGATGCTTTTGAGAATGCTGGCCAGAATGATCACACTGGGAACACAATACATGGCTAGATTACTAGGTGATACTCTAGACACCTAGGGTCATAATAATAACTCCAACATGTATGTCGAGGCAACGGAGTACCTCAACACAATGACTAGTGTGGTTAATCTGGCCTAAAAGGACATCGGAAACAAGGAGGAAAGGTTTGCGAATGCATCAGACTATTTAGAGACCTGGGATGACTCAGACAGCATAACGACTGTAAATGCTCGAAAATTACCTTTGAGACTCATCCACAAAGATAGCATAACCACTCAACATCATAATGTCAAGGTTCTAAAACCAACAGTTGAACAAACAGAAGTAGTAGAAACTGAACTGAGGGTTGAATCCACAATTAACGTGATCCTGATAGACATAAGAAGAAGCCTAGTTCCTTAATCCCCGTAGAAAGAAGAAGGTGACTCAGATCAGAAGGTCACAGGGTAAAGGAGTAAAAAGAGCCTTACGTTCCCTTCCACAATCAATTCCCTTATTATAACTAAAGAGTTTTTAGACACGACTTCGACCAGTTTGGCTTACTAATCCTATAGGCAGTCAGGCTCTAATACCAAAGCTGTTAGGACCCCGATCCTAAGTCACACAGGTCTAGCCTGTAACACATCATATCACTTTGCGGCCTCACGCATGGTATCCCCACGGGTGCCACATTACCTGGCCCAGGACCGTTTGCGCATTTTGGCACACGTATATTATAGTGTCGCTAGCATCCATATGACTGAGAACCCGAGCCGACATGACTAGTTATAAACTAAAAGTGGTGCTAAATTACAGAAACAGGCATACATGACCCAGCAACGAACGTGTCGGTCATCAACGTATGAACCCAAGTCGTAGCAAGCTACAAGGACTTAAAGGAACAATGCGTGACATTTCCCCTAAGGGACAGACACAGGAACGAAGAAGGACACATGCCGGCCAGCCTAAGTGTTCCTGAGCAGTAGCAAGCTACCAAGGATCTGTGGAAGCACTAGGAGACATTTCCCTGTAAGATAGGCTACCAAGGGTAAACAACTAGGTGTCGGATCCCACACATAGCCATACACATTACACGTACGCATAACATGCAAGTATGTGTTGTACAACATGGCATCACAACATAACTCAACAACTCATATAGATAAAGGCCCATAAGAGCCATCAAAGCATTTATTACAAAAATAGAGGTCACATGACCCAGCATACAGAGCATGCAGGCAACGAAAGCATAACATGTCTGAGTACAGACAACTACAAATGAAAAAGGCTGAGAAGCATGACTATCTACAAGACCAACCCAAGGGTACAAGATCGTAGCTGAGGTAACAAGCTAAATGTCGAAGTCCACGCGGAACCACTAGTGAGAATGAAGTCTCTCTACAAAAAACATAAATTAAGCAAACGTGAGTACAAAGGTACTCAGCAAGAGTTACATCAGAACTAGCTACATATGCATCAGTATCAGCAAAGGGGTGGTGGGGTTTGACTGCAGCAAGCCAGCTTTGACTCGGTGGCTATCCTAAACTACGACTACAAGTAACTCTTTTGAGGTGGCGCACACGAGTCCACATATTCACAATTCAATACACCACTATGGATCCGCTCCCGTCTCCCTACGAGAAGGCCATCCATAGCACTCACGCATATCTTGCGCATTTTGGAGTATCCACTTCCACTTGTCTATGAACTGTACAGGTAACCCAGAAGTCCATTATCGTGGACACGACTATTCGAATAGATCATATATAACTTTGCAGGGGTGTACTTCTTCACACACGCTCTCACCACTTACCGCCGTTTTCACGACATGTACTCGGCAACCTTCAAGAGGAAGCCCAGCGAGGGTGTCGGCCACGACCTGACTAACCACACCAGTTCCTAGTCCAGGTTTATCGCCTATTTGGGTTCCATCCGTGGGGAGATCCGGCCGGGGTGTCGCTCACGGCCCCAAACAATGTGTACAGGGTTCTCGAGTCACCAAACGGGCGCTCGGTACACCCAGTCACGTACCTACCGCGTCACAGCCCACCCCGAGGGTCAGCGCTGTGCACGGCCTCCAGTAAACTACAAACACCAAAAACTAGTTGCAACTCCTGGACAGAGGAGAAGGGCAGTTAATAAGTCGAGAGGGTCCATTGGTTTCGGGCCCAATGCATGGTAGTAACTGGTCATGGATCAACCAACACAGAACTCAGTTCCTGAGGACGGCTGCAATGAGACAACCCACCATGTACTCCTACATGGCCTCTCATCGCTACCTTTACCAAATCGTGTTCACACACTTAGCTCTCAACAGTAGGACATGTTCACCACATCCCAATTCATCCCCGATGAATCAGACCTGACACAACTCTAAGCAATAGCAGGCATAACCAGAAAACATGAATGAGTAGGCTAAACATGGCTCAAACAACTCCTACTCATGCTAGTGGGTTTCAACTATTTACTGTGGCAATGACAGGTCATGCAGAGGAAAGGGGTTCAACTACCGCAATAGGTAACAATGAAGCGTTGTTGTCCTAATGCTGTAAAAGAGAGCAAGAGCGAGAGAGTGGGATTGTATCGGAATGCTCAATGGGGTTTTCCTTGCCTGGCACTTCTGAAGATATCACTGTGTCTTCATCAGTGTCATCGGTCACATCGTCGAAACAGTGTTTACCGAGAGGGGACAAACACCGGCAAACATGAGAGAACACAATCAATGCAATGCGACAATATGATGCATGATCATGACATGGCAATATGCTGTAGATTTAGCTAATGCAACTAGCAACCATATTAAATGAAGTTAGTTTGAACCAAAGGTTCAAATTCAAACTTCATATGTGGTTAATTAAATGTCATTTAATTGATTTGACCTGATCAGCAGGCATAGGTTGCTCAAACATGCATGATAATGCCATAAACATATTCCTTGAATTGTTCTGATCATTTTTCATATATAAATTATTTTCATTGGAGTTATAGATTATTTTCTGTGATTTTTAGAAGTTTTGGGTATTTTCTGAAATAAATAAATCATATCTGATTTATTTAAAATCCCAGAAAATAGTTACTGGGTGAGCACTAGGTCATGCTGACATCAGCAAGTCAACAGGCGGGTCCATGTCAAACCTGCTAGTGGGGCCCGCGTGTCAGTGACTCAGTGCTTGCCTAAGTCACAGACATGTGGGCCACGTCAGATGGTCAAAGCTGACGCGTGGGGCCACTATGGTTAACTTAAACTAATCAGGAACAAAGCCGTGGTTAGTTGACAGTGGGGCCCGTATGTCATGGACAGGGGGAACTAATTAAACACGATTAGTCCCTAAACTAATGGTGCCACATCAGCGTCACCAGAACCTCACCGGCCGCGAGCAAATCGACGGCGGCGCGGCTCGAGAACACGCTACGGGCGGTGGTTTGGCTTGCTGAGGGTACCAGGGCGTAGCCCTTGCTCGCCCGCATCGAGCGATGGTGAAGCTGGACGCGGGGGTCGTCGGAATCGACGCCGACGACGAGGTTTGCGGTGGCCGTGGTTCGGGCGTGCTCGAGATCGGCGATGAAGTGCACCGTAGGACGAGCAGGTGGGGGTTTTCGGCCCCAGGGAGGGTGCAGAGCACGGTGTCGGGCTCGTTTTCAAGCCCCGGTGGCTGCAGCGATGGCGCTGACATCGCCGACGGCGTGGAGTTCGTGGGCACGGTGGGGGTCGGAGCTAGAGCACGCGCGAGAGTAAGGAGATAGGGGGAGGAGCAAGAGGGGCTCACGTCGGTTCGTATGATGGAGACGGCGAGCTCGGGGGAGGCCTGACAGCAACATATGGGGGAAGGCCATCTCCGATGGCCGGCGGTGGAGAAGTCGATGGTGAGGGCGAAGCAGGGCACCCGAGGACGCGTGCGTCGGTGTGGAGATCCGCGGTCATCAGGCGGATCCGAAGGGCACGTAGGGAGGGGGTGATTTGGACGGTGGCTATACCGGCGACGAACGGCGGCAACGAGCTCCGCTTGGACGCGAGAGGGAGAGATTGCAGAGGAGAGGAGAAGCACGGAGGAGAGTGAGAGATAGGTCGGGGCTGCGTGGCGACACATGGAGGCGTCCAGGCGAGTAGGCAGGGAGGAGGTGGCCGGCCGTGTGCTCGCGCGCGTCGGCCACGCGCGGTGTCCGACTGGCGCGGGGAGGAAGACGACAAAGGGGGAAGCGGTGGTGGGCTGGGCCAGCCAACTTGACCAGCTGGGCTGCACAGGTGAGGTAAGGTAAGGTTTCTCCTCTGTTTTATTTTTGTTCTGTTTTCTTTTTATTTCTTTCTTTCTGCCACTGTTTGAATTTAGACAAAAATTCAAACAAGTGCCAAATCATCTCTGAATATTTTTATGTTGCTCACTGGACTTTTCCAGGAGCACGTAATTAATTCAAAGTTATTTGGAATTATATTCCATATATATTGTGAATTTAACCCCAAATTCAAATATAATAATGATTTCATTTCAATGCGCAAAATATTCCTGAAAATGTTCATTATTTTTGGTTTAGTGCAAAAGCCTTGCCAAAAATATCAAACAATTAATAAGAACACTTTGGAAACATTGAATGCAATTTTTTAACTAGACCTATTTGAATTTTGAAGTGCTAGGGTTTGATCATCCCCATTTCCAAGTTTCTGAGAAAAATAAACATGATGAACATGAACATGCAGAGTCAAGCAAAGGCTAAGCTATAGGGATGTGACAAGAACCAAATATTTCTCATAGATAATCTTGATCATAAACCCACAATTCATCGGATCTCGACAAACACACCGCAAAAAGAGATTACATCGAATAGATCTCCTCGAAGACCGAGGAGAACTTTGTATTGAGATCCAGAGAGAGAGAAGAAGCCATAAGGTTACAGCAGTGGAATTAGGGTATTCTCTCTGTTGTCGAAGGTTTCGGAGTACGTAGACTTATATAGGAGGAAGGAGGACACCGGGGGGGGTGCTCGATGGGCCCACGAGGCAGGGGCGCGCCTTGGGAAGGCGGGTGCGCCCCCCACCCTCGTGGACACCCCGAGGCTCCCCTAACGTGGTTCTCAAGTCCCCCGTGCGTGATTTTCTCCAAAAATATCTCTCGCGAAGGTTTCATTCCGTTTGGACTCCGTTTGATATTATTTTTCTGCAAAACCCTGAAACAGTTAAAAAACGACAATCTGGACTGGGCCTTTGGGTTAGTAGGTTAATCCCAAAAATGATATAAAAGTGAAAGATAAAGCCCATTAAACATCCAAGACTTCATAAATAATAGCATGGAACAAACAAAAATTATAGATACGTTGGAGAAGTATCAAGCATCCCCAAGCTTAATTCCTGCTCGTCCTCGAGTAGGTAAATGATAAAGAAAGAATTTTTGATGTGGAATGCTAACCAACATAGTTTCTCAATGTAATTCTCTTAATTGTGGCATGAATGTTCAGATCTGGAAGATTCAAGATAAAAGTCTATATTGACATAAGAAATAACAATACTTCATGCATACTAACAAAGCAATCATGTCTTCTCAACAAACTATGGCTAAAGAAAGTTATCCCTACAAAATCATATAGTCTGGCTATGCTCCCTCTTCATCACACAAAATATTCATATCATAGACAACCCAGATTTTTGCCAAGCACTTGTTTTCATACTCTATCTTTTCAAGCCTTTCAACTTTCACGCAATACATGAGCGTGAGCCATGGACATAACACTATGGGCGGAATAGAGGTGGTTGTGGAGAAGACAAAAAGGAGGGAGATAGTCTCACATCGACTAGGCGTATCAACGGGTTATGGAGATGCCCATCAATAGATATCAATGTGAGTGAGTAGGGATTACCATGCAACGGATTCACTAGAGCTAAGTATGAATGAAAGCTCAACAAAAGAAACTAGTGGGTGTGCATCCAACTTGCTTGCTCACGAAGACCTAGGGCATTTGCGGAAACCCATCATTGGAATATACAAGCCAAGTTCTATAACAAAAATTCCCACTAGCATAGAAAGTGACTAAGCATGAGACTCTCTACAATAAAGAACATGGTGCTACATTGAAGCACAAGTGTGGAAAAAAGATAGTAGCAATTGTCTCTTTGGCTATTCTTTTTCTCTTTTCTCTTTTTTGGGCCATTCTTTTTCTCTTTGGCCTTTTTTGCAGAGGGGCTTTATTGATTTAGCCTTTCCTCCCATGGTACAATGCTCTAATAATGATGATCATCACACTTTCATTACAACTCGATATTACAAATCGATACTACAAAAAAGTATGACTCTATATGAATGCCTCTGGTGGTGTACCGGTATGTGCAATGAAACAACAGTGACATGTATGAGCGGAACGGTGGAAAGTTGCATGGCAATATATCTCGGAATGGCTATGGAAATGTCATGATAGGTAGGTATGGTGGCTGTTTTGAGGAATAATATGTAGTGGGTTTATGGTATCGGCGAAAGTTGTGCGGTACAAGAGAGGCTAGCAATGGTGGAAGGGTGAGAGTGTGTATAATCCATGGACTCAACATTAGTCATAAGAACTCATATACTTATTGCAAAAATCTACGAGTCATAAAAACAAAGAAATCAACACATGCTCCTAGGGGGGAGGTTGGTAGGAGTTAACCATCGCGCGCCCCCGACCTCCACACAAAGGTTGGCACTCTACAAATACCTCATGCTCTAACTTCGTCACATAGCGGTTCACCATATGTGCATGATACGAGAATCACCAACCTTAACACAAATATTTCTCAATTTTATAATAAATCCACTAGCGTGACTCTAATATCACTATCCTCATATCTTAAAACAATTATCCATCATCCAACATCTCATCATATTCAATGCACTTAGTGTGATTTTTTTTACTACATTGACATTGGATGTCTATCATGTGAAGACTAGTTTCATTAGCCTAAACACATTACCATGCTGTTTTAATAGACTCTCGAATAGATATAAGTGAAGCAGGAGAGTTCAATAATTTCTACTCCCTCCGTCTCAAAATAAGTGACGCAAAAATGACTCAACTTTGTACTAAAGTTAGTACAAAGTTGAGTCACTTTTGCGTCACTTATTTTGGGACGGAGGGAGTACAAAATATAACCACCACCGTGCTCTAAAAGATATAAGTGAAGCACTAGAGCAAAAACTATTCAACTCAAAAGATATAAGTGAAGCACATAGAGTGTTCTAACAATTCCTAGGCCATATTTAACTCTCTCAAATAGGTGTGTCCAGCAAGGATGATTGTGACAAACTAACAAGTAAAGACTCAAATTATACAAGACGCTCCAAGCAAAACACATATCATGTGGTGAATAAAAATATAACTCCAAGTATAGTTACCGATGGATGAAGACGAAAGAGGGGATGCCTTCCGGGGGCATCCCCAAGCTTAGGCTTTGGATTATCCTTGAATTTTACTTGGGTTCCATGGGCATCCCAAAGCTTAGGCCCTTGATACTCCTTGTTCCTTACTCCATCAAAGCAATACCCAAAACTTGAAAACTTCACAACACAAAACTTAGACAAAAATTCTCGTGAGCTCCGTTAGTATAAGAAAACAAACCACTACTCAAAGGTACTGCAATGAATTCATTCTTTGTTTATATTGGTGTTGAACCTACTTTATTCCAACTTCTCTATGGTTCATACCTCCAAATATTACTCATAGATGCATTGAAATAAGCAAACAACACACGAAAAACAGAATCTTTCGAAAACAGAACAGTCTGTAGTAATCTGCAGGTTTCGCCTACCTCTGGGACTCCAAAAAATTTAAACAAAATTGGTAAATGTGAGGAATTTGTCTATTAATCATCTGCAAAAAGAATCAACTAAATAGCACGCTCCAGTAAAATCTGACGACCATTCTAGTGAGCGCTAACGATTCTGTTTTTCGCAGCAAGATCACATAAACTTCACACACATCTTCTCAAAGGTTCTACTTGGCACAAACACTAAACAAAACATCAAATCACACCTAAACATCAGCTAGATACAATATTTATTCATAAACAGAAGCAAAAACAAAAAATATAAAATTGGGTTGTCTCCGAACAAGCTGTTTTTCTTTATAGCCATTAAGATAGGCTTGAGAATTCAATGATGCTCACATGAAACATAAGAATTGAAGCACAAAGAGAGCATCATAAAACATGTGACAAACACATCTAAGTCTAACATAGTTCCTATGGATAGTCATTTTACAGGCAAACAAATTAGCAAGACAAGCAAGATCTAGCATATGCAAGGAAGAAAAAGAAAACAAGATCAATCTCAACACGAAGAGAGGTAATTTAGTAATATGAAAATTTCTACAACCATATTTCCCTCACTCATAATAATTGCATGTAGGATCATAAGCAAATTCAACAATATAGCTATCATAGTACATATTCTCAACACGATCCACATGCATAAGAAGTTGTCTCTCTTCCAAAATAGTGGGATTAACATTAACTAAAGTCGTGACCTCTTCAAACCCACTTTTATCAAAAATTTCATAAGATTGAGCATTCTCCAAATATGTGGGATCTAAAGTTGACACTCTTCCAAACCCACTATTATAGCAAAAATTATTATCAATCTCATTGTCGGTGTACTAAGATAGGGGTACCTTAGTACCCCAACTTGTGCACGGGCAGTAGCAGCTTCCCGCGGCAGGGTTTACCACGTGCTCGCCGGGAACCTTCCTGGTCCCTATGAAGCCATTCAAGAACAAAGTATACAAGTCAGAAGAACAAGGCCCCGGCAAGAGGAGCTTGCCGGGAAGGCCGCACCCGGCTCAAGATTATCACGTTAGCACAAGACCCTGGCAAGAGGAGCTTGCCAGGAAGGCCAAGAAATGCACACCTCAAGAGATGCCTCGGCGCATCACGCGCCCCGGCAGGACCCGGAGAGCGACAAGCTTCCGGGCCCGGCAAGTTCGCGACCCCGGCAAGGTGCTTCCCGGGGGAAACTTATGCTGTGTGCCCGCGCTCCAGCTCATCTGCCCACGCGTCGCCCTGGGGCCCTTCCAGGGACGCGTGGCGGAAGGCTGTGCAGCCAGGGGCACACGGTGGCAAGCCACGGTGACGAGGCTACCGCCGTGGCGAATGGAGAAGCATGGACGGACACTTTTGGGGTCGACGGTGACGGGCATTTAATGCCCTTGTCCCCCACTGTCAAGGTTAGGTGAAGACCACTGTTCATGCACTATTCCCGCACTGTTACAACTACCACCAAAATTACATTTTTGCCCTCCTCTACGTTGACACCTGTCGGTGACCCCTTGAGCTATAAAAGGAGGCCCATGCACAACGTAGAAAGGGTTCGGAACCTAAGCAACTCTCTCACTCGGTGTAGCTAGTACTGTAGCTCTTCAAGCTCCCGAGCTCAATACAACCAAGGCAGGAGTAGGGTTTTACGCGTCCGCGCGGCCCGATCCTGGGTAAACTGCCCGCGTGCGCTCCTCGATCTGCTCTTCGTGCTCCCTCCGCTCCCTTACCGCAACGTAGAAGGGGCTCCGGTCCCATAGGTGCTCGTGGGAGGACAGTTTCCCCCGACATCTTTGGCGCGCCAGGTAGGGGGCGTCGAGGTTGTGCGAACCTGATCCGGCGCTCACGCGGGCGCATTCTTCATCAATTTCTCCAGCTTCGTCAACTTCATCAGCAGCACCAACATGCCTCCGAAGAAGAAGGCTTCGGAGGTCGGAGGCCCGTCTGCGTCGCTCCCTCCACCACCAGAACCAACGGTTGGTGGGGGAGACGCCGGCGGAAGGGTGGTCGTAGGCGAGGAAACTCACGACGCCACCAAATCCAAAGACAAGCCGGACGACCGGGCGAATTCTAAGGCCTCGGTGTCCGTAGACGCACCACGTCCCTCTCAGCAGACGCCAAGCCAGCATCGCCGTGGTACAGGAGGTACCATTCGCTTGCTGGGGCAAGGAAAAACCGGGGGATCGCGGGGCGCTCAAGGCCATCGTCCTGGCACGAGCAAGGCGCGGTCGCCGGGGCGAGAAACTGCTCCTTCTAACCCTGTTAGGAGTCCGAGCATATCTCGCTCCTCGCACCGTTCGCCACCGCTCCCCTCCTCTCCAGCAGAAGCTCTAGCAAGAGCGCAACTGCTCCTCGATTTCCCTCCAGCGGCAGACAAAGCCGAAGACTGGAGGGCGACGATTCAGAGTCTCACCGCCTTCGCCAACAATGACATGCCGCAGCAGCCGGCGACGTCGCGGCCACGGCAAGTCGACCAGACGAAGGCCGATGGCGACAAGACCGCCGGGGGTGCAACTACCGTGCACCCCCCGCCGCGGAAGCAGAAGACGCCACCCCGCCGGATCAACGTCGACGACGACTCCACGGCGTCGTCGGATCCGCGGGCTCGTCGGGACCAGCGCCAAGTCCTCGACGACCGGCGGCAAGAAGACGCTCGGACGCGCATCGAGCGCCGACGAGAAGCCCGACGACAATCAGATCAACGCGCTGGGACCGCTATCGACACGTACACGCCCGGTGAGCCAGGCGACTTGCCGTACGCGGCAGGTTGCCCTGCGTTCACCCGTGAGCTGCGGCGAGTCCAGTGGCCCAGCATGAAAAACTTCAAGCCCGACGTACCCGAGAAGTACGACGGCAAGACGCACCCCTCGGAATTCCTTAGCATCTACACCATCACGGTGCAGGTTGCCGGGGGACGCGACGAGAAGATACTAGCCAACTACTTTCCGGTAGTGCTTAAGCCGAACGTCCGTTCTTGGCTTATGCACTTGCCGGAGAACTCCATTTCTTCATGGGCAGATCTGTGCCACCAGTTTGTTGGCGCCTTCACGGGCGGCCACAAACCCCACGGCCAGGAGAGCGATCTCCACATCTTGGCCCAGCAGGAGGGAGAATCCCTGCGCAAGTACATCCAGAGGTTCAGCCGCATGCAACACAACATTCCCGACGTCCACCCTGCCGCGGTTATCAGCGCGTTCCACCAGAACGTGCGTAACCGCCGCATGAGGGAAGAAATGGCCATGACCAAGATCCGGGATGTCAGCGAGCTCTACGCTCTGGCTGACAAGTGCACGCGCGCCGAAGAGGGGAGGAGACTCCCCGGAGAGGATACTGGCGCGGGGGGAAGCGACAGTGAGGATGCCGCCCCGGCAAAGAAGAGCCGGTGGCGGAACAACAGAAGGAAGAAGAGCAAGGAAGTGCTGGTCGTCGAGCAGTCCGGCAAGGAGGCTCCCGCCAAAAAGGCACAGGCTGGCGGTTCCGGCAAGGAACCCGCCCCTGCGGCGGCAGCCGATAAGCAGGAAGGCTCCGACAAGCAATACTGCAAGATTCACCGCACCAAGGGCCACGATCTTCAGAACTGCAAGCGAGTCGAGTACCTCGTAGAACAGCAGAAGGCTGAATACGAGCGTCGCGACAAGGAGAAGGCCCAAGGTGGCGGGGGAGAACCAAGCAAGAAGCGGCCGTTCAATGGCCGGGGAGGACGCCGCGGCAAGGCCAAGCAGCGGCAAGGTGATCGACCTCCCCGGGGCCGCGACAAGGATGAGGAAGAAGACGACGACGACGACATGGAGGAAGGAGATAACAGCGAGCAGGAGTTCCAGAAGGCCACAGAAGTTCTGTGTGTCGACGGAGGCGCCTCTCTGCACACTTCCCACCGCCAACTCAAGCAGTGGGTGCGGGAAGTATACGCAGCTGAGCCACCCGTCGAGTCACGCAGGCTGCTGAAGTGGTCCAGCACGCCCATCATTTTTGACCTTGAGGATCACCCTGACCGCACAACGGCAGTCGGGTGCTTGCCGATGTTGGTCTCACCAACTATCCGCAACCTCAAGGTCACCAAGATGTTGGTTGACGGCGGGGCCAGCCTGAACTTGATCTCCTCAGCTGTGATCAAGAAACTCCAGATCCCAGACGGCGAGCTCGAAGAAACCGGGTCGTTCCAAGGAATAAACCCGGGAAGGAGCAAGCCGAAGGGGAAGATTACTCTGCCAGTGACCTTTGGCGGGGAGCTCAACTTCAGGACGGAGAGGATAACCTTTGATGTTGCCGATATCCCATTGCCATACAATGGGATACTTGGACGTCCTGCCCCCGCCAAGTTCATGGCAGCTTCCCATTATGCCTACAACATACTCAAGATGCCGGGGCCGATAAGCGTCATCTCTGTCCCTGGCGACAAGAAGGACGCGCTTATCTGCGCCGACAAGATATACCGGGATGCAGCAGCCGCAGCAGAAAGCAACACACTTGCCGCTGAAGCTCCCGGGGGGAAGACCAAGACCAAGTCCGGCAAGAGCTCTGGGGCCCACTCCGGCAAACGCACCTCCTCGGAGTGCTGCGCTGCCGTCGAGGACGCACCATCGAGCTCCACCGGCAAGTGCAAGAAAGGGATGGCCGCTCCACCGGCAACCAAGAAAGTGTCCGCCAAGGAGGACGGCACTGGTGGTACCTTCACCATCAGTGCTACAATCGACAACAAATAGGAAAGCGCGCTCGTTGCCTTCATGCGGGCGAATGTCGATGTGTTTGCATGGCAACCATCTGACATCCCCGGCGTTCCCAGGAAGGTAATTGAGCACAAGCTTGTTGTTTGTCCTCATGCGCGGCCCGTCAAGCAGAAGGTCAGGAAGCAAGCCGTGGAGCGCCAAGAATTCATCGCCGAAGAGATAAAGAAGCTAGAAGCAGCAGGCCTGGTTAGAGGCGTGATCCATCCTACGTGGTTAGCCAATCCAGTTGTCGTACGCAAGGCCAATGGGAAGTGGAGACTTTGTATAGACTTCACTGATGTGAATAAAGCATGTCCCAAGGATCCATTTCCCTTGCCGCGTATTGACCAGATTGTTGACTCCACTACAGGATGTGAGCTGCTTTCCTTCCTTGATGCATACTCAGGTTACCACCAGATTTTTATGGCCAAGGAAGACGAAGAGAAGACTGCATTCATTACTCCATGCGGCACATATTGCTTCATACGCATGCCCTTTGGATTGAAGAATGCAGGCTCGACGTTTGCAAGGGTGGTGCACACTGCTTTTGAGCCACAGATCCACAGAAATGTAGAAGCTTACATGGATGATATAGTGGTCAAGAGCAAGAGCAAAGATACCCTGATCCAAGACTTAGAGGAGACCTTTGAGAATCTGCGCAAGATACAGCTCAAGTTGAACCCCGAGAAGTGCGTCTTCGGAGTCCCCTCCGGCAAGCTTCTCGGGTTCTTTGTGTCCCAGAGGGGGATTGAAGCCAATCCCGATAAGATAAAAGCCATCGAGCAGATTGAGGCCCCGAAGCGCGTCAAGGACGTAAGGAGACTTGCTGGTTGTGTGGCTGCTCTCAGCAGGTTCATTTCAAAGTCTGCAGAACGCGCCCTGCCTTTCTTCAAAATCTTGAAAAAGGCAGGCCCCATGAAATGGACTCCGGAAGCGGAGGCAGCGCTGCAAGACTTGAAAGGATACCTGTCCTCCACTCAAATACTTGTCGCACCTAGGCCACAAGAGAAGTTGCTGCTGTACCTAGCAGCGACCAATCAAGTGGTTAGTGCTGCGTTAGTAGCGGAGAGGGAGGCGGATGAGGAATCCACATCACCGGCAAGCGAATCCAGCGACAAGCAGGGGGCTTCCCCGACAAGATCTGGCCCCGACAAGGACAAGTCTGCGCAGGAACAAGGAGAAGTGCGAAGGAAAATGGTGCAGCGCCCAGTGTATTTTGTAAGCTCCCTCTTGCAGGGGGCTAGGTCAAGATACTCTGGGGTGCAGAAGTTGCTTTTTGGCCTCCTCATGGCCTCGAGAAAGTTGCGCCATTACTTCCAAGCACACGAGATAACAGTGGTCACTCACTTTCCGTTGAAGAGGATATTGCAGAATCCAGAAGCAACAGGCAGGATCGTCGAGTGGGCACTGGAGATGTCAAGCTTTGGTCTCAAGTTTGAGAGTACCTCAACCATACAGAGCAGAGCTTTGGCAGAATTCATAGCTGAATGGACTCCAACGCCCGATGAAGAAATCCCAGAGACAAGCGTCCCCGTCCAAGAAGCAAGCAGCGAATGGGTAATGTACTTTGATGGTGCTTTCTCGCTGCAAGGCGCCGGTGCCGGCGTAGTACTCATAGCGCCCACCGGAGAGCACCTCAAGTATGTTGTCCAGATGCACTTTCCCAAGGAACAAGCGACAAACAATACTGCTGAGTATGAAGGTTTGCTTGCCGGCCTCAGAATTGCGGCCGAGCTTGGGATCAAGAAGTTGATTGTGAGGGGAGATTCACAGTTGGTGGTCCGACAAGTGAATAAGAGTTACCAGAGCCCTTTGATGGAAGCTTATGTTGATGAAGTGAGGAAGCTTGAAGAACACTTTGAAGGTCTGCAAATGGAGCACGTCCCAAGAGCTCAGAATGATATTGCAGATGGCCTCTCAAAGTGTGCTGCAATGAAGTTACCTGTGGAACCAGGGACCTTCCTGCTCAAGCTAACTCAACCATCCGTTACACCATCAGTAGGGCAAAGTAAGAAGAGAAAGTTGGTCTCCGGCGACTACTTGCCGGCGGATCTTCCCGAAGCCGCCGCCAAGGTCCCCAAGATCAACAACCAAGATGCTGAGGAACAGTTTGCTCCTGCAGATCCAAGGGTCTGTACAGTTGAAGCAAACGTTCCCGACAAGCCTTGCCCCGGCAGGCTTGCCGGGGGACCATCAGCTCCGGCAGAGCCGCAGGTTCTTGCCGTAGAAGCTGAGGTTCCCGCAGCAGCCCTCATGCCTTTAGTCCTTGTTGTTGAGCCTCAGGCTCCACCATGGGCACAGCAAATCGTTCGTTTTCTGCAAACTGGAGAACTTCCCGACGACCCAGAAGAGATAGAGAAAATAACCAGGCAGTCAAGTATGTACCAGTTCGTTGGCAACGAACTGTACAGAAGAAGACTCAATGGTGTCAGGTTGAAATGCATTTCCAGAGAAGATGGACAGAAGCTGTTGGCAGAGATACATGGAGGCATATGTGGCCACCACATTGGCGCAAGGGCACTTGCCGGGAAGGCGTTCCGGCAAGGGTTCTTCTGGCCAGAAGCCCTCCAAGATGCAACTGCACAAGTAACCAAGTGTGAAGCGTGCCAGTTCCATGCCAAGCAAATTCATCAGCCAGCTCAAGCTCTCCAGACGATCCCTTTGTCCTGGCCCTTCTCGGTCTGGGGGCTCGATATCCTCGGCCCCTTCCCCCGTGCTGTTGGGGGCTTTGAGTACTTGTACGTTGCAATCGACAAGTTCACAAAGTGGCCAGAGGTGGAACCAGTGAGAAAGGTGACAGCACAGTCAGCAGTAAGGTTCTTCAGATCAATTGTTTGCCGTTTCGGAATCCCTAACAGGATCATCACCGACAACGGCACACAGTTTACAAGTCGCACCTTCATGCAGTATGCCCAAGACCTTGGCGCCAAGGTCTGTTTCGCTTCTGTTGCTCACCCAAGGAGCAATGGTCAAGCGGAGAGGGCCAATGCTGAAGTGCTGCGCGGACTCAAGACAAGAACCTTCGACAGGCTGCGCAAGTGCGGAAGAAACTGGATAGAGGAGTTGCCGGCAGCTCTTTGGTCAATCAGAACGACACCAAGTCGAGCCACCGGACAGACACCCTTTGCTCTTGTCTATGGAGCAGAGGCAGTTCTCCCCACGGAACTCGTATACGGATCTCCTCGAGTGCTCGCTTATGATGAGCTCGAGCAAGAGCAACTGCAACAAGATGATGCATTGCTCCTCGAGGAGGAACGTCTCCAGGCTGCTGTACGAGCTGCTCGATACCAGCAAGCCTTGCGTCGCTACCATAGCCGCAAGGTCAAGGCCAGGATTCTCGAGGAAGGCGACCTTGTTCTTTAGCGCGTTCAGTCCGCCAAGAATTCCAACAAGTTGACGCCGAAGTGGGAAGGCCCTTATCGGGTGAGACAAGTCACAAGGCCCGGCGCTGTCCGCCTTGAGACCGAAGAAGGCTTACCGGTGAGCAACTCCTGGAACATAGAGCATCTTCGCAAGTTTCACCCATAAGGCGCGGTTGCCGTGATCCGCTCCGGCAACCACCTTTTGTACAAGTCTTGCCGCTGTTGCATGTAAACCTTTGTACAAAGCCGGGCGCAGATCCCGTGCATCAGTAAAGTTTTTGTGCTTCGCACTATTTGCCATTTTCATGCTTTTCTTTGGTTATTTGCATGCATTGTTTGGCACCTTGTGCAACGCACATCCCCGGTAAGCACTAGCAAGCCATGAGGCCATATACTTGTTTTCCCTCCTCTTTTTATTTCCCTCTTAAGCAGAAGGAATATTCCTCGCGCACAAGTTTGCCGGGGGGGAAGGAGTTGGAGGAGGATGAACCAAGTGATGTTCAAGAAAGAGAAGCTTTGTCGGGGAGCAAACAATATATGAAAGCTAAGTTACCAGAATTTGAGCAGTTCAAATTTTTAAATTTTAGTTATCTTCCTTGAAACCACACTTTGTATGGAAAACCTGTGCGCGGAGGAACCTACCCGTGGCTAGCCGCACCCTTACTTTGTTTTCGAGCACACTCAATGATTTAAGTGAGCTGCGACAAGTGTCGCGCCCTTGCTTCGTTTTCGAGTTCGCTCAGCAAGCTAAGTGCGCTGCGACTAGCTGCGGCAAGGTTACTTGCCGACGAGGTCCTTTGCCAGCAGGCTGCTAAGAGTCCAGCACTCAGCGCTCGCGGCAAGGGCCCCTTGCCGGCAAGTCCCCTAAAAGCGTAGGGCAAAAAAGCATACAAAGTGGAGGACCAAAAGCAAGGGGGATAACGCTGCATTGATAGCTTAAAATAAGATTGTATATTACAAGGATAACTTGCCACAATAACTAATTGATTCATGTCCATAACATACTTTGCAGCGGCAAAGGAAACAGAAAGAAAGAAGCCTAATCTACGCGGTCGCCTTCACGCCTCGTGACCTTGTTCACCTTGGCGACGATGTGGGCAACCTGCGCCTTCAACGCCTC
This sequence comes from Secale cereale, assembly GCA_902687465.1. NCBI lineage: Eukaryota > Viridiplantae > Streptophyta > Magnoliopsida > Poales > Poaceae > Secale > Secale cereale. The sequence goes on from LR738714.1 coordinate 554,224,662, forward strand.
CTGATCTGCATCGTCCGGCAAGGTGCGGAGGACGTTGACGAGGTTGATGCCTGGGTTGCGGTAGACAATCTTCGTCAAGACGCGCTCCAGAGTGCCCGCGCAGAGCCGACGCGACTCGTCGGCCAACTGCACGGGGAGCTTCTCCCGCAGCCGTGCAAGCGCCGGCGCGATTCCCCTGAAGAAGAGACTTAACTTGGCGCTGTGGGGGAGGTCCTCGTCGGGAGAGTACACGAGGTGCTCCGCCCTCAGCGCCATCATCTCCTTGTCAATGCTGGCAGCGGAGGTGACCAGCTCGTCGGTCCATTGCTCCACCGCCCGGCTGAAGTTGTTCGCTGAGACGGCGGCGCTCTCCACCAAGTTCCACTCCTTGCGGAGCTCGTCCTTCAGCTTCGTCTTGCGGTCCCGGGCGGCGTCGAGCGAATCAGTCAAAGTGGAGGCCTTCAACTCTAAGTCAGCGATTGAATCCTTGGCGGCAGTGAGCTCGTCGCCTTTCTTGGAGAGACGTACCTGCAAGTCAGAGTTGGTGTGGGCATCTTTCTCCCGCTCCACATTGAGTG
>LR738714.1:554229883-554240523 GCA_902687465.1 Secale cereale
GCGTCGCCCTGGGGCCCTTCCAGGGACGCGTGGCGGAAGGCTGTGCAGCCTGGGGCACACGATGGCAAGCCACGGTGACGAGGCTACCGCCGTGGCGAACGGAGAAGCATGGACGGACACTTTTGGGGTCGACGGTGACGGGCATTTAATGCCCTTGTCCCCCACTGTCAAGGTTAGGTGAAGACCACTGTTCACGCACTATTCCCGCACTGTTACAACTACCACCAAAATTACATTTTTGCCCTCCTCTACGTTGACACCTATTGGTGACCCCTTGAGCTATAAAAGGAGGCCCATGCACAACGTAGAAAGGGTTCGGAACCTAAGCAACTCTCTCACTCGGTGTAGCTAGTACTGTAGCTCTTCAAGCTCCCGAGCTCAATACAACCAAGGCAGGAGTAGGGTTTTACGCGTCCGCGCGGCCCGAACCTGGGTAAACTGCCCGCGTGCGCTCCTCGATCTGCTCTTCGTGCTCCCTCCGCTCCCTTACCGCAACGTAGAAGGGGCTCCGGTCCCATAGGTGCTCGTGGGAGGACAGTTTCCCCCGACACTAATATTCATCATGTGGCTTAAATAAATTTTCAAGATCATAAGAAGAATCACCCCAATCATGATCATTGCAACAAGTAGTGGACATAGCAATACTAGCATCCCCAAGCTTAGGGTTTTGCATATCATTAACACAATTGACATTAATAGAATTTACAATAACATCATTGCAATCATGATTTTATTTAAGGAGCTAACATGAATCACTTTTTCTTTTAACAATTCCTCACAATTTCCAGATTCATAAATTTCAAGCAAAACCCCATAAAGATAATCTAGTGCACGCAGCTCACTAGCAATAGGTTCAACATAATTGGATCTCTTAAAGAGATTAGCAAGAGGATGAGGATTGATACTTTAGCAAGCGAAGATGCAAGCTAATTGAGGGCACATAGCTACACAAGCAAACAAGAGGCAAGCAAACGGTAAACACACGACAAAAGAAGGGCAAATAGAACAGCAAGGGTGAAGTGGGGGATAGGAAAATGAGAGGCAAAAAATGTAATGCGAAGGATAAGGGTTTGTGATAGGTACTTGGTATATGACTTTTGCGGAAGCCTCCCCGGCAACGGCGCCAGAAATTCTTCTTGCTACTTCTCGAGCTTGCGTTGTATTCCCTCGAAGAGGAAAGGGAGATGCAGCACAGTAGCGTAAATATTTCCGTCAGTTTTTGGGAACCAAGGCAATCAATCTAGTAGGAGACCACGCGCGAGCCCCTCGCACCTGCACAAACAAATAATAACTTCACAGCCAACGTGATAAGGGGTTGTCAATCCCTTTACGGTCACTTATGAAAGTGAGATCTGATAGAGATGATAGTTTATATTTTTGGTATTTTTGTTTATAAGAACAGAAAATAAAACCGATAAAAGTAAAGTAGATGTAGATTGATATGTTGAGAATAGACCTGGGGGCCATAGTGTTCTCTAGTGGCTTCTCTCATGATAGCGATATTCTACGGCGGGTAAACATATTACTATCGAGCAATTGATAGAATAGAAAATAATTTTTAGACTATCTAGGCATGATCATTGTATATAGGCATCACATCTGAGACAAGTAGACCAAAACGATTCTGCATCTACTACTATTACCCCACACATCGACCGCTATCCAGCATGCATCTAGTGTATTGAGTTTATAAGAACAGAGTAACGCCTTAAACAAGATGACTTGATGTCAAGGGATAAACTCAAGCAATATGATACAAACCCCATCTTTTTATCCTCGATGGCAACAATACAATACGTGCCTTGCTGCCCCTACTGTCACTGGGAAAGGACACCACAAGATTGAACCCAAAGCCAATCACTTCTCCCATTGCAAGAACTATAGATCTAGTAGGACAAACCAAACCAATAATTCGAATAGACTTGCAAGGATATTATGAGCACACATAAAAAGTATAGAGAAGAACCAAATATTTCTCATAGATAATCTTGATCATAAACCCACAATTCATCAGATCTCGACAAACACACCACAAAAAGAGATTACATCGAATAGATCTCCTCGAAGACCGAGGAGAACTTTGTATTGAGATCCAAAGAGAGAGAAGAAGCCATCTAGATACTAGCTATGGACCCGAAGGTCTGTGGTAAACTACTCACAACTCATGGGGAGGGTGATCATGATGATGATGAAGAACTCCGTGATGGATCCCCCTCCGGTGGAGCTCTGGAACAGGCTCCAAGATGGGATCTCACGGGAACAGAAGGTTACGACGGTGGAATTAGGATTTTCTCTCTGTTGTCGAAGGTTTCGGGGTACGTAGACTTATATAGGAGGAAGGAGGAGACCGCGGGGTGCTAGAGGGGCCCACGAGGTAGGGGGCGCGCCCTGGGAAGGGGGGCGCGCCCCCACCCTCGTGGACACCCCGAGGCTCCCCTGGCGTGGTTCTCAAGTCCCCCGTGCGTGATTTTCTCCAAAAATATCTCTCGCGAAGGTTTCATTCCGTTTGGACTATGTTTGATATTCTTTTTCTTTAAAAACCCTGAAATAGGCAAAAAAACAGCAATCTGGACTGGGCCTTTGGGTTAGTAGGTTAGTCCCAAAAATGATATAAAAGTGAAAGATAAAACCCATTAAACATCCAAGACTTCATAAATAATAGCATGGAACAATAAAAAATTATAGATACGTTGGAGACGTATCAGTAGTTCAAGTACAGTGATACATGACAACAGATACTAACAAGAGCAAAGCAGTGGGCAGCATATTTGCGATATCCTGTCGTTCTTTTCAAACCGGAATTCTTTTTCGAGAAGATTTCCTGCAAAAAAGATCCGTAAGCCACATGCGGAAATGTAGAAGTTCAAATTGTCATGCGATATCATAGAAAATACCTCATCCTCGGAACGAGACCAGTGCATAACAAGGTTTTTCCATTCAATGTCTTCTAAATTTTGCACAGGAGCCTTCACCAGAAATTCGTTATAGACTTGCCATCAAAGTGTGATTTCCTCAGGTAACACCAATACTGCTGCAATGCTTCCTTGAGAAGCGCAAGCAAGCTTTGCTCGTCATGACTATCCAGATTGACACTCGCCTACTTACAACAATGTAATGTAAATCATTGATGTGTTCAATCAGCAGAAAACAGGAAAATAATCACCATGAATAATAGCACTTACACATAAGTGGGACATGAAGATGTGAAAATGGTGTTTGTCTTCACTATAATCTTCCAATGATGGGAATATATGCACCTAGTCCCTAACAACATTGAAAGCATTGTCTTTTAAACTGCGAATAACTGGAATGGGGTTCCAATCTGCAGGAATTGGCCATCTCTACAGTTGGGATAGGTCTTCGGCCGATGGACTTGCTGTACATTTTTGCTGGAGTGAGATTTTTCTGTTGTACGGCTGGTGCTATGGCAACTGAAATCGGCATACCTTTTGCTGGAGTGCAGGTCCTGTGTGGTGGGGCTAGTGGTGTGGCTAGTGAAGTATGGGTACAGTCTGCTAGAGTCGGTACTACGTTTCATGTCAGTGGTTGTATAGCCAATATAAGTGGGGTGCTGTCTAATTTCTCCGGCACAACCACATTTTTCAAGGACTTTGCTGGTGCTCCTTCAGGTTCGGCAATCACCCTCTTCCTTTTTGTTGTCTGATGCACAATAACATCATTTGAGTGGAAAAACATGGTATGATGACAGATGGAATATGTATTGATAATGGATGGGCATGGCATCTTGACATATATGATGAGTAAACTAAGCAGATGGTGGTGCAACAAAGTACAAGGAATGCAAGACAACATATGCAAGATACGCGCAATCAATAAAACCTTGCCAAATTAGAGCAGGCACCTTGATGGGTGAATATGACAGGCCATCTGTCTTTGACTCCTCGAGGTTAGAATAGTCATTAGGATCATATTCTAAAAAAGAATCTATAGGTGGGGAGCATATGAGTTTCATTGCATCCAGAATGGCACTCAATGCCTTGGTGCCAATTTTGTAAGGCATTGCAGTGTTCCACAATATTCTTCTGATGCGTGGATTCTGATATTAACTGTAATTACGTATAATATCTTAGAACCATGAAAACAAAAATAGTTGTGAAATTATCTTTGTAATGCAGAGGATATTCTAATATAGGGGCGCCCCTGTAAACACTTGTGTGCTATCACTGGATTCTGATGAGAGAGCTCATGTGTGCTGTAATATGGTGCGTGCATTTATATAATCTGGCACAAGTCCACAAAAAAATAGTCTCCAGAAGTAAGGATAGTTGGCAGATGATAGGTTCAAAATATACTGTATAGAGAGTTTATTGCCAAACCATGATAACAAGAGCACACATCAACTAGGCAGATCATAGTGTACATAAAAGGGGTACACCAAAACCACGATATATAAATCGGGAAAGTTGAATTGGCTTGAAAATACGGTGTTGTACTGCCGCTAGTAGATGAAAGCCTATCGATCAAGTACATGCTAGCTCTATCAGCTGTTGAATGCAGATGTCCCTGCTCCCCTTCCTGACAAGGAAAATACTGTACGTACTAAGTACAGAATAACAAAAGAGGAACACGTTAAAGAACAGAAGAGGAAGCATATTCTTGAGGTTCTGCTTAACTGCATACAATGTTGGTTGCCCACTCATGATGAATCACATCGCCCAAAGAAATTCAATTCCATGTTGTCTCTCTATATGTGGCAATTTTGAACAAGAGTCATTAGGATCATATTTTAAACAAGAGTCAACAGGTGGGGAGCGTATGAGTTTCATTGCATCCAGAATGGCACTCAATGCCTTGGCGCCAATTTTGTAAGTCATTGTGGTGTTTAGCTTCAAGAGTGGACTGCTGCTAGTGCGACACAAAGCAGCTACACAGATCATAGTGTAGATATAACGGAAAAACCGTAAGCATCAGAGTAAAACCAGCAAAGTAGAACTTGCTGGAATATATGTGCTAGTATTGCTGGTATGGCTAGAAAGGCTTCGGATACCAGCTCTCTTCAACTGAAGGTGCGGTACTGTTAATATCAGTGTAACTCTCAAAGGCGACACAGCTCCTTGCATTTCCTAGCTATTCTTATAGGATTCAAGTGGGCAGGCTACTACAAATCCTATTACCATGTTTACAAAATCCTACGAATCAAAGAGGCCCGAAGAGTTCAAAGTGTCCATACCAACCGACCGTATAGACCTCTACATTGCAAATGTCCCTGCCCCTCCGTTCCAAAATATAAGTCTTGGTAGAGATTTCCACTATGGATCACATACAAATGTATCCAGATACATTTTAGAGTGTAGATTCACTCATTTTGCTCCATATGTAGTCCATGGTGGAATCTATACAAAGACTTGTATTTAGGAATGGAGAGAGTACTTATTAAAGAAGAACGGAAGAGGAATATGCTAAAGAAGAGCAAGCAGATTTTGGATAATAAAATGTTCGTTGCATAGTGCCCACACATGATGAACCAGAGCGCATTAAAAAAGCAACTCCCTGCTGTCTCTCTATATGTGGTGCACGTGCTTTTTCGAAAGTAAAGTAGGAACATTAGCTGACCAATTAAATGTTATCTGTTTTAGTAATATCAGCATCATATCAGATTCGTACTTGAGCAACTAGTTTGGAATTATGAGTGGCACGTTGTTTAGCTTGATGGATTCAGGAGCAGTGCTGAGCAGGTACGATGATGGTAATGAATATAAAGGCATTTCTGCATGCAAGTCATGTGACTTTTGTCATTTGGGTCAGTCGACCATTTCAGCTGGTTTGGATGAAGATCCTACGTCTCCTAACCCTTCTTCTTCCTCGTCTCTGATTCTTCCCATACAGAATACCGCATGGCCCGCCGGCCGGACCACTGGCCCCCATCGCCTGTGTTCCTCTGCCACCCCACCCCCACCCCCGCCCCCACCCGCAATGAGTTTTCTTCGTTCGGCGAGGCCCCACCACCGCCCCCCACAACCAAAGTCCCTACCGAGCCCCTTCGTTTGCACCGGCGAACTCCGACGAGCTCTGAAAAATCGACTGATCCAATTTCGAAATTTAGTCTACTGTGATTTAACTAGTGTGGAATATAAAAGGGGAAAACCATATTCATTGGGAGTATTGTGTTGAGCGTGCCATGGCGGATCTGAAGGTGCAAACCGGACAAAGGCAACATCGCAAGCAATGTTTGCTCTCAACTAGCAAGTAAGTGACGGACAATAAATCAGATTAAAGCAGTGGCGATCTATTTTCTTGCTGTGATAAATAAGTTGAGTAGATACGAAAGAGTACCGCCTCTGGTGCGGCGCCGTGTATGCATCTGTTGAGAATTTGACGGTGCTATGGTAGCGATGGCTGTTGACAGCGTGGAAGTAGATCTACGAGGGTAGACGGTGGCGGCGGGGCGCGGTGGACGATACGGTCGTAGGAGCGGCACCGGCAAGGTGGACGACGGCGGGGATGAAGCGAGAGGACGGGATGCAAGGATCCCGGCCCGAAGCTATGGATGAGAGAGTTCGATCTCTTGTAATGGACAGCGGCGTCAGGGTATCAACTCCGGTATGGTAGAGGAGGACGGCGGTGGATCGGGTGGCGGACGGAGGACGCTAGGGTGGAGAGGGTGTTTTGGCGCCCACGGAGTATGAATGGGGAAATGGAGGTGGAGAGGAAGGGGGAAACCATGTCTGCAGGGCGCGCTTGTCTCAAATGCGAGGAAATTTACAAACATAGGCCCCGTTTCAAATTTCCTACATCACCACAATATTAGTCGGTTGGGGATAGGACGGTAATCGCGCATACACTGAATATTTGCCGACGAGAGTTTGGTTTTGGCGCCCACCATGTATAAATCAGGGAGGGAGTCGATTTCGGCCGAGGACACACTGTGTTTTAGCGCCCATCGTGTATGAATCCGGGTGAGAGGCGGTTATGTCACATTGGAGTGAAATTACAAACCTACCCCTATCAAAACCTATAGAAATCGTGCAGATAGGCTTTGCGTGCCAGGGATAGGCAGTAGTAATTTCCATCTCACAGATTTTGGTTTCGGGCAGTTACTGCGACTTTCCTCGCTTCATTCAAATTTTGCAGAGTGCACGTTTACCGTGCCAACTCAATTTGAATCCCGTTTGTATTCTATTTTTCCGGGTGGGATCCATTTTCGATTGGAATAAAATTCTATATACATCAATTTTTTTATATATACTTTCAAAAGCACAACACCCTTTATACATAAATATGGTTTACAAATGGCGTGATCTCAGATTCATAAGGTTGTATCCATCAATTTGGTTTTTCAAATATTTGGAACCACTTTATGTTGAAATCCAATGTATGCATTCCTCGCTAACTGTCTCCAATTAATGTGTGTTTCATGCCGTTTTTTTTACTTCTCAAACATGTATAATGTGTTACACACACTCAACATATAGTGTAATCCCGTTTAGACATTAATTGCATATAAACCATGCATTGTTTCTAATTAAAGAATCTATGGATCACCAATATTGATAAACTATATAACATTACACGTGTCCCCAAATTCAAATGAATATGCATGTTTGATACACCAATTTGCATTATGATATTATCGATGTACTGATCTGCAGTTTAAATATTTGAATCCCATTTAATCCAGATATTCGTCTCATATAACTATCACTCATTCTTATATAGGACTATCTCTCTAGACCTATACGCGTTCATCGTCTCTCGGGTATCTCTCGTGCTACCTGTATGTCGACAATGATCTTTTATCTTCCTAACACACTGACGGTACTCTCTCCCTCGACCTTCATCACTCTATCTCTCTCTAAGTATATCTCACTCCCTGCTATGTGTCTCTAACTATGATTGTCCATGTGGAATCTCTTTCTCTCACACAAACATAAAACTTTGTCTTCCAGAGTCTCATTTCTTTCTACTATTCCCCTGTGTGCCACTCGCACACCCCTCATACAGAGATGTCTTTCGCTCCTTAGGTATGAGAACCTACGACTCTTCCTCTCAAATATCTCTTTCTCACACACAAACACAAACTCTGTCTCCCAGGGTCTCATATTTCTCCAATGTTCTCTTGTATGTCGCTCAGACACACTCTCTCTCCCTAGAGATATCTTGCGTTCCCTCATATGTTTCTCTAGCTATCACTCTCGTTTTGAAATATCTTTCTCTCTCACAGACACAAAACTCCGTCTCTCGGGATCTCATTTCTCTCCGATATTTGTTTGTATGTGAGTCACATGCACCCTTTTTTCATCTCTCTCACACCCACACCCATAACTCAGCCTTCTGATCCACTCGACTCCTATCTCTAACGCACACTAGCTAGCATCTTTATCTTTCTATTTATCTGTTTCTCCATCAACCTTCTTTCATTTATAGGTTGATCTTTTTTGCACAATCGTTGTGCCTCACTCCCTCTGCTCGCCATAGATGCATGCTCCAGCCCACGCCACTATCCCTTAAATACAAAAGCACATACTCAATTGTCGGGCCTTCTTCCCTGCATTATCGCATGCATGCATATTGTCATACCGATCCATCTCTCCCATGTCGTTGATCTTAGCTTATGACTTATGTTTTCTTTCTTTAATCTCGATCATGCACGCGCGCACACACACACACACACACATCCCACATATACATGTATACCTCTCACACATGCACGTTGAAGGTCTCTATGTCTCCATACATAGTTAATTACCCTCAACCCTAACGCCACATCAAATCGTTCTCTTCTTATGTGCACATAACTTCCGCCTGGATGGGTAAAACACACACTCACACTTAACAATCTCCTTGTAGCTATCCCCCACTCACTCTTCCCCTATATCCCCGAAACCAATAAGACCATCCCTTCTTTTAATTCCCGCCTACATGCACCATCGATATATAGTAGTCTTCCTCGGTGTCTCTCGGAAAAACACGTTCTCTCGATGTCGACTACTCTCACGCGCACACACCTTCTCTCCCCTCTCTACGAGCATTTTCTCTCTCTCACCCCATCGTTGGTGGCGCCTGCCATACACATCACCTCTCTATGATGAAGCCATGCACACTTAAATTACATCCGCCACCGAGGATGTGACACCCCGAGACCGGTGCGCCAGGTGTCAGCCAGTTATTCGTCATCGTTGCCATGTCATCTGCTTGCGTGTTGCATCTTTGCCTTGTCATCATGTGCTTGCATCAGCATGTTTTCAAAACTTGCATCCGGTCGAACCCCCTCGTCCTTTCCGTTGTCCGTTCTAAGCCAAGACACACTTGCACGTGCCCGCGGCACCTCCGTTTATTTATTTTATGAGTGGCCGGAAAATGTTCTCGGAATGAGTTGAAACTTGGCATGTGGTCTTATTATAGCATAGGTAGACCGCCTGTCAAGTTTCGTCGCATTTGGAGCTCGTTGATAGCCCAACGGTTAACCGCGTTCACCGCCGGAAGCCTTCTCTCTTTTGGACCAGCTCCCTTTCACACAGCCCCCAAGCCCATCCTAACCCCTCCATCCTCACGGTCGTCGGATCAGGACCGCGTGGCCGAAAACCGCTCCTCATTTGGACTCTCCTAGCTCCCTATGCCTATATAAGCAGCCCCTCCCCGGAAATTCGCGGTGCAACCCTAGTCTTCTTCCACCTCGCGCCGCAAGACATGTCCAACCGGCCACCTCACCACGGCCAATCACAAGCCGCCGCGTCGCCCCGCCGCCGCTCTCCTCCAATCAGCCGCTGCCACCTCACCCTCTCTCTCTCCTCCCACCGCCGCGGCCCGCGGAGCCCTCTCTATATGTAACACCCCAAAATTTTGATCTTGCTTTAGTAATGAAATTTTGACCAGGATTTTCAACTTTTCTTTTTCTGGGTTTTCTGTGATGGTCAGAACTTCCTTTCCTGTTACTTTTGAGGAGTTTTGCCCTAGTGAAAGTTTGTGAGTTTGTTTTTTTGGACTTAATTTCCCTAAGCCAAGAAGAACAACCTTTCTAGTTGTAGGATCATTTGCATTATTTTCTCGCTGAGCTTTATTTATTTAAAGTGATTTTCCTTCTATTTTAGGGCCCTATTTGCACTACAACCCTTTGATGAAATTGTCCAAAAATTCCACCAAAATTCAGGAATGTCAGGTGAAGCCCCTACATTACTTCCATGCAAAAACCCTTGGGTACTCTTTGGAAAATTTTAGCAAAACACCCCCTTTTGCTCTCTGGTCCAGTTTGCCACTTTCTACTGCAGCCCTATTCTAACTAGTTCCTTTGACCTTGATCTTTATCCCAACTTGTAGCCCATCTTGCAAAACCCTTAAATCCAGAAGAGTGGACCCATTGGAAGGTTTCTGGTTCATGAAACAATGCCATTTACCTTCTGCCCAGAACTGGAATCTTGCAAAACTTGCACTAACAAGTTTTTGCTTTTGATAAACTAACCCCACCACTTTCTTACCCATCCAAGGAGACACTGATCTGAAGAATTTGGCCACCCCAAGAGTTACCTAGATGCCACTGGCATTTTGTCAAACACCCTGAGTGCATGACCAGTTTTGGCTTAGTTTCTGGTTTATGTTATGAGCTTGATCCCATGACTAGACCAGCATGTCTCATGGTTTTGTCCTAACCTATAGCCCCACCCTGCTGACCCCCTTGTGGTTCG
>LR738714.1:554244136-554266513 GCA_902687465.1 Secale cereale
CTTTATGTGATGTCGCTCAGACGTCCGACTGTGGCATTTTGGTTATTTACTTTTCTTTATAAGCCCTTTATGTGGTGTCGCTTAGATGCCCGACTGCGGCCTGGTTCGCTTTTATTTTATCACCTCTTCCTGAATGCATGTGCATTTTTATACAGATGAACTATTTGCATCATGGACGGTCATATCATAATTAACCTCGTGATCATCAAATATTATCGAGCATGATTATTTTTCACCCATTGTTCATAATGTTTGCGAGTACATTCAAAGTACTCACATGCTTGCCCCTGGCTATTGTCTTGGCCAGATTTCTCGCTTGGAAAGGAGCGTTGCGACGACTACCCGGAACCTACGCAACAGTGATAGAAGCCTCGCGAAGATAGGAGTTAACCTGGTCAGCTGTTCCTGTGGGAAATGGAGTCCCACTGACGCCGACGTGTCATAGACCACTTCCGCCATCAGCTACTAGAAACCTTGTGTTGTACCCTAAGGCCAGAATGGTCTTGTACTACATATTTGTACCTTTGCTTGGAGATTTCTGTATCAAGAGGTGCCTCAGCAGCTAACAGTAATCCTGGGGCTGGTGAGCACAAGGACCAATTTTGGGAATTTAATACCCCGAAATTCCGGTCCTGACAACCTTGGTATCAGAGCCAGGCTGACCGTTGGCTAATCCTATCTTAGCCAGGTCAAGAACCTAGGTTAGCCACCACACCAGAACAAATCCTAACCCCGGCCAAGCTTCTCGCGTAAGATACCCACACAGTGGACTGACACCTTTGGCAGTCGGTGCCCAACCTATCAGCCTAGCCTGCCGATCACACGCCAGTGACCGACACCTAAACAGTTCCTTCTGCAAGCGTGCGAAGGAAGGCTCCATCCTTTCCTATAAATAGGGCACGCTAGCCCCAAACTCAACACAACACATCCTTTACCCAGACCGAGCTAGAATGCCAGGACCCATTGTCCACAATGAAACCACAGCAACCAACCTTGGAGGTTTTGTGACCGTGCTCGCAAACCTCACCCGTCGTGCCTTTGCGTTAGAGGAGCCCCCAGAATATGTTGTGTACCAAGAATCCATGGGAGGTGAAAACCGTCAATTCTGGGCCACTGTGCACATCTACGGTACGGGTCTGTCGCCAGAACGCCCCTACAGGTTCACCGGAAGGACAACTTCCTTTGAGCCACAAGCTATCCAACTACCTACTCGAGAGGCTATACTTCATCTCCGGCACTTGTCGCCCAGAGTTAACTGTCGCTCATTCTACTACTACCCCAGCCATAACGGGTATGGTAGGCCTCCCCGAGTTGCCAGCGGAGACCACGAGACAGATCATGCGTTATTGCATCTGGTGCGCTATGTAAGCGTGCTGGAGGAACTATTCGATCAAATCACCCTTGATCTGATCGCAGCTCGTGGAGAACTGCTTCGCCGAGCCCCGGCACGAGGCGGAGACGAGTCCGGCACCGACAGTCCAGTCATGCTGTTCGGGCAACCAATCGAGTCCTTGAGACCTGCCTCGGTCATTGACCAAAACGCCTTGGTGTCTCCAGAGGTAATGCGTCTCCTATTTGGCGCACGCTCCAACGAGACTGTAGCCAACAACCCCCGCGAGGGTCATCATCACTGCCCCGACCCTGCAGCCCCTCAGCCACCTCCAGCCAACGCGGACAGTGAAGCTGTTGGAGAAGCTTCGGCATCCACAAGGCAAGGCCGCTTGGATATAAACGAGGTTGATTAAATCACCCGAGAAGTACCAAGCCTTATCTTGTCCACACCCCATGGTCATATAACCTGTATGCCTATATGTATGTACAGTTTACTTTTACGCTCTTATCTCTATAGCATCTGTGCATAGTTATGCCAGTGTACGAATGCCTAATTTTCAGGTGTGACTTCCAAATCACCTCACCGACAACCCCTACAGTAAACACGTCACTTTGCGAGACGTGAGTATATGTAGCCTTGACCCCGACCCCGTAGAGCGAAGCCGACAAAATAGATGCCCCTCACCATGATCCTATGAACGAGCCCGGTTGCTATATAAAGGCCACACTGTGACCTTGCCAAGCATCCTTCACCAGGTGCACTACTCTCACAGCCATTTCCTTCTCCTTGCCTATCCCTCGTATTTATCTGAGAACACCAGATGCATTCCCCGGTAGTTTCGTGAAGATATTGTGGGATTTTACCTGCAGTACCATGAGTGCTACCCGTCCACCCCAGTATGAACTGCTCAAATCGAGGATCACACCATCCACCTCAAAATATTGGGCAGTAGTACACATCCCTCCCACAAACCCAAACCAAGCCCCAACAGAGGTTTCCTTCATGGGGAAATCCATGAAAATTCCTCAGATGGCCATACAGGCTGCCGCATATGAAGCACTTGCTCGCCTTCGATTCGCGGTGCCCTATGCCAGCGAACGAGGATATTACTACTTTCCGAGCCGCGCAGCACCCGGAGAAGCAGCATCTTTTCCTGGTGGACGAATAGAGAGAGACCCAGTACTAGCCAACCTTACGCTGTACGTCATCGCACAAGAGCGTTTGATCCAGCAGATAATGGGTTATCTCCAGAGCCTCGCTGATTTAAATCCTCGGATCGCCATCGGCAGACCATTGAGGCCCGGGCAGGAGAAGCACATTCATCGACTGGTCAACCCGCTCCCACCGATAGAAGAAGAGTGTCCCCCAGCACCAGAGACTTTTTCACAGGACCCTGTCCAGTTGCCGTTTGTGTTTTAGATGTAATAGCTATGATTTGTTATCCTCGCGATCTTTTCATAAGTTGTAAACGGTGTGCCGTGTCATGTGTTAATTAATTTAAAATTTATGGAATAGTTCCACTGTTGATAACTCCAGACTTAATTTATTTTTGTGCTAAGTAAAAACCTGGAGTGAAAAATTAATTGCTTTCTCTCTTGAGTTGTTGCAACATATTTATTTGCGTAACGTATTTTATTTTCCCGCGCAGCACCGCAACAGCAGTATTACAACTCCGGCCACTCCACAGAATACACTAAGTAGCTAATCCACGTACACCTGTTGCAGCTAATTGATCACCTCACCACAGTCTCTTGAAGAGAAACTCGTGAGAGTTTATTCAAGCACTAGTTGCTTACCGCGCACCCACCACCGTTAGCACCCGACACTCACGCCTAATCCTCGTGATCACCGCCGCCGCGCAGAGCTAGCACTCGAGCCGCCGCGTCACGACGATCGTCGAGGATCATCGCACACAAGAGCACGGATACCCCCAGCAATTCCGCCAACCCCACGCACACGAGGATCATGCACCCGTCCAGCATCACCTCTGCCATTAGAGCCTCGACCCGAGCTCCTGCAAACACAAATGGAGGAGAAGGAAGAAAGGAGAAGAAGCGAGGCCAGGTGTGAGGAGGAAGAAGGAGCACCTCGGTCGTTTTATAGCTCGAGATCGGTGTACGGTGGGCGGAGTCCACGAGCGCCGCTCGTCGCTCGACCACCGATGTTCGGAGGCGAATCCGCGAGCCGTACCGACAGCACGGTGGCCCGCTAGGTGAGTGCACGCTGCACCGGCAGCTAGAACGCCGCGCATGACGGTAGTACGACCTAGATGCCCTACGAGCTAGCCGTCGCCAGTGGAGAAAGCGCGGGAAAGCACGCAGGAGAGAGGAGAAGAGAGAACCAGAGGTAGAAGAAGAGACTGACAGTGGGTCCAGGCCCCACCTGTCAGCCAGTGAGAGCACTGTGCCCTCGGGTGCAACCAGCGTATTTGAAAATTTAGGAATATCATCTCTAAATTTAATATAGCCCAGAGTAGAAATATCTCGTTTTCCACGACCGTAGTTTTTTTCCATGCCGCGCCAGTGTTTAACACTGCAGTTTACACCAATTATTGCCCTTGCACTGTAGTGGCATTTGTTTGCATTAGCAGAACGGTTAACTTTGGTAATATCTTTGTGTGGCAGTAGAAGATTTTGCAGCAACCCCTGGCAAATCTCGAGGACGAGATTTTTCTAAAGGGGGGTGGTGTTGTAACACCCCAAAATTTTGATCTTGCTTTAGTAATGAAATTTTGACCAGGATTTTCAACTTTTCTTTTTCTGGGTTTTCTGTGCTGGTCAGAACTTCCCTTCCTGTTACTTTTGCGGAGTTTTGCCCTAGTGAAAGTTTGTGAGTTTGTTTTTTTGGACTTAATTGCCCTAAGCCAAGAAGAACAACCTTTCTAGTTGTAGGATCATTTGCATTATTTTCTCCCTGAGCTTTATTTATTTAAAGTGATTTTCCTTTTATTTTAGGGCCCTATTTGCACTACAACCCTCTGATGAAATTGTCCAAAAATTCCACCAAAATTCAGGGATGTCAAGTGAAGCCCCTACATCACATCCATGCAAAAACCCTTGGGTACTCTTTGGATAAATTGAGCAAAACACCCCCTTTTGCTCTCTGGTCCAGTTTGCCACTTTCTACTGCAGCCCTATTCTAACTAGTTCCTTTGACCTTGATCTTTATCCCAACTTGTAGCCCATCTTGCAAAACCATTAAATCCAGAAGAGTGGACCCATTGAAAGGTTTCTGGTTCATGAGACAATGCCATTTACCTTCTGCCCAGAACTAGAATCTTGCAAAACTTGCACTAACAAGTTTTTGCTTTTGATAAACTAACCCCACCACTTTCTTACCCATCCAAGGAGACACTGATCTGAAGAATTTGGCCACCCCAAGAGTTACCTAGATGCCACTGGCATTTTGTCAAACACCCTGAGTGCATGACCAGTTTTGGCTTAGTTTCTGGTTTATGTTATGAGCTTGATCCCCAGACTAGACCAGCATGTCTCATGGTTTTGTCCTAACCTATAGCCCCACCCTACTGACCCCCTTGTGGTTTGGAGCCCCCTAGCATGCCTTGGCATATCGCCGAGCACGTAGCGTGCATGCTCTGGGCGAGCGTTTTGCACGTGCGTGCGCTCGGGTCGCCGCGTCGTGCCTCTGGCCCCAACTCACCTGCAGAGCCGCGCCCAGCCTTATCCGCACACGACAACACGCCAAGCCATCCCTGGGACTCCACAGCACCGTCGTCAGAGCTCATTTGGCGGCACGCCGGCGATCACAGTGGATCTCCACCACGGTCGGTGCCGCCCGAGCCACGCGGGCTCGCCAGCTGCCTCCTGGAGCAGTGCGAGCTCATCCGCAAGCTCGTCCGCAAGCGTTCGTTGCCGCCACGTCTCCTGCTACTACAGAATGGCGGCCGCCGGCGATCTTATCCCCAGCCGCCGCGGAACCGCCATTGCCCACCTATATAAGGAGCCCCCGAGCAAGTCAGACCCTCAAGCAACCTCCCACGCTCCCTCAATGATCCGCCCGTACCAATAGAAAGACCAGAGAGTTTATCTTCTTCCTCTCCGGCAACCACGGTCGCCGCCACTGTCCCGATCGCTATGTCGCCACCACGGCCTCCCCCGCCCATCCAGCACCACCGTCGCCTTCTCCTCGGCCTTGCGGAGCTGCCCGACCCCTCGAATGCGATCAAAACCCACCACCGCACAAACCCACAACCCTGCCCGAGGCTCCCTCCGCCGCGGAGCTCGCCGTTGGCGACTCCCTCCGTCCCCGCCGACCAGTCGACTACCGGGAGGACCGCCTAGGAGTGGTGGATCCATTCCTGCACTCAGATTCCCTAGAGGAGCCTCCGTTCGCCGGTGACGATCGCCGGAGTCCCGCCTCCGCTCGGGCAGAGGAAGAGGAGGGAGAGGTGACTGGTCAAACCTGACCAGTGGGCCCCCTGGAACCACTGTCAGTGACCCAGGCCCGCCTCCACGCGTTTTAAGTGGAGGCGTAAAACACAGAGTACGTATTCCCTAGCCCGAAAGCGTATTCTCAGCCGAAACGTTTTCTTTTCTGTTTTAGTTTAAAAAAATCTGAGTTTGACTGAACTTTGACTAACTTTAACTTTTTAATTATAGCTCCAAATGAATTGATTCTTTTTCTGCTGTTCCTCAAATTTGGTCTAGATTATTTTCAAATTTATTTGAAAATTGTCCAGACAACTTTTTTGTGCTGTTGTGATTCTATGTATTAATTTCATATTCTTTCTATTAGGATTTTGAAGAGGGAGAAAACTCCCAAAAGTTTTGGAATACATTTCTCCTCCCCTCTACTTGAAGGCAAGCATTTTTGAACCTTGATCTAAAGCACGTGATTACGACGATATGGATGCATTCTTTTCTTTCATATGTGATGATGTGATCCTACCTGGGAGTGCATGAGGTAGACCCCTTGCCGTGAATGTTTAATATGCACGACGGTATCCCCTCGTATGCTTCCCATGCCTAATGGAAGAAAGCCGTGGGAGTCATGGTCTGGTGTAGACACGAGCTTGCCATTAGCTCCTCGTTGAGACGACGAAGTCCGGTATGGCTTGGTGAGGTATGACGGGTCACGATTCCGACTGTGGTTATGGAATATAATGATTATGGTAATCATGCAAATGATGTTGAAACCTCCTGAGTCGACCATAGATCGAGTCTTGTTCCAGTAACCCCCATACTCGCTTTCGTACTACCACTTGTCCCTACTACAAGCAGGGTACGGTTCAGTAAAATTGTCGACCCCTGTTCTAGCACACACCGTACAGAGAGGCCATGGTGGAAGATACTGGCTGCATCCGGTAGGCATGCCACCTGGTCCGGGGGCATGGGTGTTTCGGTTGAAGCCGAAGGGGTAGCTTCCCCAGTTTGAGCGCGTTATAAATTTGGTGATCCCATGCTAGTCGAGGTTGTAGCCTCCCCACTTAGAGTTTGGCTTGACAAGTGTCGTGGGTGATTCCAGACACCGGTAAGTTAGGCTGGTGTGTGCGGCCAGGTGTGTCTTCAAAATTAAAAGACCGTAGACGGAATTAGTCCAGAGGGACTAAAGGAATCCGTTATTTGTGGGTAAATAGTACACCCTCTGCAGAGATTAAATCTATTCGTATAGCCGTGTCCCTGGGTTAGGACTACGGTCTAGGAAGGGTCAAGTGTTGGTCTTAGTGTCGGTCTTCGGAGGAGAACTGCCAAAACTAGAACTTTGTTCATGAAGTATGGCATATGGTGGCATTGATTATGATGAATAAACCCCTGTATTATGCAAATTAATGGGTATCCCTGGGATGGTCCTACCTCCTGGATATTCACTGTCACCCATCTTTTATTTATAAGCCCTTTATGTGATGTCACTCAGACGTCTGACTGTGGCATTTTGGTTATTTACTTTTCTTTATAAGCCCTTTATGTGATGTCGCTCAGACGTCCTACTGTGGCATTTTGGTTATTTACTTTTCTTTATAAGCCCTTTATGTGATGTCGCTCAGACGTCCGACTGTGGCATTTTGTTTTTTTTTGAATATTTACTATGAGGCAAAGCCCCACAGCCCTTTATTAAAAGAAAAGAGAACTGTACAAACAAGTACACAAACTATACAGGAAAAAAGATGTAGAAACTACCTAAGACTAAAAACCCTACCTCCTTTACAACAAAGAGTTAACCCATGGCAGAAGTTTTGGCTTTATACAGTCCTTCACTCTATGAGCAGGTAGAGATATATCATGGATGAATTTGCACTTCCAAGCACTAAAGGTGGCTCTCTCAGCTCTGAAGGTTCTGCAATTTCTCAAGATCCAAATATTCCAAGCAGCAGTTAGCATGACCTCAAAGAAGAAAGGGTGTCCGAAGCTGGACCTAGCATGCATGATACATTGCCGAATATCGGAGCCTCCTGACCAATCGATACCCAGATAATTCCATACTCTGCAGCTGAAGACGCAATTAAAAAACAGGTGCAGTCTATCTTCATACACTAGCTCGCTGCAGATGAGGCAAATATTGTCATCTTGGTTAGAGCGCCAGTGCCTTCTAACCAACATGTCTTTGGTGTTTAATCTGTCAAAGAAAAGCAGCCACCCAAAAACCTTGATTTTCATGGTACACCTACTCCGCCACAACCATTTGCAAGGATGTATTGTCGGTAGATGTGAATGCGTGACCATATAAAAGCTCTTGGCAGTGTACTCCTTTGATTTGCCCGGCCATATCCAAACGTCAGGTATAAGAGGGTCTCTTTGTAGTTGCATGATCCAGCCTTCCAAAATGAGCAGCTTGTCAGCAGCTTCATGCGAAATTGGCAAATGGAACATGGAGAATAGATCCTGTGATTGAAGAAATTCCTAAACGGATATCCTATCATGCATTTTGGTTATTTACTTTTCTTTATAAGACCTTTATGTGGTGTCGCTCAGACGCCCGACTGCGGCCTGGTTCGCTTTCATTTTATCACCTCTTCCCGAATGCATGTGCATTTTTATACAGATGAACTATTTGCATCATGGACGGTCATATCATAATTAACCTCGTGATCATCAAATATTATCGAACATGATTATTTTTCACCCATTGTTCATAATGTTTGCGAGTAAATTAAAAGTACTCACATGCTTGTCCCTGGCTATTGTCTTGGCCAGATTTCTCGCTTGGAAAGGAGCGTTGCGACGACTACCCGGAACCTACGCAAAAGTGATAGCAGCCTCGCGAAGATAGGAGTTAACCTGGTCAGCTGTTCCCGTGGGAAATGGAGTCGCACTGACACCGACGTGTCATAGACCACTTCCGCCATCATCTACTAGAAACCTTGTGTTGTACCCTAAGGCCAGAATGGTCTTGTACTACATATTTGTACCTTTGCTTGGAGATTTTTGTATCAAGAGGTGCCTCAACAGCTAACAGTAATCCTGGGGCTGGTGAGCACAAGGACCAATGTTGGGAAATTAATACCCCGAAATTCCGGTCCTGGCACTATATGTTTAAAACTGCTGTTAACTGTAATTTTGTTGCATACTTGTGATGCTTGTAACTTTGTGCATGTTTATCCAAATGGAGCATATGATATTTCAAAATGTTCATTGTGAAGTGCTCTACATGATGGTTGCTGTAGCATTCATGTTAGGTGTCATATTTCCATGTTAATCTCTGTTGCAAAAGTGCATGTGGCTGTTAAGTGCTGAAACTTGTTGTGAGATGCTGATTTGACTTGTTCATTGCTACTGATGTGTTTGTCTTCATGCCACTTGTCTAGATGTTTTAGAAGCACAATATATGGTCTTTGTTGTGGTGCAATCCACTTTTCATGATATGCCTTGAGGTGACTTAAACAAGCTTGTAAACATGCCATGCCAATGTTGTTGTTTTATACTTAGTGAAAAACTGCTAAGTCTGGAAAATGTTAAACCTGATGCTATGTTTGCTTGATGCCCCACTCAAATCCATGCTTGTTTTGGAGTGGCCAATGATCATGTCGTGTTTTCCATGTTTTTTTCTATCCATTCATGCCCTTGTTTGCATATATGACCTGTTGTAGCTTATTTATTTCTTGCTCTCAAGTTGCTATAAATTTTACATGTCAGCCTTTTATCAGCATGATCTATTTGGTGAAGCTTGTTGTTATTGATCCATGCCTCCTATGGAGTTGCTCCAATGAAGTTGTTTGATGTATGCTATGTCTAATACATGTCCATGATCTTTATATACTTAGTAGAGTTGATATGCTTGCTGTTTTGTGCCTCCGAAGGCAGCATCGTGATGATGTTTTTGCCTTCCCAGATTTTGATTAAGTCTGGATAAATTTATTGCAACTTGCCATGCTTGTTTAATTGTGTTCCAGCAAGTTTTTTGGTGTGCTCTAAGTTCATGCTTGTTAAGTATAATGTCTACTTCACATCCATGCTTCTTGTTATCATGTTTGGGTGCTGTAGCATATATTTACCTTGCTCCAAAGTTGCTATGTGGCTGTTAACTTCAGCTTTGCATTGTAACTTGCTTAGCTCATAACTTCTAGCCTGTTGCTCCGTTTTGAGCGTGTCTTATATGAAACTTGTGTGATTTTGCATGTAGAAGCATAATATCATGTTGTTTTCATGTTTGGAGTGTGTTTGCTTAATGTTTGGGTGCATCTTGCACTTTGCCATGCTTGTCTTGTTTTGCTCATATCTTCTAGGCCGTAGCTCCGAATTAAATGAACTTTATATGAAACTTGACTAGAATTTCGTGTAGATCATCATGGTGCATGTTAACCTGCTGTTTATCAACTTTAACTTAAGGTTTGTTCAGATCTGGACAAATTTCCAAATATGCATATGAGGACTTACCAGAATTGTTATAGGTTGATACCGGCCTCATTTAAACTTGTTGGTCTGTGTTGATCTTGTGTGCTTCATCCCTTGCCATGAATTGCATCATATAGAATTGTCTTGCATCATACTTGGTTGAGCATCTTGTCATGTTCTTGAGTGGTGTGTTTACCATGTTGTGTGCTTTCTTCTCGCTAGTTCTTTTCCGTTGCGATCGTGAGGATTCATTCGTCTACACGTGGTTCGTCTTCGAGACTTCTTCTTCATCTTCTTCATGGACTCTTTATTCTTCCTTGCGGGATCTCAGGCAAGATGACCATCACCTTGGATACCTTTACTATCATTGCCATGCTTAGTTGTCTCGATGCTATCGTTATGTGTCACGTTACCCATCATTTATTGTCAGCCCCTCTCCTTGATGCCATGAAACCTCTAACCTTTGACACCTTCCTAGCAAACCGTTGTTTGGCTATGTTACCCGCTTGCTCAGCCCCTCTTATAGCGTTGTTAGTTGCAGGTGAAGATGAAGATTGCTCCATGTTGGAGCTTGATGTTTTTGGTAATGTCACAATATATCTTGTTTATATTAACACACCTATATACTTGGCATGGGTGGAAGGCTTGGCCGTTTGCTCGGTGTTTTGTTCCACTCATGCCGCCTTAGGAGCCGATAAACCGGCGTTATGTTCCTTGATTTTGCGTTCCTTACACAGTTGGGTATATGGGGACCCCTTGACACTTCGTCTTTGAATAAAACTCCTCTAGCAAGGCCTAACATTGGTTTTAATTTGCCTCATAATAACAACTTAATTAATTAATTAATTTTGCATAGGGGGTCGTACCCTCGAGGATTCTTTCTACATAGCAGGGGGGCAGTGCTAATGGTGTTGGTCCCAAATAGAGTCATTTGCGGCGCCCCCCTTGGAAACCTGGGGTTCGGTTGCTGTACGCTGTGCTCATCCGGTCGTGGCCAGTGACGAGATATGCGCGGTGACAATCAGGGTGTCAGCATGCCGGGAGGTCTTGCTTGACTTGTTTTACCATTGTCGAAATGTCTTGTGCACCAGGAATTCCGAGTCTGATCGGGCCTTCCCTAAGATAAGGGGTAATATTATTATTATCTCTGCTGATCGTGAGAGCTTGTGATGGGATAAGTTGGGACACCCCTGCAGGGTTATGATCTTTCGAAAGCCGTGCCCGCGGTTATGTGGCAGATTGGAATTTGTTAATGTCCGGTTGTAGAAAAATTGACAGATGATCCGAAGTAAAACACACAACTGTGTGAGTAACTGTGACTGTCTCTTTTCACTTTGAGAAGAGAACACGGTGGGGTTATGTTTGACTCGTAGGTAGTTTAGGATCTTTAGCGATCACTACTAGTTTGCAACCACTTGCGTAGATGTTATTCTTATTCTTGTACTTGTAAGTTAGCCACCATACTTATGCTTAGCCGCTACTGCAACCTCACCACCTTACCTCTTCCTACCCATTAAGCTTTGCTAGTCTTATTACCCATGGTTATGGGATTGTTGAGTCCTCGTGGCTCACAGTTACTACAACAACAGTTGCAGGTTGTAATGCCTAGGATGGGACTATATCTCCTACGTGTCGAGGCACGACTTAAAGATATAAGCCCATTCTGGAATGATCGCAAGTTTGGTATCTTTGCACGACTCATGTAAAAGAGGGATTAAATTGCAAAAGGAGATAGTTGGCTTACACTCGATACTTCACACAATACATTACATAAGCGAAACATCATTCAAAACATCACAACCCGGCTACGGGCGAAGATCCAAAAGAAAGATACCAAAACAACATAAAGCCATAGGTCAGAATCACCCCTAGTAGAAACCACTACTGATCGTCGAAAACGTCACAAGCATACGGCCACTCTCTTCATCGAGCTTCCAGAAGTACTGATCATCTCCTGCATCATTCTCGGCTGAACCTACATCTGGTGTTGTAGTAACTGTGAGCCACGAGGACTCAGCAATCTCATAACCATGGGTATCAAGACTAGCAAAGCTTTATGGGTAGGAAGAGGTAAAGTGGTGAGGTTGCAGCAGCGGCTAAGCAATATGGTGGCTAGCTTACGAGTACAAGAATAAGATGAGCATCTACTCAAATGGTCGCAAAATAGTGATCGCTAAAGATCCTGACTACATACGAATCAAACATAACCCCACCGTGTTCTCTTCTCAAAGTGAAAAGAGACAGTCACGGTTACTCACACAGTTGTGTGTTTTACTTCGGATCCTCTGTCAAGTTTTCTACAACCGGACATTAACAAATTCCAATCTGCCACTGATACGTCTCAAACGTATCTACTTTTCCAAACACTTTTGATATTGTTTTGACCTCATTCTTGCATGATTTGAACTAAACTAACCCGGACTGACGCTATTTTCAGCAGAGCTGCCTGTATGGTTTTATTGTGTGCAGGAAAGCAGATTTTTAGGTATCTCAGAAAATTCCACGAAAAATCACAGAAAATCCACGCACCCGAAGAAACCTGGTGCCAGAAGAGGGGCCAGAGGGGGCCAGGGGGGCCCAGGCACCCTGGTGGCGCGGCCCACCCCCTGGCCGCGCCGGGAGGTCGCCTGGGTGGGCCCCACCTCCCCTGGTGCCCTACTTTCACCCGTATTTTAGCTCGTGACAGAGAAATCCCAGATCAGAAGTTCTTTTCCCAGTTTTCGTCGCGGAGCCGCCGCCACCCTCTGTTCTTCTTCGGGAGGGCTAATCTGGAGGCTGATTTGGCCTCCGGAGAGGGGAGATCGTCGCCATCGTCATCATCATCACCACTCCATCATCCCTCCATGACTTCTCCTTCCATGTGTGAGTAATCCCCTACTGTAGGCGAAGGGGATGGTAGGGATTGGATGAGTTAGATCATGTAATAGTTTGTTAGATCGTTGGGGGCATGTTGCCTATCATCTACTATGGTGTTTATCATCTTTGCTTCAACTTGTTATTCTTAATGCTTGTCACTTAGGGCCCGAGTGCCATGATTTCAGATCTGAACCATATGTGTTTGCATGAATATATTTGTGTTCTTGATCCTATCTATGAGTTGTTTGCACCTATTACGGTTCGGAACCGACGATCCCAAAAGTGACAGCTTGGGACACCAAAGGGGACGGTCCGTAGTTTGAGTATTACATGTATCCATTGAGTTTATTGCTTTGTTCCGGTGCTCTTTGACAGGAGCACCTTAATCTCCATAAGTTCCTTTTGGCCCCGTTCGTAGCGGGATGGTAGGACAAAAGATGTTGTGCAAGTTCTTATTGCAAGCACGTACAACTACCTACGGGATACATGCCTAATGTTTGATATTTGCCTAGATGATCATTACTTTTCCGTGTGCCTTGCCCCAAGTTAGAATCATGATATATCTCATCCATGCAGCGCCCAACCATCCGTCTCCCTAGCCTACAGTGTTTTAAAACCTGCTGGTTACTAGTTGCTACTTTTGCCATTTACCTTTACTATTTACTTTTGCTGTTTACTTTTACTATCACTATCATCACTGTTACCAGTTATCTTTTGTTGCAAGTAAGTATATTTCAGGTGCGGTTGAATTGACAAATCAACTGTTAAAGCTTATAAATACTCTTTGGCTCCCCGTGTGTCGAATCAATAAATTGGGTTATTCTTACCCGCGAAGACTATCTCGATCCCTTACGGTTGAGGGTTATCAGCCACATAACCGCGGGCACGGCTTTCGAAAGATCATAACCCTACAGGGGTGTCCCAACTTAGCCCATCACAATCTCTCACGATTAGCTTAAGTGAGAAATACAATATCATCACCCCTTATCTTAGGGAAATCCGATCAGGCTCGGCATCCCGGTAGCACAAGACATTTCTACAATGGTAAAACAAGTCCAGCAAGACCTCCCGGTGTGTCGACACCCTGATAGTAGCCGCGCGTATCTCGTCTCAGGCCACGACCGGATGGGTGAAGCTACGGGAGCCAAACCTCGATTTTCCCCGTGGTGGCCCCGCAGGCTCCCCGTTTGGGACCAACACCATCAGCACTGGAAGAACCCTCAGGTAGCGCTAACTCCCTATGCAATTTAATTAATTAATTAAGTTGTTATTATGAGCAAATTAAAACCAATGTTGGGCCTTGCTGGAGGAGTTTTATTCAAAGTCGAACTGTCAAGGGGTCCCCATCCACCCATCGTGTAAGGAACGCAATATCAAGGAACATAATGCCGGTTTATCGGCGCCTAAGGTGGCATGAGTGGAACAAAACACCGAGCAAAAGGCCAAGCCTTCCACCCATGCCCAGTATATAGGTGTGTTATCATAATAATAATAGATATTGTGATATACCAACAACAATTTCTCTCCTGGAACGATCTTCATCTTCACCTGCAACTAACAACGCTATAAGAGGGGCTGAGCAAGCGGGTAACATAGCCAAACAGTGGTTTTGCTAGGAAGGTGTCAAAGGTTAGAGGTTTCATGGCAACAAGGAGAGGCTGACATAAAAGATGGGTAGCACGACATGTAACGATAGCATCGAGACAACTAAGCATGGCAATGGTAGTAAAAGTATCCAAGGGTATGATCATCTTGCCTGGGATTCCGCAAGGGAGAAGAACAGATCCACGAAGTAGACGGAGCAACATAGTCGAGCAAATCCTCACAACTCCGGAACGAAACCGAAGCTAACAAGAGAAGCAACCGGAAAGAAGCTAACAACACGGTAAACACAAGCATAAACATGGCATACGATGCACATCCAAGTATGATGCATGTCCGGTTTAATTATGCATGGCATGGCAAAGTGCACAAACAAGTACTACAAGTTAAGTGGAGCTCAATATGCAACGAGTTGCATATTGACGAAACACCACATTTTAATTATTTAATTGACTCTCGTTTAATTACAAGACAAGATCAAATGTTTGTTAACATGGCAAGAGGTGAAGCAAAACAAACTACCTATTTAGACATTTTAAATGAGGCCGGGAATAACAACAACATATTCCGGAAAATCCCCATGAGCATGTTTAGCAATTTTTAAGCAAACAACAATTAAACATTTTAGTGTTGTTAACATGATGCGGATGACATGAACAAGTTTTATGCAATTTTATTAAAAGATGACATGAAGAAGATATGAACTATTGTCACTGTGGTGGAACGAAAGGGTGCCACGGCAACGATCCGAAAATGATGCAACACAACATCTCGGTTCCGGTAACCCGTTGATAGACCGGTGCAAAAGAAAGGTGGCGTGAGCGAGTCGAACAAGATGGAAAGGTGGGGTGATCCCGTCACCGGGTTCCCACGAGTCGGCGACGAGGCAACCGAGGAGCACGACAAAAGAAGGGCACAACGGGCATGGAGCACACAAGGGATACATCTCATACAACCACATCACATGCATTCCACGGGTCATCGTCTCGGGTTTTACCTTCGGAACAAAACGTTCACGAGGCGGTTCGAGGACGTAGTGGAAGTAGTGGTACACGGGTCGACGGTAGTGGAAGTAGTTGTTCCGCAGAGGTACTTGAGGGTTCCGATGGCTCCGGGCGTCGGTAGTGGTACTTGTCCACGAAGTCGTTCACGGGTCTGTGTCGAGGTACTTGTCGCATCGCGATCGTAGTGGCACTTGACGTATCGCCGTGTAGTTGTTCCCATTCGTAGTCGTTCACCTCTCCGAAGGGGTACTTGTCATCGTGGTACTTGTCGGGGTCGGTCTTGGTTCTTGTGACACAGTGGTACTTGGTTCTTGTAGTCAAACTTGACGGTCGTCGGTGACTCGAAGGGGTACTTGGACTTGCAGAAAAAATGCAACAGCAGCAACAAAACAAACACGGCACGGTCTCGGTCTCGTCGATCTTGCCGGACTTGAGGTACCAAACGCCGCAACAAGGGCAAACAAAAGGCGGCAGCATGAGGTGACGAGGCCATGGCAGCGGCATGGCGATGAGGCTGCTGGAGGCGACGAGGCCATGGCGACGAAGGTGCGGGGGCTGCTCGGGCCGACGCCGGCGCGGAGGAGGACGGAGGCGCGACTTCTGGCGCGCGGGATGGAGGCAGCAGGGGTGGCGACCCTGGAGATGGAGGGCGCGCTGCGGTGCTGGGCTCGGGGCCTGAGGACGGGCGCTCGGGGCCGCGACCCTGGCGACGGAGGCGCGGAGGCAGGGGCGGCTTCTGGCCGGCCCGACGCTGGAGACAGCAGGGGGCGGCGTCGGGCCATCGGAGTTGGGCCCCTGGTGGAGATAAGGGAGGCCAGGCGCGGGCGTAGGGGAGCTGCGCGAGGGGGGCTCTGGCGCTGTCCCGTCGCAGAAGAGGAGGGGGTTCGTTCTGGCGGCGCACAAGAGGAGAAGGAGGGGTCGAGGGAGATAGAGGCGAGCGAGGGAAATCGGGAGATGGAGGCGAGCGAGGGTGAGTGCGGCGGCGGCGCTATGCTGAGGCAGGGGAGCGAGAGGAGGGAGAGCATCGAGGGGAGAGATGGGGTCGGGAGAACGGCGATGGAGGGAGAGAAGAGAGGTGCGGGCGACCGCTAGGGTTTCGGTCGGCTGGGCCGCGGAGGAAAGAATGGGCCGGCCCGGCCTAGAAGGCTGAGGAAGAGCTTGGGCCGGCTGGGAGCCCAGATGGCCAGCTGCTGGAGGACCTCAAGCTGGGCTGCTCTCCTTTGCCAATTAAAAAAAACAGAGAAGCAAAAATATTTATTTGGAAGAGCCAAATAAATAGGAAATGAAGTAACAACTGACATGTGGCTACTTTGATATATCAAAGCTCCACAACTATAGGATGAAAATCTGGAGAGGATGGGGGATTTAAAGATTTAAAAATAAGAGGGAATTAAGATGCAAGTTTGTTATGATTAGTTCCATAATAATGGAATAATTTAATATAGCTCTCTAAATATTGAGAGGCTTTATATAGGTTATAAAGAGAATTCACCCTGTGAATATCCCTCGATTTAAATGGACCGAAGGTCCACACGATTTATTTAAGTTGCGATGCAAAGATTAATGACATGATGGCATGATGACATGATGCAATGCAAAAATAAATAACACAAGCTCAAAAGAAACACACGGGAGAAACCCGGAACATCTGGAATCTTCTGGAATCTTCTGGGATGTCGGTCTTCGGGCGTCACAACTCTCCCACACTAACAGAGGATCTCGACCCGAGATCCTAGAGATAGCACCGGTAAAAACGGAAGAAGAAGAGGTAAAACAAAGTTGCTTCTGTGACAAATGAGTGAAACCAAAGAACCTTGAGAGGTTAAACACTCTTGAAAGAAGGAATAGAATGGAGATGAACGAAGATGAAACACTCCGTTGGAAAAGAGGAACAAGGAGCATTATGAGAACCTTGAAGGTTGAAAAACATGGAACAAGAGCTTACGAACCAAAAGAATATGAAACTGCAATGGTATAGCCAAGAAATAAGAATGACATGAATCGGACAGCACTCCGACTGAAAATGGAAGGAATTAACAAGAACTTGAGAAGATGGGATGATACATGATGAAAACAATAGCATACAGCCTCCGGAACAATTAAAAGAATGGCACAAGGGGTAAGAAAGATTTCAGGCCGCACTCCAGTTGAAAGAGAGGCAAAAACTTGATGAGATGAGAGAATTAGAATGGAGAATACAACACTCCGGATAAATGATAAGCAAGGGAAAGAACATGATCTCGATAAAACGAGAATATGGGACAAAGAGAGCAATATCACAAAGCCTCCGGAACGAAAGAATAGATGCAAGATCGTTGGGGAGAAAGAACGGAGAAGAAAATGACAACTTCTCTCAAAATTGTATTTGGAAGAGCATCCTTACGAAGAAGGGATGAACGGAGTTGTTGGAAATCAACAACGAAAAGAATAAGCTTGATGTGGGCTTATGAAAAACATCTCAAAATTAAGAGGTGATAACCAGCCACTAACGGAAACAATTGATTGCATTGATATCAACAAGGAGATGAAAAACTTATTTCATCGGAATGATAAATGAAGAACTTGGGTCATTTATAAGCACCATAATAGCAACAATCCTTAGGGGAAGCTTTTAGGTGAAACACAACCCAAGATAACTCCAACGAATAATTGAAGGGTTGAAAAGATCTCCTGAACAAGGAAAATGATGGGTTTAAATATCTCATTCTTGACAACTTGTGAATCATGAAACATAAAGGGAAATTGTCAAAATGACATACCACCATCTCAAACAATAAGGTAGAAAGAATTGCAATTGGAATGCATGAAGAAGAATACTTGAGCTCCAACAAGAATCTTGATGAAGACTTCGAGGATGAATTAAAACATGATGGACCACCATGAGAACTCCGGTAATGAAAGCACGAGAAGTGAAAGATGAAAAGAATAAGATTCAAGGCCTGCGATGAATTAGATGAAGTTTGAAATGATAAAATTGAAATAACTTGAAGCTCCGGAAAACAAGATGAACAACTTAGAACCTAGAATTTATTCCTCATGAATATTCTCTAAACGAAGGGATTAACCCACTTGGATGAAATAAGAATAAGAATTATGTTATGCATCTCCTTCACCAATTTAATTGATGACAACCAAAGGATTTGGCATACTTCTTATTCTCGTTGGAAAGGATGAGAGAGATATCGCACAAGCTTGGGTAAATCTTCAATGAACCACCGGTAGGATTGTGAAAAGAACAATGAATTAAAACGATAACAACGGAAGGGTAAACTTGAAAGAACCACCGTAAGAATATGGAGACGAACGAAGAGGCATCAATGAAGAATATTTGGAGGACGAAGTTGAAAACTGAGAATGAAGAAATATTCTGAAATGATGGCCTTCGGAGGATCACAAAGAAAAGAATTCATGAAATGCTTAGGATGGCATAAAAGAATTCCTCGCAGTCTGAACAATAATGAGGATGGCATGAAGCTAGAACCACGAATCTTCACGAGAACGGGCCAAAATTTAAGAGAAACTCATCTTCGGTCTTCAAAAACTGAGAAGACGATGAGATACACCACCATGAATTGTATAGGCACTCCGTAATGAAGAATTAAAAGGTTGAACCAATGATGAACAAGAATTTGAAAGCGATCTTGGAGAAGGCATGTGACTGATGGGAATCATTCTTACGTCACACTTTAAAAAGAATTCTAAAATAGCTCCGGAAAAATTGGACGAGTCAGGTAAGATCCTGGGAAAAGACCTGTGGGTTAGGGCCCACTCAAAGAAATCACCGTTGAAAAAGATTGCTTAAGAGATAATACACCGATTGAATTAAATGGCTTGAATAAGATGATAAACCTCAAAATAATTTGAACGGATTAAGAATGGAATTATGAATCTTCAGCACTCTGGATAAGAATAACAAGAGGAGAATGATTAATTGGTGCACCGGAATAAGAAAGCATTGTGAAATGAGGAAAAGGATAAGATCAACACCGAAATCTTGAATTACATCCACCGGCAGAATTTGAGAACAAAAGAATGACGAACTTGAAGCTCTTGAGCATCTTCACGATAAATCACTGGATAAGAACATTGAAGGAAATGGATGAAGAAACCTCACATGAATAAAGTGGATACTTCATTAAGAACTCTGGCTCCGAGAAGACGAAGGGTGGGAGGGTGGGGAAAACAAAGACAACTTGAGACGAACAAAAGGGACACCGGTTGAAAAAGAATTTAACATGACCATCTTGATGATTAAGAAGGACTAGCACTCCCATAGAAATATGAGAACACCGATTAGGAAGGTATGGAATCAACACTTGACATGGAAGCAACTCGAATACCAGAATCAAAACAAAAACAAAGGATATATATGTTTATGAAGAAGATTACGTTGCAACATATCTATCCGAACACAGAATTGAACGAATGAATTCCGTAGGTACAACAACTTGTCGAGAAGCCACTTGGGAGAACAAAAGATAAATAAAAAGGAACAAGGAGCAGATAGAACAAATACAAGATAGAAGTTTCGTCCCACATTTTCGTGCTGAAAGCTCATGGAACGTGTTACAAATGGGTTTTGCAATCCCCGGATCAGCATAGCCAAGGACCCTTTAAGATGCAACTCCCGATCGGAACAAGCCCATAAACCACTTCACAAAAAGTAGAACCCCGAACTTCATATCATGCACTCGTTGGAAGAATGCCTAGAACTACTAGATGAACCCACCTATTAATTTCCGAAAGTTTCGAGTTATGCAATCAGGTGTTGGGGATACAGGGGAAGCACCGCGCACTCAACTCTAATCCTACATCCAGCTGTATCCATCCTTCAACACATAACCAGTTGTTCTCGGAAACCGTTTACCTCGAACCTTCGAAACACATCCACTATACAAGCTATGGCAATACTCCCGAACTACCTCCCCAGTACTGGGTGATGTCGGGGTTATCTTGCCACTAACCGCATAGGAGAGTTTTCGATGTCGGCCGTCTTATGTATTCTAGTACTGCCGCGATGGATTTGTGACGACAACACCTCGAAGCTCAACTCCCCGGGACACTGCCACAACCCCTAATGACAGGAGGCATCGAGAACAATGTTCTCGTCACAAAGACATCGGAACAATCCAAACAATACTCGCGAGATCCTAAAAAAATTGTGCAATTTTTTTGAAAGTAGAAGAGGCAAGAGTAATCGTCGGGAGTCCTTACCAGAGTGAAAAGAGATGAGGAGCAAAAGAAATCCTACTCTCCGATATATATATAGAACTCAAAACATTTTTAAGTGTGTGCCTAGACTCAACCGTCAACGATTCGATCAATCAGTGGGGGCTTCTAGGTCGGAGAAGGCTCTGATACCAACTTGTAATGCCCAGGATGGGAATATATCTCGTACGTGTCGAGGCACGACTTAAAGATATAAGCCCATTCTGGAATGATCGCAAGTTTGGTATCTTTGCACGACTCATGTAAAAGAGGGATTAAATTGCAAAAGGAGATAGTTGGCTTACACTCGCCACTTCACACAATACATTACATAAGCGAAACATCATTCAAAACATCGCAACCCGGCTACGGGCGAAGATCCAAAAGAAAGATACCAAAACAACATAAAGCCACAGGTCAGAATCGCCCCTAGTAGAAACCACTACTGATCGTCGAAAACGTCACAAGCATACGGCCACTCTCTTCATCGAGCTTCCAGAAGTACTGATCATCTCCTGCATCATTCTCGGCTGAACCTGCATCTGGTGTTGTAGTAACTGTGAGCCACGAGGACTCAACAATCCCATAACCATGGGTATCAAGACTAGCAAAGCTTAATGGGTAGGAAGAGGTAAAGTGGTGAGGTTGCAGCAGCGGCTAAGCAATATGGTGGCTAGCTTACGAGTACAAGAATAAGATGAGCATCTGCGCAAACGGTTGCAAAATAGTGATCGCTAAAGATCCTGACTACATACGAATCAAACATAACCCCACCGTGTTCTCTACTCAAAGTGAAAAGAAACAGTCACGGTTACTCACACAGTTGTGTGTTTTACTTCGGATCCTCTATCAAGTTTTCTACAACCGGACATTAACAAATTCCAATCTGCCACATAACCACGGGCACGACTTTCGAAAGATCATAACCCTGCAGGGGTGTCCCAACTTAGCCCATCACAAGCTCTCATGATTAGCTGAAGTGATAAATATAATATCATCACCCCTTATCTTAGGGAAATCCGATCAGGCTCGGCATCCCGGTAGCACAAGACATTTCGACAATGGTAAAACAAGTCCAGCAAGACCTCCCGGTGTGTCGACACCCTGATAGTAGCCACGCGTATCTCGTCTCAGGCCACGACCGGATGGGTGAAGCTACGGGAGCCAAACCTCGAGTTTCCCCGTGGTGGCCCCGCAGGCTCCTCGTTTGGGACCAACACCATCAGCACTGGCCCCCCTGCTATGTAGAAAGAATCCTCGGGTAGCGCTAACTCCCTATGCAATTTAATTAATTAATTAAGTTGTTATTATGAGCAAATTAAAACCAATGTTGGGCCTTGCTGGAGGAGTTTTATTCAAAGTCGAACTGTCAAGGGGTCCCCATCCACCCATCATGTAAGGAACGCAAAATCAAGGAACATAATGCCGGTTTATCGGCGCCTAAGGTGGCATGGGTGGAACAAAACACCGAGCAAAAGGCCAAGCCTTCCACCCATGCCCAGTATATAGGTGTGTTATTATAATAATAATAGATATTGTGACATACCAACAACAAGTTCCCTCCTGGAACGATCTTCATCTTCAC
>LR738714.1:554266523-554277634 GCA_902687465.1 Secale cereale
CTTTCGAAAGATCATAACCCTGCAGGGGTGTCCCAACTTAGCCCATCACAAGCTCTCATGATTAGCTGAAGTGATAAATATAATATCATCACCCCTTATCTTAGGGAAATCCGATCAGGCTCGGCATCCCGGTAGCACAAGACATTTCGACAATGGTAAAACAAGTCCAGCAAGACCTCCCGGTGTGTCGACACCCTGATAGTAGCCACGCGTATCTCGTCTCAGGCCACGACCGGATGGGTGAAGCTACGGGAGCCAAACCTCGAGTTTCCCCGTGGTGGCCCCGCAGGCTCCTCGTTTGGGACCAACACCATCAGCACTGGCCCCCCCTGCTATGTAGAAAGAATCCTCGGGTAGCGCTAACTCCCTATGCAATTTAATTAATTAATTAAGTTGTTATTATGAGCAAATTAAAACCAATGTTGGGCCTTGCTGGAGGAGTTTTATTCAAAGTCGAACTGTCAAGGGGTCCCCATCCACCCATCGTGTAAGGAACGCAAAATCAAGGAACATAATGCCGGTTTATCGGCGCCTAAGGTGGCATGGGTGGAACAAAACACCGAGCAAAAGGCCAAGCCTTCCACCCATGCCCAGTATATAGGTGTGTTATTATAATAATAATAGATATTGTGACATACCAACAACAAGTTCCCTCCTGGAACGATCTTCATCTTCACCTGCAACTAACAACGCTATAACAGGGGCTGAGCAAGCGGGTAACATAGCCAAACAGTGGTTTTGCTAGGAAGGTGTCAAAGGTTAGAGGTTTCATGGCAACAAGGAGAGGCTGACATAAAAGATGGGTAGCGCGACATGTAACGATAGCATCGAGACAACTAAGCATGGCAATGGTAGTAAAGGTATCCAAGGGTATGATCATCTTGCCTGGGATTCCGCAAGGGAGAAGAACAGATCCACGAAGTAGACGGAGCAACATAGTCGAGCAAATCCTCACAACTCCGGAACGAAACCGAAGCTAACAAGAGAAGCAACCGGAAAGAAGCAAACAACACGGTAAACACAAGCATAAACATGGCATATGATGCACATCCAAGTATGATGCATGTCCGGTTTAATTATGCATGGCATGGCAAAGTGCACAAACAAGTACTAAAAGTTAAGTGGAGCTCAATATGCAACAAGTTGCATATTGACGAAACACCACATTTTAATTATTTAATTGACTCTCGTTTAATTACAAGACAAGATTAAATGTTTGTTAACATGGCAAGAGGTGAAGCAAAACAAACTACCTATTTAGACATTTTAAATGAGGCCGAGAATAACAACAACATATTCCGGAAAATCCCCATGAGAATGTTTAGCAATTTTTAAGCAAACAACAATTAAACATTTTAGTGTTGTTAACATGATGCGGATGACATGAACAAGTTTTATGCAATTTTATTAAAAGATGACATGAAGAAGATATGAAGTATTGTCACCGTGGTGGAACGAAAGGGTGCCACGGCAGTGATCCGAAAATGATGCAACGCAACATCTCGGTTCCGGTAACCCGTTGAGAGACCGGTGCAAACGAAAGGTGGCGTGAGCGAGTCGAACAAGATGGAAAGGTGGGGTGATCCCGTCACCGGGTTCCCACGAGTCGGCGACGAGGCAACCGAGGAGCACGACAAAAGAAGGGCACAACGGGCACGGAGCACACAAGGGATACATCTCATACAACCACATCACATGCATTCCACGGGTCATCGTCTCGGGTTATACCTTCGGAACAAAACGTTCACGGGGCGGTTCAAGGACGTAGTGGAAGTAGTGGTACACGGGTCGACGGTAGTGGAAGTAGTTGTTCCGTAGAGGTACTTGAGGGTTCCGATGGCTCCGGGCGTCGGTAGTGGTACTTGTCCACGAAGTCGTTCACGGGTCTGTGTCGAGGTACTTGTCGCATCACGATCGTAGTGGTACTTGACGTATCGCCGTGTAGTTGTTCCCGTTCGTAGTCGTTCACCTCTCCAAAGGGGTACTTGTCATCGTGGTACTTGTCGGGGTCGGTCTTGGTTCTTGTGACGTAGTGGTACTTGGTTCTTGTAGTCGAACTTGACGGTCGTCGGTGACTCGAAGGGGTACTTGGACTTGCAGAAAAATGCAACAGCAGCAACAAAACAAACACGGCACGGTCTCGGTCTCGTCGATCTTGCCGGACTTGAGGTACCAAACGCCGCAACAAGGGCAAACAAAAGGCGGCAGCATGAGGTGACGAGGCCATGGCAGCGGCATGGCGATGAGGCTGCTGGAGGCGACGAGGCCATGGCGACGAAGGTGCGGGGGCTGCTCGGGCCGACGCCGGCGCGGAGGAGGACGGAGGCGCGGCTTCTGGCGCGCGGGATGGAGGCAGCAGGGGCGGCGACCCTGGAGACGGAGGGCGCGCTGCGGCGCTGGGCTCGGGGCCTGAGGACAGGCGCTCGGGGCCGCGACCCTGGCGACGGAGGCGCGGAGGCAGGGGCGGCTTCTGGCCGGCCCGGCGCTGGAGACAGCAGGGAGCGGCGTCGGGCCATCGGAGTTGGGCCCCTGGTGGAGATAAGGGAGGCCAGGCGTGGGCGCAGGGGAGCTGCGCGAGGGGGGCTCTGGCGCTGTCCCGTCGCAGAAGAGGAGGGGGTTCGTTCTGGCGGCGCACAAGAGGAGAAGGAGGGGTCGAGGAAGATAGAGGCGAGCGAGGGAAATCGGGAGATGGAGGCGAGCGAGGGTGAGTGCGGCGGCGGCGCTGTGCTGAGGCAGGGGAGCGAGAGGAGGGAGAGCATCGAGGGGAGAGATGGGATCGGGAGAACGGCGCTGGAGGGAGAGAAGAGAGGTGCGGGCGACCCCTAGGGTTTCGGTCGGCTGGGCCGCGGAGGAAAGAATGGGCCGGTCCGGCCTAGAAGGCTGAGGAAGAGCTTGGGCCGGCTGGGAGCCCAGATGGCCAGCTGCTGGAGGACCTCAAGCTGGGCTGCTCTCCTTTGCCAATTAAAAAAACAGAGAAGCAAAAATATTTATTTGGAAGAGCCAAATAAATAGGAAATGAAGTAACAATTGACATGTGGCTACTTTGATATATCAAAGCTCCACAACTATAGGATGAAAATCTGGAGAGGATGGGGGATTTAAAGATTTAAAAATAAGAGGGAATTAAGATGCAAGTTTGTTATGATTAGTTCCATAATAATGGAATAATTTAATATAGCTCTCTAAATATTGAGAGGCTTTATATAGGTTATAAAGAGAATTCACCCTGTGAATATCCCTCGATTTAAATGGACCGAAGGTCCACACGATTTATTTAAGTTGCGATGCAAAGATTAATGACATGATGGCATGATGACATGATGCAATGCAAAAATAAATAACACAAGCTCAAAAGAAACACACGGGAGAAACCCGGAACATCTGGAATCTTCTAGAATCTTCTGGGACGTCGGTCTTCGGGTGTCACACAGGTGCAGGTTTTCCGATGACTTGACGTGAGAGCGATGTCCTTTGTGTTGGAGTTCTTTCTTCTTCTTCTTCGTCAATCTTGGGTTAGGTTCCTGGTCGGCAGCCTGGGATAGCAGATGGATGTCGTGTGCTTTTCATGTTTGCATCCGTAGTGGGATGCCTTGTATTGATGATGTTGTAATCCATGTGACTTGTATGTATTGTTGTATCCCCCATGTATTTATGTAATGGTACGATGTAATGATATCCATCTTGCTAAGCGCCTGAGTTGCGCTTGTGCCCCAATCACGTAAGCGTCATGTGATCGGGATAGAATCGCATCTTGGGCCTGACAAGTTGGTATCAGAGCCTCGACCGACCATAGGAGCCCCCTTGATTGATCGTAGCTTGGCCGTTTTCGAGTCTAGCAGAAAACTATTTTCAGAGTCTAGTTATATCGGAGAGTAGGAATTCTTTTTACTCCTCAGCCCCTTCGTCGCTCTGGTGAGGAATCTTGACGTAGGTGTTTTGAATTACTCCTCTTCCCCTTCAAATTTTTTAGGATCACGTAGTTAGCTTTTCGTTCGTTGTGTCGTCCGTTTTTTTTCATCTGGTGCATCTCTCGTCAAGTGGATTCGACCCTCTTCCTCTTTGCAAGTTCAACCCTCAGTTCTTTTCAACCTACGGTGTTTTCCTCGTCCGATGTGGTCTTTTCTTTTCCCACCCGCCCACCCTTTTGTTTCTCGGAGCCGGAGTCCTTAATTGAGTATCCATCCTACTCGTGCGAATCCTTTGCATTCTTTCCTCGATTGTTTCAACTGCTGATTTCTCGTCTAGTTCATCATTCTTCATCTCATTTTCTTCTCCGGAGGATTCAATTCAAGTTTTCAGTATTGTTCTTATTATTTCATCGGCTTAAATGTTTTCCCCCCTGCTCGTTCACCTCCCGCCATTTAATTATTCTGGAGTTCCGAAGTCATATCTAGAGTTTCGTCTGTGTGCAAATTAATTCGAGATTGTCACCTCCTTTGAGTCTTTTAATCGTTCCGGTGCATCATCTACTTTCCGATCCTTTTTCAACGGTGGTTTTCTCTTCGGTGGGCTCATAATCCACATGTCTTTTCCCAGGATCTTACCCGACTCTTCTTATTTCCCGGAGTGTTCCGAAATTATTTTCAAGTGTGATGTAAGTATGTATTCCATCAGTCATATGCCTTCCGAAGATCGTTTCCAAATTCTTTTCATCTTTGGTTCAACCTTTTCCTATTTCATTCTTCTGGAGTATCTCGATAATTTGGAGGGTTTTTCTCGTCATCATCTGAAGACCGAAGTAGAGTTTCCCTCTAAATCTTGTCCGTTCTCTCGGAGATTCGTGCTTCTAGCTTAATGCTATCCTCTCGAATTATTCCGTTTGTCATAAATTATTTTCCTTACCATCCGGAGTATTTCATGAATTCTTTTCTTTGTGTTCCTCCGAAGGCCATCATTTCAGAAGATTTCTTCGTTCTCAATTTTCAACTTCGCCCTCCAAATATTCTTCATTGATGCCTCTTCGTTCGTCTCACATTTGTCCGGTGCTTCGTTCAAGTATTCTTTAATCAGTTCGCGATCTCTTCGTCCTCTTGCATCTATATTTTCCTCAAGTGCTGTATTTTTCCGGCGATTTATTCTCTTCTATTCACTCAATTTCAATTCTTTACGGTGGTTTGTTCTCTTTCATCATTCGATGTTAATTCTTTACGGTGGTTCGTTCCTTTTCTTCACTCGGCCTCAATTCTTACGGTGGTTCGCTCAAGAGTTCTTTTTCGGTGCTATCATATCAATTCGATCGTTCTTTCAATCCTACCGGTGTTCAGGAAAATTTTCGCAAGTTCAAGTTATACCTCTCTTCAATCCTTTTCATCGCGAATAAGTAGTTTGTGAATCCATTGTTCATTAATTTAATTGGTGGAGGATAAGCATAACATAATTCTTATTTTTTAATCAAGTTGATTTATCCCTTCCTTCAGAGTTTATTCTTGATGAATAAATTCTAATCCCAAGTCCGTTCATCTTTTCTTCTCCGGAGTTCAAATTTTTCTCGGTTATCTCGTCGGAGTCTCTTTCTAAATCATCGCAAGGCTTTAATCATATTCTTTTGATCATTCAATTCTATCTCATCATCCTTTCATTACCGGAATTCTTCATACTGGTTCATCGTGATTCGAATCATTCTGCAAGTGTTCATCAAATTCTTGTTGAGCAGCTCAAGCATTATTCTTTTGTGTCTCGAGATGCAAATAATTCTCCGTATTCTTTTGAAGTGGAGTTTTGCATTTCTTCCTTCATCTCATCTATTCAATCTTTTGGTTACGGCATAATTCACAAAAACTTTTGAGATGATTAAATAAGTCCAAATCAAGCTTATTCTTTTGTGGTTGTTTTTTTCAACAACTCCGTTCAAGTCTTTCTCTTATAAATTCTCGTTCATGTCACTCGTGCTCAAAGTTGTCATCTTCTTCTCCGTTCTTTTCATTGCATTCTTTCTATTTTTTTCCAAAGGCATTGTATTGTTCATTTCGTCTTCTGTTCGTTTTATCTTCTCAGGTTCATGTTCTATTCCATTCATGTTCAACCGGTGTGCTATTTCTTTCAGTTTCAGCCGGAGTGCTACCTGAATTACTTCGTTCAAATTCCTTTCAATCTCCTATTAACCGGAGTGGTTTCGAATTCATTCTTGTTCCTTCAACTCATGCTTCATATCCTTTAACCTTTTGGTTCTCGTCGTATCCCTTGTTCTTCTTCTCTGATGAAGTGTTTGCAACTTCGTTCTCCTCCGTCGTGTTGGTTCTTTCAAGTGGATCATCCTCTGAACATTCTTTGGTTTCACTCTTTTGTCCTCGAAGAACTTTGTTCTTCCTTTTTCTCTTCCGTCTCGTTCCTAAGATCTCGGGACGAGATCTCTTGTTAGTAGGGGAGTGTTGTGACACCCCGAGACCGGTCCGCCACTTGTCAGCCAATTATTCATCATCGTTGCCATGTCATCTACTTGCGTGTTGCATCTTTGCCTTGTCATCATGTGCTTGCATCAGCATGTTTTCAAAACTTGCATCCGGCCGAACCCCCTCGTCCTTTCCGTTGTCCGTTCTGAGCCCAGACACACTTGCACGTGCCCGCGGCACCTCCGTTTATTTATTTTATGAGTGGCCGGAGAAATGTTCTCGGAATGAGTTGAAACTTGGCGTGTGGTCTTATTATAGCCCAACGGTAGACCGCCTGTCTAGTTTCGTCGCATTCAGAGCTCGTTTGATAGCCCAACGGTTAACCGCGTTAACCGCCAGAAGCCTTCTCTCTTATGGCCCAGCTCCCTTTCACATAGCCCCCAAGCACATCCTAACCACCTCCATCCTCTCGGTCGTCGGATCAGGATCGCGTGGCCGAAAACCGCTCCCCATTTGGACTCTCCTAGCTCCCTATGCCTATATAAACAGCCCCTCCCCCGAAATTCGCGGTGCAACCCTAGTCTTCTTCCACCTTGCGCCGCCGGACATGCCCATCCACGCCGGACATGTCCAGCCGGCCACCTCACCCCGGCCAATCACCAGCCGCCACGTCGCCCCGCCGCCGCTCTCCTCCAACCAGCCGCCGCCACCTCACCCTCTCTCTCTCCTCCCACCGCCGCGGCCCCCGGAGCCCATCCAGGGCCCGCGCGGGCCCGAACGCCGCCGCCGCGGCCCGAGTGTGTTCGCCCCGCCGTCCTTCTCTGCCCCGCCGCCTGGAGCCGCGCCCCGCCGCTTCTCCTCGGTGAGCGCCGCCGCCATGCGCTGCTTCCGCGCCGCATAGCTCCTTCCCCGCCGCTGGGCGCCGTTGAACTCCGCCGCCGCCGCCGCCAGAGGCCTCTGCCTCGAGGTCCCGTCGCCGGACCTCCCTCCTCCGGTCAGATCCGGGGCGGGGCTGCCTGGATCCGCCCGATCCCCGCTGCCCTGGCCTCATGGACCTCCCCGCCGTCCTGGAACCTCGCTGGAGACCGCAAGGCTGCCGCCGTCGTTCCAATGCCGCCGTCGCTCGTCCTCGTCGGGAGGAGGACGAGGCGCCCGTCGCCCCGCAGCTGGGCCACGTGGGCCTGCCTCCTCCCACCGGCCCAAGGCCCACGTGAGCAGCCCCAACCCCACCCCCCTTTGCACTATTGGGCCATTTAGTTTCGGCCCGTTTTGTTTTTTTTCCTGTCCCAACGTTTTGTCTAATTTCCAAAAACAAACGGCTAAGTCCCTCAAATCTGCTAATATGTTGCCTTGTTTGTGTGGCTGTAACTTTTTGCTCGTAGATCCAAATTGAGTGTATGATATGTCAAAATGATCGTGGTGATATGCTCTTCATTTTGTTCCATTGTGGCATGCTTGTTTGAGTTCATCTTGATGACCTAATCATAGTTGCAAGAGTGATATATATTTAAAACTGCTGTTAACTGTAATTATGTTGCATACTTGTGATGCTTGTAACTTTGTGCATGTTTATCCAAATGGAGCATATGATATGTCAAAAAAATTCATTGTGAAGTGCTCTACATGATGGTTGCTGTAGAATTCATGTTAGGTGTCATATTGCCATGTTAATCTCTGTTGCAAAAGTGCATGTGGCTGTTAAGTGCTGAAACTTGTTGTGAGATGCTGATTTGACTTGTTCATTGCTATTGATGTGTTTGTCTTCATGCCACTTGTGTAGATGTTTTAGAAGCACAATCATATGGTCTTTGCTGTGGTGCAATCTACTTTTCATGATATGCCTTGAGGTGACTTAAACAAGCTTGTAAACATGCCATGCCAATGTTGCTATTTTATACTTAGTGAAAAAACTGCAAAGTCTGGAATCTGTTAAACCGGATGCTATGTTTGCTTGATGCCCCACTGAAATCCATGCTTGTTTTGGAGTGGCCAATGATCATGTCTTGTTGTCCATGTTTTTGTCTATCCATTCATGCCCTTGTTTGCATATATGACCTGTTGTAGCTTATTTATTTCTTGCTCTCAAGTTGCTATAAATTTTACATGTCAGCCTTTTATCAGCATGATCAATTTCGTGAAGCTTGTTGTTATTGATCCATGCCTCCTATGGAGTTGCTCCAATGGAGTTGTTTGATGTATGATATGTCTACTATATGTCCATGATCTTTATATACTTAGTAGAGTTGATATGCTTGTTGTTTTGTGCCTCCGAAGGTAGCATCGTGATGATGTTTTTGCCTTCCCAAATTTTGACTAAGTCTGGATAAATTTATTGCAACTTGCCATGCTTGTTTAATTATGTTCCAGCAAGTTTTTGGGTGTGTTCTAAGTTCATGCTTGTTAAGTATAATGTCTATTTCAC
This sequence comes from Secale cereale, assembly GCA_902687465.1. Classification (NCBI taxonomy): domain Eukaryota; kingdom Viridiplantae; phylum Streptophyta; class Magnoliopsida; order Poales; family Poaceae; genus Secale; species Secale cereale. The sequence goes on from LR738714.1 coordinate 554,275,275, forward strand.
ATCCATGCTTCTTGTTATCTTGTTTTGGTGTTGTAGCATATATTTACCGTGCTCCAAAGTTGTTATGTGGCTGTTAACTTCAGCTTTGCATTGTAACTTGTTTAGCTCATAACTTCTAGCCCGTTGCTCCGTTTTGAGCGTGTCTTATATGAAACTTGTGTGATTTAGCATGGAAGCATAATATCATGTTGTTTTCATATTTGGAGTGTGTTTGCTTGATGTTTGGGTGCATCTTGCACCTTTGCCATGATTGTCTTGTTTTGCTCATATCTTCTAGGTCGTAGCTCCGAATTAAATGAACTTTATATGAAACTTGACTAGAATTTCGTGTAGATCATCATGGTGCATGTTAACCCGCTGTTTAAAAACTTTAACTTAAGGTTTGTTCAGATCTGGACCATTTTACAAATATGCATGTGAGGACTTACCGGAATTGTTATAGGTTGATACCGGCCTCATTTAAACTTGTTGGTTTGTGTTGATCTTGTGTGCTTCATACCTTGCCATGAATTTCATCATATAGAATTGTCTAGAATCATACTTGGTTGAGCATCTTGTCATGTTCTTGAGTGGTGTGTTTACCATGTTGTGTGATTTCTTCTCGCTAGTTCTTTTCCGTTGTGATCGTGAGGATTTGTTCGTCTACACATGGTTCGTTTTCGAGCCTTCTTCTTCGTTGTCTTCATGGACTCTTTCTTCTTCCTTGCGTGATCTCAGGCAAGATGGCCATCACCTTGGATACCTTTACTATCATTGCCATGCTTAGTTGTCTCGATGCTATCGTTATGTGTCGCGCTACCCATCATTTATTGTCAGCCCCTCTTCTTGTCGCCATGAAACCTCTAACCTTTGCCACCTTCCTAGCAAACCGTTGTTTGGCTATGTTACCCGCTTGCTCAGCCCCTCTTATAGAGTTGTTAGTTGCAGGTGAAGATGAAGATTGCTCCATGTTGGAGCTTGATGTTTTTTGGAATATCACAATATATCTTGTTTATATTAACACACCTATATACTTGGCATGGGTGGAAGGCTTGGCCATTTGCTCGGTGATTTGTTCCACTCATGCCGCCTTAGGAGCCGATAAACCGGCGTTATGTTCCTTGATTTTGCGTTCCTTACATGGTTGGGTATATGGGGACCCCTTGACACTTCGTCTTTGAATAAAACTCCTCCAACAAGGCCCAACATTGGTTTTAATTTTCCTCATAATAACAACTTAATTAATTAATTAATTTTTCATAGTGGGTCGCACCCTCGAGGATTCATTCTACATAGCAGGGGGGCCAGTGCTGATGGTGTTGGTCCCAAATAGAGTTGTTTGCGGCGCCCCCCCCCCCCCTTGTAAACTTCGGGTTTGGTTGTTGTACGCTGTGCTCATCCGGTCGTGGCCTGAGACGAGATACGCGTGGCTACTATCAGGGTGTCGGCACGCCGGGAGGTCTTGCTGGACTTGTTTTACCATTGTCGAAATGTCTTGTGCACCGGGAATTCCGAGTCTGATCGGGGCTTCCCTAAGATAAGGGGTAATATTATTGTTATCTCTGCTGATCTTGAGAGCTTGTAATGGGCTAAGTTGGGACACCCCTGCAGGGTTATGATCTTTCGAAAGCCGTGCCCGCGGTTATGTGGCAGATTGGAATTTGTTAATGTCCGGTTGTAGAAAACTTGACAGATGATCCGAAGTAAAACACACAACTGTGTGAGTAACCGTGACTGTCTCTTTTCACTTTGAGAAAAGAACACGGTGGGGTTATGTTTGACTCGTAGGTAGTTCAGGATCACTACTAGTTTGCGACCGCTTGCGTAGATGCTCTTCTTATTCTTGTACTCGTAAGTTAGCCACCATACTTATGCTTAGCCGCTGTTGCAACCTCACCACCTTACCTCTTCCTACCCATTAAGCTTTGCTAGTCTTGTTACCCATGGTTATGGGATTGCTGAGTCCTCGTGTCTCACAGTTACTACAACAACAGTTGCAGGTGCAGGTTTTCCGATGACTTGACGTGAGAGCGATGTCCTTTGTGTTGGAGTTCTTTCTTCTTCTTCTTCGTCAGTCTTGGGTTAGGTTCCTGGTCGGCAGCCTGGGATAGCAGATGTATGTCGTGTGCTTTTCATGTTTGCATCCGTAGTGGGATGCCTTGTATTGATGATGTTGTATTCCATGTGACTTGTATGTATTGTTGTATCCCCCACGTATTTATGTAATGGTGCGATGTAATGATATCCATCTTGCTAAGCGCTTGAGTTGTGGTTGTGCTCCAATCACGTAAGCGTCACGTGATCGGGATAGAATCGCATCTTGGGCCTAACAAAGGACCCCGCGACACACGCACGCACGCACACACACACACACACACACA
>LR738714.1:554299384-554322377 GCA_902687465.1 Secale cereale
AAGTTTTATGTGGGGGAGTCCACTGCTAGCATGTCATCCCTTACTTGGAATTCTATGCACTTATGATTGGAACTATTAGAAAGCATACGCAACTACTAACGTTCATTAAGGTAAAACCCAACCATAGCATTAAGATATATTGGTCCCCCTTCAATCCTGTATGCATCAATTTCTACGCTAGGTTGTAGCTTATGCCACTCTTGCCCTCCAATACATAGTCCTATCCACATACAACTAACACTATGGTGTGATCCACACGCGCGCTCATATGATGGGCACCAAAGCACACCAACATAACCACAAGCAATTTAAATCAATCATAGCAATTCACCAATAACTGATAGGACAACGAAAATCTACTCACACATCATAGGATGGCAACACATCATTGGATAATAATATGAAGCATAAAGTACGATGTTCAAGTAGAGGGTACAACGAGTTGCGGGAGAGTGGACCGTTGTAGATAGATGGGGGAAGGTGATGGAGATGTTGGTGAAGATGACGGAGGTGTTGGTGTAGATCGCTGTCACACGATGATGGCCCCGATGGCACTCCGGTGCAACCGAAAGCGAGGGAGAGAGAGCCCCCCTCCTTCTTCTTCTTCCTTGACCTTCTCCCTAGGACGGAGAAGGGTTTCCCTTCTAGTCCATGGCCTCCATGCTGGCGGAGGGGCGAGAGCCCCTCCAAGATTGGATCTGTCTCTCTGTCTCTCTCTACGTCTGCGTTCCCAGATTCTGGCCCTTCACCGTTTCTTAAATTCCCGGAGACCCGTAACTCCGATTGGGCTCATCTCTTGACACGATTTTTATCCGGAAATTAGCTTTCTTGCGGCGAAAGGAAGGGCATCAACCTCCTTATGGTGTGGGCTCGACGGCCTAGGGCGTGCCCTGGGCAGGGGGGCGCGCCACCTCCCTCGAGGCCCACTCGAGCATCGTCTCGTGTTAGTTTCGCATCCCAAAATTCACATATATTCCAAAAAAATCTCCGTCCATTTTTATTCCGTTTGGACTCCGTTCGATATGGATATTTTGCGAAACAAAAAACATGCAACAAACAAGAACTGGCACTGGGCACTGGATCAATATGTTAGTCCCAAAAAATAGTATAGAAAGTTGCCAAACGTATATGAAAGTTGTAGAATATTGGCATGGAACAATCAAAAATTATAGATACGACGGAGACGTATCAGCATCCCCAAGCTTAATTCCTTCTCCCTCGAGTAGGTAAATGATTAAAAAGATAATTTTTGATGTGGAATTCTACCTAGCATAATCTTGATCATGTAATCTAATCGTGGCATGAATATTAAGACACGAGTGATTCAAAGAAATAGTCTATCATTTGACATAGAAAAATTTAATACTCGGGCATCCCAACAAACAATCAAGTCTTTCAAAATATCAATGCTAAAGAACGTTATCCCTATAAAATCATATAGTCCTTTATGCTCCCTTTTCTTAACACAAGGTACCCCTCATGCCCATCCCGGTGTCAACCAAGCAATTGTTTTCATACTTTACTCTTTTGAACCTTTTCAACTCTTGACGCAATATATGAGCGTGAGCCATGGACATAGCACTATGGGTGGAATAGAAGGTGGTAGTAGACAAAAGGAGGGAGAAAGTCACATCGACTAGGCGTATCAATGATCTATGGAGATGCCCATCAATAGATATCAATGTGAGTGAATAGGGATTGCCATGTAACGGATGCACTAGAGCTATAAGTGTATGAAAGCTCAAAAGAAAACTAGTGGGTGTGCATCAACTTGCTTGCTCGTGAAGACCTAGGGCATTTGAGGAAGCCCATCATTGGAATATACAAGCCAAGTTCTATAACGAAAAATTCTCACTAGTATATGAAAGTGACAACATAGGAGACTCTCTATCATGAAGAACATGGTGCTATGATGAAGCACAAGTGTGGAAAAAGATAGTAGCATTGCCCCCTTTTTTCTTTTTTTCTTTCTTTTTTGGGCCTTCCTTTTTTTATTTGGCCTTTCTCCTTTTTTATTTGGCCTTTCCTTTTTTTCTTTTTTTTCAAGGGACAATGCTCTAATAATGATGATCATCACACTTCTATTTACTTACAACTCGATATTACAACTCGATACTAGAACAAAAAATATGACTCTATATGAATGCCTCCGGCGGTGTATCGGGATGTGCAATGATCTAGCGTAGCAATGACATCAAAAAACGGACAAGCCATGGAAACATCATGCTAGCTATCTTACGATCATGCAAGGCAATATGACAATGATGGTGCGTGTCATAATAAATGGAATGGTGGAGTTACATGGCAATATATATCAGAATGGCTATGGAAATGCCATGATAGGTAGGTATGGTGGCTGTTTTGAGGAAGGTATATGGTGGGTGTATGGTACTGGGAAAAGTTGAGCGGTACAAGAGAGGCTAGCAATGGTGGAAGGGTGAGAGTGCGTATAATCCATGGACTCAACATTAGTCATAAAGAACTCACATACTTATTGCGAAAAATCTATTAGCCCTCGAAACCAAGTACTACACGCATGCTCCTAGGGGGGAGGTTGGTAGGAGTTGACCATCGTGCGCCCCCGACCTCCACACAAAGGATGACACTCAATAAATAAATCATGCTCCAACTTCGTCACATAACGGTTCACCATACGTGCATGCTACAGGAATCACAAACCTCATCACAAGTATTTCTACAATCCACAGCTACCCACTAGGATGACTCTAATATCACCATCTTTATATCACAAAACTATTGCAAGGAATCAAGCATATCATATTCAGCGATCTACAAGTTTATGTAGGATTTTATGACTAACCATGTGAATGACCAATTCCTGTCAACTCTCTAAATAGATATAATTGAAGCAAGAGAGTTTTAATTATTTCTACAAAAGTTATGCCCATGCTCTAACAATTATAAGTGAAGCAAAAGAGCATTCTACAAATGGCGGTTTTCTATGTGAAGAGAAACGGGCAATCCAAACTTCAAATGATGTAAGTGAAGCACATGAAGTATTTTATAAAGCCATACTCAAAAGATATAAGTGAAGTGAAAAGAGCATTCTATAAATCAACCAAGGACTATCTCATACCAGCATGGTGCATAAAAGAAAAGGTGAAAACTAAATGCAAAAGACGCTCCAAGATTTGCACATATCACATGAATGAAACGAATCCGAAAACATACCGATACTTGTTGAAGAAAGAGGGGGTGCCTTCCGGGGCATCCCCTAGCTTAGACGCTTGAGTCTCCTTGAATATTTACTTGGGGTGCCTTGGGCATCCCCAAGCTTGAGCTCTTGCCTCTCCTTCTTCTCCTCACATCAAGACCTCCTCGATCTTCGAATACTTCATCCACACGAAACATCAACAGAAAACTCGGTAAGATCCGTTAGTATAATAAAGCAAATCACTACTCTAAGTACTGTTGTAAACCAATTCATATTTTGTTTTTGCATTGTAGCTACTGTAATATATCTTTCCCATGGCTTAATCCACTGATAGAAATTGATAGTTTCATTAAAACAAGCAAACTATGCATCAAAAACAGAATCTGTCTAAAACAGAACAGTCTGTAATAATCTGAACATTCACCATACTTCTGATACTTGAACAATTATGTAAAAATTAGGAAAAATCAACAATTTTTATATAAAGATAGTGCAAAAAGTTTTAGAACCATTTGACGTTCCAGCAAAAAATGTAAAACCGCGCACTACAGCCAAAGTTTTTGTCCTGCACCGCACAAACCAACAAGCCTTGTAAACATCCTAAAGGCAAACCTTGGCACATTATTTTCATAATACAATGGAATTGTACAAGGGGATACTTATTTTTGATGAAAATTTTCTGTAATTCAAGATTTGCAAAGTTTCCATGGGCATGAACAAAGTTCAAGGAGCTCCCCCATTTCAACGATGCTCGTCCTTCTTACTTTCACTTTTCTTTTTGTAAAAGTTTTAGGTTCCCCTCTTTATTTTTATGTTGTTTTTAAACTTTATAAAAGCACACAACAGAAATAAATGACTCTCTAAAACTTCCGGGTTGTCTCCCTGGCAGCGCTTTCTTTAAAGCCATTAAGCTAGGCATATAGTGCTCAAGTAATGGATCCACCCGGATCCCAAGGTATATCAAAGCCAATTTTAATTAGCAATGATTTGACATTTAGTAGTGAGCACAAAGTGATATGTGTCATGAAACAACGAAGTCTAACTCTCTTCCTATGCATAGGTATGTCATACAAGAACAATTCATGCACATCAATTAAAGGCCAATGCATAGTATAAGCAGTTTCTTGCGATTTTATCATGTTGGAAACATAGAGAGGCGGAGATGTAGTTCCTCTCTCATAATAATTGCAAGTAGGAGCAGCAAGCACATGCATATTATATTCATCAAAATCATCATGTGTAACGGAAAAATGCAGCCCATCAATATAATCCTTAATAAGTGCAAACTTCTCCGATATAGTGTAGTTTGGAGAATTCACAAAGATAATAGGACTATCATGTGTGGGTGCAATTGCAACTATCTCATGTTTAACATAAGGAACTATAGAAAGTTCATCTCCATAAGCATAATTCATATTGGCATCTTGGCCACAAGCATAGCAAGCATCATCAAAAAGGATATTTCAAAAGAATCAACGGGATCATAGAAATCATCATAGCATTCATCCTTCGGTAAGCACAAAGGGAAATTAAACAATGTATGAGATAAAGAGTTACTCTCATTAGAAGGTGGGCATGGGTGATCAATCCGCTCTTCCTCCTTTTGTTCTTCGCTCTCCTCCTCATCTTTTTCATCCAATGAGCTTACAATGTCATTAATTTCTTCTTCCATAGACTCTTGCAAAATATTAGTCTCTTCTTGGACAGCGGAGGAGTCCTCAATATATGGTTTAACATAGGCATTAGAAGCATAATTATCATAACAATATTTAAATATGGCAAAATTTTCAGATTTGTAAAGAGTAGCATCATACTTTTCAATCAAATAAGCAATTTCATAAGCACCCTTAAAAGCAATAAATTCTTCAATTTGTTGAACATCATAGTAACTATAAGCACCCTTATCATACGAAGATACAATTCCATGATCGCTAAACTCACATTGGTAGGGAAGGTGTTTCTTAGGGTCTTCGGAACAACAAGTAAAATCATATATTTCACTTAAATTCCAAGCATAGCATTACAAACGATGAATTTGATCCAGTAAAAGTTTCCCTATTCAGATATGCGGTGTCGCACATAACAAGCATGCTCATCTAAAGATTTTCCCTCAACTAAGCTAGTTGGGGTTTCAGCACGAGCACATAGGGATAGAAGATGATCCAAGTAAAAAGCTTCAGGGGTGTGATAGATTTTGAGTGTTTCTTCAACCATTGGTTCAGCAGGTACAACTAATTTTTTGGTATTTTGAATTTCCTACCCATAACTAAAGATAGAAAACAACTTAGGACAGCAAATAAAATCTACTTAGTGATAAAGCAAACAAGCACACACGAGAATATTCACCCCACGCTATTGCTCCCCGGCAACGGCGCCAGAAAAAGGTCTTGATAACCCACAAGTGTAGGGGATCAGTTGTAGCCTCTTTTGATAAGTTAGAGTGTCGAACCCAACGAGGAGCTAAAGGCAGAACAAATATTCCCTCAAGTTCTATCAACCACTGATACAACTCTACGCACGCTTGACGTTTACTTTACCTAGAACAAGAATGAAACTAGAAGTACTTTGTAGGTGTTTTTGGATAGGGTTGCAAGAATATAAAGGGCACACAAATAAAACTAGGGGATGTTAAGATAAAGACACAACTAAAGCTAATATAGCGAGTGTGGAAAAGTGGTGGTAGGAGTTGTGAAATTGCCCCTAAGCAACTGACTACGTTACTAGACCGATAGAAAGTTTTCTGTGGGAGAGGCCACTGCTAGCATGTCATCCCTTACTTGGAATTCTATGCACTTAAGATTGGAACTATTATCAAGCATCTGCAACTATTAACATTCATTAAGGTAAAACCCAACCATAGCATTAAGATATATTGGCCACCCTTCAATCCCGTATGCATCAATTTCTACGCTAGGTTGAAGCTTCTGTCACTCTTGCCCTCCAATACATAGTCCTATCAACATACAACTAACCCTATGGTGTGATCCATTCGTGCGCTCTTATGATGGGCACCAAAGGACATCAACATAACCACAAGCAATTTAAATCAATCATAGCAATTCACCAATCACCGATAGGACAACGAAAATCTACTCAGACATCATAGGATGGCAACACATCATTGGATAATAATATGAAGCATAAAGCACCATGTTCAAGTAGAGGGTACAGCGGGTTGCGGGAGAGTGGACCACTATAGATAGATGGGGGAAGGTGATGGAGATGTTGGTGAAGATGACGGAGGTGTTGGTGTAGGTCGCCGTCACACGATGATGCCCCAGTGGCACTCCGGTGCCACCGGAATCGAGGGGGAGAGAGCCCCCTCCTTCTTCTTCTTCCTTGACCTTCTCCCTAGGTGGGAGAAGGGTTTCCCTTCTGGTCCATGGACTCCATGGCGACGGAGGGGCGAGAGCCCCTCCGAGATTGGATCTGTCTCTCTGTCTCTCTCGGCTTCTGTGTTCCCAGATTCTGGCCCTTCACCGTTTCTTAAATTCCCAGAGATCCGTAACTCCGATTGGTCTCATCTTTTGACACGATTTTTCTCCAGAAATGAGCTTTCTCTCAGCGAAAGAAGGGCATGAACTGCCTTACGGTGTGGGCTCGAGGGCCCAGGGCGCGCCCCCCACCTTCGAGGCCCACTCGAGCATCGTCTCATGTTAGTTTCGCTTCCCAAAATTCACATATATTCTACCAATCACCGATAGGACAACGAAAATCTACTCAGACATCATAGGATGGCAACACATCACTGGATAATAATATGAAGCATAAAGCACCATGTTCAAGTAGAGGGTACAGCGGGTTGCTGGAGAGTGGACCGTTGTAGATAGATGGGGGAAGGTGATGGAGATGTTGGTGAAGATGACGGAGGTGTTGGTGTAGATCGATGTCACACGATGATGGCCCCGGTGGCACTCCGGTGCCACCGGAAGCGAGGGGGAGAGAGCCCCCCTCCTTTTTCTTCTTCCTTGACCTTCTCCCTAGGTGGGAGAAGGGTTTCCCTTCTGGTCCATGGCCTCCATGGCGGCGGAGGGGCGAGAGCCCCTCCGAGATTGGATCTGTCTCTCTGTCTCTCTCTGCTTCTGCGTTCACAGATTCTGGCCTTTCACCGTTTCTTAAATTCCCGGAGATCCGTAACTCCAATTGGGCTCATCTTTTGACACAATTTTTCTCCAGAAATTTGCTTTCTTGCAGCGAAAGAAGGGCATGAACCGCCTTACGGTGTGGGCTCGAGGGCCCAGGGCGCGCCCTGGGCAGGGGGCGCGCCCCCCACCTTCGAGGCCCATTCGAGCATCGTCTTGTGTTTGTTTCGCTTCCCAAAATTCACATATATTCCAAAAAAATATCCATCTGTTTTTATTCCGTTTGGACTCCGTTTGATATGGATATTCTGCGAAACAAAAAACATGCAACAAACAGGAACTGGAACTGGGCACTAGATTAATATGTTAGTCCCAAAAAATAGTATAAAAAGTGGCCAAAAGTATATGAAAGTTGTAGAATATTGGCATGGAAGAATCAAAAATTATAGATACGACGGAGACGTATCAATGCATATCGTATAATCATGCCCATAGATACTTGAGGTGACAATGAAGTATCTAGGTGACATTACGGTTTTGGTTGATGTGTGTCTTATGGTGTTATTCTAGTACAAACTCTAGGATATATCGAACGGAAAGAATAGCTTCGTCTTATTTTACTACAGACTCTTGAATAGATCGATCAGAAAAAATAACTTTGAGGTGGTTTCGTTGTTGGGGAATGCAGTATTGCAAAAAAAAATCCTACGATCATGCAAGATCTATCTAGGAGAAGCATAGCAACGAGCGGGGCGAGTGTGTCTATGTACCCTCGTATACCGAAAGCGGAAGCGTCTACTGACGCAGTTGATGTAGCCGAACGTCTTCGCGATCCAACCGATCCAAGCACCGAACGTACGAAACCTCCGTGTTCAGCACACGTTCCGCTCGATGACGTCCCACCCTTTGTCATCGGTATGTTACTTGCCCGAGATTCCATCGTCGGTATCATCATACCTAGTTCAATCTCGTTACCGGCAAGTCTCTTTACTCGTTCCGTAATACATCATCTCGTGACTAACTCATTAGTCATTTGCTTGCAAGGCTTATTATGATGTGTATTACCGAGAGGGCCCAGAGATACCTCTCCGACACCCGGAGTGACAAATCCTATTCTCGATCTATGCCAACACAACAAACACCTTCGGATATACCTGTAGAGCATCTTTATAATCACTCAGTTACATTGTGACGTTTGATAGCACAAAAGGTGTTCCTCCAGTATTCGGGAGTTGCATAATCTCATACTCATAGGAACATGTATAAGTCACGAAGAAAGCAATAGCAGTAAAACTAAATGATCAAGTTGCTAAGCTAATGGATGGGTCTTGTCCATCACATCATTCTCTTAATGATGTGATCCTGTTGATCAAATGACAACTCATGTCTATGGCTAGGAAACATAACCATCTTTGATCAATGAGCTACTCTTGTAGAGGCATACTAGGGACACTCTGTTTTGTCTATGTATTCACTCATGTACTAAGTTTCCGGCTAATACAATTCTAGCATGAATAATAAACATTTATCATGATATAAGGAAATACAAATAACAACTTTATTATTGCCTCTAGGGCATGTTTCCTTCAGTCTCCCACTTGAACTAGAGTTAATAATCTAGATTACATAGTAATGATTCTAACACCCATGGAGTCTTGGTGCTGATCATGTTTTTCTTGTGGAAGAGGCTTAGTCAACGGGTCTGTGACATTCAGATCCGTATGTATCTTGCAAATTTCTATGTCTCCCTTCTTGACTTGATCGCGGATGGAATTGAAGCGTATCTTGATGTGCTTGGTTCTCTTTTGAAACCAGGATTCCTTCGCCAAGGCTACTGCTCCAGTGTTGTCACAAAAGATTTACATTGGACCCAATGCACTAGGTATTACACCTAGATTGGATATGAACTCCTTCATCTAGACTCCTTCATTTGCTTCTTTCAAAGCAGCTATGAACTCCGCTTCACACGTAGATCCCGCCACGACGCTTTTCTTGGAACTGCACCAACTGACAACTCCAGGTTCAACAAAAATACATATCCGGTTTGTGACTTAGAGTCATCCAGATCAGTGTCAAAGCTTGAATTGATGTAACCTTTTACGACGAGCTCTTTGTCACCTCCATAAACGAGAAACATATCCTTAGTCCTTTACAGGTATTTCAGGATGTTCTTGACCGCTGCCCAGTCATCCACTCCTAGATTACTTTGGTACCTCCCTGCTAAACTTATAGCAAGGCACACATCAGGTCTGGTACATAGCATTGCATACATGATATATCCTATGGCTGAGGCATATGGAATGACTTTCATTTTCTCTTTATCTTCTGCAGTGGTCGGGCATTGAGTCTTACTCAACTTCACACCTTGTAACAGAGGCGAGAACCCTTTCTTTGACTGATCCATTTTGAAATTCTTCAAAACTTTATCAATGTATGTGCTTTGGGAAAGTCCAATTAAGCGTCTTGATCGATTTCTATAGATCTTGATGGCTAATATATAAGCATCTTCTCCAAGGTCTTTCATTAAAAAAAAATCTTATTCAAGTATCCTTATATGCCATCCAGAAATTCTATATCATTTCCAATCAACAATATGTCATCTACATATAATATCAGAAATGCTACAGAGCTCCCACTCACTTTCTTGTAAATACATGCTTCTCCAAAAGTCTGTATAAAACCATAAGGTTTGATCACCTCATCAAAATGTATATTCCAACTCTGAGATGCTTGCACCAGTCGATAGATGGATCGCTGGAGCTTGCACACTTTGTTAGCACCTTTAGGATCGACAAAACTTCTGGTTGCATCATATACAACTCCTTAGAGGTATCTAGTAAGGAATGCAGTTTTGACACCGTTTGCCAGATTTCATAATCATAAAATGCGGCAATTGCTAACATGATTCAGATAGACTTAAGCATCGCTAGAGGTGAGAAAGTCTCATCGTAGTCAACTCCTTGACCTTGTCGAAAACCTTTCGCAACAAGTCAAGCTTTGTAGACAGTAACATTACCATCGGCGTCTGTCTTCCTCTTGAAGATCCATTTATTTTTGATGGCTTGCCGATTATCGGGCAAGTCAACCAAAGTCCACACTTTGTTCTCATACATGGATCCCATCTCAGATTTCATGGGCTCAAGCCATTTTGCGGAATCTGGGTTCATCATCGCTTCCTCATAGTTCGTAGGTTCATCATGGTTTAGTAACATGACTTCCAGAACTGGGTTACCGTACCACTCTGGCGCGGAACATATTCTGGTTGACCTACGAGGTTCAATAGTAACTAGATGTGAAGTTTCATGATCATCATCATTAGCTTCCCCTTTATTGGTGTAGGAATCCCTTGAACTAGTTTCTGTGATGTACTACTTTCCAACTCGGGAGAAGGTACAATTACCTCATCAAGTTCCACTTTCCTCCCACTCACTTCTTTCGAGAGAAACTCCTTCTCTAGAAAGGATCCATTCTTAGCAACGAATATCTTGCCTTCGGACCCGTGATAGAAGGTGTATCCAACAGTTTCCTTTGTGTATCCTATGAAGACACATTTCTCCGACTTGGGTTGGAGCTTATCAGGTTGAAGCTTTTTCACATAAGCATCGTAGCCCCAAACTTTAAGAAACGACAACTTTGGTTTCTTGCCAAACCACAGTTCATAAGGCATCGTCTCAACGGATTTAGATGGTGCCCTATTTTACGTGAATGCGGCTGTTTTTAAAGCATAACCCCAAAACGATAGTGGTAAATCGGTAGGAGACATCATAGATCGCACCATATCTAATAAAGTACGGTTATGACGTTCGGACACTGTAGGATCGAAGAAGTAGGTCTAGAGGGGGGGTGATTAGACTACTTGACAAGATAAAATTTCTGTCTTTTATCAAGGACAGATTTTTGGCAGTTTTGCAATTAAGATCAAGTCAAGTAACATACTACACATGCAATTCTAGAGTATGGGCAGCGGAAAGTAAATTGCATATATAGTAAATGGAGATGGAGAAGATCAAACGCAGTTTGGTGACACGGAGATTTTTGTCGTGGTTCCGATAGGTGGTGCTATCGTACATCCACGTTGATGGAGACTTCAACCCACGGAGGGTAACGGCTGCGCGAGTCCACGGAGGGCTCCACCCACGAAGGGTCCACGAAGAAGCAACCTTGTCTATTCCATCACGGCCTACGCCCACGGAGGACTAGCCTTACTCGGGGTAGATCTTCACGAAGTAGGCGATCTCCTTGCCCTTACAAACTTCTTGGTTCAACTCCACATCACGACGGAGGCTCCCAAGCGACACCTAACCAATCTAGGAGGCACCACCCCCCAAAAGGTAATAGACGGCGTTGATGGTGATGAACTCCTTGCTCTTGTGCTTCAAGTGATAAACTCCCCAACACTCAACTCTCCTCACTGATATGGCTGTGGTGGAAGAAAGATTTGAGTGGAAAGCAACTTGGGAAGGCTAGAGATCAAGTTTCATATGGTAGGAATGGAATGGCTTGATCTCAACACAAGGGTAGGTGGTTCACTTCTCAGAAAGTGTATAGTAGAAGTGGTGGTACTTTCTGATGGCTCTCCTCACGAATGAGGAGGGGGTGGAGGGGTATATATAGCCTCCACACAAAATCCAACCGTTACACACACATTTGACCAATCTCGGTCAGACCGAAGTGAAAACTCGGTCAGACCGAAAGTTCAAATATAGTGAACGTTGGGATTTTCGGTGGGACCGAAAATACCATCTCGGTGAGACCGAAAGTGCATCTGATATGAACGTTGGAGATTTCGGTGAGACCGAGAAAGAAAACTCGGTTGGACCGATTTGAGAAAGAGTAGGAACATGCCAGAATCGGTTTGACCGAAAATGAATTATCGGTGCGACCGATTTGAGTCAAGGCAGAACCTTGCCCATTTCGGTGAGACCGATAATGCAAACTCGGATATTCCGATATGATGTGAAATGGTTACAGAAGGTTGGCAGTTCAGTTTCGGTGTGACCGATCTCAAACTCGGTAAGACCGATTTTCTAGGGTTTTGGAATATGACTGAAGTGGTTCATCTCGGTGGGACTGATTTGGAAGAATCGGTGTGACCGAGATGTTAGGGTTTGGAATATGGCTGAAGTGGTTCATCTCGGTGGGACTGATTTGGAAGAATCGGTGTGACCGAGATGTTAGGGTTTGGAATATGGCTGAAGTGGTTCATCTCGGTGGGACAGAGTAGGTTTGACCGAGATTACTTATGGGTGTGTGATAAGTAGTGAATAGTGCTGATAGTTGAGGGAGTTAGATCACCAAGCACTTGAGCAACCAGATCATCAACACAACCTCATCCCCTTTTAATAGTATTGGCTTTTCCTATGGACTCAATGTGATCTTTGATCACTAAACCAAAAATGGAGTCTTGAGATTTTGCCAATGCTTGCCTTAGCACTTTGAGGGGTCCACTTCTTCAATCATCTTGCCATACCACAGTGATTGGGTTTCCTGAAACATACTTGATAAAAGCATTAGTCCAACCACAAAGTATGTTGTCATTAATTACCAAAACCACCCGGAGAGCAAATGTGCTTTCAATCTCCCCCTTTTTGGTAATTGATGGCAACACACTGAAATTATATTGAACGAGACATCAAAGCTTATTGAAAGAAAGACAGGATTATCATGAAAGCTTTGACAAGCATGTAGTACACAGACTCCCCCTACAAGTGTGCAAGATTTTCATGGATTATGGTTTTGGACTACCACAAGCACACAAGAGAGATAGGCAAGATGTGCTACATGCAGCTTGGCTATATGCATCAGAGCAGAAGAAAAGAGAAAGTGAGTGATAACGCATATGTGCATGGTGATCTCTTGCAAACAAGTATTTACAAGCAAGTCCACCATCATGCACATTCTGCAAGATGCATATACTTACCTTGAGGTTCCTTGGCATTTGTACCTGAAGGGATAAACTTGAGAAAACAAGGTTAGATAACACAAGAGTATTCCTTCAACCAACTGCAAGAACATCAAGAGTACCAAGCCAGGGAGGACATGTATAAAGAGTGTCTCATATTGAGCACAGGCTTGAATCAGCAAACATGTCTCCGAAGCTAAAAGATTTTCAATGAACTCAGAGAGATTTTGCTTTTCATAGGATATCAATTGACGATTCCTCTAAGTCTTCTCCCCTTAAGCTAAAAGATTCCATGAGATACCAATTGTGAGTAAGATACCAATTGTGAGAACAGGGGGTGTGAAGGAAAAAGCAAAATCAAACGAAAGATGCCAATTGTAATGTCCAATGTAAAACACGACAAAGCTTTGATGTGATTCTCTCCCCCTTAAGATAAGATTGCTTTTCTTCTTCCCTTAAGTCTTATCTTCTCCCCTATTCTCCCTAAGTTCTCTCCCCCTAAGTTTTCTCCCCCTTTGACATCAAGTGCCGAAAAGGACAGTAAACTAGGTAGGACAGGAAGGATGGAAAGAGAGAAAGAAAGAAAGAAGTGGGATCCTTAAGAATCACAACAGGACAAATAAGAACATTTCAAGAGTAACATTGAGTCTTCTCCTCTTTAAGATTTAAACTTTGAGTGGAGCTGCAGAAGTAGATGTCCTGGAAGATAAATCGGTGACACCGAATTAGAGGATCGGTGGTTCCGAATCCTTTTCGGTTAAACCGAAAGTGTCAAATTGGTGACGCCGAGTTTATTCCAAGGAAATACAGAAATAATTCAGCTCACTCTGCGAGGGAAGTTTCAAAAGATTTGCAATGAATTTGTAAAAGATTTTCAAGGAATTGATCAGAGCCATAAAAAGATTTCCAAAAGGATATTCACAAAGAAACATAAGAAAAGAAATAAAAGGAAATTCTAGATGAAGTTTTTTTTTATTTTATTTTTATTTTTTATTTTTTTTTTAAGAAAACTCAATGAGAGAACATAACAGAAAAACTCCAAAAGCATATGTACTTCATCTAGATAAAGGTCGGCGACAAAGTCACCTATGTTTGAGTATATTGACTTAGGAGTCAAATGAAGACATTTGATCATAGGTCATACTCATCGTTTAAGCTCAAAATGGGGTTGCCATTGTTCGATTAAGCATTTGATGTGATCACATCTTATGAAGCTGCTTGTACTCATGACTTTGAGCAAAGCTCCTCAAAGACGTGAAGAACATACCTTGGCCTTGTTGTTGCTTTACTCATGTAGGTAAGCTTGATGTAGGTGCTCATTGAATGTGAAGTTGGAGCGCCATTTCTACTTGTGTAGTTCATCTTCCTACATGGGTTAGGCAAGCAAGGAAATACTCAAGAATATCCAAGATGACAAGAGTGAAATACTAGATGTATAAGATGTCAAAAAGGATATGTGGAATTTTGTTCCTTGAACTCAACATCCCAAAGGGGTAGATACTTGGTCAATGACAAGATTACTCATGATTTGAGTGTGTGGTAATCTTGTGGAATGTAGATCATCCAAGTACCTGCAAAGAGTTAGATGCAATACAAGGAGGCAAATGTGTCCAAGACATATGATCATCATCATAAGAGAAATATCAAGGATTAGTCAGGTAAGCTCAAGCCTTGCATGCATCAATTGGAGTTATCACTCCAAGTTTGAAGCATCAATGATG
Source organism: Secale cereale (assembly GCA_902687465.1). Classification (NCBI taxonomy): domain Eukaryota; kingdom Viridiplantae; phylum Streptophyta; class Magnoliopsida; order Poales; family Poaceae; genus Secale; species Secale cereale. The sequence goes on from LR738714.1 coordinate 554,314,265, forward strand.
TTCAATTCACTCCTTAAGCGACAAAACACTTTCTCATCAAGAGGTTTTGTAAAGATATCAGCAAGTTGTTTGTCAGTACGAACATGCTTAAGATTAATATCACCCTTGGCAATATGATCACGAATAAAGTGGTGACGAACTTCAATATGCTTTGTTCGAGAATGTTGCACAGGATTGTGTCCAATCTTGATTGCACTCTCATTGTCACAAAGCAAGGGAACACGTCTCACATGTATCCCATAATCCTTAAGCGTTTGTGTCATCCATAGCAATTGAGCACAACACGAACCAGCAGCAATATATTCTGCTTCGGCAGTGGATAAAGATACCGAATTTTGTTTCTTGGAGGACCAAGATACAAGGGATCGACCAAGGAATTGACACGTACCCGAAGTTGACTTTCTATCAACCTTGTCACCGGCATAGTCCGAGTCGGAATAGCCAACAAGATCGAAAGAAGCTCTCTTAGGATACCAAATGCCAAAGTTTGGTGTGTGTATCAAGTATCTCACTATCCTTTTAACAGCTTTAAGATGACATTCTTTAGGGGCTGCTTGATATCGTGCACACATGCATACACTCAACATTATGTCAGGACGAGAAGCACAAAGATATAGTAGAGAACCAATCATAGAACGGTAAACCTTTTGATCAACGGGTTCTCCATCTTTTGTCAAGTCATTATGTCCACTAGTAGGCATGGGGGTACTCATACCTTTGCTTTCTTGCATGTTGAACTTCTTGAAAAGATCCTTGGTGTACTTTGTTTGTGAGACAAAAGTACCCTCCTTAGATTGCTTGATTTGCAACCCAAGGAAGAATTTGAGTTCACACATCATGGACATTTCATACTTCTCCGACATGAGCTGTCCAAACTTCTTGCTAAAATGGGGGTTAGTTGAACCAAAGATAATATCATCAACATATATTTGGCACACGAATAGTTCACCATTAACCCTTTTTGTGAACAGCGTTGAGTCTATCTTTCCAATCTCAAAGCCTTTTTCAAGAAGAAAGCTAGTTAAGCATTTGTACCAAGCTCTAGGGGCTTGTTTAAGACCATAAAGAGCTTTATGCAACTTGTAAACATGATTAGGCTTTTTGGGATTCACGAAACCGGGAGGTTGTTTCACAAATACTTCCTCCTCAATTTCACCATTTAGAAAAGCACTTTTGATATCCATTTGATAGAGAGTAATATCATGATGATTGGCATAAGCAAGAAGAATGCGAATGGATTCAAGTCTAGCAACGGGGGCATAGGTCTCACCATAGTCCATACCTTCGACTTGTGTGTAACCTTGAGCTACGAGACGAGCCTTGTTGCGGATGACTTGTCCATCTTCATCCTGCTTGTTCCGAAACACCCATTTGGTTCCAATGATGTTTTGATCATCGTTGGGCTTCTCTACCAAAGTCCACACTTTGTTCCTCTCGAAGTTGTGTAGTTCTTCGTGCATAGCGTTCACCCAATCCGGGTCCTTAAGTGCTTCTTCTACCTTCATAGGTTCAATACTAGAGATGAATGAGTAATGCTCACAAAAGTTAGCTAAGCGAGTTTTAGAGCGAGTAATTCTCCCGGAGTTGATGTCATTCATCATTTGTTCCACGGGATGATTTTTCTTGACTCTTGCTCGGACTCGGGATAGCCTTTGTTGATGTTGTGGCTCAGCTTCCTCATCATCTTCATCTTCTTCTTCTTCTTCTTCTTCTTCGTTGTTGTTAGTGTTGTCTTGAGGTGGTGGAGAAGGAGGTTGTGGTGGATCTTCTTGTTGCATTTCCTCATCTTGGTGAGTTCCACTTGTGGAGGCCTCCATGTTGCCTTGAGGTTCATCTCTCTGTGAGGTAGGTGGCTCCACATATGTAGATGAGGTACTCTCCTTCACTTCCATGGGACGGATCTTCCCGATAGATAAATCTTGGATTGCTTCCGATGGGTCCTTGTCTCCTACATCAATAGGCATTTGCTCTACTTGCGAGCCATTAGATTCATCAAACTTCACGTCTACCGTCTCTTCAACTTTTCGGGTGAAATTGTTGTAGACACGGTAGGTGTGGGAGTTTGATCCATAACCAAGAAGAAAGCCTTCATGAGATTTAGGAGCAAATTTAGACCGACGATGCTTATCAAGGATATAGCATTTTGAACCAAAGACACGAAAGTATCCCACTTGGGGTTTGTTACCGGTGAGAAGCTCGTATGATGTCTTGCCGAGAAGCTTATGAAGATAAAGCCTGTTGATAGCATGACAAGCTGTCTCGACCGCTTCTCCCCAAAAATGTTTCGGTGTCTTGTATTCATCAAGCATCGTTCTTGCCATCTCAATGAGCGTTCGGTTCTTCCTCTCAACAACTCCATTTTGTTGAGGAGTATACGTAGCCGAGAACTCATGTAGAATTCCTTCCTCATCGAGAAAAGAGTCTACATTGGCGTTCTTGAACTCCGTTCCGTTGTCACTCCGAACTTTCTTGATCTTCACCTCAAATTGATTTTGGGCCTTTTTGGCAAAGGTCTTGAAGATCCTCTGAACCTGCGATTTATCATCAAGGAAAAATACCCACGTAAATCTGGAATAATCATCAACTATAACTAGACCAAAGGAGTTACCACCAAGGCTTTTGTAAGCATTGGGACCGAAGAGATCCATATGAAGAAGCTCAAGCGGTCTCCTTGTGGTCATGATGTTTTTCACGGGATGACTTCCACCAACTTGTTTTCCTGCTTGACAAGCACTACAAAGTCTATCTTTGTCAAAGAAAACATCTTTAACACCAAGAATGTGATCACCTTTGATTAGCTTGTCTAGATTACGCATACCAACATGTCCTAGCCTTCTATGCCATAACCAACCTTTAGAGGATTTAGCAATGAAACAAGCTCTAGGTTGGGCTTTCTTAGCGAAATCAACAATATATAGATCACCTCTACGAATACCAGTAAAAGCCATGTTTTGATTATCACGACGAAAGACTTGGCAATCTACTTTGGTGAATAGCACATTGAAACCAAAGTCAGCTAGTCTAGACACGGAAAGTAAATTGTATCCAAGAGATTCAACAAGCATGACATTTTGAATTGAGCTATCATGAGATATGGCCACCTTACCAAGGCCAAGTACCTTACCCTTGGAGTTGTCTCCAAAAGTCACATACTTGCGTGGACCATCGTTCTTTGCAAGCTCTCGAAACATGTCTTTGTCTCCGGTCATGTGATCGGTGCATCCACTATCAAGAATCCACTCTTTTCCACCAGACAAGTAGTCTCTCATATTTGCCATGAGATTGAGACTCTTCATGACTTTGTCTAGCTCGGTGTCCGAATCAGAGTAATCATCATCATCATGCTCATGCTCATCATCATATTGACCCATAGATTGTTCATCATCAACACCTAGGTCAATTTGATAAGTATTTGCATTAGTTTGGTCAATGGAATAATAATCTTCGGAATGCAATGCAAGAGCATTTCTAACTCTAATATTGATAAGACCGGGATCACCCTTCTTTTTCATAAGATCACGAAGCTCAAAGAAGCATTTATCAAAGTTAGGATCATTGGGGTGCAACCTATCAAATTCAATAGTCTTGTGTAGAATTTCATCAAGACCTCTCATAGAGTAGTCCGGATAAAGTTCTTCCAAGAATTTCCACATAGCATAGGCACACTCAAAGTTTGTAACAAGATTAAGCAAGTCATCAGGTAACCCTCTAATGATAAGATTCACAGTTCTAAGGTTACGAAGCAAATCAAGCTCTTCATCCATGGTAGGGTGCAAGGGATCAACAGGAGGCACATAGGGGGTCTTAACATATTTGCCCAAATTGTACACCTTAAAGATACTAAGCATTTCAGACCTCCAAGAGTTATAAAACCTTCCATCAAGAACAGGCACTCTATGGCTAACACTCCCATTCGTAGACACGTCCATCTTCCTCCAATGGTGTGTAAACCAAAGCAATGGAGACCAAAGCTCTGATACCAATTGTAGGATCGAAGAAGTAGGTCTAGAGGGGGGGTGATTAGACTACTTGACAAGATAAAATTTCTGTCTTTTATCAAGGACAGATTTTTGGCAGTTTTGCAATTAAGATCAAGTCAAGTAACATACTACACATGCAATTCTAGAGTATGGGCAGCGGAAAGTAAATTGCATATATAGTAAATGGAGATGGAGAAGATCAAACGCAGTTTGGTGACACGGAGATTTTTGTCGTGGTTCCGATAGGTGGTGCTATCGTACATCCACGTTGATGGAGACTTCAACCCACGGAGGGTAACGGCTGCGCGAGTCCACGGAGGGCTCCACCCACGAAGGGTCCACGAAGAAGCAACCTTGTCTATTCCATCACGGCCTACGCCCACGGAGGACTAGCCTTACTCGGGGTAGATCTTCACGAAGTAGGCGATCTCCTTGCCCTTACAAACTTCTTGGTTCAACTCCACATCACGACGGAGGCTCCCAAGCGACACCTAACCTATCTAGGAGGCACCACCCCCCAAAAGGTAATAGACGGTGTTGATGGTGATGAACTCCTTGCTCTTGTGCTTCAAGTGATAAACTCCCCAACACTCAACTCTCCTCACTGATATGGCTGTGGTGGAAGAAAGATTTGAGTGGAAAGCAACTTGGGAAGGCTAGAGATCAAGTTTCATATGGTAGGAATGGAATGGCTTGATCTCAACACAAGGGTAGGTGGTTCACTTCTCAGAAAGTGTGTGGTAGAAGTGGTGGTACTTTCTGATGGCTCTCCTCACGAATGAGGAGGGGGTGGAGGGGTATATATAGCCTCCACACAAAATCCAACCGTTACACACACATTTGACCAATCTCGGTCAGACCGAAGTGAAAACTCGGTCAGACCGAAAGTTCAAATATAGTGAACGTTGGGATTTTCGGTGGGACCGAAAATACCATCTCGGTGAGACCGAAAGTGCATCTGATATGAACGTTGGAGATTTCGGTGAGACCGAGAAAGAAAACTCGGTTGGACCGATTTGAGAAAGAGTAGGAACATGCCAGAATCGGTTTGACCGAAAATGAATTATCGGTGCGACCGATTTGAGTCAAGGCAGAACCTTGCCCATTTCGGTGAGACCGATAATGCAAACTCGGATATTCCGATATGATGTGAAATGGTTACAGAAGGTTGGCAGTTCAGTTTCGGTGTGACCGATCTCAAACTCGGTAAGACCGATTTTCTAGGGTTTTGGAATATGACTGAAGTGGTTCATCTCGGTGGGACTGATTTGGAAGAATCGGTGTGACCGAGATGTTAGGGTTTGGAATATGGCTGAAGTGGTTCATCTCGGTGGGACTGATTTGGAAGAATCGGTGTGACCGAGATGTTAGGGTTTGGAATATGGCTGAAGTGGTTCATCTCGGTGGGACAGAGTAGGTTTGACCGAGATTACTTATGGGTGTGTGATAAGTAGTGAATAGTGCTGATAGTTGAGGGAGTTAGATCGCCAAGCACTTGAGCAACCAGATCATCAACACAACCTCATCCCCTTTTAATAGTATTGGCTTTTCCTATGGACTCAATGTGATCTTTGATCACTAAACCAAAAATGGAGTCTTGAGATTTTGCCAATGCTTGCCTTAGCACTTTGAGGGGTCCACTTCTTCAATCATCTTGCCATACCACAGTGATTGGGTTTCCTGAAACATACTTGATAAAAGCATTAGTCCAACCACAAAGTATGTTGTCATTAATTACCAAAACCACCCGGAGAGCAAATGTGCTTTCAGACACACCATTACGCTGTGGTGTTCCGGGTGGCGTGAGTTGTGAAACTATTCCACATTGTTTTAAATGAAGACCAAACTCGTAAGTCAAATATTCGCCCCCACGACCAGATCATAGAAACTTTATTTTCTTGTTACGATGATTCTCTACTTCACTCTGAAATTCTTTGAACATTTCAAATGTTTCAGACTTGTGTTTGATTAAGTAGATATACCCATATCTCCACAAATCATCAGTGAAGGTCAGAAAATAATGATACCTGCCGCGAGCCTCAACACTCATCGGTCCACATACATCACTATGTATGATTTCCAACAAATCAGTTGCTCGCTCCATTGTTCCGGAGAATGGAGTTTTAGTCATCTTGCCCATGAGGCATGGTTCGCAAGGACCAAGTGATTCATAATCAAGTGATTCCAAAGTCCATCGGCATGGAGTTTTTCATGCGCTTTACAAAAATATGACCTAAACGATAGTGCCACAAATAAGTTGCACTATCATTATCAACCTTGCATCTTTTGGCTTCAATATTATGAATATGTGTATCACTACGATCGAGATCTAACAAGAATAGACCACTCTTCTAGGGTGCATGACCATAAAATATATTACTCGAAAAAATAGAACAACCATTATTCTCTGATTTAAATGAATAACCATCTCGCAACAAACAAGATCCAGATATAATGTTCATGCTTAACACTGGCACCAAATAACAATTATTCAGGTCTAAAACTAATCCCGAAGGTAGATGTAGAGGTAGTGTGCCGACGGCGATCACATCGACTTTGGAACCATTTCCCGCGCGCATCGTCACCTCGTCCTTAGCTAATCTTCGTTTAATCCATAGCCCCTGTTTCGAGTTACAAATATTAGCAACTGAACCAGTATAAAGTACCCAGGTGCTACTACGAGCATTAGTAAGGTACACATCAATAACATGTATATCAAATATACCTTTGTTCACTTTGCCATCCTTCTTATCCGCCAAATACTTGGGGCAGTTCCGCTTCCAGTGTCCAGTCCCTTTGTAGTAGAAGCAGTCCGTTTCAGGGTTGGCTCCATACTTGGGTTTCTTCGCGGGAGTAGCAACTGTCTTGCTATTCTTCTTGAAGTTCCCCTTCTTTCCCTTGCCATTTTTCTTGAAACTAGTGGTCTTGTTAACCATCAACACTTGATGCTCCTTTTTGATTTCTACCTCTGCAACTTTGAGCATAGCGAAGAGCACGGAATTGTCTTTTGCATCCCTTGCATATTATAGTTCATCACGAAGCCTTTATAGCTTGGTGGCAGTGATTGAAGAACTCTATCAATAACACTATCTTCGTCAACTATGCAACCAAGTTGAGTCATATGATTGTAGTACCCAGACATTCTGAGAAAGTGTTCACTGATAGAACTGTTCTCCTCCATCTTGCAAATATAGAACTTATTGGAGACTTCATATCTCTCAATTCGGGCATTTCCTTCATATATTAACTTCAATTCTTGGAACATCTCATATGCTCCATGACGTTCAAAACGTTGTTGAAGTCCCGATTCTAAGTCGTAAAGCATGGCACACTGAACTATCGAGTAGTCATCAGAATGAGCTTGCCAGACGTTCATAACGTCCGGAGTTGCTCCTGCAGCAGGCCTGTCACCTAGCAGTGCTTCCAGGACATAATTCTTCTGTGCAGCAATGCAGATAATCCTGAAGTTACAGACCCAGTCCGTGTAGTTGCTACCATCATCTTTCAACTTAGCTTTCTCTAGGAACGCATTAAAATTCAAGGGAACGGTAGCACGGGCCGTTGATCTACAACAACATAGATATGCAAAAACTATCAGGACTAAGTTCATGACAAATTAAAGTTCAATTAATGATATTACTAAAGAACTCCCACTTAGATAGACATCCCTATAGTCATCTAAATAATTACGTGATCCAAATCAACTAAACCATGCCCGATCATCACGTGAGATGGAGTAGTTTTCAATGGTGAACATCTTATGTTGATCATATCTACTATATGATTCATGCTCGACCTTTCGGTCTCTAGTGTTCCGACGCCATGTCTGTACATGCTAGGCTCGTCAAGTTTAACCCGAGTATTCTGCATGTGCAATAACTGTCTTACACCCGTTGTATTTGAACGTAGAGCATATCACACCCGATCATCACGTGGTGTCTTGGCACCATGAACTTGCGCAACGTTGCATACTCAGGGAGAACACTTGTACCTTGAAATTTTGTAAGAGATCATCTTATAATGCTACCATCGTACTAAGAAAAATAAGAAGCATAATAAGATAAACATCACATGCAATCAAAATATGTGACATGATATGGCCATCATCATCTTGTTCTTTTGATCTCCATCTC
>LR738714.1:554322387-554343600 GCA_902687465.1 Secale cereale
TGAACATCTTATGTTGATCATATCTACTATATGATTCATGCTCGACCTTTCGGTCTCTAGTGTTCCGACGCCATGTCTGTACATGCTAGGCTCGTCAAGTTTAACCCGAGTATTCTGCATGTGCAATAACTGTCTTACACCCGTTGTATTTGAACGTAGAGCATATCACACCCGATCATCACGTGGTGTCTCGGCACCATGAACTTGCGCAACGTTGCATACTCAGGGAGAACACTTGTACCTTGAAATTTTGTAAGAGATCATCTTATAATGCTACCATCGTACTAAGAAAAATAAGAAGCATAATAAGATAAACATCACATGCAATCAAAATATGTGACATGATATGGCCATCATCATCTTGTTCTTTTGATCTCCATCTCCAAAGCATCGTCATGATCTCCATCGTCACAGGCTAGACACCATGTTCTTCATTGTAGCTTCGTGGTCATCTCGCCAACTATTTCTACTACTACTATTGCTAACTCATAGTGATGAAGTTAAGAAATTACACGGCCTTCGCAATTCATACAATAAAGAGACAACCATAAGGCTCCTGCCGGTTGTCGATAATTTACAAAACATGATCATCTCATACAATAACGTATAACTCATCACGTCTTGACCATATCACATCACAACATGCCCTGCAAAAACAAGTTAGACGTCCTCTACTTTGTTGTTGCAAGTTTTACGTGGATGCTACGGGTTTAGCAAGAACCGTTCTTACTTGCGCATACAAAACCACAAAGTTTTTTCGTCAAGTGTGCTGTTTTAATTTTAACAAGGACCGGGCGTAGCCACACTCAATTCAACTAAAGTGAGAGAGACAGACACCTGTCGGTCACCTTTAAGCAACGAGTGCTCGTAATGGTGAAACCAGTCTCGTGTAAGCATACGTGTAATGTCGGTCTGGGCCGCTTCATCTCACAATACCGCCAAATCAAAGTATGACATGCTGGTAAGCAGTATGACTATTATCGCCCACAACTCATTGTATTCTACTCATGCATATCATCTACGCATAGACCTGGCACTGATGCCACTGTTGGGGAATGCAATATTTCAAACAAATTCCTACGATCACGCAAGATCTATCTAGGAGAAGCACAGCAACAAGCGGGGAGAGTGTGTCTACGTACCCTAGTAGACCGAAAGCGGAAGCATCTAGTGAGGTGGTTGGTGTAGTCGAACGTCTTCGCGATCCAACCAATCCAAGCACCGAACGTACGGCACCTCCGTGTTCAGCACACGTTCAGCTCGATGACGTCCTATGAGCTCTTGATCCAGTTGAGAATCGCGGGAGACTTTTGTCAGCATGACGGCGTGGTGACGGTGATGATGAAGCTACCGGTGCAGGGCTTCGCCTAAGCACTGCAACGATATGACCGAGGTGTGTATCCATGGAGGGGGGCACCGCAAATGGCTAAAATCAACTTGTGTGTCTATGGGGTGCCCCCTCCCCACGTATATAAAGGAGGGAGGGGAGGAGGAGGCGGCCGGCCTAGGGGGCGCGCCATGAGGTGAGTCCTACTTCCAATAGGAGTAGGACTCCTCCTTTCCTAGCAGGAGTAGGAGAGGGGAAGGAAGGGAGAGGAGGAGAAGGAAAGAGGGGGTTGGCCCCCCTTGCCCTAAACCAATTCAGTTTGGGCCTTGGGGGGGTGCGCCCCACACTCCCCTTGCTGCCCTCTATTTACATTAAGGCCCATGTAGGCCCATTAATCCCCCGGGGGGTTCCGGTAACCTCCCGGTACTCCGGTATTTACCCGATAAAACCTGGAACTCACCCGGTGTCCGAATATAACCTTTAAATATATGAATCTTTATGTCTCTGACATTCTGAGACTCCTCATCATGTCCATGATACAATCCAGGACTCCGAACTACCTTTCAAGTGTACAATAAAACACATAAACTCATAATACCGATCGTCATCGAGCGTTAAGCGTGCGGACCCTACGGGTTCGAGAACTATGTAGACATGACCGAGACTCATCTCTCGTCAATAACCAATAGCGGAACCTGGATGCTCATATTGACTCATACATATTCTACTAAGATCTTTATCGGTCAAACCGCATAACAACATACGTTGTTCCCTTTGTCATCAGTATGTTACTTGCCCGAGATTCGATCGTCGGTATCATCATACCTAGTTCAATCTCGTTACCAGTAAGTCTCTTTACTCGTTTTGTAATACATCATCTCGTGACTAACTCGTTAGTCATTTTCTTACAAGGCTTATTATGATGTGTATTATAGACAGGGCCCAGAGATACCTCTCCGACTCTCGGAGTGACAAATCCTATTCTCGATCTATGCCAACACCACAAACACCTTCGGAGACACCTGTAGAGCATCTTGATAATCACCCAGTTACGTTGTGACGTTTGATAGAACACAAGGTGTTCCTCCGGTATTCGGGAGTTGCATAATCGCATAGTCATAGGAACATGTATAAGTCATGAAGAAAGCAATAGCAGTAAAACTAAACGATCAACTTGCTAAGCTAACAGATGGGTCTTGTCCATCACATCGTTCTCCTAATGATGTGATCCCGTTGATGAAATGACAACTCATGTCTATGGCTAGGAAACATAACCATCTTTGATCAATTAGGTAGTCTAGTAGAGGCATACTAGGGACACTTTCTTTTGTCTATGTATTAACACATATACTAAGTTTCCGGTTAATACAATTCTAGCATGAATAATAAACATTTATCATGATATAAGGAAATACAAATAAGAACTTTATTATTGCCTCTAGGGCATATTTCCTTCATTCGTACCCTACAATAATCTCTTCGTTTGTTCTCCGCTATTAGTGACTTTGGAGTGACTCTTTGTTGCATGTTGAGGGATTGTTATATAATCTAATTATGTTATTATTGTTGAGAGAACTTGCACTAGTGAAAGTATGAACCCTAGGCCTTGTTTCGAAGCATTGCAATACTGTTTGTGCTGACTTTTATCATTAGTTACCTTGCTGTTTTTATATTTTCAGATTACAAAAATCTATATCTACCATCCATATTGCACTTGTATCACCATCTCTTCGCCGAACTAGTGCACCTATACAATTTGCCATTGTATTGGGTGTGTTGTGGACACAAGAGACTCTTTTTTATTTTGTTGCAGGGTTGTTTGAGAGAGACCATATTCGTCCTACGCCTCCCACGGATTGATAAACCTTACGTCAACCACTTGAGGGAAATTTGCTACTGTCCTACAAACCTCTACACTTGGAGGCCCAACAACATCTACAAGAAGAAGGTTGCGTAGTAGACATCAAGCTCTTTTCTGGCGACGTTGCCGCGGAGGCTAGGTAAACAGCACTCACATCCCGTCAACGAAGCTCTTTTCTGGTGTTGTTGCCGGGGAGGTTAGTGCTTGAAGGTATATCTTTAGATCTTGCAATCGAATCTTTGAGTTTCTTGTTTTATCACTAGTTTAGTCTATAAAAGAAAAATACAAAAAAATGGAATTGAGGTTGCCTCATATGCTTCATATTTTTAATATCTTTCGTGAAAATGATGGAAATGAAAATTGTGCCCAAGTACTAGAAGAAGAATGCATTAAAATGTTTGGCACAAAATACTTGAATGATGAGCGTGATTGCAATGTTGTTAGTATGAATCCGTTAAATATCCATGATGCTAATGATATGTGAAGCCACAAGCTTGGGGATGCTATGTTTGATGAACATGATATTTTTAGTACCCCAAGCTTTGATGAGAAAACTTATTTTGATGATAGCATGCCTCCTATTTATTATGATATTATTTATGAAAGTGGATTTGTAGAGGTCATGACTTTATTTAGTGATGAATCCACTATTTTGGAAGAGGTTCCAATTGATTATAAGAACAAAGTTGCTATCTATGATCATTATTGTGATGACTTGTATGTTATTAAAAATAATGATAATCATGAAACTTGTCATCATGATTTTAGTTTTCAATTGGATTATGCCTCACATGATAATTATTTTGTTGAGTTTCCTCCCACTATTGTTCATGAGAAGAAATTTGCTTATGTGGAGAGTAATAAAATCTATATGCTTGGGGATCATGAAAAGAATGCTTTATGTGATTGTTATATTGTTGAATTCATTCATGATGCTACTGAAAATTATTCTGAGAGAGGATCATATGCTTCTACATATTTCAATAATATCAAGTTTCCTCTCTATGGGCTTAAAGTTTTGAAGCTATGCTTGTTTTGCTTTCCTATGCTAGTTAATTATCGTCCCCATAAGTTGTTTGCTCACAAAATCCCTATGCATAGGAAGTGGGTTAGACTTAAATGTGCTAGTCATATTCTTCATGATGCTACCGTTATGTTTCAATTCTTATCTTTTATGTGAGCATCATTGAAACCATCATGCCTAGCTAAAGGCATTAAAGAAAAGCGCTTGTTGGGAGACAACCCAATATTTACCCATACTGTTTTTGTGTGTTCACATTATTAAGCTATTGTAGTAATCATGTTTTATATCTTGTGTTTCAATAAAGTGCCAAGTGTAACCTTTGGGAAGTCTTGGGTGAAAGTTAATGTGATCTTGCTGTAAAAAACAGAAACTATGCGCTCACGAGATTAGCTGCCATTTTTTAAAGAAGAGTGATTTTGAGTTGATTCTTTTTGCTGAACATTAATAGAAAAATTCCTCACGTCCAACAATTGATTTCAGAATTTTCTGAGTTACAAAATTATTCGAAAGTTACAGATTGCTACAGATGGTTCTATTTTTGACAGATTCTGTTTTCTATGTGTTGTTTGCTTATTTTGATGAATCTATGAGTAGTATTGGAGGGTATGAACCATAGAGAAGTTGGAATACAATAGATATTACACCAATATGAATGTAGAATGAGTTCACAACAGTACCTAAGTGGTGGTTTTCTTTTCTTATACTAACGGAGCTTACGAGTTTTCTGTTGAATTTTGTCTTGTGAAGTTTTCAAGTTTTGGGTAAAGATTCGATGGACTATGGAATAAGGAGTGGCAAGAGCCTAAGCTCGGGGATTCCCAAGGCAACCCATATCCCAAGGCAACCCCGGAAGGCATCTCCTCTTTTGTCTTCATTGATCGGTAACTTTACTTGAGGCTATATTTTTATTCACCACATGATATGTGTTTTTCTTAGAGCATCAATTTATTTTATTTTGTTTTGCTTGCTGTTTGAATAATATACCAAGATATGAAATTCTTAAATGTTAGAGAGTCTTCACATAGTTACATAATTATTCAACAACTCATTGATCTTCACTTATATCTTTTGGAGTAGTTTGTCATTTGCTCTAGTGCTTCACTTATATCTTTTAGAGCACGACGGTGGTTTTATTTTGAAGAAATATATGAACTCTCATGATTCACTTATATTATTTCGAGAGTCTTAAACATCATGGTAATTTGCTTTGGTTATGAATTTAGTCCTAATATGATGGGCATCCAAGATGGGCACAATAAAAACTTTCATATAAAGTGCGTTGAATACTATGAGAAGTTCGATTCTTTATGATTGTTTTGAGATATGAAGATGGTGATATTAGAGTCATGCTAGTGAGTAGTTGTGAATTTGAGAGATACTTGTGTTAAAGGTTGTGATTCCCGTAGCATGCACGTATGGTGAACCGTTATGTGATGAAGTTGGAGCATGATTTATTTATTGATTGTCTTTCTTTGTGTGGAGGTTGGGATCGCGCGATGGTTAACTCCTACCAACCCTTCCCCTAGGAGCATGCGTGTAGTACTTTGTTTCGATGACTAATAGATTTTTGCAATAAGTATGTGAGTTCTTTGTGACTAATGTTGAGTCCATGGATTATGCACACTCTCACCCATCCACCATTGCTAGCCTCTCTTGTGCCGTGCAACTTTCGTTGGTACCATACACACACCATATACCTTCCTCAAAACAGCAACCATACCTACCTATTATGGCATTGCCATAGCCATTCCGAGATATATTGCCATGCAAACTTTCCACCGTTCCGTTTATTATGACACGCTCAATCATTGTCATATTGCTTTGCATGATCATGTAGTTGACATCGTATTTTTGGCAAAGCCACCTTTCATAATTCTTTCATACATGTCACTCTTGATTGATTGCATATCCCGGTACACTGCCGGAGGCATTCACACAGAGTCATATTTTGTGTTCTAAGTATCGTGTTGTAATTCTTGAGTTGTAAGTAAATAAAAGTGTGATGATCTTCATTATTAGAGCACTGTCCCAGTGAGGAAAGGATGATGGAGACTATGATTCCCCCACAAGTCGGGATGAGACTCCGGACGAAAAATAAAATAAAAATAAAAAAGAGGCCAAAAAAAGAAGAAGAGAAAAGGCCCAAATAAAAAATAAAAAAATAAAAAAATTAGAGAAAAAGAGAGAAGGTTCAATGCTACTATCCTTTTACCACACTTGTGCTTCAAAGTAGCACCATAATCTTCATGATAGAGAGTATCCTATTTTGTCACTTTCATATACTAGTGGGAATTTTTCATTATATAACTTGGCTTGTATATTCCAATGATGGGCTTCCTCAAAATTCCCTAGGTCTTCGTGAGCAAGCAAGTTGGATGCACACCCACTTAGTTTCTTTTGTTCAGCTTTCATACATTTATAGCTCTAGTGCATCCATCGCATGGCACTCCCTACTCACTCACATCGATATCTATTGATGGGCATCTCTATAGCCCGTTGATACGCCTAGTTGATGTGAGACTTGTTAGGGAACGTAGTATTCCAAAAAAATTCCTACGATCACGCAAGATCTATCTACTAGATGCATACCAACTAGAGGGGAGAGTGTGTCTACGTACCCTCGTAGACCGAAAGCGGAAGCGTCTAGTGACGCGGTTGATGTAGTCGAACGTCTTCGTGATCCAACCGATCAAGCACCGAACGTATGGCACCTCCGCGTTCAGCACACATTCAGCTTGATGACGTCCCACGAGCTCTTGATCTATTTGAGCTTCACGGGAGAGTTTCGTCAGCACGACGGCGTGGTGACGGAGATGATGAAGCTACCGGCGCAAGGCTTCACCTAAGCACTGCAATGGTATGACCGAGGTGTGTTTCTGTGGAGGGGGCCACCGCACACGGTTAGAACAATGTTTCTTGTGTGTCTTTGGGTGCCCCTGCCCCCGAATATAAAGGAGCAAGGGGGAGGTGCGGCCAGGCAAAGGGGCGCACTAAGGGAGTAGGATTCCTACTCCTAGTAGGAATAGGAACCCCCTTTTCCTATTCCTACTAGGAGTAGGAAAGGAAAGGGGAAGAGGAGAACGAAAGGAGAGGGGGCACCTCCGCCCTTTTCCTAGTCCAACTAGGAACCCTAGGGGGGTCCGGCCAGCCCTATGGGCTGCCCTTCTCTTTCCCTCGTTGGCCCACTATGGCCCATACTCCCTCGGAAGGGGTTCCGGTAACCCCCTCCGGCACTTCGGTTTTACCCGATAACACCCGGAACACTTCCGGTGTCCGAATATAGTCGTCCAATATATTAATCTTTATGTCTAGGACATTCCGAGACTCCTCGTGATGTCCGTGATCTCATCCGGGACTCCGAACTACCTTCAGTACATCAAAACTCATAAACTCATAATACCAATCGTCATCAAACGTTAAGCATGCGGACCCTATGGGTTCGAGAACTATGTAGACATGACCAAGACTCATCTCCGGCCAATAGAAAATAGAGGAACCTGGATTCTCATATTGGCTCCTACATATTCTACAAAGATCCTTATCGATCAAACCGCATAAGAACATACGTTGTTCCCTTTGTCATCGGTATGTTACTTGCCCGAGATTTGATCGTCGGTATCTCAATACCTAGTTCAATCTCGTTACCGGCAAGTCTCTTTACTCGTTCCGTAATACATCATCTCGTGACTAACTCATTAGTCATTTTCTTGCAAGGCTTATTATGATGTGCATTACTGAGAGGGCCTAGAGATACCTCTCCGACAATCGGAGTGACAAATTATATTCTTGATCTATGCCAACACCACGAACACCTTCGGAGACACCATCTTTATAATGACACAGTTACGTTGTGACGTTTGATAGCACACAAGGTGTTCCTCCGGTATTCGGGAGTTGCATAATCTCATAATCATAGGAACATGTATAAGTCATGAAGAAAGCAATAGCAGTAAAACTAAACGATCAAAGTGCTAAGCTAATAGATGGGTCTTGTCCATCATCTCATTCTCCTAATGATTTGATATCTTTGATCAAATGACAACTCATGTGTATGGCTAGGAAACATAACTATCTTTGATCAATGAGCTAGTCTAGTAGAGGCATACTAGGGACATACTATTTTGTCTATGTATTCACACGTGTACTAAGTTTCCGGTTAATACAATTCTAGCATGAATAAAAGACATTTATCATGATATAAGGAAATACAAATAACATCTTTATTATTGCCTCGAGGGCATATTTCCTTCAGCCTCCCACTTGAACTGGAGTCAATAATCTAGATTACAAAGTAATGATTCTAACACCCATGTAGTCTTGGTGTTGATCATGTTTTTCCCGTGGAAGAGGCTTAGTCAACGGGTCTGCGACATTCAGATCCGTATGTATCTTGCAAATTTCTATGTCTCCCTGCTTGACTTGATCGCGGATGGAATTGAAGCGCCTTTTGATGTGCTTTGTTCTCTTGTGAAACCTGGATTCCTTCGCCAAGGCTATTGCTCCATTGTTGTCACGAAAGATTTTCATTGGACCCGATGTACTAGGTATTACACCTAAATCGGATATGAACTCCTTCATCCAGACTCCTTCATTTGCTGCTTCCGAAGCAGCTAGGTATTCCGCTTCACACGTAGATCCCTCCACGACACTCTACTTGGAACTGCACCAATTGACAGCTCCACCGTTCAATAAAAATATGTATCCGGTTTGTGACTTAGAGTCATCCGGATCAGTGTCAAAGCTTGAATTGACATAACCATTTACGATGATCTCTTTGTCACCTCCATAAATGAGAAACATATCCTCTGTACTTTTAAGGTACTTCAGGATGTTCTTGACCGCTGTCCAGTGATCCATTCCTGGATTACTTTGGTACCTCCCTGCTAAACTTATAGCAAGGCACACATCAGTTCTGGTACACAGCATTGCATACATGATAGATCCTATGGTTGAGGCATAGGGAATGACTTTCATTTTCTCTCTATCTTCTCCAGTGGTCGGGCATTGAGTCTTACTCAACCTCACACTTTGTAACACATGCAAGAACCCTTTCTTTGACTGATCCATTTTTAACTTCTTCAAAACTTTATCAAGGTATGTGCTTTGTGAAAGTCCAATTAAGCGTCTAGATCTATCTCTATAGATCTTGATGCCTAATATGTAAGCAGCTTCACCGAGGTCTTTCATTAAAAAATTCTTATTCAAGTATCCTTTTATGCTATCCAGAAATTCTATATCATGTCCTATCAACAATATGTCATCCACATATAATATTAGAAATGCTAGAGAGCTTCCACTCACTTTCTTGCAAATACAGGCTTCTCCAAAAGTCTGTATAAAACCATATGGTTTGATCACCTCATCAAAGCGTGTGTTCCAACTCCGAGATGCTTGCACCAGTCCATAGATGGATCGCTGGAGCTTGCACGCTTTGTTATCACCTTTAGGATCGACAAAACCTTCTGGTTGCATCATATACAACTTCTCTTTGAGATATGCATTCAGGAATGCAGTTTTGTCATCCATTTGCCAGATTTCATAATCATGAAATGCGGCAATTGCTAACATGATTTGGATAGACTTAAGCATCGCTAGGAATGACAAAGTCTCATCGTAGTCAACTCCTTGAACTTGTCGAAAACCTTTCGCAACAATCCAGCTTTGTAAATAGTAACATTATCGTCAGCGTCGGTCTTCCTCTTGAAGATCCATTTATTTTCGATGGCTTGCCGATCATCGGGCAAGTCAACCAAAGTCCACACTTTCTTCTCATACATGGATCCCATCTCAGATTTCATGGCCTCGAGCCATTTTGTGGAATCTGGGCTCATCATCGCTTCCTCATAGTTCGTAGGCTCATCATGGTCTAGTAACATGACTTCTAGAACCGGGTTGCCGTACCACTCTGGTGCGGAACGTACTCTGGTTGATCTACAAAGTTCAACAGTAACTTGATCCGAAGTTTCATGATCAACATCATTAGCTTCCTCACTAATTGGTGTAGGAATCACTGGAACTAGTTTCTGTGATGTACTACTTTCCAATTCGAGAGAAGGTACAATTACCTCATCAAGTTCTACTTTCCTCCCACTCACTTCTTTCGAGAGGAACTCCTTCTCTAGAAAGGATCCATTCTTAGCAACAAATATCTTGCCTTCGGATCTGTGATAGAAGGTGTACCCAACAGTTTCCTTTGGTATCCTATGAAGACACATTTCTCCAATTTGGGTTCGAGCTTATCACGTTGAAGCTTTTTCACATAAGCATCACAGCCCCAAACTTTAAGAAACGACAACTGTCGTGGAAATAGCACGACAGATGTCCGGTTTAAAGGACTTAGGTGTGAGGCCATCGCGCGGGTTAGCTTGAAGAGGTTAAAGCGGACAAAGGACACAGGGAGTTTATACTAGTTCGGCCCCTTCGATGAAGGTAAAATCCTACGTCTAGTTTGGTGTGGTATTGCTTGTGCGTCAATGAACAGGGAGGGAATCCGCTTGCCTGTGTCTCGAGCTGTTGTTTCTTGTCCTTGAACCGTTGCCGGGTCATCCCTTTATATAGGAGGCAATGCCCGGTCCGGTTTACAGAGTCCCGAGGCCGGCTCATAAACGTGTCCGCCTCGGTCTCTACTCTTTCTAACTTACATCCCAAGTTACATGATACGACGGTTTATAGGCCGTGGGCCTTATACATGGGCCCCAAACCTCTATGGGAGGTAATCTCTTGTACCTACTCTACTGGGCTTGTAATAATACAACCTTGTCAGTGTAATCCGGACCTTCCTAGCCGGTTTATACCTGCTAGTAATATCCCTGACATTAGGCCTAGATTGATTTGAACTTCTTCATGTCAGTCTTCCAAGTCTTGCGCAAATCTCCTTTTTGCAACTCATTTGCTTCATAAACCGGCCATGACGTCATATCCTGGAATCACCTTAATCCGTCGTGACATCATCTCCACATTTAATGCTCGCATATGTCTGTTACCTTTCTTAAATGCCGCACCGAAAATCAAGGCGACAGCTCAATCTTTATCCAATCTCTGGCCTCCTCGATTCCCGCGCTTACCGTTTTCACCTCTTTGGCTTATAAATACCGCCGAGGCATACCTATTTCCCCCTTCTGCCTCCTTCTTCCTCCATCTCCAACGCTCGAAGCTCCGCCGCCGCTCTTTGAGCTCACCGTCGTCCTCGAGCCAGGCCGCTGCATCAACCCGAACGTCACCAGAGAACTTCGCCGCCGTCCTCTACTTTTTCAGGTACTCCTTCTTATTCCTTGTAGATCTTACTCTAGGGTTTCCTCCGTAGCTTCTCCATGAACCCTCGAAGCTTGGCAGTTCATCCCCGTAGGTCAGCCTTGCCGTAGATTCGAACTTATTTAAGCTTGACTTGAATCCCTGCGCTTCTGCTCCGTCATCATATCCTTAGTTCCTCTAGCGTTATCAATTTAGATTCAATCTGTAGAACACCTCCGCAGCCTTTCCTTTATATGACTTTGTATTTATTCCATCTTTTTCTTGCGCCCTAGATCCATGTTTACCTCAGCTCTTTGTGGAAACTATTTCTTCATACTTTAGATCTGTAGCTCATCCCACCGGTTTAGCCATAACTTGCACGTCATATGCTTTTACTGACGGTTTAGATGTAAGTCCGTACCCCGTAATTGACGGATTAGCTTCTTCTTTTTCCATCATCATGAACCGGTAGCTGTCTCGCTCATATTTGCTTCCGGATTAGTAATACCATTAGCCCCTTGTTTAAACTGACAATTAGGCCCATAACTTCATAAAATGCACCGGTTTCTACTTTAGAAGTTAGTAAACCGGACTTTGCGCTATATTTTTCAGCACTTCCTCATTCAAGATGATGGCCAATCAATTTGTCGCTTGCAATTGGGTTCCTTCCCGGATCACGGAAGATGACTTAGTTGGAGCGGCCTCAATTGGCGTCCTGGGCCCCAAGGAAACTCTGCACTGGTGAGCTCCTGAAAAAGAATGCCCTCCTGCACCTAAGGAGGGGGAAGTTGTAGTTTTTATGATCATCTGGCCTGGGGTTTCAGTCCTCCCGGTTCAAAATTCTTTCGGGATGTACTAGCTGCTTTTCAACTCCATCCCCAAGATGTAGGCCCAAATTCTGTTTCAAACATCTGCAATTTTCAAGTTTTCTCGAAGGCATATCTTCAAGAAGAGCCATCAGTGGACCTATTCCGGGACTTTTTCCATCTGAACCGGCGGACGGAGTTTACCGATGGTCCTCATCAAGAGTTGGGTGGTGTCAGCATCCAAAAAAGAAAGGATGTGAGTTTTCCTCATGCTGCCCTTCACAGCCACCCCAAAGAATGGAACCAGACATGGTTCTACTGTAGGGACACTTCGCCTGAAGGAGAGAACCCGCTGCCGGGTTATCTTGCCTATCGCCTGGCAATAGATCATCCCTTGCCGCAACGCCTCAGCGCCCTGGATCGGGCCCGATTTGCCCCTCAACTTTCTAAGCTCAGGGCCTTCGTAGCCAACGGCTTAACCGGAGTCGACTTTGTTCGCTGCTGGCTTTCTTGGAGCATCCTCCCACTAAGCCGGCGCTCAAGTCTGATGTTTGAATACTCCGGCAAATCGGATGATCCTCAGCGCCACACTGACATAATACTTCCTAAAGATGAAGTTACTGAGTCTGCGAAGAAAATGCTAAACATCCCTCTAGAGGAGTGCAGCCGGACCGGTTTAGCTCCGTTCTGCACAACCAATAAACCGCCAGAGATAAGTCCTTCCCGATCTTTTCCTGTTTGTTTTAATCCGGCCATATCAATTGTCTTCCATTTATTACTTATCCTTTGCGCGGGCCAACGATTCTTTCTGGAAGAGGAAATCTCAAGATAAACCGGCCAGGCAACCACGCAAGAAAACTTATATGCTGTTAAGAAGAAAAAGGCTGTTGCTGCTTCCGGTTCACATCCTGAGGAAGATGATCCGGACTCTGAGGTACCAACTAACCCTTATATCCTTTGACTTCCCTTTGTCTAAATTTATGTTAATGATGCCTTTCCGCAGGATCTGACGGAAGGAAGTAAAGAGGCGGGAGTTGAGGTAATTTCTCTCTCTTCTGATTCAGAACCATTGCCCTCCAGAGTCCGTCGGGTGTCCCGGAAATATCCATTTTCTCATCCTTATGCTCAATTGGATCCCAACTTTCTTTTGAAGAAGCAGTAGCATGAAGCACACCAGACCACGTGCCATAGCGGCCATGTGGTTGAGTCATCCGGAATACCTCTTACGCCGGCTCACAGGCGTCGCTGCGAGGTTTTACTTTCTCCAACTCTCCTTCATCCAAAAGCCGGCCTCATACGTAAACCGCTTAAACCGTCTGATCCTACTATCAGGAGGCTCCTCTGTCCTCTTCCGGCGAATCAACTGCTACGCAGGTCCCAGTGCTTAAGACCGTGCCTGGGTAAGTCCTTCTTTCAAACATCCGGTTTACCTTTATGTTTTTAACTTCATGATTCTCATTGTTCTTTTGATTCTTACCAGAATGCCGAAGCCTACCAAGAAGGCGAAAGCCAACAAAGCGGCTGCTGAAACTACTGCCGCTGAACCGGCCGATGATCCTGAAGCGGCCATCCTTCCAGAAGATAACCCTGAAGCTCAGTTTGATGATCCTATTCCTATGGATAGTGACGACATTGCTGCTCCGGGAGGTGATAATACGGAGAACGCGGCTGAACCGGTGAGCCCTGTCCGGGTTAACCCTCCTCGGGCTAGCCCGGCTCCTGTCAGTCCGGCGCCTACTGCTATCCCCCTCCAGCCAACTGCTGCCTCATCCGCAGACGTTGTGATAACCGGGCTAGGCTTCACTGCTCCCACCGAGCCTGTCACCTTGGCCAGGCATACTGCCAAGGAAGAAAAATTTCAACGAGACAAAGGAAAGTGGAGCATAGACTTATCCAGCTATGCCCAGTTGAGTGCCCAGGAACTTCATTCCGGGTATCTGAACCGGCTCTTTACCAGCCGCGATTGCGAAGTCGGATTGGTTAATATGATGAAGGATAAGTATGAGGTGATTTTCTTTCCTTTTACTTCTGCTTGTAATTTTGCAATCCTGTCTTTAAGCCATAGTAGCCCCCAAGTGCCGGTTTAGCTTCATTGTAGGTGAACCAGGACTTCCATTATGCCTGAGAATGGGCTTACATCAGCCCCCAAGTGCCAAGGACATAACTTGTTTATGTGCTTGGGACTTGTCTGAATTTTTTTTTGTTTACTTCAATTGCACATTAGCCCCCAAGTGTCAAGTGTATAACTTGTTATGTACTTGAGACTTGATTGATCCGTCCTTCTAATCCGTTTTGAATTCCTTGCAGGCTGACTTGACCCGGAGGGCTTCGGAGGTAACTAAGCTCCGGAATAGCTTGGTTGTTCATGAAACTGCCTCAGCCAAAGCCAAGGAAGAACTTGTGCTTACGTTGACCAACATGGAGAAATTGAAAAAAGACTTTGAAGTGGAGCGGTCCACATGGGAAGTGCAGAGGAATGCTCTTGAAAAAAGAGCAAAGGATGCTGAAGCTGCTCTTAATCCGGTTACGCATGAGTTGACCGGTTTAAGACAGCAAATAGAACTCATGACTTCTGCTATCTTCGGTGAGTACCCATCTGTATTTTCTTTTCATCCTTGCAATCTTTGTTCCGCTCTGGTTTAACTTGGCCAACATATATAGTGAGGCGCATAACTCATCTTGGAGATGATGTCCGGAAGAAGCTCAAGGCATCTTATACCCTGGTGGAGCAGCTTTATTTCGGCGCTCAAAGGGTTATTAGTGCCATGTCCCATAACAAACCGGCACCAACTACCATCCAAGCCACTTTGGAGAAGCTATCTGTCCTGCCTGTGCATCTGGTGGAGGTGAAGAAATCTGCTGCACGGGCTGGTTCTCTTATGGCGCTGACCCGGTCGAAAGCATGGGTCCTTGACTTTGACCCGGCTGAAGCTATGAACGGCTATCCCAGCAACAAAGAGGATGGGTCAGTCTTCTCTGCCGAAGACCTCCATGCTCTGACTAAGGACATGCGCCCGCTTGCCAGTAAGCTTGTTGATGAAGCAGATTTGACAAGGTATCATTCGGCCTATGACTTAGAAAATGAGCGGGTAGAGAAGCTGGTTTACGACACTGAAAATCTGATCCCACCAGTTCGTGGCCACACTTTCGCTCCAGATATTGATCCGTCAGATCTTATTGATGAAGAAATGTATTTCCGTGCACTCTCCAAGATTGATTGGCGCGCTCCTAGTTTCCAGCCATTGCCTAAATCGGATGAAGACCCGGAACAAGTTGACCCTCAGCCTACGCAGTGTCAAGAGGAGTCGTAAACCGTCCGATTTAATTTGTAGTTGCTGAATATTTTTGCCAAAACTTTAATCTATTCGGGCCTGCAGGTGCCTTGTAATAGGATAGTTGAAACATTGTCTTTGTCCTCATATGGATGGCACAACTTGACTTGGCATCTGTCAATTTGATCCTTTGTTTTGCCATGCTTGATCCGTTTATTTTATCTGTGCCTGCATGAATGAGGCTAAAAAGATGTCCTAGTGGTTTACTACCGGACCAATTACACTGCTCCAATATATATATATATATATATATATATATATATATATATATATATATATATATATATATATATATATGTATATATCAAAGGAATAACTGTTTATACATCATACCTCTGATTAAGTGTGCTTGACGTCCTTAATCCGGTAGGCATAATTGAAAGTGTAGGTGCTGATGAGGCTCTTGGCTCTCTTACTTGCCTGATGGCTGATCCGGGTTATAATGAACGCCGGCTTACCTCATGCTAGTGTTCATGACCCAGACTTTTAACTTATGCTGGTGTTCATGACCCAGACTTTTAACTTTGCAGATATATGGTCAACTTTGCAGTTGCCCAATCCCGCATCAATAGACTAGTTTAAAAAAAATTGTGAAATCATAGAAACAAAGCATTTTTGGCAAATAAGACCATGTAGTCGAGGCTTTTTGCGAGCTGCCAAGCTCCAAATTCGAGGCTTTTTGTGAGCTGCCAGGCTCTAGGCTTTTTGCGAGCGGCCATTTAGCTCCAGGCTTTTTGTGAGCTGCCAGGCTCTAGGCTTTTTGCGAGCGGCCATTTAGCTCCAGGCTTTTTGTGAGCTGCCAGGCTCTAGGCTTTTTGCGAGCAGCCATTTAGCTCCATATTTGACGTTTTCATCGATACTACCCAATGTTTCAAGACCTCTGAGGTATCTTGTCTTTAGGTGATCAACTCGATGATCAATGGCTTTTCCCTTGATGTATCAAGGGCGCCGGTTTAGGAGGCCATGGAAAGTTTTCAGAGAAACTCCCATGTGATACTCCTTTGGTGTGCTCACCGGGTACCTATGTTTGAGTTGTGCTGTGCAACAAACTCTCTTTGGTCCCTTAATAAATAACTGTCTTGCATATCAAAATATACGGATCAAAGTAATTGTTTTCTTGATGAAAATTATATATATCAAGAAGAATAGATTTTAGATGGATATCACCTGAGCTTTCAGCAAAACTCCCATGTGATACTCTTTTTGAAGAAGACGGCTGATTCCTCGGTTTGCTGGGGGCGCCGGTTTATTTATTAATCATAATATATACATGGTACATAAAGCGGGGCCAATGGCTCAAGTGTAGTAAGGTCGCAGAAGAGCGATGTTCCATGGCCGCTTCGTCTCTTCCTCTGCTGTACGTGAATCTTTATGCTCTTGAACGTCAACCAGGTAGTATGAACCGTTGTGTAGGTTCTTGCTGACCACAAAGGGTCCTTCCCAAGGTGGGGATAACTTGTGAATATCTGTCTGGTCTTGGATGAGCCGGAGCACCAGATCCCCCTCCTGGAACATCCTGGTCTTAACCCGGCGGCTGTGGTATCGGTGCAGGTCTTGTTGATAAATTGTTGATCCCGCTGCTGTCGTGTCCCGTTCCTCATCTAGCCGGTCTAAGCTATCCTGTCTTGCTTGCTCATTATCCACTTCAACATAAGCTACCACTCGTGGTGAGTCGTGACGTATGTCACTAGGGAGAACCGCTTCAGCACCATATACCATGAAGAAAGGCGTATAACATGTAGACCTGTTAGGTGTAGTGTTGATGCTCCAAA
This sequence comes from Secale cereale, assembly GCA_902687465.1. NCBI lineage: Eukaryota > Viridiplantae > Streptophyta > Magnoliopsida > Poales > Poaceae > Secale > Secale cereale. The sequence goes on from LR738714.1 coordinate 554,339,740, forward strand.
GGACTGAAGGTAACTCCTCTACCCAGCAACCTGTTGTTCTTTTCAAAGGAACCATAAGCCGGGGCTTGATGCCTCTCAAGATCTCATGGTTGGCCCTCTCAGCTTGGCCATTGGACTGAGGGTGAGCTACTGAGGATACATCCAGGCGAATATGTTCCCTTTGCCAAAACTCTTCCATCTCTCCTTTAGATAGGTTGGTGCCATTATCAGTAATGATGCTGTGTGGAAAGCCAAACCGGAAAATTACCTTTTTGATGAACTTAACCGTTGTTGCCGCATCACACTTACTGACAGGCTCTGCCTCAATCCACTTTGTAAACTTGTCCACTTCTACCAACAGGTGGGTTTTCCGATCTTGGGATCGTTTAAAGGGCCCAACCATATCAAGCCCCCAAGTTGCAAACGGCCAAGTAATTGGAATCATCTGTAGCTCCTGTGCCGGAACATGAGCACGCCGTGAAAATTTCTGGCAAGCATCACATTTTCTGACTAGGTCCTCCGCATCAGCATGAGCCGTTAACCAGTAGAACCCATGACGAAAAGCTTTAGCTACCAATGACTTTGAACCCGCATGATGACCACAATCTCCTTCGTGAATCTCCCAAAGAATATCACAGCCTTCCTCTGATGATACGCATCGCTGAAAAGCCCCAGAGACGATGCGGTGATGAATTTCTCCATTGACGATGGTCATAGATTTGGATCGCCGGATTATCTGCCGAGCCTCAACCTCATCCTCTGGCAACTCACCTCGGCTCAGGTACGCCAAGTAAGGGAGTGTCCAATCCGGAATAACATGAAGTGTTGCAACTAGCTGTGCTTCCAGATCAGGAACAGCTAAATCTTCCTCCGACGGTATTTGTACCGACGGCCTTGATCTTCTCCGGATTAGCCTCTATTCCTCTGTTTGATACTAAGAAACCAAGGAGCTTGCCTACTGGAACACGGAAAACACACTTCTCTGGATTAAGCATCATCTTATAAACCCGGAGGTTGTCAAAGGTTTCTTTTAAGTCCTCTATCAGCGTCTCCTCCTTCCTGGATTTCACCACAATGTCATCAACATACGCATGGACATTTTTTCCGATCTGTCCTTTGAAACAGTTCTGCATGCAACGTTGATAAGTTGCTTGGGCACTCTTGAGCCCAAAAGGCATGGATACATAGCAGAAGGCTCCAAAAGGAGTTATGAAAGCTGTCTTCTCCTGGTCCTTAACTGCCATCTTGATCTGATGATAACCTGAATATGCATCCAAAAAACTTAGCCGCTCACATCCTGCCGTAGCATCAATAATCTGATCAATACGGGGGAAAGCAAAAGGATCAGTTGGGCAAGCCTTGTTTAGGTCTGTGTAATCAACACACATCCTCCAAGTTCCATTTTTCTTCAACACCAGCACCGGATTAGCCAACCACTCTGGATGAAACACCTCAACTATGAATCCTGCGGCCAAAAGCCTAGCCACTTCTTCACCTATAGCCTTGCGCCTCTCCTCATTGAAACGGCGCAAATACTGCTTGACCGGTTTAAACTTTGGATCAATATTAAGACGGTGCTCAGCGAGTTCCCTCAGTATACCTGGCATGTCAGAAGGCTTCCATGCAAAGATATCCCGGTTCTCACGGATGAACTCGATGAGCGCGCTTTCCTATTTGGGGTCCAGGTTAGTGCTGATAGTGAACTGCTTGGATGAATCGCCTGGAACAAAGTCAACCTGCTTGGTCTCCTCTGCCGACTTAAACTTCAACGCCGGATCATGCTCTGTAGTTGGCTTCTTTAACGGGGACATATCCACCGGATCAACATTGTCTTTGTAGAATTTCAACTCCTCCGTAGCACACACTGCCTCCGCATATGCTGCATCTCCTTCCTTGCATTCCAATGCGATCTTGCGGCTTCCGTGAACCGTGATGGTTCCCTTGTGACCCGGCATCTTAAGCTATAGATAAACATAGCATGGTATAGCCATGAACTTGGCGTAAACCGGCCTCTCAAATAGAGCATGATATGGGCTCCTGATCTTTACGACCTCAAAGGTCACTGTCTCTGATCTAGAATCCTGCTCATCCCCAAAGGTGACTTCCAGATCAATTTTCCCAACTGGGTAAGCCGATTTACCTGGCACCACTCCATGGAATACTGTGTTGGACTGTCTCAACTTTTATTTGTCAGTCCCATACGCCGGAAAGTCTCATAGTATAGGATGTTGATATTGTTGCCGCCGTCCATAAGTACCTTAGTGAACTTGTAGCCACCCACCTGTGGTGCCACCACTAGGGCCAACTGGCCCGGATTATCAACCCTTGGCGGGTGATCCTCTCTGCTCCACACAATGGGTTGTTCAGACCAACGTAAAAAGCGTGGTATCGCCGGTTCAACTGCGTGTACTGCCCGCTTCAGAACCTTTTGATCTCGTTTGCACAAACTTGTGGTGAAAACATGATATTGTCCATTGCTTAGCTCCTTCGGATTACTCTGATATCCGGATTGCTGCTGCTTCTGACGCCGCTGATTGCCTTGGTTGTTGTAACCACCCTGACCATGCTGCTGGTTATGTTGATACTGACTATTGCCGTTGTAGTTATTGTTACCGCTGTGATATCCTGGTCCGGATCCGTTACATTGGTAACCTGGACCCTGAAAACTGGAACTTGATCCGCCGCCGGGGGGTCCGTGGTTATATCTGGCCTGTTTCATGGTCTCCTGCATGATCCGGCAGTCCTTCCACAGATGCTTAGTCGGGTTTCCCTCCGTACTGTGTTTTGGGCAAGGCACGCTTAGCTGTTGATCTAGATTGAAGGATAGCCCCTCGCCACGCGGGGGCGATTTACCCTTGCGGCGCTGCCCATTTCCCTGAACGTTGGTATTGGCCACAAAGTCGGAGCCGCCCTCCGATTTTTGCTTGCCATTGTAACCCGTACCTGCCGGATTGGCTTGCGCCAGTTTACCAACTTTGTTCGCCTTCCCAGACTTGTCTCCGTCTGCATCTGGGTACTTGGTGTTATCAGAGTCCCCATATTTCACCAAAACGCCCATGAGCACTCCCATGTCGTTGCAATCGCGCTTGAGCCGTCCAAGTTTTAACCTCAGCGGCTCGAACCAGCAATTGTTTTCCAATGTCACTATCGCCGTACTGGGATTGATACTATTGGTAGAATGCAGGATTTCTGATACTCGTCGTACCCAACTGCTTGTGGTCTCCTGCTCTCCTTGAACACATGCTGCTAAGTCCACCACAGACATCGGCTGCTTGCACGTGTCCTTGAAATTATTGATAAACCGGCGACGCAACTCACCCCATGATCCGATGGAGTTAGGTGGCAGACCCTTCAACCATGTCCGGGCTGTACCCTCAAGCATCATTGTGAAGTATTTTGCGCACGCAGCTTCGTCCACATCAAGCATCTCCATAGCCATATCATAACTTTCAACCCATGCCTCTGGAGCCAAATCCGCCGTGTAGTTGGGTACCTTGCGCGGGCCTTTGAAGTCCTTGGGCAGTTTTATGGTACGTAAAGCGGGGATGAGACATTGTACTCCAAAGGAACTGGTCATGACTCCCATTTCTGCAGTGGTGGGATGAACCGGCGTCGCTTGACGGGTGTCCTCACGGGCGGTATGTCTGGCCCGGTTTATCGCCTCTTGGGCGTGTGCTTCTGCTCCCGCCGGATTATCCTGCCTGTGACGGTGACGTCTCCGCTCGTTGCTAGAAACAGCTGATACGTCCAAAACGTATCTATAATTTCTGCTTGCTCCATGCCACTTTTGGGTGATATTGCTATGATATTCATACACTTCCATACACTTTTGATCATATTTGGACTAACTTACTAATCCAGTGCACCCCAGTGCCAGTTTCT
>LR738714.1:554352755-554367939 GCA_902687465.1 Secale cereale
TTCAAGAACTCGAAACCATCGTGCGATAGCCCCACGGTGGGCGCCAACTGTCGTGGAAATAGCACGGCAGATGTCCGGTTTAAAGGACTTAAGTGTGAGGCCATCGCGCGGGTTAGCTTGAAGAGGTTAAAGCGGACAAAGGACAGAGGGACTTTATACTAGTTCGGCCCCTTCGATGAAGGTAAAAGCCTACGTCTAGTTTGGTGTGGTATTGCTTATGCGTCGATGAACAGGGAGCGAATCCGCTTGCCTGTGTCTCGAGTTGTTGTTTCTTGTCCTTGAACCGTCGCTGGGTCGTCCCTTTATATAGGAGACAACGCCCGGTCCGGTTTACAGAGTCCCGTGGCCGGCTCATAAACGTGTCCGCCTCGGTCTCTACTCTTTCTAACTTACATCCCAAGTTACATGATACGACGGTTTACAGACCGTGGGCCTTATACATGGGCCCCAAACCTCTATGGGCTGTAATCTCTTGTACCTACTCTACTGGGCTTGTAATAATACAACCTTGTCAGTGTAATCCGGACCTTCCTGGCTGGTTTATACCTGCTAGTAATATCCCTGACATCAACTTTGGTTTCTTGCCAAACCACAGTTCATAAGGCGTCGTCTCAACGGATTTTGATGGTGCCCTATTTAACGTGAATGCAGCTGTGTCTAAAGCATAACCCCAAAACGATAGTGGTAAATCGGTAAGAGACATCATAGACCGCACCATATCTAATAAAGTACGGTTACGACGTTCAGACACACCATTACGCTGTGGTGTTCTGGGTGGCATGAGTTGTGAAACTATTCCACATTGTTTCAAATGAAGACCAAAATCGTAACTCAAATATTCACCTCCACGATCAGACCGTAGAAACTTTATTTTCTTGTTACGATGATTCTCTACTTCACTCTGAAATTCTTTGAACTTTTCAAATGTTTCAGACTTGCGCTTCATCAATTAGATATACCCATATCTGCTTAAATCATCAGTGAAGGTCAGAAAATAACGATGCCCGCCGCGAGCCACAACACTCATCGGTCCACATACATCAGTTTGTATGATTTCCTATAATTTTGTTGCTCGCTCCATTGTTCCGGGGAACGGAGTTTTAGTCATCTTGCCCATGAGGCATGGTTTGCAAGCACCAAGTGATTCATAATCAAGTGATTCCAAAAGTCCATCACTATGGAGTTTCTTCATGCGCTTTACACCAATATGACCTAAACGGCAGTGCCACAAATAAGTTGCACTATCATTATTTACCTTGCATCTTTTGGCTTCAATATTATGAATATGTGTATCACTACGATCGAGATCCAACAAGAATAGACAACTCTTCAAGGGTGCCTGACCATAAAAGATATTACTCATATAAATGGAACAACCATTATTCTTAGATTTAAATGAATAACCGTCTCGCAATTAACAAGATCTAGATATAATGTTCATGCTTAACGCTGGCACCAAATAATAATTATTCAGGTCTAAAACTAATCCCGAAGGTAGATGTAGAGGTAGCATGCCGACGGAGATCACATCGACTTTGGAACCATTTCCCACGCACATCGTCACCTCGTCCTTAGCCAATCTTCGTTTAATCCGTAGCCCTTGTTTCGAGTTACAAATATTAGCAACCGAACCGGTATCAAATACCTAGGTGCTACTACGAGCATTAGTAAGGTACACATGAATAACATGTGTATCACATAGACCTTTGTTCACCTTGCCTTCCTTCTTAACCGCCAAATACTTGGGGCAGTTCCGCTTCCAGTGTCCAGTCCCTTTGAAGTAGAAACACTCAGTTTCAGGCTTGGCTCCATACTTGGGTTTCTTCGTGGGAGTATCAACTGTCTTGCTATTCTCCTTGAAGTTCCCCTTCTTTCCCTTGCTCTTTTTCTTGAAACTAGTGGTCTTGTTAACCATCAACACTTGATGCTCCTTTTTGATTTCTACCTCCGTAGCTTTGAGCATAGCGAAGAGCTCGGGAATTGTCTTCTGCATCCCTTGCATGTTATAGTTCATAACGAAGCCTTTATAGCTTGGTGGCAGTGATTGAAGAACTCTATCAATAACACTATCTTCGTCAACTTTGCATCCAAGTTGAGTCATATGATTGTAGTACCTAGACAATCTGAGCAAGTGTTCACTGATAGAGCTATTCTCCTCCATCTTGCAGCTGTAGAACTTATTGGAAATCTCATCTTTCTCAATCCAGGCATTTGCTTGAAATATTAACTTCAACTCCTGGAACATCTCATATGCTCCATCATGTTCAAAACGTCGTTGAAGTCCCGGTTCTAAGCCGTAAAGCATGGCACACTGAACTATTGTGTAGTCATCAGACCGCGTCTGCCAGACGTTCAAAGCGTCTACTTTAGCGGGAGGGGGCTTGTCACCTAGCGGTGCTTCAAGGACATAATTCTTCTGTGCAGCAATTAGGATAATCCTCAAGTTACGGACCCAGTCTGTGTAATTGCTACCATCATGTTTCAACTTAGCTTTCTCTAGCAACGCATTAAAATTCAAGGGAACGGTAGCACGGGCCATTGATCTACAACAACATAGATATGCAAAAACTATCAGGACTAAGTTCATGATAAATTAAAGTTCAATTAATCATATTACTAAAGAACTCCCACTTAGATAGACATCCCTCTAGTCATCTAAATGATCACGTGATCCAAATCAACAAAACCATGTCCGATCATCACGTGAGATGGAGTAGTTTTCAATGGTCAACATCTTATGTTGATCATATCTACTATATGATTCATGCTGGACCTTTCGGTCTCCAGTGTTCCGAGGCCATGTCTGTACATGCTAGGCTCGCCAAGTTTAACCCAAGTATTCTGCGTGTGCAAAACTGGCTTGCACCCGTTGTATGTGAACGTAGAGCTTATCACACCCGATCATCACGTGGTGTCTCGACACGACGAACTTTCGCAATGGTGCATACTCAGGGAGAACACTTGTACCTTGAAATTTTGTAAGGGATCATCTTATAATGCTACTGCCGTACTAAGCAAAATAAGAAGCATAATAAGATAAACATCATATGCAATCAAAATATGTGACATGATATGGCCATCATCATCTTGTGCTTTTGATCTCCATCTCCAAGGTACCATCATGATCCCCATCATCACCGGCGCCACACCTTGATCTCCATCATAGCATCGTTGTCGTCTCGCCAACTATTGCTTCCACAACTATCACTACCGCTTAGTGATAAAGTAAAGCAATTACATGGCGATTGTATTTCATACAATAAAGCGACAACCATATGACTCCTGCCATTTGCCGATAACTTTACAAAACATGATCATCTCATACAATAACGTATAACTCATCATGTCTTGACCATATCACATCACAGCATGCCCTGCAAAAACAAGTTAGATGTTGTCTACTTTGTTGTTGCAAGTTTTATGTGGCTGCTACGGGCTTAGCAAGAACCGTTCTTACCTGCGCATACAAAACCACAACGATTTTTCGTCAAGTATGTGATGTTTTAACCTTCACAAGGACTGGGCGTAGCCACACTCGATTCAGCTAAAGTGAGAGAGACAGACACCCGCCAGTCACCTTTAAGCAACGAGTGCTCGTAACGGTGAAACTAGTCTCGCATAAGCGTACGCGTAATGTCGGTCCGGGCCGCTTCATCTCACAATACCGCCGAATCAAAGTATGACATGCTGGTAAGCAGTATGACTATTATCGCCCACAACTCCTTGTGTTCTACTTGTGCATATCATCTACGCATAGACCTGGCTCATGATGCCACTGTAGGGAATGTAGTATTTCAAAAAAAATCTTATGATCACGCAAGATCTATCTACTAGATGCATACCAACTAGAGGGGAGAGTGTGTCTACATTCCCTCGTAGACCAAAAGTGGAAGCGTCTAGTAACGCGGTTGATGTAGTCGAACATCTTCGCGATCCAATCGATCAAGCACCGAACGTACGACACCTCGGCGTTCAGCACACGTTCAGCTTGATGATGTCCCATGAGGTCTTTATCCAGTTGAGCTTCACGGGGGAGTTTTGTCAGCACGACGGCGTGGTGACGGAGATGATGAAGCTATCGGCGCAGGGCTTCGCCTAAGCACTGCAACGGTATGACCGAGGTGTGTTTCTGTGGAGGGGGAACCCCACATGGCTAGAACAATGTTTCTTGTGTGTCTTTGGGTGCCCCCCTGCCCCCATATATAAAGGAGCAAGGGGGACGTGTGGCCAGGCCAAGGGGCACGCCAAGGGAGTAGGATTCCTACTCCGAGTAGGAATAGGAAGCCCCTTTTCCTATTCCTACTAGGAGTAGGAAAGGAAAGGGGAAGAGGAGAAGGAAAGGAGAGGGGGCGCCTCCCCCCTTTTCCTAGTCCAATTAGGAACCCTAGGGGGGTACGGCCAGCCCTATGGGCTGTCCCTCTCTGTCCCTCATTGGCCCACTATGGCCCATACTCCCTCAGGGGGTTCCGGTAACCCCCTCCGGCACTCTAGTTTTACCCGATAACACCCGGAACACTTCCGGTGTCCGAATATAGTCGTCCAATATATTAATCTATATGCCGCAGACATTCCGAGACTCCTCGCCATGTCCGTGATCTCATCCGGGACCCCGAACTACCTTCGGTACATCAAAACTCATAAACTCATAATACCGATCGTCATCAAACATTAAGCGTGCGGACCCTACGGGTTCGAGAACTATGTAGACATTACCAAGACTCATCTCCGGCCAATAACCAATAGCGGAACCTGGATGCTCATATTGGATCCTACATATTCTAAGAAGATCCTTATCGGTCAAACCGCATAACAACACATGTTGTTCCCTTTGTCATCGGTATGTTACTTGCCCGATATTCGATTGTCGGTATCTCAATACCTAGTCAATCTCATTACCGGCAAGTCTCTTTCATCTCGTGACTAACTCATTAGTCATTTTCTTGCAAGGCTTATTATGATGTGCATTAACGGGAGGGCCCAGAAATACCTCTCCGACACTCGGAGTAACAAATCCTATTCTTGATCTATGCCAATGCTACCGCTTGAGCTTGCGTTGTATTCCTTTGAAGAGGAAAGGGAGATGCAGCACAGTAGCGTAAGTATTTCCCCCAGTTTTTGAGAACCAAGGAATCAATCGAGTAGGTGACCACGCGCGAGTCCCTCGCACCTGCACAAACAAATAAGAACTTCGCAGCCAACGTGATAAGGTGTTGTAAATCCCTTTACGGTCACTTACGAGAGATCTGTTAGAGATGATAGTTTATATTTTTGTTATATTTGGTTTAATAAAACAGAAAATAAAAGCGGTAAAAGTAAAGTAGATGTAGATTGCGATGTTTAGAATAGACCCGGGGGCCATAGTTTTCTCTAGTGGCTTCTCTCATGATAGCGATTATCTACGGCGAGTAAACAAATTACTGTCGAGCAATTGATAGAAAAGCGAATAATTATGAGACTATCTAGGCATGATCATTGTATATAGGCATCACGTCCGAGACAAGTAGACCGACTCCTGCGTGCATCTACTACTATTACTCCACACATCGACCGCTATCCAGCATGCATCTAGTGTATTGAGTTCATACGAACAGAGTAACGCCTTAAGCAAGATGACATGATGTAGAGGGATAAACTCAAGCAATATGATGTAAACCCCATCTTTTTATCCTCGATGGCAACAATACAATACGTGCATTGCTGCCCCTACTGTCACTGGGAAAGGACACCGCAAGATTGAACCCAAAGCCAAGCACTTCTCCCATTGCAAGAACTATAGATCTAGTAGGCCAAACCAAACCGATAATTCGAAGAGACTTGCAAGGATATTATGAGCACACATAAAAAGTTCAGAGAAGAACCAAATATCTTTCATAGATAACCTTGATCATAAACTCACAATTCATCGGATCTCGACAAACACACCGCAAAAAGAGATTACATCAAATAGATCTCCTCGAAGACCGAGGAGAACTTTGTATTGAGATCGAGAGAGAGAGAGAAGAAGCCATCTAGATACTAGCTATGGACCCGAAGGTCTATGGTAAACTTGTCACAACTCATGGTGAGGGAGATGATGATGATGATGAAGGCCTCCGTGATGGAGCCCCCTCCGGTGGAGCTCCGGAACAGGCTCCAAGATTGGACCTCCACGGGAACAAAAGCTACGGCGGTGGAATTAGGGTTTTCTCTCTGTATATGGAGTTTCTGGGGTACATGGATATATATAGGAAGAAGGAGGGCACCAGGGGCCACACGAGGGAGCCTCGAGGCATGGGGGTGCACCCTGGGAAGGGGGGCGCGCCCCCCACCCTTGAGGGCAGCCCCTCTGTCCCCTGACTTCGTCCTGAAGTTTCTCGTGCGTGATTTTCTCCAAAAATATCTCTTGCGAATGTTTCATTCCGTTTGGACTCCGATTGATATTCTTTTTCTGCAAAACCCTGAAATAGGCAAAAAAAACAACAATTTGGACTGGGCCTTTGGGTTAGTAGGTTAGTCCCAAAAATGATATAAAAGTGAATGATAAAGCCCATTAAACATCCAAGAGTTCCTAAATAATAGCATGGAACAATAAAAAATTATAGATACGTTGGAGACGTATCAAGCATCCACAAGCTTAATTCCTGCTCGTCCTCGAGTAGGTAAATGATAAAGAAAGAATTTTTGATGTGGAATGCTAACCAATATAGTTTTTCAATGTAATTCTCTTAATTGTGGCATGAATGATCAGATCTGAAAGATTCAAGATAAAACTCTATATTGACATAAGAAATAACAATACTTCAAGCAATACTAACAAAGCAATCATGTCTTCTCAAAATACCATGGCTAAAGAAAGTTATCCCTACAAAATCATATAGTCTGGCTATGCTCCCTCTTCATCACACAAAATATTCATATCATGCACAACCCCGATTTCAGCCAAGCATTTGTTTTCATACTCTATCTTTTCAAACCTTTCAACTTTCATGCAATACATGAGTGTGAGCCATGGATATAGCACTATGGGTGGAATAGAGGTGGTTGTGGAGAAGACAAAAAGGAGAGAGATAGTCTCACATCGACTAGGCGTATCAACGGGCTATGGAGATGCCCATCAATAGATATCAATGTGAGTGAGTAGGGATTGCCATGCAACGGATGCACTAGAGCTAAATATGAATGAAAGCTCAACATAAGAAACTAGTGGGTGTGCATCCAACTTTCTTGCTCACGAAGACCTAGGGCATTTGAGGAAGCCCATCGTTGGCATATACAAGCCAAGTTCTATAATGAAAATTCCCACTAGTATATGAAAGTGACTAAACATGAGACTCTCTACAATGAAGAACATGGTGCTACTTTGAAGCACAAGTGTGGAAAAAGATAGTAGCAATTGTCCCGTTTTCTTTTCTTTCTTCTTTTTCTTTTTTTGGGCCTTTCTTTTTTTCTTAGGCCTTTCTTTTTTTTTGCGGAGGGGCTTTATAGATTCAAGCTTTCCTCCCATGGGACAATGCTCTAATAATGATGATCATCACACTTTCATTACAACTCGATATTACAACTCGATACTACAACAACAAAGTATGACTCTATATGAATGCCTCCGGCGGTGTACCAGTATGTGCAATGAAACAAGAGTGACATGTATGAAGTTATGCATGGTGGCTTTGCCACAAATACGATGTCAACTACATGATCATGCATGGCAATATGACAATATGATGCGTGTAATATGAACGGAACAGTGGAAAGTTGCATGGCAATATATCTCAGAATGGCTATGGAAATGCCATGATAGGTAGGTATGGTGGCTGTTTTGAGGAACAATATGGTGGTTGTTTTGAGGTAGGATATATTGTGGGTTTATGGCACCGGCGAAAGTTGCGTGGTACAAGAGAGGCTAGCAATGGTGGAAGGGTGAGAGTGTGTATAATCCATGGAATCAACATTGGTCATAAGAACTCATATACTTATTGCAAAAATCTACGAGTCATCAAAACAAAGCAATCAACGCATGCTCCTTCGGGGGAGGTTGGTAGGATTTAACCATCGCGCGCCCCGACCTCCACACAAAGGTTGGCACTCTACAAATACCTCAATCTCTAACTTCGTCACATAGCGGTTCACCATACGTGCATGATACGGGAATCACTAACCTACACAAGTATTTATCAATTTTATAATAACTCCACTAGCATGAATCTAATATCACTATCCTCATGTCTCAAAATAATTATCAAGCATCCAACATCTCTTTCTATTCAATGCATTTTGCGTGAATTTTTTTACTACATTGACATTGGATGTCTATCATGTGAAGACTAGTTTCTTTAGCCTAAACACATTACCATGCTGTTTTAATAGACTCTCAAATAGATCTAAGTGAAGCATGAGAGTTCAACAATTTCTACAAAATATTACCACCACCGTGCTCTAAAAGATATAAGTGAAGCACTAGAGCAAAAACTATTCAACTCAAAAGATATAAGTGAAGCACATAGAGTGTTCTAATAATTCCTAGGCCATATTTAAGTCTCTCAAATAGGTGTGTCCACCAAGGATTATTGTGGAAAATAACAAGCAAAGACTCAAATTATACAAGACGCTCCAAGCAAAACACATATCATGTTGCGAATAAAAATATAGCTCCAAGTATAGTTACCGATGGATGAAGACGAAAGAAGGGATGCCTTCCCGGGGCATCCCCAAGCTTAGGCTTTTTATTATCTTGAATTTACTTGGGGTGCCATGGGCATCCCCAAGCTTAGGCCTTTGCTACTCCTTGTTCCATAGTCCATCAAAGCAATACTCAAAACTTGAAAGCTTCACAACACAAAACTTAGACAAAAATTCGCGTGAGCTCCGTTAGTATACGAAAGCAAACCACTACTCAAAGTTACAGCAATGAATTCATTCTTTGTTTATATTTGTGTTAAACCTACTATAATCCAACTTCTCAATGGTTCATATCCTCAAATATTACTCATAGATGCATCGGAATAAGCAAACAACACACGGAAAATAGAATCTGTCAAAGACAGAAGAGTCTGTAGTAATCTGCAGGGTTCGCCTAGTTCTGGAATGCCAAAAAAAGCAAACTAAATTGGTAAATTTGCGCAATTTGTCTACCAATCAGTAGCAATAAGAATCAACTAGAAAGAACACTCCAGTAAAATCCCACAACTACTTTAGCAAGCGCTAATGATTCTGTTTTTCACAGCAAGATCATATAAACTTCACACAAGTCTTCCCGAAGGTTCTACTTGGCACAAACACTAAACAAAATATGAAACCACATCTAATCAGAGGATATATGCAATATTTATTCCCTAACAGCAAAAAAAAAATTGGGTTGCCTCCCAACAAGCGCTATTGTTTTATGCCCCTAGCTAGGCACGATACAAGATAGATCTAGGTATTGCCATCTTTGAAAGACAATCCATAAGTGGCTCTCATGATATATTCATATGGTAATTTGATTTTCTTTCTAGGAAAGTGTTCCATGCCTTTCCTTAACGGAAATTGGAATCTAATATTTCCTTCCTTCATATCAATAATTGCACCAATCGTTCTAAGGAAAGGTCTAGCAAGAATAATAGGACATGAAGGATTGCAACTATATCAAGAACAATGAAATCTACGGGCACATAATTCCTATTGGCAACAATAAGAACATCATTAATTCTTCCCATAGGTTTCTTAATAGTGGAATCCGCAAGATGCAAATTTAAAGAACAGTCATCAAGCTCATGGAACCCTAGCAAATCACACAAAGTTTTTGGGATAGTGGAGACACTTGCACCCAAATCACACAAAGCATAGAATTCATGATCTTTTATTTTTATTTTTATAGTTGGTTCCCACTCATCATAAAGCTTTCTAGGTATAGAAACTTCCAACTCAAGTTTTTCTTCATAAGATTGCATCAAAGCATCAACTATATGTTTAGTGAAAGCTTTATTTTGACTATAAGCATGTGGAGAATTTAGCACGGATTGCAACAAGGAAATACAATCAATCAAAGAGCAATTATCATAATTGAATCCCTTGAAATCCAAATTAGTTGGTTCATCACTATGCAAAGTTTTAATCTCTTCGTTCCCACTTTTAGCAATTTTATCATCAAGATCTAAAAACTCCAAATCATTGGGACACCTTAAAGCAGAATCATCTCCAATCATATTCTCATCAAGATTAATACTAGAAAACAAGGATCTAATAGGAGACACATCAATAACTTTCAGATCTTCATCTTTATTTTCATGATAACTAGAAGAACACGATTTAATATAATCTTCTCTTTTAGCACGCATTCTAGCGGTTCTTTCTTTGCATTCATCAATGGAAATTCTCATGGCTTTGAGAGACTCATTGATATCATGGTTAGGTGGGATAGATCTAAGTTTCAAAGAATCAACATCAAGAGTAATTCTATCCACACTTCTAGCCAATTCATCCACCTTAAGCAATTTCTCTTAAAACAAAGCATTGAAATTCTTTTGCGAGATCATAAACTCTTTAACACTAGTTTCAAATTCAGAAGGCATCTTTCCATAAGAGCTGTTGTAGGAATTACCATAATTATTAGAGGAATTACTAGGAAAAGGCCTAGGATTAAAATTACCTCTATAAGCATTGTGACCAAAATTATTCCTACCAACAAAATTCACATCCAAAGATTCATTGTTATTCTCAATCAAAGTGGACAAAAGCATATCATTAGTATCAGAAGAAGCACTCTTAGCAGCAAACAATTTCATAAGTTCATCCATCTTTCCACTCAAAACACTAATTTCTTCGATAGCATGCACTTTTTGACTAGTAGATCTTTCGGTGTGCCATTGAGAATAATTAACCATAATATTATCTAGGAGTTTGGTAGCTTCTCCTAAGGTGGTTTCCATGAAAGTTCCTCTGGCGGCCGAATCTAAAAGATTTCTAGAAGCAAAATTCAAGCCAGCATAAAAGTTATGAATACTCATCCATAGATTCAAACCACGAGTAGGGCAATTACGTATCATCAATTTCATTCTCTCCCAAGCTTGTGCAACATGGTCATGATCTAGTTGCTTAAAATTTATAATATCGTAACTAAGAGAGATGATCTTAGCAGGTGGGAAATACTTAGAGATAAAAGCATCTTTGCACTTATTCCACGAATCAATACTATTTCTAGGCAAAGAGGAAAACCAAGTTTTAGCATGATCTCTAAGTGAAAACGGAAATAACTTCAATTTAACAATATCGTTATCCGTATCCCTTTTCTTTTGCATATCACACACATCAACAAAGTTGTTTAGATGGGTAGCGGCATCTTCACTAGGAAGGCCGGAGAATTGATCTTTCATGACAAGATTCAACAAAGCAGCATTGATCTCACAAGATTCAGCATCGGTAATAGGAGCAATCGGAGTGCTAATAAAGTCATTGTTGTTGGTATTGGAGAAGTCACACAATTTGGTATTGTTCTGAGCCATAGTGATAGGCAAGCAATCCAACACACACAAGCAAACAAGAAGCAAGCGAACGATAAACACACGGCGGAAGAAGGGCAAATAAAACGGCAAGGGTGAAGTGGGGGAGAGGAAAACGAGAGGCAAATAAATGTAATGCGAAGGATAAGGCTTTGTGATAGATACTTGGTATATGACTTTTGCGTAAGCCTCCCCGGCAATGGCGCCAGAAATTCTTCTTGCTACCTCTTGAGCTTGCGTTGTATTCCCTCGAAGAGGAAAGGGAGATGCAGCATAGTAGCGTAAGTATTTCCCTCAGTTTTTGAGAAACAAGGTATCAATCCAGTAGGAGACCACGCGCGAGTCCCTCTCACCTGCACAAACAAATAAGAACTTCGCAGCCAACGGGATAAGGGGTTGTCAATCCCTTTACGTTCACTTACGAGAGTGAGATCTGATAGAGATGATAATTTATATTTTTGGTAGTTTTGGTTTAATAAAACAGCAAATAAACGCAGTAAAAGTAAAGTAGATGTAGATTGATATGTTGAGAATAGACCCGGGGGCCATAGTTTTTTCTAGTGGCTTCTCTCATGATAGCGATATTCTACGGCGGGTAAACAAATTAATGTCGAGCAATTGATAGAAAAGCAAATAATTATGAGACTATCTAGGCATGATCATTGTATATAGGCATCACGTCTGAGACAAGTAGACCGACTCCTGTCTGCATCTACTACTATTACTCCACACATCGACCGCTATCCAGCATGCATCTAGTGTACTGAGTTCATACAAACAGAGTAACGCCTTAAGCAAGATGACATGATGTAGAGGGCTAAACTCAAGCAATATGATGTAAACCACATCTTTTTATCCTCGATGGCAACAATACAATACATGCCTTGCTGCCCCTACTGTCACTAGGAAAGGACACCGCAAGATTGAACCCAAAGCCAAGCACTTCCCCCATTGCAAGAACTATAGATCTAGTAGGCCAAACCAAACTGATAATTCGAAGAGACTTGCAAGGATATTATGAGCACACATAAAAAGTTCAGAGAAGAACCAAATATCTTTCATAGATAACCTTGACCATAAACTCACAATTCATCGGATTTCGACAAACATACCGCAAAAAGAGATTACATCGAATAGATCTCCTCGAAGACCGAGGAGAACTTTGTATTGAGATCAAGAGAGAGAGAGAACAACTTTCTGCTATTGGTCGTGATGGCTCTCCCCTCCCCACCAAGCCCTCTCCACCTCCTCCACCACACCAATGGCGAACTCTAGCCTAAATCCTCCATGGAAAGCCTCCTGCATTGGGATTTTACCCCGGGATTGGCCCTTGCTGATCAGGTGAGACGAAGGTTTGGATCCACGGTGCATTTCTCTCCCTCTAGAGACACCAAGGAATTCTTCTTAGTGGTCTCTTTCTCCTCTGCATCTTTCCCTCTCTTTGTGGAGTCAGTTGGTCTTGCCCTTCAGTGTTGCATTGGTGGTATTTGCAATGGGTTCAAAGTGGTTCAAATCACTGAGCGTTCTTTTCGGTTCTTGGTGGCTAATAATACAGTGGGGTATTTTATCTATGGCCTCAAGGACAGAGTCTGGCCCGATTATGTTTGTCACTTTCATCTTTACAAGGCTCGTTTTGCTAGCTCTCCTCTATATGAGTCTCATTGGCACGCAGACAAGGAGATACTGGGTTTATCTGGTCATAATTCTATGGCAGTTCGTTCATCCTTGGATTTCTTGAAAAACAATGACTGTATGCCATCTGCTCCGGCCAACAAGACCAGCCTAGTCCATTAAACGGTTTCCATTTCTCTAACTGTAATGCGGCCGAAGCTTCTTCATCGATGAACTCTTCTATCAACAAGAAGGTTTCGAATTGCTCGCTTTCTTCGGATTTCTCGTTCTTGGACCATGATCATCCTATGGAGTCAGTCACGGAAGGAATTTCAAATGAGCATTCATTGCACATTAAACTCATGGATAATTATTTAATGCGAGCGCATCAGGAGGCTATGTCTGGGCCGGAATTTTTACTGTTGGGGGAATTTAAATTTATGCTTAATGCTCATTACCCTACCCCACCACAATGTTTCCTAACCTCGGCATACAGGTATGCTCCTCCTCACTCATTGTGGCCACCTCAATTAGGGGCCAAGCATGCGGCCGACTTAGCTCAAGCTCAATATTCAGAGGCCGAAATTCACTCTCTGGAAATCAATTGGCCATATTTATGCTCTAAATGCCTACAATGGGGACACAAATCTCTTGCTTGCCAAGCGCGTCTCATTTGCCTTAAGTGCTCGACCCCTGGTCATAAAGTTAGGGATTGCCCGTTAAATGATAAGTCCGGAAATGATGGAAACTCCCCGCATCCAACCGGTAATATTGCTATTAACAACGCTCAACATCCAATCTACACGAAAAAACAGGTAATTCAATGCACCTCATGTGGAAACTATGGACACAAAGAAACCAACTGCCTCCATTTACGTTGGAAAAAAGATGGCGCTGGGTCCCCAAATCCCCAATTACCAATTCTACCCCTCATGTTCCACCTTCTGCATCGATAACCCAAACGCCTACCTCACCGCCAGACACACCAATCCAGCTCCTGCCACCTTCCTCCT
This sequence comes from Secale cereale, assembly GCA_902687465.1. Taxonomy (NCBI): domain Eukaryota; kingdom Viridiplantae; phylum Streptophyta; class Magnoliopsida; order Poales; family Poaceae; genus Secale; species Secale cereale. Next base: position 554,366,833 of record LR738714.1, read on the forward strand.
CCTCTCCCATGGCGAACTACCCTCTCAACCCCGTCCCGTTCCTCCCTCCTGGCTTCGTCGTCGAGCCTGGGCCGGCAGACCGTGTCATCCGAAGTGGCATGGTGGTGCACCCGGTCCCTCCCCTCAACCACGACTTCTTGGCGATTGCAGAGGCAAGCCACTATGTTCCACACCATCGACGGGCCGCCATCCGCAACACGATCCAAGGTCTGCTCCATGAATCCCAACTCTTCACAACGGAGTCTAGTGATCATCCCTTTGGTGTGGGTCTGTTTGGCTTTGTTGATGAGTTTATCCGAGACACTGATGTTGCAACACCCCTTGAACTAGAGGATGAGGATTTACTGATTACTTTTGTGCCTCACAATGCCGCTCTCAATCGGCGCACTACCACCTACGGCCCAGAAATATGGTTAATGTACTTTGGATTTCCCTATGACTATCAGATTGAACACTACATTAACAAGTCATTAGGTGGGTTTGGAGCTCTGATTTCCTGGCACAATCCTCGGCAAGATAGAAGATTCACACTGATCCGTGCTAGGGTAATCCATTTGAGGCTAATCCCTAAAAGCTTTGTGGTATATCAATTAGGGGGAGCTAGGGACTGCTGGACAGTTCAAGTAACCATTCTCAGGAGCAATGACTGGAATGCTCTGCTCCCTGAAGTTCCTCCAGCTGGTGAAGAACCTCCTCCGCCTGATGGAAACCCTCATCCCCAATTTGGACCAGATTTAACAGCCGAGCAGCTCTACCAACAACAGGTTCATAATTGGTTTGCACAAAATGCTGCTCCCCCCAATGCTGCTGCAGCACCTCAACCCATGGACGAGGATGATGTTCAGATTGTTGATGGATGGGGATCCTGGCCTGCGCCACCCCCACCTCCACTTCCTCCTCATCTGATGAACTTCCGAGCATGGCTAGCAGCCCAAGGGCTCACAGTAATGCATGGGGTTACGCTGGAGAACAACTTAGTTGACAATGCTGCTGATGCCTGGAATGATTCAATCACAGTCTCTGACGATAACAGCTCTGAAGATTCTGCTATACCCATCTTGGGGACTGACGCTCTGGTTCTGGTGGCAGCACCCCTTATGCCTGTGA
>LR738714.1:554371554-554393399 GCA_902687465.1 Secale cereale
GCTCAACGGGGTTCCCGGGCGATAGTTTATGTGCAAGTGCGGAGTCAGACAAGGGGACCCCCTATCCCCACTGATCTTTGTCTTAGCTACGGAATTACTACAAGCTGTGATCAACGATGCTATGAGAAAAAAACTCCTCAAACACCCTCTAAGTAACTCCATCGGAGATAATTTCCCAGTTATCCAATACGCGGATGATACGCTAATCGTTATGCCAGCCTGCCTTACCCAAGCACACAAAATGAAAGAGATACTTACTGACTATGCCACGTCAATTGGACTGAACATCAACTTTCATAAATCAACGCTGGTACCCATCAATGCAGCCCCTGCCCTTTGTCAAAGCATTGCTTCAGTGTTTGGCTGCTCGATCGCTTCTATGCCCTTCACGTATCTTGGCCTTCCCCTGGGAACCACAAAACCCACGATCCAAGACCTGACGCCCATAGTGTGCAAAGCTGAAAGGAAAGTCTCGGCCTCAATGTTGCTCATGTCCCATGCTAGTAGGATTGCCTTGATCAACTCTATATTCACATCTTTAATCATATTCCCGATGGGTACGCTCAAGATACACCACAAGATCCTCGAAGAAATAGACAAGATCAGACGGAGATGTCTTTGGAGAAAAAAAACGGAAGATGGAATCAAATGCAACTCCCTGGTTGCATGGGACAGAGTATGCCAACCTAAGAAGAACAGATGGCTCGGGTGGTGGATCTTCGTACCCAAAATGATGCCATGCTGTTGAAATTTCTCCACAAATTCTACAACAGATACGATGTTCCTTGGGTACAACTGATTTGGGAAAAATACTACGACAACAACATCCCGCATGCGATGGACCCTTGCGGCTCCTTTTGGTGGCTCGATATCATGCAACTCAGCCCGATTTTTCGTGGGATCACAACGGTTAAGATTAGTAGAGGTAACACGGCCCTATTTTGGAAAGACTGCTGGAACCAAGACATACTTGCTGACTCATGTCCTCGAGCTTACTCCTACACTACCAAAGAGGATATTTCAATACGACAGTTTCTTCAGATCACAGAACTGAGCATGGATTTTCAACTTCCATTATCAATCGAAGCACGCGACGAACTAAGGGCAATCCAAAGTGCGACGATGGATATTGACCTCACCAGCAATGGCCGTGACGTTTGGTCCTACGTTTGGGGGAAGAAGGATTTCAAAACTAAAGATTACTACAAATTTTATTTCAGAGAGATCCAAGCGCACCAAGCGTATAAATGGCTGTGGAAAACTATTAGCACACCAAAACTCAAAACTTTTGGCTGGTTTCTTCTTTCGGGCAGGCTGAATACTCGAAACATGCTCAAGAGAAGACACTACAACATAGGGAACTACTACACGTGTCTATTGTGCAATAATCAGATTGAACAAACGGTTGAACACCTCTTCTTCCACTGTGAGTTCTCCAAAACATGCAGGAGAGTGCTGAAAATTTCTTGGCCAACACATGGGGACCGTCTGAGGTTGTTGGAAGTAGCAAAGATTAACTATAGAGGCAACTTGTTCATGGATGTATTTCTCACAGCATCTTGGGGGATTTGGAAAGAACGCAACAACAAACTGTTCAGAGGGGTGCCCCCCACCATCGCATCCTGGAAGAAGAGGTTTAAGGAAGACTTAGGAAACCTAGTCTATAGGGCCGGGGATAAGAAATAACCACTAGTCACAGTGCTTGTAAACTCTGTTGTGTAGAGATAGGTTACTTGTAACATACCCACCCCCCCACCCCCTACCCCCGAGGGTAGATCACTCTTGTATGTCTTGTAACCTTTTGTTGCAGTAATAGAAGGAAAGCAGTAGGGGTTCCCCCTACTGTCCAATTTGTCAAAAAAAAAGAGAACAAGCCATCTAGATACTAGCTATGGACCCGAAGGTCTGTGGTAAACTACTCACAACTCATGGCGAGGGCGATGATGATGATGATGAAGGCCTCCATGATGGATCCCCCTCCGGTGGAGCTCTGTAACAGGCTCCAAGATGGGATCTCCACGGGAACAGAAGCTACGGTGGTGGAATTAGGGTTTTCTCTCTGTATATGGAGTTTCTGGGGTACGTGGATATATATAGGAAGAAGGAGGGCACCGGGGGCCACACGAGGGAGCCTCGAGGCAGCTGGCGCGCCCTGGGAAGGGGGCGCGCCCCCCACCCTCGAGGGCAGCCCCTTTGTCCCTTGACTTGGTCTTGAAGTTTCCCGTGCGTGATTTTCTCCAAAAATATCTCTCGTGAAGGTTTCATTCCATTTGGACTCCGTTTGATATTCTCTTTCTGCAAAACCCTAAAATAGGCAAAAACAGCAATCTGGACTGGGCCTTTGGGTTAGTAGGTTAGTCACAAAAAAGATATAAAACTGAATGATAAAGCCCATTAAACATCCAAGACTTCATAAATAATAGCATGGAACAATCAAAAATTATAGATACGTTGGAGACGTATCAGCCAACACCACGAACACCTTCGGAGACACCTGTGGAGCATCGTTATAATCACCCAGTTACATTGTGACGATTGATAGCACACAAGGTGTTCCTCCGGTATTCGGGAGTTGCATAATCTCATAGTCATAGGAACATGTATAAGTCATGAAGAAAGCAATAGCAGTAAAACTAAACAATCAAAGTGCTAAGATAGGAAACATAACCATCTTTGATCAATGAGATAGTCTAGTAGAGGCATACTAGGGACATACTGTTTTGTCTATGTATTCACACATGTACTAAGTTTCTAGTTAATTCAATTCTAGCATGAATAAAATACATTTATCATGATATAAGGAAATAAAAATAACATCTTTATTATTGCATCTAGGGCATATTTCCTTCAAGGCTATCTTCATCCTTTTTGTCTTCTCTACAACCACCATATTCTATTCCACCTATAGTGCTATGTCCATGGCTCACGCTCATGTATTGCGTGAAAGTTGAAAAAGTTTCAGAATACTAAAGTATGAAACAATTGCTTGGCTGAAACCGGGGTTGTGCATGATTTTAATATTTTGTGTGATGAAGATAGAGCATAGCCACACTATATGATTAGGTAGGGATAACTTTCTTTGGCCATGTTATCTCCATACCTAGTTCAATCTTGTTAACGGTAAGTCTATTTACTCGTTCTATACTACATCATCTCATAACTAACTCCTTAGTCATTTTGCTTCCAAGATTCTTGTGATGTGTATTACCGAGAGGGCCCAGAGATACCTCTCCGATACACAGAGTGACAAATCCTAATCTTGATCCATGCCAACTCAACAGATACCTTCGGAGATACCAGTAGAGCATCTTTATTATCACCCAATTACGTTGTGACATTTGATAGCACACAAGGTATTCCTCCGGTATCCGGGAGTTGTATGATCTCATAGTCGAAGGAATATGTATTTGACATTAAGAAAGCAATATCAATAAAGTGAACGATCATATGCTAAGCTAACAGATGGGTCTTGTCCATCACATCATTCTCCTAATGATGTGATCCCATTATAAAATGACAACTCATGTCTATGGTTAGGAAACCTTAACCATCTTCGATCAACAAGTTGGTCTAGTAGAGGCTTAGTAGGGACACCGTATTTGTTTATGTATTCACACATGTATTTAAGTTTCTGGTCAATACAATTCTAGCATGAATAATGAACCTTTATCATGAATAAGGAAATATAAAATAATAATAACTTTATTATTGCCTCTAGGGCATATTTCCATCAGTCTCCCACTTGCACTAGAGTCAATAATCTAGATTACATGGTAATGAATCTAACACCCATAGAGTCTTGGTGCTGATCATGTTTTGCCCGCGGAAGAGGTTTAGCCAACGGGTCTACCACATTCAGATCCGCATGTACTTTGCAAATTTCCATGTCTCCATCCTTGACCTTTTTACGCATGGAGTTGAAGTGTCTCTGGATGTGTTTTATTCTCTTGTGAAACATGGATTCCTTCGGCCAGGCAATTACTCTAGTGTTGTCACAAAAGATTGTCATTGGACCCGATGCACTAGGTAGTACACCCAGACCAGATATGAACTCCTTCATCCAGACTCCTTCATGTGCTGCTTCTGAAGCAGCTATATACTTCGCTTCACACGTAGATCCCGCCATGATGCTCTGCTTGGAACTGCACCAACTGACAGCTCCACCATTCAATATAAATAGATATCTGGTCTGAGACTTAGAATCATCCGGATCGGTGTCGAAGCTAGCATCAATGTAACCCTTTACGATGAGCTCTTCGTCACCTCTAAACGAGAAACATATCCTTTGTCCTTTTCATGTACTTCAGAATATTCTTGACCGTTGTCCGGTGATCCACTCCCGGATTACTTTGGTACCTCCCGGCGAAACTTATGGCAAGGCACACATCAGGTCTGGTACACATCATAGCAAACATGATAGAACATATGGCTGACGCACAGGGAATGCCTTTCATTTTCTCTCTATCTTCTGTAGTGGTCGGGCTTTGAGTCTGACTCAATTTCACACCTTGTAACACATGCAAGAACCTGATACGTCTCCAACATATCTATAATTTATGAAGTATTCATGCCATGTTTACAACAATTTTATATGGTTTTGGTATGATTTCCATGGAACTAACCCAGACTGACGCTGTTTTCAGTAGAACTACCGTGGTGTTTTTTTGCAGAAATGAAAGTTCTCCAAATGAGCTGAAACTTTTTCACGATTTTTTGGAACAAAAGAGACCCCCGAAGCTTCGTGGAAGGACCAGAAGTTGAAGGAGTAGGGCACAAGACACCGGGGCACGCCTGGTCCCTTACCCGTACCCTGCTGGGTTGTGCTCACCTCGAGGCCCATCTTCACATGAAACCAACGCAAAAAATCCTATAAATAGAGAAACCATCGGAAATAACCTTAGATCAGAAGTTCCGCCGCCGCAAGCCTCTGTAGTCCACGTAAAACCAATCTAGACCCATTCCAGCACCCTACCAGAGGGGGAAATCATCATCGGTGGCCATCTTCATCATCCCGGCGGCCACCATGATGAGGAGGGAGTAGTCCACCCTCAGGGCTGAGGGTTTGTACCGGTAGCTATGTGTTCAATCTCTCTCTCTCTCTCTCTCTCTCTCTCTCTCTCTCTCTCTCTCTCTCTCGTGTTCTTGAGATGTCACGATCTTGATGTATCGCGGGCTTTGTTAATATAGTCGGATCATATGGTGTTTTCCCCTCTCTATCTTATTGTGATGAATTGAGTTTTCTCTTTGAGATTTCTTTGGATTGAATACTTTTATGGATTTGAGAACACATGATGTATGTCTTGCTATAAATACCTGTGGTGACAATGGGGTATCATGTTGATTCACTTGATGTGTGTTTTGGCACTCAACTCGTGGATTCCTGAGGTGACATTGGGGTAATCTATGCATAGGGTGTTCATGCACGTTCTTGTCTTTGTTTCTCCGGTAGAATTCTTGGGGCACTCTTTGAAGTTCTCTGTGTTGGATTGAGTATTATGAATCTGAATTTGTTTTGGTGTTATTTTAGTATGAACTCTTGATAGATCGATCGGAAATGATAACTTTGTGTTATCTTAGTATGAACTCTTGAAAGATTGATAGAAAAGGGTAACCATGTGTTATTTTAGTACGAACTCTTGGATAGATAGATAGGATAGGATAACTATGTGTTATTTTAGTACGAACTCTTGGAAAGATTTGTAGGAAAGAATAACTTTGAGGTGGTTTCATATCCCTCCAACAATTTCTTCTTATGTTCTCCTATCGGGGTAAACCACGGCCACCTATGGGACCAGGAGGTCCCTTGTTGGTTTGGCGGGGGGACGTTGCGTTGCACAAAGAGCAGACGAGTGTGGGACAGCATGACAGAGATCATGCGGGCATTTTTACCCAGCTTCAGGCCGCCATTGTGGCGTAAGACCCTACTCCTGTTTGGTGGATTGATGGTGGAAAATGAGGAGGTGGAGCATAATACACTTTCCCGGCAAGGGTTGCCTCAGGGCAGCAGCGACTACGCACATATGGGTGTCTGGGTTATCCAATCTTCTAACCCCGTCTACGGTTGCCATGGGCCTCCTTTTATAGATTAAGGGGTCACCAAAGTGGCAAAGCAGTCATTATGCACTGATATGACAGCAACAGTGCTATCATGCCTAACTCTGCGGCCTGACAGTGCACATTAAATGCGCCGCTTATTGTCAAATCACTGGTTGTCTGGCAAGGCTTGCCGGGCTATATTGTCAGCTCCGCGCCTGCTTGCTTGACACGTTGCAGGATGGGTGTCATCTGCAGGTTTTTCCAATAGGGAGAGGCTGCCATGTGGCTAATGGCTACCACTCAGTAACTTTGCGGCTTGACACCGCACTGATCGACGACGTGAGTGGTGGAGGACTGGTTGGTGAGTTGATTTTAGCCTCCGCGAGTCCCGGTAGGCTCTGCCGAGCTGCCTTGATTGCTTTCTTTTGGGGGTGGCCTCGCCCCTTGCCGGGCTTGCCTACCCGGCAAGGGAGGCCCTTCTCCTGGCAATATCTTGCTTCTTTGGCTTAGCCTTGGTCTCCATGATCTGCTTGCTGGTTCCTTGGACCTCCTGGTTCCTTGTAATCTCACTTGGGTTGGTGTTTCAATCTTGCACCCGTGCTTGTGCACAGTCAGGGCAACAGACCCAGGGTTTGTTGTACTGACAGACGCCCACGGGCCTGCACTGAACACGCTGCCGAGCGTCTTCGGGGTAGGGCCTAATAAGTGCACATGTGGGGTTGCTGGAGAGGCTGGCTTCTTGAGGTATTCTTTTTGCTTCTTCATGAGTCTTAAATCTGGGCCAGTTTCCAGTTTCCCCGTGCATCGTGTAGAAAAAACAGTGGTGGGGCCGCTCCGGTAATAGCCCGTGAATGATTTTAATGCACAGGGTAGAAACTGCCAATTCACTCCTCCCACAATGCCCGTATTCTTTAGCCACGTATGGTACATGCATCGTGCGGGGTAGATAACATAGGTGCGTGGTGTGTGCGGGGTAGATAACAGAGGTGCGTGGTGTGGGAGAGCATCAAGGCGAGGACCCAGTCGTCTTGAATTGGTGGAGGAGGGCGGTGGTCGCCCGTTGAGGCAGCGGCTCCCCTCCTTGGCCTGCCTATAAAAGGAGAGGCGGAGGAGGACAGTGTCACCCATCCTCACATTCCCCTTCCTCTGTCTTCTGCTCTTACTGGTTATGTTAGGAAAGTGAGCCTGGGGCCGTGCCCCGGGCTCTATTTTGAAGCTTCTTCTGGATTCGAAAGGGGGACTCGAGCGGCGCGGCGACAACGCCGCGGGTGGCGACTTCACCATGCTTTCCGCCGGGCCGCCTGTAGTTCTGGCTTCAGTGGGTGGGGATGCAAATGACACCAAGCTGAGGCTTGAGGTGAGCCATGCGCGTGGTAGTCGGTCGCTCCCTATTTTCCTTCCCTTTGTGGCGCTGGAGAGGGGTTATGGAAGAGATTCATTGATAGCAGAGACGAATGTGACTCCTCCCAGACATTGTCTTCTTGCTGTGCGGGAGGGCTTCTTGCTTCGTACGCGTCCTCGGGGTGCGTAGTGTCTTCTAATGCAAGGGCTTCTGGGGACAAACATGCTCTCTGGAGAATTGCTCAGAGAGCATGGTACCCGAGCCCTTTTCCGCAAAAGGGGCTTCTGGTGTTGGTGGCGCTGACGGCGGCGGCAACCCACGACGCGTCAAGAACGGGGGCGATGTTCTGACGAGTCGTGTTTGCCGGTGACTCCGCCGCTCCTGCTTGGAGCTTTTGGCAGCGCCACCAACCATCCCTGTCCTTTTGTTCTTTCTTCCTAGATGGGTAGTGGCACCATCTTGATCCTAGGGAGGCACCATCCTGATCCTAGGGAGGCGCCGATTCCTAGCCGTGCCTGCCCTAGGCTCTTCGACCTCATCCTGTAAGAGATGGACACGAGCAAAGGCATCACGGGGCACTTATCTTTTTTCAATCTAAAATTTGTAGACACTTGCCAAATTTTAATTCAAGTAATGTAATCCTCGAGTCCAGGTTTGTGTTCTGTAACACTTGTACTTGTATCAGCGTGTTAATGAAAAAGATGAAACATGTCGGGACCCGTGCATGTGTATGGCCATGCAGGGGTGAGATGCATATTTACTGTAAATAAATGAGTCTTCCCGGCAAGCTATCTTGCCGACACCCTTTTTGTCTGCCGGAGAATCCTATCTGGTAGGGAACAGACAAAGGGGTCAGCCCCCTGCCAACTTCTTTTCATCAAGGGCTACTACAACCATCCTGACCGAAGCAGCATTCGAGTCTGGGATGGGAGCACGCAAGTTTCAAGAGAGTGGTGAGGTTTTCTTATGCACAAGTTATAGCTTACAGAACACTAATGCAAGGTTGTCAGAATTGCGATTCTGTTATACGATTCTACGACTTTACGATCCAAACTAACCCCTATGATTCTACAACTTTAGTTCATAGAATCTACGTTTCTACGATCCTAATAGTGAAGATTCCACGATTTGCGATCCTACCATTGGGGCTCCGATCCGATTCAAAATCATGATTCTGACAACCTTGACTAACGGACAGGAGGTAGAACTTATATGTTTGGCTTGCCAAGGATTGCGGTGCCGCATAGTCTTCTCAACTCCTTGTCGAAACCAAGTTCACGGCAGGAACCTGCAGCTTCATGTAGCTGAGAATGAATGCAGGATGCAATCCTATCTATATGCATATGCAAATGATGAAATGCTTATGCAGTGATCTTAGAATACTTATGCATGCATGCCATCTTGGTTGGGCCCCCCTTTGCAGCTTATTTTTCTCTTGCACGGGGTCATCGCCCCGGCTTGAACCAGGGGTTACATGCAACTGAGGCAAGGCTTGTACAATGGGTGGCTGCTATGCAGGGCTTGACAACCGTGCCTTACGGGTAGAACTTACGGAGATGCTCAATATTCCATGAATTTTGCAATTTAATGCCATATCTGGTCTCCATACGGACTGCATCAGGTCTGGTGACTCGTACTACCCGATAAGGGCCTTCCCACTTCAGTGATAACTTGTGTGTACCCTTGGTGGACTGAACGCGCCTGAGGACAAGGTCACCTTCCTCAAAACACCGGGCATGAACCCTGCAACTATGATAGCGACACAGGGCTTGCTGATAGCGTGCAACATGCATAGCAGCTCGGAGATGGTTCTCCTTGAGTAGCATAGCATCGCCACGCTGGTGCTCAACTTGTGCTACGTCATCGTAAGCAAGCACTCGAGGCGACCCATAAATGAGTTATGTGGGGATAACTTCTTCTGCCCCATAGACCAAGGAGAAGGGAGTCTGCCCGGTAGCTCGGTTTGGTGTCATTCTGAGGGACCAGAGAACTACTGGCAGCTCCTCGATCCACCGCCTACCGTGCTTCTGCATCATATCAAAGGTTCTTGTCTTGAGTCCACGTGGCACTTCAGCGTTCGCCCTCTCAGCTTGTACATTGCTCCGGGGGGTGTGCTACAGAGGCGAATGAGAACTTGCATCCGAGGGCATGAACATATTGCATGAAGGCGCGGCTCGTGAACTGGGTGCTGTTGTCGGTAATGATCCTTGCCGAAACTCCAAAATGACACACTAGATCTTTCAAGAACTTGATAGCTGACTCAGTAGTCACCTTTCTCACGACAGTTACTTTCGGCCACTTTGTAAACTTGTCGATGGCAACGGACAAGAATTCAAAGCCCCCGGAAGCTTGGGGGAAAGGACCGAGGATATCGAGCCCCCGGACCAAAAACGGCCATGAGAGGGGAATTGTCTAAAGCGCTTGGGCAGACATGTGGGTTTTCCTGGAATGGAACTGGCAGGCTACACATTTAGTGACGAGCTCAACCGCATCTTGGACAGTTGTGGGCCAATAGAATCCTTGCCGGAATGCTTCCCCAACTAATGCCCTTGATCCAATATGGGAGCCGCACATGCCTTTGTGTATTTCAGCCAGCAGTACCTTTCCTGCTTCTTGGTAGATGCACTTCAATTTCACACCGTTGGGCCTTCTTCTGTATAGAGTGTCATCGACAAACTAGTACATGCTGGCCCTCCAGGCTACATTCTCAGCTTCATCTTGGTTGCGGGGAAGCTCTCTAGTTTGGAAGAAGTGGACAATGTGCCTTGCCCAAGTTGGAGCCTGGGGCGCGGCCACGAGGCCTAGCGGCACCTCCTCTGCTATGGGACCACTGGCCTCGTTCGCGGGGTTCATGGACCCGGCTGGAGGGGGTGGTCCGGCATGCTGTGAGGAGTTATTTCCGGCATGGTCTCTGCTGGGAGCGGATGGCTCTGACGGGAGAGGCTTACCGGTGCCCAACTTTCTCCTCTTCCGGGCCATTGTTGCTGGGGATGAGGAGGGTTGTGCGAGATGGAGAACAAAAGTCCCTGGTTCCACAGGAATCTTCTGCGCATGACACTTTGATAGATGATCAACTATGCTATTTTCCGTATGGTGTACATGCTCTGTTTGCAATCCGTCAAAGTGCTCCTCCAATCTCCTCACTTCCTCAACATACGCCTCCATTAATGGACTTTGATAATCCTTGTTGAATTGTCTGACCACAAGCCGTGAATCTCCTCAAATGATCACTCGCTTAGTTCCCAATTCCATTGCAATCCTCAGCTCGGCAAGGAGTCCTTCATACTCAGCTGTATTGTTGGTTGCTTATTCCCGGGCCAAATGCATTTGGACGACATACTTCAAGTGCTCCCGGAGGGGGCAACGAGAAGCATGCCAGCTCCTGCATGTTGTATGGAAAACGCTCCATCAAAATAAATAATCCATTCCGGGGGTGATTCCTTGCCGGGGATAGCTGTCTCTGTTGTCTCCTCATTAGGGGTTGGCGTCCATTCTGCAATAAACTCTACCAATGCCCTGCTCTGAATAATTGATGTGCTCTCAAATCTCAAACCAAAGATGGATAACTCCAAAGCTCACTCCACTATTCTGTTGGTAGCCTCAGGGTTTCAGAGTATCCTTTGTAAAGGGAAGCGAGTGACAACCATAATCTCATGGGCCTGGAAGTAGTGGTGTCGTTTCCTTGAGGCCATGATGAGACCAAAGATCAACTTTTACACGCCACAGTACCTCGACCTAGCCCCCTGCAATAGAGAGCTGACGAAGTACACTGGGTACTACACCACTTTCTTCCTTGCCGCGTCCTTGGGTTGTTCTCGCTGCCGTGCTCACTGCTATACTGCTCCTTTTCTGGCCCTGTCGACCTCTGCTCGCTTTCTGCCTCATCTACTTCTCGTTGTGCCACTAAGGCAGCACTGACCACTTGGTTGGTTGTCGCTAAGTATAGAAACAACGGCTCCTGAGGCTTGGGAGCAACCAAGGTAGGCATAGAGGATAAACATGCCTTCAATTCTTGCAAAGCTGCATCTGCTTTCGGGGTCCACTTCATAGGTCATGCCTTCTTCAAAATCTTGAAGAACGGTGATACGTCTCCAACGTATCTATAATTTTTGATTGTTCCATGCGATTATATATTATGTTTTGGATGTTTAATGGGATTTATTATACACTTTTATATTATTTTTGGGACTAACCTACTAACCCAAGGCCCAGTGCAAATTGTTGTTTTTTGTCTATTTCACTATTTCGCATAAAAGGAATATCAAACGGAGTCCAAACGGAATGAAACCTTCGGGAGAGTTATTTTTGGAACGATATCTTCACGAGAGACTTGGAGTACAAGTCAGAGAAGAAACGAGGTGCCCACGAAGGGGCAGGGCGCGCACAGGGGGGTAGACGCGCCCCCAACACTCGTGGGCCCCTTGTTGCTCCACCGACGTACTTTTTCCTCCTATATATACCCATATACCCTGAAAACATCGAGGAGCAGGAAGAAACCCTAATTCCACCGCCGTAACCTTCTGTTCCTGTGAGATCCCATCTTGGGGCCTGTTTCGAAGCTCCGCCGGAGGGGGCATCGATCATGGAGGGCTTCTACATCAACACCATAGCCCCTCCGATGAGTTCTGAGTAGTTTACCATAGACCTTCGGGTCCATAGTTATTAGCTAGATGGCGTCTTCTCTCTCTTTGGATCTCAATACAAAGTTCTCCTCGATCTTCGAGGAGATCTATTCGATGTAATATTTTTGTGGTGTGTTTGTCGTGATCCGATGAATTGTGGGTTTATGATCAAGATTAACTTTGAACAATATTGGATTCTTTTCTGAAATCTTTTATGTATGATTATAATATCCTTGCAAGTCTCTTCGAATTATTGGTTTGTTTTGGCCTACTAGATCTATAGTTCTTGCAATGGGAGAAGTGCTTGGCTTTGGGTTCAATCTTGCGGTGTCCTTTCCCAGTGACAGTAGGGGTAGCAAGGCACATATAGTATTCTTGCCATCGAGGATAAAAGATGGGGTTTATATCATATTGCTTGAGTTTATCCCTCTACATCATGTCATCTTGCTTAAGGCGTTACTCTATTCTTATGAACTTAATACTCTAGATGCATGCTGGATAGCGGTCAATGTGTGGAGTAATAGTAGTAGTAGATGCAGAATCGTTTCGGTCTACTTCGTACGGACGTGACGCCTATATATAATGATCATGCATAGATATTCTCATAACTATGAGCTTTTATATCAATTGCTCGACAGTAATTTGTTCACCCACCGTAGAATTCTGCTATCATGAGAGAAGCCACTAGTGAAACCTATGTCCCCCGGGTCTATTCTCATCATATTAATCTTCCATCTACTTTACTTTGCATTATTTACTTTCTTTTTTATATACCAAAAATATTATCTTATCATATCTATTAGATCTCACTCTCGTAAGTGAGCGTGAAGGGATTGACAACCCCTTATCGCGTTGGCTGCGAGGTTCTTATTTGTTTGTGCAGGTGTGAGGGACTTGGGCGTGGTCTCCTACTGGATTGATACCTTGGTTCTCAAAAACTGTGGGAAATACTTACACTACTGTGCTCCATCACCCTTTCCTCTTCGGGGGATAACAACGCGAGCTCGAGAAGTAGCAAACGGTAGGGCGCGCTCGGCAGACTTGGAGATGAATCTGCTTAGCGCAGCAACACATCCTATTAGATGCCTTACATCCTTAACCGTCCTCGGCGCTTGGACCTGCTCAATAACCTTGTCGGGGTTGGCTTCAATCCCACGGTGGGATACGAAGAACCCAAGCAGCATGGCAGAGGGAACACCAAACACACACTTCTCTGGGTTGAGCTTCAAATTGATTTTGCGCAAGTTAGCAAATGTCTCTTCCAAATCCTAAATAAGGGTGGCCCTATCCTTGGTCTTGACCACAATATCATCCATATAGGCTTCTATATTTCTATTCAGCTGTGGCTCAAAACTAATCTGAACTGCCCTTGCAAAAGTGGACCGACACTCTTTAATCTGAATGGCATACGGACGAAGCAATATGTATCACATGGAGTGATGAACAACGTCTTCTCTTCATATTCCTTGGACATGAAGATCTGATGATACCAAGAGTATGCATACAAAAAGGAAAGCAAATCACAACCTGAAGTGGAATCCACAATCTGATCAATGCTCGACAAGGGAAATGGGTCCTTTTGGAAAGCCTTGTTGAGATCTGTGAAATCTATGCAAAGCATCCACTTATCGTTAGCCTTCCAGACTACCACTGGATTTGCCAACCATGTTGGATGTAGCACTCCTCTCACCAAACCAGCTGCATCAAGTTTCTTGATCTCTTCTGTAATGAACTACTGCCTCTCCAAGGCCTGCTTCTAGACTTTTCGCTTGACAGATCGGCCATGTGGGCAGACAGCAAGTGAAGGAAATATGCCCTAGAGGCAATAATAAAGTTGTTATTTTATATTTCCTTATATCATGATAAATTTTTATTATTCATGCTTGAATTGTATTGACCGGAAACCTTAAAACATGTGTGAATACATAGAGAAAACATTGAGTCCCTACTGAGCCTCTACTTGACTAGCTCGTTGATCAAAGATGGTTAAGGTTTCCTAACCATGGACATGAGTTATCATTTGATTACGAGATCACATCATTAGGAGAATGATGTGATGGACAAGACCCCTCTGTTAGCTTAGCATGTTGATCGTTCAATTATATTGCTATTGATTTCATGTATGTTAAATACATATTCCTTTGACTATGAGATCATGCAACTCCCGGATACCGGAGGAATGCCTTGTGTGCTATCAAATGTCACAACGTAACTGGGTGATTATAAATATGCTCTACAGGTATCACCGAAGGTGTCTTGTTGGGTTGGCATGAATGGAGATTAGGATTTGTCACTCTGAGTATCAGAGAGGTATCTCGGGGCCCTCTCGGTTATACACATCATAATAAGCCTTTCAAGCAAATGACTAATGAGTTAGTCATGGGATGATGTATTATGGAACGAGTAAAGAGACTTGCCGGTAACGAGATTGAACTAGGTATAAAGATACCGACGATCGAATCTCGGGCAAGTAACATTGTAACATCCCAAATTTTCAATTTGGAATGTTATACATAGATCATACTGCATTGCATATTATTATTGCATTTGTGGGTGGCGATCCTCGAAAATTCTAAGCAACTCAAGGACCTACGGAGAGAGTTGGGAATTCTACCGTTTCCGTATTTGAGTTTTCTCGAATACCGGTACGGGGATCACTTTGGTTTTAATTATTATTTTCTCCAAAAAAATATTCCTTAATGAAATATATGAGCGGAGATAATATGACTTCTCCAAAATAAAAGAAATATTGGAGGAAAAAAATTAAAATCACTTCTGTAACTTTATTCGGATTTATTTGCGATTTTAGTTGCATGGGAAAAATACGCGTTTTTCAAAATTGCATTTAGGTCCGGGAAAAAATGTTCACTTTGTCCTAAATATTATTAAAGGAGGGTGAAAATTTATTTCGGAATTTTTGGAGTCCGTTTAGTATCTTTTTCGCTTGTTTTAGTGCGCCAGGACTATTTATAAAAAAGGGGGGAACCGACCTACGGGCCGTACCAGACCCGGAATTCCCAGGACGGGGCCTTTATAAGGCGAGGCCCGCAGCCGCCGCCGCCCCGCCGCCGTGCCGCCGCCCCGCCGCCGTCGCCAGAGCCTGTCCTCGCTTGAGCCCGCCGCCACCGAGGTAGCCGCCGGTTTTTCTGGAAAAACCATTCGGTTTTTCTAGTAAACCCTAGATCGGTTTTATTAGATCGGTTCGTTTTTTCGGTTTAGTTAGATAGCGGATGTTTGTCCATACGTTCGTTTTAACGAACATGGTTCACCCGTTAGTCACAGATAACGAACGTTCGTTCGTTAGCCTGTTCGTCAGTTTTCTTTTTCGGGGCCTTTTCCGCGATTATTTTCGATCGCAATTTCTGCCTTGATCTTGTTTTTAGTTTTGCTTTTCGCTCGAGAGTCGGAATCAGGCGATTCAAAAGCCCAGTTCTTCGTCTCGAAGCCCTCTTTCCGTTTAACCAACTTGAACAAGGTTTCGCTACAGTAAAATTTGATCTTAGACCAATCTAGTAAACGGATCTTGTTTCTTTCGCAGTTTGAGTTTCGTTGCTCCGTTTGATTTGATTCTTTTTGCAAACCGGAGTTCTTAAGTTGAACTTTCTGGTTAGATCTTCTTATTTGGAGTTCTGTTTGTGCATCTTTGCTTGGTTGCTTATGTATGCTATTGTTTGCTTGGTTGCTTATGTATGCTATTGGTTGCTTATGTAGTCTATAAACATGGTCAAAGTTTCTAATGTTTGACTTTTGTAAAAATCTATAGGCATTACATTACGGAATGGAGGGAGTACTATCACTGTATCACATAAGCGTGAATATCAAGTAATGTTATATTGCCATACATAAAAATTAAAAGTAAAGAGTTAAAAATGTTCGACGGTGAAATGCTTACCAACTTGGTAAAATAAATCATTTCATTTGAGATACTAGTTGATTATATATTGTAGAGTAATAATAATAATAATAGAGCAGAAAAGACTCCAAACTATGAAAACAAAGATAATTTTTTTAATTTGGAAAATCACTCCAAAACTAAAGAATCACATTAATTTAATTCGCAAATAGATGTGAACCGTTATAAAAATTGGGATATCATAGAAATACAATTCTCAACCAGATGTGAATTACTCCCAAAATTAGAAACTCACAATAATCCAATTGGACGGCAATAACTAGATGAAATAGATGCATGAAGGGATGAGTGAGTTGCCTTAGCCGTAACCCATGCCGTATTGTCTTCTCCAGCGATCTAGCAACACCGGCATGCCCCGAGTTGAGTTGCGGCTTGCCGAACAGGAAGAATGTGAGGCTATGCCCATGGAGGAATCAGGCAGAAGAGGGGAGAAACCACTACCAGTAGGCAACTGGCGCACGACACACTTAGATTCATTTAGATTTTTTTAGGTGCATTCTTTTTTATTTTTTATGTCAGGGGCAATCAATCAATCAGATTAAATCACGTATTGCTTGACCACATGGGCATCAGATGGTCTTGATCCTGCGCTCCGTCTCGTTCGTGGTTTAGCCGGTGTCCATCGATACTTTTTACCGGTGTCACACGACTACTTCCGCTACTTATATAGACGTAACAACAAAAATTACCCGGTGTCCTGTGACACCGGTTGGGTGTACGTAGGTCCGCCCCTGGGCCATGGCCGGAGCGGAACAGCGTGGGGTGGAAACTGGAAACGCGGCGGCACGCGGACAAGCTCAATGGAGTGGAGTGGAGTGTGGAGTGGAGGCGCGGCGGCGACTGGAGTAGGGGGAAAGTAGGATAGGGTTTTTACTGGGCTAGCAAAATGTTGGAAGCGGCGTCCTATGGACCCAACCGGCACAAGGAATGGAATGGAATGTTCCTTCAATTATTTTACTTCTACCGATGTTTTATCTCCGGTTGATCAAGACCGACTCCTATGCTTAGGAAAAGGCTCATTACTCCCCGTGGACAGACCATTAGTAAAATATTTGAAGGTTATTAGTCCCTTTCTATTTAACGTTATTTTTAACTTTATTGATAATTTTTTTTGTTAAGTTGCAGTGATGCATGGGCAGATAATACCTCTGTCCTGGTTTATTGTCCATTTCTATTCAAGGTTCTTTTTAACTAATAAAATGTAAATTACATGTAGAAAAAATATCGCAAAAACTATGTTAATCCAACGATATAATTATTCGTGACATGCATTAATATTTTGTTAGATATTTGTGTGAGAAACTTCCAATCTATTCATCTCTAATCATGGTAGTACAAAGAACATCAGAGATAATCGTGAACCACCTAGCAACGACTACACGCGCTAGAGCGAGACGAAGGCACGCATCTGTCATTGCCCCTCCCTCGCTGGAGCTTGGCAAAACCTTGTTGTGGTAGACAATTGGAAAGTCCTCGTGCTAAGACCCCATAGGACCAATGCTCCAGAGCAGCAGCCGTCGTCGATGAACAAAGTCGTAAATCGAAAGCATCAAACATGTAAACACTAAAACCAAGACCAACAAAGAACGGATCCAAATAGATACACCGAAAATGAGCACCAACCGAATCCCACGAGATTAGACGAAGACACACCTCCACATGCCCTCCGACGACGCTAGACGCATCACCGGGGCAGGGATAGGAACGTTGTCTCAAAAATAAATCAAAACAGGAACAAAACTTTCTCTATGAGTGGACACATAAGTTTGGGGGTCGTGCCAATTCTGAAACAAGGTCGGGAGGTTTTTTTTCTTTGAAAAGGAGCTTGTGCCCTGGCCTCTGCATCAAAATGATGCATACAGCCATCTTATTAGCAGTCAAACGAGCCAACAAAAGTCTTACAAAATCTGAATACAAAAGGGAAAAGGACCGCCACAACCGGCAGGCAAAAGATAGATAAGCTACTAAACATCTATCCTATTACATGACCGCCATCCAAACCGGTAGTAGATATCCTGAGCTATCGTCTCCCAGTGGATAGACGCAGTAACCAAATGCTCCCTGGCCTCCGTCTGAGTGAGTAGAGACCACATACGGATAAGAGTAGTGGTCCTGAAAATAACCTGCAAGAAGTGAACGTTTGTTGTTCTGTTAAAAACCAAATCATTTCTGCAATTCCAAATCGCCCATAGTAAAGCACATACTCCCACTCGGATATGTCTCGCTGTTACTACATCAATCCCATGTAGCCATGTCCCAAAAAGCGTGTGAATAGAAACCCGGGGATTGATATTAAAGGCTATTTGTACCGACCTCCATAAGATCTTGGCCATAGGACAATCAAGGAAGATGTGTCTAATAGATTCATCATGATCACAGAAACTACATCTTTTAGACCCTGTCCAGTTCCTTTTTGCCAAATTATCTTTAGTTAAAATGACTCGTTTATGTACAAACCACATAAACACTTTGATTTTTAGAGGTACTTTTACTTTCCACACATGTTTCGAGCTAGGAACCACACTAGTGTTAATAACATCCAGATACATGGATTTCACTGAGAACACTCCATTCTTAGCTAGTTTCCAGCTCAGCTAATCTGGACGGTGAGAAAGTTGGACATCCATCAGTCATCTCACAAGATGTAGCCAAGCTTCCCACCGATTGCCCACTAACGTCCTTCTAAACTGGATATTAAGCGGGGTTGAATGTAATACCGTTGCAACATAAGCGTCTCTTCATTGAACAATATTATAAAGTGATGGATATTGAAGTGCCAGAGGTGTCTCCCCTAGCCATGTATCCTCCCAGAATCTAGTGGAATTACCATCTCCAATTATGAATTTCACCCTATTGAAAAAGGTTGATTTCACTCGCATAAGTCCCTTCCAAAACGGCGAATCAGTCGGTCTTACCGTCACCTGGGACAAAGTTTTGGTGTGAAGGTACTTATTACGAAGAATCTGTGCCCAGGTGGCATTCGATTCACAAGATAGCTTGTATAACCATTTATTGAGTAAGCATCAATTCTTCACCTCTAAGTTTTAAATACCTAGACCCCCTTGGTCTTTCGGTCTGCAAATGATGTCCCACTTAGCGAGTCTATACTTTCTTTTGGATTCATCACTCTGCCAAAAGAACCGTGATCGATAAAAGTCGAGCCTTTTCCGTACTCCAACCAGAACTTCAAAAAAAAGACAATAAAAACATAGGCATACTGGTTAGGACCGAATTAATGAGAATCAATCGGCCTCCGTATGACATAAGCTTGCCCTTCCAGCAGCTTAGCTTTTTCTCAAATCGATCTTCAATGCTCTTCCACTCTTTGTTTGTAAGCTTACGATGGTGAATCGGTATCCCTAGATACGTGAATGGCAGAGACCCCAAATCGCAGCCATACAATTCTTTGTAAGCTTGTTGTTCTTCTTTAGCTCTTCCAAAGCAGAACAATTCACTTTTGTTAAAGTTAATCTTTAACCCCGACAATTGCTCAAACAAGCACAACACTAGTTTCATGTTCCTAGCTTTAGCCAAATCATGCTCCATAAATATGATGGTATCGTCAGCATACTGCAAGATGGAGACACCCCCGTCAACTAAATGCGGAACCAGCCCCCCTACCTGCCCAGCCTCCTTCGCCCTCCCTATGAGGATTGTCAACATATCTATGACAATATTGAATAGGATTGGCGACATCGGATCTCCTTGTCGCAAGCCTTTATGTGTTTGAAAGTAATGCCCTATATCGTCATTGACCCTTATTCCAACGCTCCCTTTTTGCGTTAAAGAGTCAATCTGGTCTCTCTAGGCTTGATCGAATCCTTTCATATGCAACGCCTGCTGCAGGAAAGGCCATTTCACCTTGTCATACGCTTTCTCAAAATACACCTTAAAAACCACCCTGTCAAGTTTTTTTTATGAAGTTCATGCAGCGTTTCATGTAGTACCACTACTCCTTCTAGGATGTTTCTGTCGAACGCAGATTGGGAAGGATGCACCACTGAATGTGCAATTTGTGTAAGCCTATTAGTCCCAACTTTGGTGAAAATTTTAAAGCTAACATTAAGAAGACAGATCGGCCTGAATTGCTCAATTCTAACAGCCTCTGTTTTCTTAGGAAGCAACGTGATCGTACCAAAATTCAAGTGGAACACCTGCAATTGTCCCAAGAAGAAGTCCTGGAACATTGGAAGAAAGTCTCCCTTAATGATATTCCAGCACTTTTTATAAAACTCCGCCGGGAAACCATCCGGGCCAGGAGCTTTGTTGTTTTTCATTTGGGAGATGGCGTCAAATACCTCTTTCTCCGAAAAAGGAGCAGTCAATATCTCATTCTCCTCATTGACAAGTTGAGATACATCGTGTACCCTCGATTCGTCCAATGAAACAAAATTATCCTCAGGAGGCCCAAACAACTATTTATAGTAGTTGGTAATGTATATCTTTAGGTTTTCCTGACCCACAATCGTACCTTCATCCTGCTCTAGTTGGAAGATTTTCTTCTTTCGATGTTTGCCATTCGCAATCATGTGAAGGAATTGTGTGTTATCATCTCCTTCGATGATTTTACGCACCTTAGCCCGCAAAGCCCACTTCAATTCCTCCTCACGTAGCAATTCTTTTAGTTTTAACTCTGCTGCCCTCTTAGTTTCCAGCTCACTGGCATCTAAGATAGCACACTCCGCTTTAATGTCGAGGGTTTGGATAAGTGATGGCTTCTCGCCCCTCGTTGGTTACCCCAAGTGGAAGGTTGAGATGTAGCGTAGCGGCAAATTTCCCTTGGCAAAGATACCAAGGATCGAATCCCGTGAGACTCCGAGGGTCGACAAGTAGGTGTCAACGGCGCCAGAAACTTAGCGGTTGACGGGACCTACACACAGATACAGATAACTTTGCTCCCAACGAGTACAGAGAGGTTGTCAATCCCTCCGGCCTTGTTGTTTACAAAGGATCAAACACAAGAGATAATAATGATAGCTATGACTGCAACTAGGAAATAAAAATAGGAAGTAAATAGAAGGTGTGATCAGCGGTGGTAATATGGACCGGGGTCCCATGATGTTCACTAGTGATGTCTCTCTCCCAAAAGACGATAAAACAGCAAAGCGAGGTAAACAAATTACAGCTAAGCAATTGACAGGATTATGTGCGCAAACCAATGCTAACTATGCTGCAAAGAAAGGTAGAGGCTCAAAAGCATGGGCGGTACGCCAAGGAAAGTAGACCGAAATCCATCTGCATCTACTACTAATTATCCACCTTGAGATATCTATCCAGAACATCTCGCTGGTATTAAGTTGCAAATCCCGCCCAAAGTGTAAACTCAAAGCAACAGACAACTGCATTAAAAGAACTTTGCGTAAAGTAAACAATCCTTGCACCCGCAAGTACAAGCACCGTTGTTTTCTCCCTTGTGGCAACAGCACATCCCCTAGACTCATGTTTCTGTCACTCAAGCTAGTCGTCAGGGGGCATGAACCCATAATCAAGCATAACGCTCCCTCTTGGAGTTACTACCTACTACTTGGCCAAAGCAATAAACAGCAACGGAGAACATGCAAGAATTACTCAAGAACAAAGATATAAAAGAGGTGAATCAAATATATTACTCAAACACAATCTGAGCATAGTCTCATAATCCATCAGATCCCAGCAAACTCAGCAAAGCAACAACAGAAAGATTACATATGTGCCTCGATCATGTAGGGCAGCTCACGAGGTCTAAACCATGAAGAGCAAAGAGGGGAGGAGAACATCACATAGCTACTGATCATGGACCCATGGTCCAAGGTGGACTACTCACGACTCATCCGGGAAGCGTCCATGGTGGTGGAGAAGTTCCCGGTGGTGGTTCTCCCCTCCGGCAGGGTGCCGGGGAGAGTTCTCCTGATGCTCCCGATCTTGGAAGCGCTGCGGCGGCGGAACAGAGGCG
>LR738714.1:554394190-554409108 GCA_902687465.1 Secale cereale
TTTTGGACGTATCAATAAGTAATAGGAGCCTTTCCTTTTCGGCCTTATATATCCCTTCATTATGCTTTGCCCACCCCCTGAGGAACTGTCTCAAGTGTCTAACTTTATTTTGCCAACGATCGATGTTGGATCGACCTCCTACATCTTTCGCCCGTTCTCTAGCAACCAGATCCACAAACCCTTCTCGTTCAAACCACACAGTTTCAAAAGAGAAAGGGCGTATGTTCCCTATATGCGTTGCGTCCCTCGAATCAACTAATAATGGGATGTGATCCAAGATTCCGCGAGAGAGTGCTTGCACCATCACTATGGGAAACTTTTGTTCCCATTCAACACTCGCAAGAACCCGATCCAACTTCTCAAAAGTCGGGATAGGTAGATTGTTGGCCCATGTAAACTTCCTACCAGAAGGCTCAATCTCGCGAAGGTCCAAGCTTTCGATTATAGTATTAAACATAAACGACCATCTGCCGTCAAAGTTGTCATTATTTTTTTCCTCGTGCCGATGAATAATATTAAAATCTCCCCCAACCAAGATAGGGAGCTGCTTGTTCCCACAAATACGGACTAAATCAGCCAGAAAATCTAGCTTAAGTTCCGGCTGCGCAGCCCCATAAACCGCCACCAACGCCCAATCGAAACCGTCCACCTTTGACCGGGCCCTAAATTTAACCGCGAAGTCACCCATGACGACGTTCCACACTTCCAGTGATTCGCATTTAACCCCAAGAAAAATCCCACTGGATATTCCTCTTGGTGGTAAACAGTGCTAATCAAAATCCACCCCTCCTAAAAGGGTGCTAAGAAACTGTGGGGTAAAGTTTTCTCGTCCAGTTTCGGATATGGCTATGAAATCTAGTTTATACTCAATAGACGCCTCTGCAAGGAACCTTTTTTAGCCAAGTCTTTAAGACCTCTGCTATTCCAAAAGATGCCTTTCATATTTCATCATGAATATTTTTAGATGTTCGAATTCTAGCGCTTCTGCGCACTGCCGAAGTCGGATAAATCTTACGCTTCCACTTGCGTCTCGGTTTCAAATGATCTTCTACCCTGAGCTCACTACCAAAGTCGCCACTCACGTCCTTCTAGGACGTATCGTCCCTAGATAGCCTCAGAGAAGACAAATCCTCCTCCTCCTCAGCCTCCAGGTGTCAGGCCCAAGATGCGATTCTAGCCCGATCACGTGACACTTACGTGATTGGGGCACAACCGCATTTCGGGCGCTTAGCAAGATGGATATCATTACATCGTACCATTACATACATACATGGGGGATACAACAATACATACAAGTCACATGAATACAAAAACATCAATACAAGGCATCCGACCACGGATACAAACATGAAAAAGCACAACGACATCCATCTGCTATCCCAGGCTGCTGACCCGGAACCTAACCCAAGACTGAAGAAGAAGAAGAAGAAGAAAGAACTCCAACAAAAGAATATCGCTCTCGCGTCAAGACATCGGAAACCTGCACCTGCAACTGTTGTTGTAGTATCTGTGAGCCACGAGGACTCAGCAATCCCATAACCATGGATAACAAGACTATCAAAGCTTAAAGGGTAGGAAGAGGTAACACTACTAGGAAAAGGCCTACTAATGGCGCACCAGTTTTGGCCATTAATGGCGCACTACTGGTGCGCCATTAGTGCCACGCCATTAGTATTTTTTACTAATGGTGCACCACTGGTGCGCCATTATTATCTGGTATACTAATGGCGCACCTGTGGTGCGCCATTAGTATAGGCCACGGTGCGCCATTAGTATGCCTCCCAGGGGGCCATATATACCCAGGTGCTTTGGCATACTAATGGCGCACTACATAGAAGTGCGCCATTAGTAAAAAAATCAAATTCTTTTTTCTAATGGCGCACCGTTGATGTGGTGCGCCATTAGTATTTGGACACTAATGGCACACCAACACATGGTGCGCCATTAGTATATACTAATTGGCGCACCATGTGTTGGTGCGCCATTACTAACAATCCCATCTATAGCCCTTTTCCTAGTAGTGTAAAGTGGTGAGGTTGCAGGAGCGGCTAAGCAATATGTATGGTGGCTAACTTACGAGTACAAGAATAAGATGAGCATCTACGCGAACGATCGCAAACTAGTAATGATCGCTAAAGATCCTGAACTACCTACGAGTCAAACATAACCCCACCGTGTTCTCTTCTCAAAGTGAAAAGAGACAGTCACGGTTACTCACGCAGTTGTGTGTTTTCGGATCCTCTGTCAAGTTTTCTACAACCGAACATTAACAAATTCCAATCTGCAACATAACCACGGGCACAGCTTTCGAAAGATCATATCCCTGTAGGGGTGTCCCAACTTAGCCCATCACAAGCTCTCACGATCAACGGAGATAATAATAATATTACCCCTTATCTTAGGGAAGGCCCGATCAGACTCAGAATTCTCGGTGCACAAGACGTTTCGGCAATGGTTAAACAAGTCCA
Organism: Secale cereale; assembly: GCA_902687465.1. Classification (NCBI taxonomy): domain Eukaryota; kingdom Viridiplantae; phylum Streptophyta; class Magnoliopsida; order Poales; family Poaceae; genus Secale; species Secale cereale. The sequence continues at coordinate 554,396,659 of LR738714.1, forward strand.
GCAGGACCTCCCAGTGTGTTGACACCCTAATAGTAGCCGCGCGTATCTCCTCTCAGGCCACGACCGGATGGGTGATGCTATAGGTAAAACCAGCCCTCGGGTTTCCCCAAGGTGACCCTGCAGGACCCCTGTTTGGGACCAACACCATCAGCACTGGCCCCCCTGCTATGTAGAAAGAATCCTCGGGTAGCGCTAACTCCCTATGCAATTAATTAATTAATTAAGTTTTTATTATGAGCAAATTAAAACCAATGTTGGGCCTTGCTGGAGGAGTTTTATTCAAAGACGAACTGTCAAGGGGTCCCCATATACCCAACCGTGTAAGGAACGCAAAATCAAGGAACATAACGCCGGTTTATCGGCTCCTAAGGTGGCATGAGTGGAACAAAACACTGAGCAAAAGGCCAAGCCTTCCACCCATTTCCAAGTATATAGGTGTGTTAATAAAAATAATAGATATTGTGATATTCCCAAAGCATCAAGTTCCAACATGGAACATCTTCATCTTCACCTGCAACTAACAACATTATAAGAGGGGCTGAGCAAGCGGGTAACATAGCCAAACAACGGTTTTGCTGGGAAGGTGTCAAAGGTTAGAGGTTTCATGGCAACAAGGAGAGGGGCTGACAATAATGATGGGTAGCGCGACATATAACGATAGCATCGAGACATCTAGCATAGCAATGATAGTAAAGGTATCCAAGGTGATGGTCATCTTTCCTGAGATCCCGCAAGGAGGAAGAATGAGTCCATGAAGAATACGAAGAAGAAGCCTTGAAGACGAACCACGTGTAGTCGAACGAATCCTCACGATCGCAACGGAAAAGAACTAGCGAGAAGAAGCACACAACAAAGTAAACACCCAACACAAGAACATGACAATATGCTCAACCAAGTATGATGCAAGACAAGTCTATATGATGCAAAACATGGCAAGGGATGAAGCACACAAGAACAACACAAACCAACAAGTTTAAATGAGGCCGGAATCAACATATAACATTTCCAGTAAGTCCTCATATGCACATTTTGAATTTGGTCCAGATCTGAACAAACCTTGAGTTAAAGTTGTTAAACAGCAAGTTAACATGCACCATGATGATCTACTCGAAATTCTAGTCAAGTTTCATATAAAGTTTGTTTAATTCGGAGCTACGGCCTAGAAGATATGAGCAAGACAAGACAAGCAAGTCAACGGTGCGAGATGCACCCAAACATCAAGCAAACACACTCCAAACATGAAAACAACATGATATTATGCTTCTACATGCAAAATCACACAAGTTTCATATAGGGCACACTCAAAACGGAGCAACGGTTCAACACATACACATGAAACAAGATATAACAACAAGATGTCAAAAACAGTAACATAGCAACTTTGGAGCAAGGTATATATATGCTACAACACTCAAACATGATACCAAGAAGCATGGATGTGAAATAGACATGATACTTAACAAGCATAAACTTATAACACCCCCAAAAACTTGCTGGAACACATTTAACCAAGCTTGGCAAGTTGCAATAAATTTATCCAGACTTAGTCAAAATCTGGGAAGGCAAAAACATCATCACGATGCTGCCTTCGGGGGCACAAAACAACAAGCATATGAACTCTACCAAGTATAAAAAGATCATGGACATGTAATAGACATAGCATACATCAAACAACTCCATTGGATCACCTCCATAGGAGGCATGTATCAATAACAACAAGCTTCACCAAATTGATCATGCTGATGAAAATCTGACAGCTAAAATTTATAGCAACTTGAGAGTAATAAATAAATAAGCTACAGCAGTTCATATAGATAAACTAAGGCATGGATGGATAGAGCATAACATGTACAACAAGACATGATCATTGGCCACTCCAAAACAAGCATGGATTTGAGTGGGGCATCAAGCAAACATAGCATCAGGTTTAACAGATTCCAGACTTAGCAGTTTTTCACTAAGTATAAAACAACAGCAATAACAACATGGCATGTTTACAAGCTTGTTTAAGTCACCTCAAGGCATATCATGTAAAGTGGATTGCACCACAGCAAAGACCATATGATTGTGCTTCTAGAACATATAGACATGTGGCATGAAGACAAACACATCAATAGCAATGAGCAAGTCAAATCAGCATCTCATAACAAGTTTCAGCACTTAACAGCCACATGCACTTTTGCAACAGAGATTAACATGGCAATATGGCACCTAACATTAATGCTACAGCAACCAACATGTAGAGCACTTCACAATGAACATTTTGACATATCATATGCTCCATTTGGACCAACATGCACAAAGTTATCACATCTCAATCATGCTAACAAATTACAGTTAACAGCAGTTTTAAACTTATAACACTCTTGCAATAGAGATTAGGGCATAAAGATGAACTCAAACAAGCATGCCACGATGGAACAAAATGAAGAGCATATCACAACGATCATTTTGACATATTATTCACTCAATTTGGACATACACACAAAAAGTTACAGCCATTGAAACATGCAACATTTTTAAGACAGAGAAAAGACTTAGAAGAAAAACTACCTAGGAGAGGGGGTGGACGTGTCCGGATGTGACCGAACGTGTCCGGGCGGCTGGACACGGGCCCATGGGCCAGTGTCACGGCAGAGGAGGCTGGACATGTCCGGAGGCTGGAGACGGACATGTCCGGACGGAGAGGCCGACATGCGGGGTAGCGGGGTCGTCTCCCCGAGCTCGAGCTCGGTCGGGCATGGCGGGGCGGCGGCCTGAGGGCGAGGGAATGCCGGAGAGGGTAGGTCGGGCATGTACCTTGTTCAATCTCGTTATGGCAAGTCTCTTTACTCGTTCTGTAACACGTCATCCCATGACTAACCCCTTAGTCACATTGAGCTCATTACGATGATGTATTACCGAGTGGGCCCAAAAATACCTCTCCGTCATACGGAGTGACAAATCCATGTCTCGGTTCGTGCCAACCCAACAGATGCTTTTGGAGATACCCATATTGTACCTTCATAGCCACCCAATTACGTTGTGACATTTGGCACACCCAAAGTATTCCTACGGTATCCGGGAATTGCACAACCTCATGGTCTAAGGAAAGGATACTTGACATTGGAAAAGCTTTAGCATACAAACTACACGATCTTGTGCTAGGCTTAGGATTGGGTCTTGTCCATCACATCATTCTCCTAATGATGTGATCACGTTATCAATGACATCCAATGTCCATGGTCAGGAAATCATAACCATCTATTGATCAACGAGTTAGTCAACTAGAGGCTCACTAGGGACATGTTGTGGTCTATGTATTCACACATGTATTACTGTTTCCGGATAATATAATTAAAGCATGAACAATAGACAATTATCATGAATAAGGAAATATAATAATAACCATTTTATTATTGCCTCTGGGGCATATTTCCAACATCTTACTGAAGGAAATATGCCCTAGAGGCAATAATAAAGATGTTATTTGTATTTCCTTATATCATGATAAATGTCTTTTATTCATGCTAGAATTGTATTAACCGGAAACTTGATACATCTGTGAATACATAGACAAAATAGTATGTCCCTAGTATGCCTCTACTAGACTAGCTCATTGATCAAAGATGGTTATGTTTCCTAGCCATAGACATGAGTTGTCATTTGATCAACGGGATCACATCATTAGGATAATGATGTGATGGACTAGACTCATCCGTTAGCATAGCACTATAATCGTTTAGTTTTACTGCTATTGCTTTCTTCATGACTTATACATGTTCCTATGACTATGAGATTATGCAACTCCCGAATACCGTAGTTACACCTTGTGTGCTATCAAACGTCACAACGTAACTGGGTGATCATAAAGATGCTCTACAGGTGTCTCCGAAAGTATTCGTGGTGTTGGCATAGATCAAGACTAGGATTTGTCACTCCGAGTGTCGGAGAGGTATCTCTAGGACCTCTCGGTAACACACATCATAATAAGCCTTGCAAGCAAAAGACTAATGAGTTAGTCACGAGATGAGGTATTACGGAACGAGTAAAGAGACTTGCCGGTAACGAGATTGAACTAGGTATAGAGATACCGACGATCGAATCTCGGGCAAGTAACATACCGATGACAAAAGGAACAACGTATGTTGTTATGCGGTTTGACCGATAAAGATCTTCGTAGAATATGTAGGAGCCAATATGAGCGTCCAGGTTCCGCTATTGGTTATTGACCGGAGATGAGTCTCGGTCATGTCTACATAGTTCTCGAACCCGTAGGGTCCGCACGCTTAACATTTGATGACGATAGGTATTATGAGTTTATGAGTTTTGATGTACCGAAGGTAGTTCGGAGTCCTGGATGAGATCACGGACATGACGAGGAGTCTCGAAATGTCCAAGATGTGAAGATTGCTATATTGGACGACTATATTCGGACACCGGAAGCGTTCTGGAAAGTTTCGGAATTTACCGGAGTGCCGGGGGGGTTACCGGAACCCCCCGGGGGAATGATGGGCCCTAGTGGGCCATAGGGGAGAGAGAGGGCGGCAGCCAGGAGGTGGCGTGCCCCCTCCCTAGGGGTAGTCCGAATAGGACTAGGGGAGGGGGCGCGGCTTCTCTTTCCCTCTCCCTCTCCCTCTCCTTCCTTCCCCCTCTCCTTCTTGGTGGACTCCCAATCCTATTCCTAGTAGGATTGCTTCTCTAGCCGCACCATAGAGGGCCGGCCGGCCTTCCTCCCTTGCTCCTTTATATACGGGGGTAGGGGGCGCCCAAAGACACACAAGTTGAATTGTTTTAGCCGTGTGAGGTGCCCCCCTCCACAGAAACACACCTCGATCATACTGTAGCAGTGCTTAGGCGAAGCCCTGCGCCGGTAGATACATCATATCCGTCACCACGCCGTCGTGCTGACGAAACTCTCCCGTGAAGCTCAACTGGATCAAGAGCTCGTGGGACGTCATCAAGCTGAACGTGTGCTGAACGCAGAGGTGTCGTACGTTCGGTGCTTGATCGGTTGGATCGCGAAGAAGTTCGACTACATCAACCGCGTCACTTGACGCTTGCGCTCCCGGTCTACGAAGGTACGTAGACACACTCTCCCCTCTCGTTGCTATGCATCTAGTAGATAGATCTTGCGTGATCGTAGGAAAATTTTAAAATACTACGTTCCCCAACAGTGGCATCATGAGCCAGGTCTATGCGTAGATGATATGCACGAGTAGAACACAATGAGTTGTGGGCGATACTAGTCATACTGCTTACCAGCATGTCATACTTTGCTTCGGCGGTATTGTGAGATGAAGCGGCCCGGACCGACATTACGCGTACGCTTACGCGAGACTGGTTTCACCGTTATGAGCACTCGTTGCTTAAAGGTGACCGCGGGTGTCTGTCTCTCTCACTTTAGCTGAATCAAGTGTGGCTACGCCCGGTCCTTGTGAAGGTTAAAACATCACATACTTGACGAAACATCGTTGTGGTTTTGTATGCGTAGGTAAGAACGGTTCTTGCTAAGCCCGTAGCAGCCACGTAAAACTTGCAACAACAAAGTAGAGGACGTCTAACTTGTTTTTGCAGGGCATGTTGTGATGTGATATGGTCAAGACATGATGAGATATACGGTTTTGTATGAGATGATCATGTTTTGTAAAGTTATCGGCAACTAGCAGGAGCCTTATGGTTGTCGCTTTATTGTATGAAATGCAATCGCCATGTAATTGCTTTACTTTATCACTAAGCGGTAGCGATAGTCGTAGAAGAAATAGTTGGCGAGACGACAACGATGCTACGATGGAGATCAAGGTGTCGCGCCGGTGACGAAGGTGATCATGACGGTGCTTTGGAGATGGAGATCAAAAGCACAAGATGATGATGGCCATATCATGTCACATATTTTGATTGCATGTGATGTTTATCTTATTATGCTTCTTATTTTGCTTAGAACGACGGTAGCATTATAAGATGATCCCTTACTAAATTTCAAGGTATAAGTGTTCTCCCTGAGTATGCACCGTTGCGAAAGTTCGTCGTGCCGAGACACCACGTGATGATTGGGTGTGATAAGCTCTACGTTCAAATACAACGCGTGTAAGCCAGTTTTGCACATGCAGAATACTCGGGTTAAACTTGACGAGCCTAGCATATGCAGATATGGCCTCGGAACACTGGAGACCGAAAGGTCGAGCGTGAATCATATAGTAGATATGATCAACATAAGATGTTCACCATTCAAACTACTCCATCTCATGTGATGATCGGACATGGTTTAGTTGATTTGGATCACGTGATCATTTAGATGACCGGAGGGATGTCTATCTAAGTGGGAGTTCTTTAAGTAATATGCTTAAATTGAACTTTAATTTATCATGAACTTAGTCCTGATAGTTTTTGCATATCTATGTTGTTGTAGATCAATGGCACGTGCTACCATTCCTTTGAATTTTAATGCATTCCTAGAGAAAGCTAAGTTGAAAGATGATGGTAGCAATTACACGGACTGGGTCCGTAACTTGAGGATTATCCTCATTGCAGCACAGAAGAATTATGTCCTTGAAGCACCGCTAGGTGACAAGCCCCCTCCCGCTAATGTAGACGCTTTGAACGTCTGGCAGACGCGGTCTGATGACTACACGATAGTTCAGTGTTCCATGCTTTACGGCTTAGAACCAGGACTTCAACGACGTTTTGAATGTCATGGTGAAGGAAATATGCCCTCGAGGCAATAATAAAGATGTTATTTGTATTTCCTTATATCATGATAAATGTCTTTTATTCATGCTAGAATTGTATTAACCGGAAACTTAGTACATGTGTGGATAACATAGACAAAACAGTATGTCCCTAGTATGCCTCTACTAGACTAGCTCATTGATCAAAGATGGTTATGTTTCCTAACCATAGACATGAGTTGTCATTTGATCAACGGGATCACATCATTAGGAGAATGATGTGATGGACAAGACCCATCCGTTAGCATAGCACTATGATCGTTTAGTTTTTTCTGCTATTGCTTTCTTCATGACTTATACATGTTCCTATGACTATGAGATTATGCAACTCCCGAATACCGTAGGAACACCTTGTGTGCTATCAAACGTCACAACGTAACTGGGTGATCATAAAGATGCTCAACAGGTGTCTCCGAAAGTATTCGTGGTGTTGGCATAGATCAAGATTAGGATTTGTCACTCCGAGTGTCGGAGAGGTATCTCTGGGCCCTCTCGGTAACACACATCACAATAAGCCTTGCAAGCAAAGGACTAATGAGTTAGTCACGAGAAGATGTGTTATGGAACGAGTAAAGAGACTTGCCGGTAACGAGATTGAACTAGGTATAGAGATACCGACGATCGAATCTCGGGCAAGTAACATACCGTTGACAAAAGGAACAACGTATGTTGTTATGCGGTTCTGACCGATAAAAGATCTTCGTAGAATATGTAGGAGCCAATATGAACATCCAGGTTCCGCTATTGGTTATTGACCGGAGATGAGTCTCGGTCATGTCTACATAGTTCTCGAACCCGTAGGGTCCGCACGCTTAACGTTTGATGACGATCGGTATTATGAGTTTGTGAGTATTGATGTACTGAAGGTAGTTCGGAGTCCCGGATGAGATCACGGACATGACGAGGAGTCTCGGAATGTCCGAGACATAAAGATTGATATATTGGACGACTATATTCGGACACCGGAAGTATACCGGATTTAACGGGATTGCCGGAGGGGGTTACCGGAACCCCCTACGAAGGGGGATGGTCCATAGTGGGCCTTATGGAAAATAGAGAGGCAGCCCATAGGGCTGGCCGGCGCCCCACCTAGGGTTCCTAGTTGGACTAGGAGTTGGGGGCGCCACCTCTTCTTCTTTTCCTATTCCCTCTCTTCCTTCTTTCGTGGTTCCTACTAGGAATAGGATTGCAATCCTATTCCTAGTAGGATTGCACCCCTAGCCGCACCAAACAAGGGCCGGCCGGCCTCCCCCCTTGCTCCTTTATATACGGGGGCAGGGGGCACCCAAACACACACAAGTTGAATTGTTCGAGCCGTGTGCGGTGCCCCCCTCCACAGAAACACACCTCAGTCATACCGTCGCGGAGCTTAGCCGAAGCCCTGCGTCGGTGAATACATCATATCCGTCACCACGCCGTCGTGCTGACGAAACTCTCCCGTGAAGCTCAACTGGATCAAGAGCTCGTGGGACATCATCAAGCTGAACGTGTGCTGAACGCGGAGGTGCCGTACGTTCGGTGCTTGATCGGTTGAATCGTGAAGAAGTTCGACTACATCAACCGCGTCACTTGACGCTTCCGCTCCCGGTCTACGAGGGTACGTAGACACACTCTTCCCTCTCGTTGCTATGCATCTGGTAGATAGATCTTGCATGATCGTAGGAAAATTTTAAAAATACTACGTTCCCCAACAGTGGCATCATGAGCCAGGTCTATGCGTAGATGATATGCACGAGTAGAACACAATGAGTTGTGGGCGATACTAGTCATACAGCTTACCAGCATGTCATACTTTGCTTCGGCGGTATTGTGAGATGAAGCGGCCCGGACCGACATTACGCGTACGCTTACGCGAGACTGGTTTCACCGTTACGAGCACTCCTTGCTTAAAGGTGACTGGCGGGTGTCTGTCTCTCTCACTTTAGCTGAATCAAGTGTGGCTACGCCCGGTCCTTGTGAAGGTTAAAACAGCACATACTTGACGAAACATCGTTGTGGTTTTGTATGCGTAGGTAAGAACGGTTCTTGCTAAAGCCCGTAGCAGCCACGTAAAACTTGCAATAACAAAGTAGAGGACGTCTAACTTGTTTTTGCAGGGCATGTTGTGATGTGATATGGTCAAGACATGATGAGTTATACAGTTTTTTATGAGATGATCATGTTTTGTATGTTATCGGCAACTGGCAGGAGCCATATGGTTGTCGCTTTATTGTATGAAATGCAATCGCCATGTAATTGCTTTACTTTATCACTAAGCGGTAGCGATAGTCGTAGAAGCAATAGTTGGCGAGACGACAACGATGCTACGATGGAGATCAAGGTGTCACGCCGGTGACGAAGGTGATCATGAAGATGCTTTGGAGATGGAGATCAAAAGCACAAGATGATGATGGCCATATCATGTCACAGATTTTGATTGCATGTGATGTTTATCTTATTATGCTTCTTATTTTGCTTAGAACGACGGTAGCATTATAAGATGATCCCTTACTAAATTTCAAGGTATAAGTGTTCTCCCTGAGTATGCACCGTTGCGAAAGTTCGTCGTGCCGAGACACCATGTGATGATCGGGTGTGATAAGCTCTACGTTCAAATACAACGGGTGTAAGCCAGTTTTGCACACGCTGAATACTCGGGTTAAACTTGACGAGCCTAGCATATGCAGATATGGCCTCGGAGCACTGGAGACCGAAAGGTCGAGCGTGAATCATATAGTAGATATGATCAACATAAGATGTTCACCATTGAAACTACTCCATCTCACGTGATGATCGGACATGGTTTAGTTGATTTGGATCGCGTGATCATTTAGATGACCGGAGGGATGTCTATCTAAGTGGGAGTTCTTTAAATTAATATGATTAAATTGAACTTTAATTTATCATGAACTTAGTCCTGATAGTTTTTGCATATCTATGTTGTTGTAGAACAATGGCCCGTGCTACCGTTCCTTTGAATTTTAATACATTCCTAGAGAAAGCTAAGTTGAAAGATGATGGTAGCAATTACACGGACTGGGTCCGTAACCTGAGGATTATCCTCATTGCTGCACAGAAGAATTATGTCCTTGAAGCACCGCTAGGTGACAAGCCCCCTCCCGCTAATGTAGACGCTTTGAACGTCTGGCAGTCGCGGTCTGAAGACTACAGGATAGTTCAGTGTGCCATGCTTTACGGCTTAGAACCGGGACTTCAACGACGTTTTGAACGTCATGGACCATATGAGATGTTCCAGGAGTTGAAGTTAATATTTCAAGCAAATGCCCGGATTGAGAAATATGAAATTTCCAATAAGTTCTACAGCTGCAAGATGGAGGAGAATAGTTCTATCAGTGAACACTTGCTCAGAATGTCTGGGTACTACAATCATATGACTCAACTTGGTTGCAAAGTTGACGAGGATAGTGTTATTGATAGAGTTCTTCAATCACTGCCACCAAGCTATAAAGGCTTTGTGATGAACTATAATATGCAAGGGATGCAAAAGACAATTCCCGAGCTCTTCGCCATGCTCAAAGCTGCGGAGGTAGAAATCAAGAAGGAGCATCAAGTATTGATGGTTAACAAGACCACCAGTTTCAAGAAAAAAGGCAAGGGAAAGAAGGGGAACTTCAAGAAGAATAGCAAGACAGTTGCTACTTCCACGAAGAAACCCAAATCTAGAGCCAAGCCTGAAACTGAGTGCTTCTACTGCAAGGGGACTGGACACTGGAAGCGGAACTGCCCCAAGTATTTGGCGGATAAGAAGGATGGCAAGGTGAACGAAGGTATATGTGATATACATGTTATTGATGTGTACCTTACTAATGCTAGTAGTAGTACCTGGGTATTTGATACCGGTTCGGTTGCTAATATTTGTAACTCGAAACAGGGACTACGGATTAAACGAAGATTGGCTAAGGACGAGGTGACGATGCGCGTGGGAAACGGTTCCAAAGTCGATGTGATCGCCGTCGGCACGCTACCTCTACATCTACCTTCGGGATTAGTTTTAGACCTAAATAATTGTTATTTGGTGCCAGCGTTGAGCATGAACATTATATCTGGATCTTGTTTGTTGTGAGACGGTTATTCATTTAAATCAGAGAATAATGATTGTTCTATTTTTATGAATAATATCTTTTATGGTCATGCACCCTTAAAGAGTGGTCTATTCTTATTGGATCTCGATTGTAGTGATACACATATTCATAATATTGAAACCAAAAGATGCAAGGTTAATAATGATAGTGCAACTTATTTGTGGCACTGCCGTTTAGGTCATATTGGTGTAAAACGCATGAAGAAACTCCATAATGATGGACTTTTGGAATCACTTGATTGTGAATCACTTGGTGCTTGCGAACCATGCCTCATGGGCAAGATGACTAGAACTCCGTTCTCCGGAACCATGGAGCGAGCAACAGATTTATTGGAAATCATACATAATGACGTATGTGGACCAATGAGTGTTGAAGCTCGCGGCGGGTATCGTTATTTTCTGACCTTCACTGATGATTTGAGCAGATATGGGTATATCTACTTAATGAAGCACAAGTCTGAAACATTTGAAAAGTTCAAAGAATTTCAGAGTGAAGTAGAGAATCATCGTAACAAGAAAATAAAGTTTCTACGATCTGATCGTGGAGGAGAATATTTGAGTTACGAATTTGGTCTTCATTTGAAACAATGTGGAATAGTTTCACAACTCACGCCACCCGGAACACCACAGCGTAATGGTGTGTCTGAACGTCGTAACCGTACTTTATTGAATATGTTACGATCTATGATGTCTCTTACCGATTTACCACTATCGTTTTGGGGTTATGCTTTAGATACAGCTGCATTCACGTTAAATAGGGCACCATCCAAATCCGTTGATACGACACCTTATGAACTATGGTTTGGCAAGAAACCAAAGTTGTCGTTTCTTAAAGTTTGGGGCTGCGATGCTTATGTGAAAAAGCTTCAACCTGATAAGCTCGAACCCAAGTCGGAGAAATGTGTCTTCATAGGATACCCAAAAGAGACAGTTGGGTACACCTTCTATCACAGATCCGAAGGCAAGATATTGGTTGCTAAGAATGGATCCTTTCTAGAGAAAGAGTTTCTCTCGAAAGAAGTGAGTGGGAGGAAAGTAGACCTTGACGAGGTAATTGTACCTTCTCCCGGATTGGAAAGTAGTACATCACAGAAAATTGTTCCAGTGATTCCTACACCAATCAGTGAGGAAGTTAATGATGATGATCATGAAACTTCGGATCAAGTTTCTGCTGAACGTCGTAGATCAACCAGAGTACGTTCCGCACCAGAGTGGTACGGCAACCCAGTTCTGGAAATCATGTTACTAGACCATGATGAACCTACGAACTATGAGGAAGCAATGATGAGCCCAGATTCCGCAAAATGGCTTGAAGCCATGAAATCTGAGATGGGATCCATGTATGAGAACAAAGTATGGACTTTGGTTGACTTGCCCGATGATCGGCAGGCCATCGAAAATAAATGGATCTTCAAGAGGAAGACCGACGCAGACGGTAATGTTACTGTTTACAAAGCTCGACTTGTTGCAAAAGGTTTTCGACAAGTTCAAGGAGTTGACTACGATGAGACTTTCTCACCGGTAGCGATGCTAAAGTCTGTCCGAATCATGTTAGCAATTGCCGCATTTTATGATTATGAAATCTGGCAAATGGATGTCAAAACTGCATTCCTGAATGGATATCTCAAAGAAGAGTTGTATATGATGCAACCAGAAGGTTTT
>LR738714.1:554420833-554445141 GCA_902687465.1 Secale cereale
ACCATCATTGATCACATCCGCTATTTATTTTTCGTTATTATTTACTATTGCAAAACATTATCTATCACTACTATCATTTGCGTTTAATCCTTTGTGAACTACAAGGCCAGAGGGATTGACAACCTCTCTGTACTCGTTGGGAGCAAAGTTATTTGTATCTGTGTGCAGGTCCACGTTGATTGCTAATCCGGCGCCGTTAGCAGTTGACACCTACTTGTTGAACCTAGGAGTCTTTGGGGATTCGATCCTTGGCATCTTTGCTAAGGGAAAAACTTCCACAACACTGCATCTTACACCTTCCACTTGGGGTAACCAACGAGGGGTTAGAGGCCTATCAGGGCACCATCTAAATCCGTTGAGACGACACCTTATGAAATATGGTTTGGCAAGAAACCAAAGTTGTCGTTTCTTAAAGGCTTATGTGAAGAAGCTTCAACCTGATAAGCTCGAACCCAAATCGGAGAAATGTGTCTTCATATGATACCCAAAAGAGACTGTTGGGTACACCTTCTATCACAGATCCGAAGGCAAGATATTCGTTGCTAAGAATGGATCCTTTCTAGAGAAGGAGTTTCTCTGGAAAGAAGTGAGTGGCAGGAAAGTAGAACTTGATGAGGTAATTGTACCTTCTCCTGAATTGGAAAGTAGTACATCACAGAAAATTATTCCAGTGATTCCTACACCAATCAATGAGGAAGCTAATGATGACGATCATGAAACTTCAGATCAAGTTTCTGCTGAACGTCGTAGATCAACCAGAGTACGTTCCGCACCAGAGTGGTACGGCAACCTAGTTCTGGAAGTCATGTTACTAGACCATGATGAACCTACGAACTATGAGGAAGCGATGATGAGCCCAGATTCCGCAAAATGGCTTGAGGCCATGAAATCCGAGATGGGATCCATGTATGAGAACAAAGTGTGGACTTTGGTTGACTTGCCCGATGATCGGCAAGCCATCAAAAATAAATGGATCTTCAAGAGGAAGACCGACGCAGATGGTAATGTTACTGTTTACAAAGCTCGACTTGTTGCGAAAGGGTTTTGACAAGTTCAAGGAGTTGACTACGATGAGACTTTCTCACCTGTAGCGATGCTTAAGGCTGTCCGAATCATGTTAGCAATTGCCGCATTTTATGATTATGAAATCTGGCAAATGGATGTCAAAACTGCATTCCTAAATGGATATCTCAAAGAAGAGTTGTATATGATGCAACCAGAAGGTTTTGTCGATCCAAAAGGTGCTAACAAAGTGTGCAAGCTCCAGCGATCCATCTATGGACTGGTGCAAGCATCTCGGAGTTGGAATATACGCTTTGATGAGGTAATCAAAGCATATGGTTTTATACAGACTTTTGGAGAAGCCTGTATTTACAAGAAAGTGAGTGGGAGCTCTGTAGCATTTCTAATATTATATGTGGATGACATATTGTTGATTGGAAATGATATAGAATTTCTGGATAGCATAAAAGGATACTTGAATAAGAGTTTTTCAATGAAAGACCTCGGTGAAGCTGCTTATATATTAGGCATCAAGATCTATAGAGATAGATCAAGACGCTTAATTGGACTTTCACAAAGCACATACCTTGATAAAGTTTTGAAAAAGTTCAAAATGGATTAGTCAAAGAAAGGGTTCTTGCCTGTGTTACAAGGTATGAAGTTGAGTAAGACTCAATGTCGGACCACTGCAGAAGATAGAGAGAAAATGAAAGTCATTCCCTATGCCTCAGCCATAGGATCTATCATGTATGCAATGCTGTGTACCAGACCTGATGTGTGCCTTGCTATAAATGTAGCAGGGAGGTACCAAAGTAATCCAGGAGTGGATCACTGGACAGCGGTCAAGAACATCCTGAAATACCTGAAAAGGACAAAGGATATGTTTCTCGTATATGGAGGTGACAAAGAGCTTGTCGTAAACGGTTATGTCGATTCTAGCTTTGACACTGATCCGGATGACTCTAAGTCACAAACCGGATATGTATTTTTATTGAACGGTGGAGCTGTCAGTTGGTGCAGTTCCAAGCAGAGCGTCGTGGCGGGATCTACGTGTGAAGCGGAATAGATAGCTGCTTCGGAAGCAGCAAATGAAGGAGTCTGGATGAAGGAGTTCATATCCGATCTAGGTGTAATACCTAGTGCATCGGGTCCAATGAAAATCTTTTGTGACAACACTGGAGCAATAGCCTTGGCGAAGGAATCCAGGTTTCACAAGAGAACAAAGCACATCAAAAGGCGCTTCAATTCCATCCGCAATCTAGTCAAGGAGGGAGACATAGAGATTTGCAAGATACATACGGATCTGAATGTTGCAGAACCGTTGACTAAGCCTCTTCCACGGGCAAAACATGATCAGCACCAGGACTCCATGGGTGTGAGGACCATCACTTTGTAATCCAGATTATTGACTCTAGTTCAAGTGGGAGACTGAAGGAAATATGCCCTAGAGGCAATAATAAAGATGTTATTTGTATTTCCTTATATCATGATAAATGTCTTTTATTCATGCTAGAATTGTATTAACCGGAAACTTTATACATGTGTGAATACATAGACAAAATAGTATGTCCCTAGTATGCCTCTACTAGACTAGCTCATTGATCAAAGATGGTTATATTTCCTAGCCATAGACATGAGTTGTCATTTGATCAACGGGATCACATCATTAGGATAATGATGTGATGGACTAGACCCATCCGTTAGCATAGCACTATGATCGTTTAGTTTTACTGCTATTGCTTTCTTCATGACTTATACATGTTCCTATGACTATGAGATTATGCAACTCCCGAATACCGTAGGAACACCTTGTGTGCTATCAAATGTCACAACATAACTGGGTGATCATAAAGATGCTCTACAGGTGTCTCCGAAAGTATTCGTGGTGTTGGCATAGATCAAGACTAGGATTTGTCACTCTGAGTGTCGGAGAGGTATCTCTGGGCCCTCTCGGTAACACACATCATAATAAGCCTTGCAAGCAAAAGACTAATGAGTTAGTCACGAGATGATCTATTACGGAACGAGTAAAGAGACTTGCCGGTAACGAGATTAAACTAGGTATAGAGATACCGACGATCGAATCTCGGGCAAGTAACATACCGATGACAAAAGGAACAACGTATGTTGTTATGCGGTTTGACCTATAAAGATCTTCGTAGAATATGTAGGAGACAATATGAGCATCCAGGTTCCGCTATTGGTTATTGACCGGAGATGAGTCTCGGTCATGTCTACATAGTTCTCGAACCCGTAGGGTCCGCATGCTTAACGTTTGATGATGATAGGTATTATGAGTTTATGAGTTTTGATGTACCGAAGGTAGTTCGGAGTCCCGGATGAGATCACGGACATGACGAGGAGTCTCGTAATGTCCGAGATGTAAAGATTGATATATTGGACGACTATATTCGGACACCGGAAGCGTTCTGGAAAGTTTCGGAATTTACCGGAGTGCCGGGGGGGTTACCGGAACCCCCGAGGGAATGATGGGCCCTAGTGGGCCATAGGGGAGAGAGAGGGCAGCAGTCAGGAGGTGGTGTGCCCCCTCCCTAGGGGTAGTCCGAATAGGACTAGGGGAGGGGGGCACGCCCCCTCTTTCCCTCTCCCTCTCCCTCTCCTTCCTTCCCCCTCTCCTTCTTGGTGGACTCCTACTAGGAATAGGATTGCAATCCTATTCCTAGTAGGATTGCTTCTCTAGCCGCACCATAGAGGGCCGTCCGGCCTTCCCCCCTTGCTCCTTTATATACGGGGGCAGGGGGGCACCCAAAGACACACAAGTTGAATTGTTTTAGCCGTGTGCGGTGCCCCCCTCCACAGAAACACACCACGGTCATACCGTTGCAGTGCTTTGGCGAAGCCCTGCGCCGGTAGATACATCATATCCGTCACCACGCCATCGTGCTGACGAAACTCTCCCGTGAAGCTCAACTGGATCAAGAGCTCGTGGGACGTCATCAAGCTGAACGTGTGCTGAACGCGGAGGTACCGTACGTTTGGTGCTTGATCGATTGGATCGCGAAGAAGTTCGACTACATCAACCGCGTCACTTGACGCTTCCGCTCCCGGTCTACGAGGGTACGTAGACACACTCTCCCCTCTCGTTGCTATGCATCTAGTAGATAGATCTTGCGTGATCGTAGGAAAATTTTAAAATACTACGTTCCCCAACACTTACTTATCGAAAGAGGCTACAATTGACCCCCTACACTTGTGGGTTATCATACCACACAACAGCCCATCAGGAAATTTGGAGTGCTCAAAGGCAGATCAGTTATAGTTTCACGTATTGCTCGATGAGAGCAGTCAATCATGGTTCATTTTTACATGGCTACTAATTGGTTGGTTACCAAGTTTTCTTGTGCAGCTCACAAAATTGTAACCTTGAAATATCCTAATTGGTTATGTCTGCCCAATGATTATGAGTCTAACCACTTGTCTTGACTAGTCGTGTGAATAGTTGTCGACTAGCTTTTTCGTGTAGATGTTTATACATGAACTATGTACTTAGCAAGAAGTATGCGAAAAGATTATTCACATTGTATATGGTGCTAACAAGTCCTAATGGAAGACTGATTTCATATATCAATAACTAACATTTGTTCATTGCAATGCATGCAACAGGTTTGAATGGCAAGGGAAACCATCCTCATCAACAGTGAAGAGAGTCATCACTGGACCACCTCAGATGATGCTTCAGATGGCACTTCACGTGGGAGTGGCGGCTATAGCGGTGATGACGACACCTCTAGCGACTATGACACTGATGATAGTTCTGATGGAGATGGAGATGTGGACCACAATCCTATCTTGGCACGACGGGGTAAAGTTCTATATGGCTGGTCAGATATTAAATGAACCGTGAAATATCGAAAGTTGATGTTTGAGTGACTCTTGATTACCACACATTACTCTGTTTGGGTTCTAGACGACCTTCCAATTCAACATTGGTTGAACTAGAGCTTACATAGAGCAGTGTTTAGTTGTTAGTTTAAATAAATCAAATATTCAATTTGGCCATGTTTCTACGAGATATTGCTGGGTGGATGTGATTGTTTTATCTATGTCCTTCATTTCTTGATCATTGGAGTAGGCATTGATCATTAACCCAATGCCGATGTTCTAGATCTTACGTATGAAATTATTTACTACTCTGTCATCTTAAAAAAATTATACAGGTCCGGGATACTGTGTGAGAAAAGGAACTTTCGAGGATCGCATCTTCTACGGCAACCATGTACCACCAAACGAGGATCGGTGGGACTGTCTCAAATCCATAGTAAAGCAGTGCCAACCTCCCATACCATACTATGTCGGCACCATCACTCGCCCGACAGTCATCAGAGGGAAGAGCAAGATGGTAAACACTTGGACTTTTCTTTTTGCAAATCATACTCCACTAGTGAAAATGCCATCATGTAGAGATAGAGAGGAGGACGGGCGTGGTTGTGCAAATCATACTTACTTTTTTTGTGCAAATCATACTTCATTTTTTATGTAACATTATTTATTTCCCTGTGCAATCAGTGCTTCTCAAAGGATTACAGTCAGGCCTACCTCAAAGATTATCTACGAAAGCCCATGGTTGTGTGTGTCACCAACGAACATTTTGAAGGTAATAAAAAGGTCTTGTTCAAGATGGGCAAGAAGGACGGGCGTGCGATCATGACGAAAAACTGGAGAGAAGTCGTTGAGGGCGCCAGAATGAAAGAAGATCAAATGGCTATCTTCAGGTTCATGGAAAGGAGTGGAGGTGGGCTTAGGGTGAACGTGGTTAGTGACATGAGGATTCGTTGACCCATGGCAGTAGTTTGACGCTAGTTTTATAATCTGTATGTACTAGCCAGTAACTGCAAGTTTGTAGTATCAGCTTTTGGGTCCAGTAAGTGCAACTTAGTAGTAATTGGTACTTGGTAGTAACTGGTACTTTGGTGGTATAACTTTTGGGTCCGACTGGATATGAAGATCGTCCAGTAAGTGGAACTTGGCACTAACATGGTGGTAGTATGAACCCTATGTGGCATAATGTACTTGATATGCAAGTCTATATATATAACGCACCTTGGTACCCTCCTTGATAAAATTACCTTTATGGACTGCAATTATATTTCCTTTTTTGCCACAGTGATGCTAGTATTTTTAGAATCAAATCTAACCGGGTTTCAAATGGATTAGACACTACTTTCATTTTTGAACGAGGTTTTTGTATTGGCTAGTACGAGTTATTTTGAAAATGCGGTTTGTATGTGTGTCGCACAAAAAAATGCAATGCAAAACAAAAACTTGCGGGTCGAAATGCAATGCAAAAAATGATGTTTCTGTTACTTTCGAGATGGCATGCTATTTTCAAAAACAGAGCAAACCAACATGTTTTTTTATTTGAAAAATAGTATACTAAAAAACATGCTATCTTTTAAAAAGCATAATTAAAAAAATGTTGTTTTCAAAATCAGCACGCTGCTTTCAAAACAGCATATTTAAAAAAGCATGTAATTTTTGAAATCAGCATGCTATTTTAAAAACAATGTTATATTTTTTTAAACAGCGTTATATTTTTAGAATGAGGCTGTTATTTTGAAATCAGCATGCTACTTTTAAAAAACAACATATTCAAAAGAATGTGATTTTTTTCAATCAGCATGCTATTTTAAAAGTAGCATTTTATTTTTAAAATAAGCATGTTGTTTTTAAAATAAGCATGCTATTTTAAAAGTAGCATATTGAAAAGAGCATTATATTTTTAAAATTAGCATGATATTTTTAAAATTAGCATGATATTTTTGAAATCAGCATGTTATTTTAAAAGTAGCATATTAAAAAGAGCATTATAATTTTAAAAGTAGCATGCTATTTTTAAAATCAGCATATTCATTCTATTTTATTTTTAATTGAACATGCTTTTTTCAAATGAGCATGCTATTTTTAAAATATCAGTATGCTTATTTACTATTTGAAAATAACCGATTTTCAAGGTTATTTGAAAACGAGGTTTCTATTAACGTTCTATTTTCTTATATATATAAATTTTCTGTTTTTATTTTATATTTCAAGTATGAACTCAAATTTCAGCAATATATTATGTAAAAAAATGAAAAAAAATACAGAAAACCAACTTCACTAAAAATGCATTGTTTCATCGATGTTGATAAATCATAACTAGCCTACCATGTCGACCCGTCCATAATAAAATGAGTGTGTACCAATCAAACGAGGAATTCAGAAAAATAGTGGCAGTCCATCAAATAGGTCTAATACATCAGAAACAAGGTGGATCACGGCATGGAAAACTGTCTACTTTAGTTTGTTCTCATTTTTTTGACCCCAGAAATCCTTTTGTTATCTCTGCTTGACCATGTGCATCACATCATGTCTCGACTTCACTTTAGCTTTCCTGCATGAAACAACTTTTGTTAATAGGATAGCAAAGAAGATTTGACCATGTACGGTACACTATAACAAAAAAACCAACTTCACTGATTTTCTCTTCATAGCTACAGAAGCTAACTTGACAGCTCTTATTCGCTCATCCTGTGGTACATTCCTAGTAGGGCTTTTTGTCTTCATCACCCTTTGGCCTGTTCTTTACCGCCCTTACTAGAGTCTTTCCTGGAAAAGTTAAAAAACGTCAACACAGTACTAGCAAATACCCGACTTTTAGAGCGGACATGTAAGTACAGACACTAACTTCACTGGTTTTCCTCGCGCACCCTTGTCATCGTTCTTTTTCTTCCTCCCAGCATTGACATTTGGAGCGCCCTTGCGTTTCCTGTAAAAAATGAAATAGATTAATCTGCAGCCAGCATTCGAAAACATGTTTTAAGTACGCACAATTGTGCTAATGCCCACTTGTTTGGTTTTGCGTAATCCTCTTCTGCAACCTCCAATGGTCTCTTCCTAGCCCTCCTCAGCCCACCATCTTCTGCATCTGAATCTTCCTCTTCTTCTGCATCTGAATCTCCATCTTCTTCTGCATCTGAATCTCCCTCTTCTTCTGCATCTGCCTCTGTCTCTTCTTCTGTATCTGCCTCTGTCTCTTCTTCTGTATCTGACTCTGTCTCTTCTTTTTGCTTCTTCCTCCTTGCGCTATTTGATTTCCCCGATTTTTTCCTGCGTAAATTGAAGAAAAATATGTGAACGCTCTCCGGGAGAACATATTAACACTGTAAGCATGTATGGAAATGAACAATGAGATTAACATGTGTACTAACTTCGTTGCTTTTTTTGAATCTTCCTCTTCTTCTGTATCTGAATCTGTGTCTTCTTCTGTCTCTGAGTCTTTCTCTTTTCGCTTCTTCCTCCTTGTGACCTTTGATTTCCCCGATTTGTTCCTGAGTAAATTGAAGAAAAAGAGAGAACATATTAACATTGTAAGCATGTATGGAAATGAACAATGAGACAAACATGTGCGCTAACTTCGTTGCTTTTTTCCCTCTCATCCGCTCGCGTCTGGATTTAATCATCTTGTTCGATTCTTCGGTAGTTGGTGTTCCTTTTGGATCTATTTTGATTGGATTTTTCACGTCATCAGTGCAGCATTTCGCGAGCAGCAGAGAAGTATGCCGGCAAAGGAACAAACGATTTATGGCCTTCATCCAAATCAGTTTTTTCTCCATGAACCAATATACTCCGGAGGAGCTCCATCACCTGTTCTGACTGTGAATCGCTAGGTGCGGCTGTGAATAAAGTGTCACTAGCCATGTTGCGTAGTTGATGATACTTATTCATGTGATCAGACCATACATGAGTATTCGCAGTCCTCGAAGTAGGGAACGCTGGCTTGGCCTGCATTGTCCATCTTTTCTTGACAATTTTTTTTGGAAATGTGCGTACACCAAGATGATCCAGAACGCAGAATATATGTGCGCATGGGTAATCCTGTCTTTCCAACTTTTTACATTTACAAGTTGCATCATCCAGTCTTGCTCCTGTAAACAGACAAGTCACGTGATACATAAGATCCAGAGGCTTAACATCCACGCCTTGTGCATCCAACTTTTTTGCATCCAACTCCTCACTGTCCTTACCTTCCAAGTGATTGGGATCCTTAGCATCCAGGTTTTTGGCATGCAAGTCCACACCATCCTTGCCGTCCAAGTCATTGGGATCCTCAGCATCCAAGTTTTTTGCATGCAAGTCCTCAGCATCCTTACCTTCCAAGTCATTGGGATCCTCAGCATCCAAGTTTTTTGCATGCAAGTCCTTAGAATCCTTACCTTCCAAGTCATTGGGATCCTCAGCATCCAATTTTTTTGCATGCAAGTCCTCGGCATCCTTACCTTCCTTACCTTGCAATTCTGTAGCATCCCTGCCATATGGGAGTTTATCATATGGGGCTTTGCGCAAAACTCCAAACACGACCAAACCATCACATGCTACCCGGCCCGTGACATGCCAATTTGTCCCTTCGAGAATCTGATGATTTACCTTTGGAAACATCACAGTTGTATAAATATAAGAGGCGGCAATCTCCAGAGGGTGTGCATTCATCTTAGTGAAGGGTGTCGTATGTGTTGCTACTGCGTCTAATGCTGCTTCATTCTTACGCATTATGGATATACAGTGCTCAACATGCTACAACAAATCAACAAGCTGCATCTTCCTGTTCAGGTATACATGAAGCCTTGAGTTGAGAGACTCACTCCTCTGATTACTCATCATGCCTAGGAAATATCTACCCTTTGTGTACGCAGTAGCCCATTTGTGTCGCAGCTCGTACATCCTATTAACCCATGACGACCTCTTCCCCATTGGTTTTATTTTGAACCGAACCTTATAAGCCTCCCATCTTTTCTCAAACTCATCAACATCGCAACGACGGTAAATGAATTCCCTAAATTCCTCAAGCTTTTTATCACGGAGGTGCATCACCATATTCTCCTCGATATGCCGCGTGCACGAACGATGATCTGTTCCAGTCCAGGCAGTAGCTATTGCTTTAGCCATTGAACCGTCCCCATCGGTGATTGCTGAAATGGGTGCCTTCTGGGACATTGCCTCCAGAAATACATGAAGAAGCCACTGGTATGACGCAACTATCTCGTCTAACACTAGACCGACCCCAAACAAAACTGTGATGCGGTGATGGTTCAGACCAACAAATGGAACAAACGGAAGCATGTACTTGTTAGACCGGTATGTACTGTCGAACACCACGACACCACCAAAGGCAACATAGTCAATCCGGGATTGTGTATCAGCCCAGAATATGTTCCTCAAATGGCCTTCTTTGTCTTTTGTGTATTTGAAAAAGAATTACGGGTCTGCTTTTTTCTGTGCAATCATATAGGTGAGCAAATATATAGCGTCACTGCCTTCTATCTTGCGCTTCTTCTGGATTGAAACATGGTTGTATAGATCTCGATCTATAAATCCAAGCTTGTCGGGACCTCCGGCATTCTTCTCCATTACATTCATAATCTGATGTGTTCGAAGTCCACCAACAGCATACTCGATGACATCGGCCTTTTGTGCGTCAGTCATTCTACGATGAGCCGATAAGTAGGGAGTCAGGTCAGCAGGGACAAACATATGGTTATGCTTGTCCACCAAATTCTTGACAAACCAGAGGCCACTACTATCTTGTAGCTCAACCTAAAAAAGAGTGGGACACTGTAGGATCGAAGTAGGTCTAGAGGGGGGGTGATTAGACTACTTGACAAAATAAAAAATCTGCCTTTAGGTCATGCAATGTTTTTGGCAGTTTCACAAACAAGATCAGTTCAAGTAACACCCTACACATGCAATTCTAGAGTTTATGCAGCGGAAAGTAAATTGCACATGTAAAAGAGAGGTGGAGAAGATCAAACGCAGTTTGGTGACACGGAGATTTTTGTCGTGGTTCCGATAGGTGGTGCTATCGTACATCCACGTTGATGGAGACTTCAACCCACGGAGGGTAACGGCTGCGCGAGTCCACGGAGGGCTCCACCCACGAAGGGTCCATGAAGAAGCAACCTTGTCTATTCCATCACGGCCTACGCCCACGGAGGACTAGCCTTACTCGGGGTAGATCTTCACGAAGTAGGCGATCTCCTTGCCCTTACAAACATCTTGGTTCAACTCCACATCATCAAGACGGAGGCTCCCAAGCGACACCTAACCAATCTAGGAGGCACCACCCCCCAAAAGGTAATAGACGGTGTTGATGATGATGAACTCCTTGCTCTTGTGCTTCAAGTGATAAACTCCCCAACACTCAACTCTCCTCACTGATATGGCTGTGGTGGAAGAAAGATTTGAGTGGAAAGCAACTTGGGAAGGCTAGAGATCAAGTTTCATATGGTAGGAATGGAATGGCTTGATCTCAACACAAGGGTAGGTGGTTCACTTCTCAGAAAGTGTATGATAGAAGTGGTGGTACTTTCTGATGGCTCTCCTCACGAATGAGGAGGGGGTGGAGGGGTATATATAGCCTCCACACAAAATCCAACCGTTACACACACATTTGACCAATCTCGGTGAGACCGAAGTTAAAACTCGGTCAGACCGAAAGTTCAAATATAGTGAACGTTGGGAGTTTCGGTGGGACCGAAAATACCATCTCGGTGGGACCGAAAGTGCATCTGATATGAACGTTGGAGATTTCGGTGAGACCGAGAAAGAAAACTCGGTTGGACCGATTTGAGAAAGAGCAGGAACATGCCAAAATCGGTTAGACCGAAAATGAATTATCGGTGAGACCGATTTGAGCCAAGACAGAAGCTTGCCCATATCGGTGAGACCGATAATACAAACTCGGTCATTCCGAAATGATGTGAAGTGGTTACAGAAGGTTGGCAGTTCAGTTTCGGTGTGACCGATCTCAAACTCGGTAAGACCGATTTTTCTAGGGTTTGGAATATGGCAGAAGTGGTTCATCTCGGTGGGACTGAGTTGGAGAAATCGGTGTGACCGAGATTACTTATGGGTGTGTGTTAAGTAGTGAGTAGTGCTGATAGTTGAGGGAGTTAGATCACCAAGCACTTGAGCAACAAGAACATTAACACAACCTCATCCCCTTTTAATAGTATTGGCTTTCCTATGGACTCAATGTGATCTTTGATCACTAAACCAAAAAGGAGTCTTGAGCTTTTGCCAATGCTTGTCTTAGCATTTTGAGGGGTCCACTTCTTCAGACATTTCCATACCCATATCATCGAACTTTTCTGAAATGATTCTCAAGAGAATATTAGTTCAATGATATATATGTTGTTGTTAATTACCAAAACCACCCGGGGATTAGTTGCACTTTCAATCTCCCCCTTTTTGGTAATTGATGACAACATATAGATCAAAGCTTCGACAAGAGATATAATCAAAGAATAATATCGTCGCTTTGAGAAGTATGTGATAAACAAGAGCTCCCCCTAAATTTGTGCATTATTTAAAATTTGCGTTTGAATGCAAATGCACAATCGATTAGGATAATCGGTTACTCTTCCATGTCACATACATCTTGGTGGAGCGCACAAAATGATAAGAATGAATAACATGCACTCAATCACCAAGACAAGAGTAAATAGCCATACAATAAGAAATAGCATATGATAAGCAATAAGCACACATTAAGGCATAGTATGACTAAGCACTCATTAAGGTAGCATCAAACGTAGTAGCAAGCACACATAAAGTATCTGGAACCAAAAGAAACCAATGTATCTCAAGGAAAACTGGCAAAAGAACGAAAAGACGAAAGAGCACTCTCTCTCTCGAAGCCCTATGATCTATAGCAATTTCTCCCCCTTTGGCAACAAGTTACCAAAAAGTTCGAAAAGGTATAGAGCTAAGCGTCACTGCGGGCTCGGCTGGCTGCTCCCGTCTGGGTCGATGTCGGTGTAGAGATAGCTGCGTCGGCGAAGACTTCTGCTGATGTCTGCGCTGGAGGAGTGGATGCTGGAGCTGGAGCTGTGGCTGGAGCTGAAGTAACTGGGATAGCTGCAGACCTGGATCCTCTGGGAACCGGAGCATTCTGGCGATGAGAGTCCTGGACTATATCATCCTGCATAAGCTCTGCTCTCTCCTGCCTAGTCTCCTCCATGTCTGCCTCAAGCTTGTTGACAGACACCTGAATCTCAGTCAGCTTCACGTCTAGAGCGTGGATCTTGTCCTCGACAATCCTCTCAAGGCTCTCCTGAGATTGCTCAATGCTGGACAGGCGTTGTTCAATTCTCTGGGTTGCTTCAAGGATTTGCTCTCCAAAGCTCTTTGGCTTAGCTGCTGCTGCTGCTGCCTCTCTGTCAGCTTTGGCTTTCTTTGCAGCTTCGATCTTGGCTTGCCCTTCAACTGAGGTGGGATCCTCTTCATCCATCACAACTACGTTGTCCTCATGCTCTGGCTGCAGTGGCAAGTGCTTCCTATCCAACATGAATTTGCCCGTGCCAAACTTGGCGTTGATGAGCATCTGTATCTGCGGAGCAAACCCACATGACCTCTTCTGGTCAGCTGCAGTCCTCTTAATGGTCTCAACCATCAAGTCCATCACCTTAAAAGGTGCCTTCTCATCGAGAATGTGCAGCATGTTGATAGAATAGCCTCGTATCATCCGGTGGTCACCTGACTTAGGCATCAAAGTATGCCTCAGAATAGTGTTGGTGGTGGTCAGACCCGCCTGGAGATAATACACTGAGCCGAGCTTCCATCCTTACAAATCAGCAGCTGGGATCTCCTTGTACATATTCTTCATAGAATCATGACTCTTCTTAGGAATCCCATAGACATCAATGTCGTCCTCTCTCTGCACTGGAGCATTCAGAATTTCTGCCCATTCTGCAACAGTTGAAGAAAACCGTTGACCTTCAGTCATCCAGGTGATCTTGCCATCGGGGTAGAAATGGGCTGTGGCATAGAACTGCATGATCATCTCGTCATTCCAGGCTGTTAGTTCTTGACCCACAAAATCAGCAACTCCACATGCAGTAAAGCTCTCATGCACATGGGGAAAGAAGTCCCGATGCTCTCTGCTGTCAATGTACTTCCAGTCAACATACCTGGTGTCAGCAACGATGGGCTTCTTATCCATTAGCACGGTCTCATAGAAATCCTGCTGCTCTCTGGTGTGGAATCTGGGGTCCACAGCAGTCCTTCTTCTTACGGCATATGGATCAGACTGTCTCCATAGCCTGAGACCTTTGTCCTTTCTTGCCTTCATATCCTCAGCTTGAGGATGAGCATCATTGTGGAGTGGCAACTTGGGACGGAGCTTGAGCAACACATGCTCTTCATCAGATTCAGACGGTGGCATCTCACCTTTGTTCTTCTCAGAAGCTGGAATGCTTCTGGTTGTCCTCTTGGGCTTGGCTGGAGCTGCCTTAGCTTGAGCAGGCTTCTTGGGCTTGGAGGAGGCTTGAGCCCGAATAGCATCACCCATGAACTTAGCTTTCTGAGGAGGAGGCTGGGGTGCATCTTCTTCTTCTTCTTCAGCAGCATCAACTTGAGGTTCAGCATAAACAACTCTCTTCCTTTTGGAAGTCTTCTTCACCTTGCTTGGAGCTGGCTCTTCCAAGTTGAGCTTCTTGGCAACTGCAGACTGCTTCACTTTGCTCGTGCCTTTCCTTGGCTGCTGCCCTTGGAGCTCTTTGGCAACCACTTGCCTCTTTGGCTTGGAGGTAACTTCCTCCGCAACAAAGTCGGAATCCTCAGAATCAGACGTTCTCTTCTTCCTGGTTCTCGTAGCAGCAGGAGGTAGACCACTAGGGGTGCTCCTCTCACCATCATCACTGGAGCTGCTAGCCTCAGGACTTGTACCTGCCTCTGGAATCTCAGCAAACGGTGAATCAGACCTGTTCTGGCTGTCACTGACATCTGACATGGCTGAAAAACCTGTGAATAGATAAGGTATAGGCAGAGTAGAAGAGTTATCACAACTGCAGAAGTTTTTGCAAAAAAAATGAGTTAAAAACTTAGTTTTGAGTTTTCACAGAATGTATTTCGGTCAAACCGATTTCAAGTTTCGGTGTAACCGAAGTGTTCAACAGAACCTACACACCACTTTCGGTCAGACCGAAATGGGTTTCGGTCCTACCGAAAACTTAGGGTTTCACAGAAACTTCAATTCGGACATTCCGATTTTCACAACTCGGTCAGACCGAGCTATGTAGTGCAATAGTCAGAGACCAAATCGGTCAGTCCGAGTTTCAGGAATCGGCTTCACCGAGATGCATTCCGTGGAAACCTAAACCTAAGAATTTTCCTCGAAACTAAACGATCTGAACAATGTATTGGGAACATATCAAACGTGGATTGAATCAGGGCAGTCCTATCATGCAAGAATCAGAAGTGGAGCATGAATAGGGATCGGGACACACCCTAACTTGGTGGTGTCCCTCTACGGCGGCAACGGAGGAGAAGATTACCGTTGACGGCGGCGGAGACCTGCGGCAAGGGCACACAGGCGACGAAGGCGACGATCCTTAGATCAGGGCGGCGGCAGCAGGGGTCTTGGAGGGCGAACGGTTTGAAAGGAATAGATCGCGCGCAGCCCTCAGTATATATAACCCCGTACTGTCGGTGGGACCGAGTTGAAAAACTCGGTGTCACCGAGATGTATTTCTGCTGTGCAGTTACACATATCGGTCAGACCGAGATTTTGAACTCGGTTTCACCGAGATGAAACCTAGATCAATCTAAGTGTTTCGGTTGGACCGAGATTGAGAAGCCGGTCAGACCGAAATAGACTTAGAAGGTTTTGGAAGTCAGCCTTAGACGAATCGGTGGTTCCGAGTGCTCCTCACTCGGACTGTCCGAAAAAGACTTGTTCAAAGTTGTGATATAAGCATGAATAGAATTTTGAGACAAGATAGCATAGATAGCTAGGGAAAGTGCTTAGGCATTCTTGTCCATCCATTTGGCCAGAAAAAGAAACCAAAACAATCAAAACAACAAATGGATGTCCTTGAATGGTTAAAATCATGCATCCAACATGCTCACACAATAAGATAGCAACTGAAATATGTGTCAAACATGCACAACCAAAACTCTAGCTACTAGCACACAATTTGTCGATGACTAGGTCATCTATATATGAGTATATTGACTTAGGAGTCAAATGAGAACATTTGATCATAGGTCATACTCATCGTTTAAGCACAAGTGGGGTTACCACTTTTACATAAAGCATTTATGTGTTCACATCATTTGGAGATGCTTTTAGCTCAATTTTTAGAGCAAAGCTCCCCCTAGATGTGAGAACCCCTTTTAAAGGGTCAAACTAACCTTGGGTTGTCGTAGAAGACTTCATGTAGATGTTGAAGATGTGGATGCTCAATGTTGATGTAGACCATCAAGAGTTAGGAGCAATCCTTTGGATTAGGGCACTTTCAATACCTACATGGGTTAGTCCCACAAGGAACAAACAAGAATATCCATGGACATAGAGTGAAGTACACAAAAGATGATGTCCATGAAAGCAATGATTACCTTGTCCCTTGACTTACCAACAAGAGGGTTTGTGACTCCATGAACAAGTGCATGATGTGGAAGTTGATTGCACAAGTTCTTGCCAAAATGAATATGAGTGAAGTTTGTTGGCGGAGTCACCCTCAAGAACCTAATAGTTCTTCTTCTTTGGGATCCACATCATCTTGATGGGAATCCTTGGTGTTGTAGTTGAGCTTGACGAAGTAGAACTTGATGTGTCCTTGGGAACCCACTTGACCATGGCTTGAGGTGCTTCAATGAATGCATCAATCTCTTCTTGAAGCTTGTCCTTGGCCTTTAGCTTGTGGTCTTGTGGTGGAAGGTCATCTTGAGCTTGTTCCACATTGGAAGAAGTAGGATCATACTTCTCCTTTTGTGAGACAAACTGTGGAGTAGGGTATTGACCTTCTTCCCACTCAACACCTTTGGCGTTGAACTTTCGCTCAAAACCAATCCCTTGATTCTTCCGGTGTCTTCCTTGTTTGCGAACAATCTCCTCAAAGTTCTTGCTTCCGGCAAGACTCTTGTAGACACCTTTCTCTATGATTTCCTTCAATAAGCTATTTTCTTGCTCAAGTGTAACTTGGCTTGAAACATTGTTAGTGGAATCAAGAGAACTACTAGAAGTAACAACATTAGATTTAACATTGTTATTGTTACTACTAGAGAAAGAATTTTTCTTATGCTTGTCATGCTTAGTCTTAATAGGTGGCAAGAAATTAGACAAGAGAAGTCGTTTGGCAAGATATGAAGAACTCTTCTTTCGAAGATCGTCATTGATCGCTTTTAGAAACTCATGTTCTTGCTCTAGAGTGAGCTTCTCGAAGCGTAGCTTCTCATGAGATCTTAGGAGCTCTCTATGATCTTCTTGAGTTGTTTCATGAGCTAACTTAAGAGTGTTTAATTCTTTAGTTAGACGCTCAATCTCCTTCATAGCATTGTCATTCGACTCTTCTCGACTATAAAGACTACTAGCATTTTCATCATTACTAAGCTCACTAGATTTATCATGCAAGAGCTCATCTTCACCAAGTAAGTCATCCTCATCACTATCAAAGTCAATGAATTCGGGGTGTGTTACCTTGGGGCCTTTAGCCATGAAGCATCTTCCAATTCCCTCATTTGGTGAATCAAATAAGTCGTAGGAGTTGGAGTTGGAGGATATGAGTGCAAGTCCGGCAACACCTTCATCTTGACTATAGTCGGAGTCGGAGTGATAGCTTCCATCGGATTGACTGTCAGAGTCGGAGCCGGAGACCCATTCACCAACATGAGCTTGATGTCTTCTTCTTGTATAGCTCCTTGATGACTTGTCTTTCCTCTCCGAGTCCTTGCTTCTCCGAGAAGGTCTTCGTTCATAACGATCATCTCTACTCCTTCTCTCTCTCCGAGGTGACTCATCTCTTGCTTTCCTTCTTGGAGACTCTTCTCTTCTCTTGTGGGGAGCCGTACACTCATTTGAGAAGTGTCCGGGTCTTCCACAATTGTAGCAGTTTCGATCACGACTAGAAGATCTCTTTCCATCATATGATCTAGACTTTGAGCTTCTTTCTTTGCCTCTATTCTTGTAGAACTTGTTGAAGTTCCTGACCATTAGGCTTATGTCTTCATTGGAAACTAGCTTGTCACTTGAGGTAGTAGGAGCATCACTTGTAGCTTTGTAAGCACCACTTGACTTGTTGTGAAGCTCTTCCTTATCCTTAAGTGTCATCTCATGAGCAACAATCCTTCCAATGACTTCAGTTGGCTTGAGAGTCTTGTAATTTGGCATCATTTGGATCAAAGTGCACACGGTGTCATACTTTCCATCCAAAGCTCTGAGAATCTTCTTAATGATGAATCGGTCGGTCATTTCTTCGCTTCCTAAGCCAGCAATCTCATTTGTGATGAGAGCAAGCCTAGAGTACATTTCAGCGACTCCTCCACCATCCTTCATCTTGAACTTGTCAAGTTGACCTTGAAGAATATCTAGCTTTGATTCCTTCACAGATTCAGTACCCTCGTGCATTTCAACCAAAGTATCCCAAATCTCTTTAGCATTCTCAAGACGGCTGATTTTGTTGAACTCTTCGGGACACAAAGCATTGAAGAGAATGTCACAAGCTTGAGCATTGTTTTGCAACATCTTCAGTTCTTCGGGTGTAGCTTCGCGATCCGGAACTTTTCCTTCTTCAAAGAAGTCACCTTGCATGCCAACACAAATAATGCCCCATGCGGCTGGGTTATGACCAAGAATATGCATTTTCATTTTATGCTTCCAACTAGCAAAATTTGTACCATCAAAGTAAGGACCTCTACGATAATTACCCTCACTAGACGCCATACTCTCCTAGGTTGTGAAACCAAGCTTATGGAGTCCAATGCAATGGAAACCAAGGCAATGGAGACCAAAGCTCTGATACCACTTGTAGGATCGAAGTAGGTCTAGAGGGGGGGTGATTAGACTACTTGACAAAATAAAAAATCTGCCTTTAGGTCATGCAATGTTTTTGGCAGTTTCACAAACAAGATCAGTTCAAGTAACACCCTACACATGCAATTCTAGAGTTTATGCAGCGGAAAGTAAATTGCACATGTAAAAGAGAGGTGGAGAAGATCAAACGCAGTTTGGTGACACGGAGATTTTTGTCGTGGTTCCGATAGGTGGTGCTATCGTACATCCACGTTGATGGAGACTTCAACCCACGGAGGGTAACGGCTGCGCGAGTCCACGGAGGGCTCCACCCACGAAGGGTCCACGAAGAAGCAACCTTGTCTATTCCATCACGGCCTACGCCCACGGAGGACTAGCCTTACTCGGGGTAGATCTTCACGAAGTAGGCGATCTCCTTGCCCTTACAAACATCTTGGTTCAACTCCACATCATCAAGACGGAGGCTCCCAAGCGACACCTAACCAATCTAGGAGGCACCAGCCCCCAAAAGGTAATAGACGGTGTTGATGATGATGAACTCCTTGCTCTTGTGCTTCAAGTGATAAACTCCCCAACACTCAACTCTCCTCACTGATATGGCTGTGGTGGAAGAAAGATTTGAGTGGAAAGCAACTTGGGAAGGCTAGAGATCAAGTTTCATATGGTAGGAATGGAATGGCTTGATCTCAACACAAGGGTAGGTGGTTCACTTCTCAGAAAGTGTATGATAGAAGTGGTGGTACTTTCTGATGGCTCTCCTCACGAATGAGGAGGGGGTGGAGGGGTATATATAGCCTCCACACAAAATCCAACCGTTACACACACATTTGACCAATCTCGGTGAGACCGAAGTTAAAACTCGGTCAGACCGAAAGTTCAAATATAGTGAACGTTGGGATTTTCGGTGGGACCGAAAATACCATCTCGGTGAGACCGAAGTGAGTCAAAGGTTAGGGTTTGCCATTTCGGTGAGACCGAAAGTATAAACTCGGATATTCCGAATTGATGTCAACTGATCACAGAAGGTTAGCAGCCCTTTTTCGGTGAGACCGAAACTCAGAATCGGTTTGACCGAGAAGCTAGGGTTTGGAGAAACAACTGAAGTGGTTCATCTCGGTGGGACTGAGTTGGAGAAATCGGTGTGACCGAGATTACTTATGGGTGTGTGTTAAGTAGTGAGTAGTGCTGATAGTTGAGGGAGTTAGATCACCAAGCACTTGAGCAACAAGAACATTAACACAACCTCATCCCCTTTTAATAGTATTGGCTTTCCTATGGACTCAATGTGATCTTTGATCACTAAACCAAAAAGGAGTCTTGAGCTTTTGCCAATGCTTGTCTTAGCATTTTGAGGGGTCCACTTCTTCAGACATTTCCATACCCATATCATCGAACTTTTCTGAAATGATTCTCAAGAGAATATTAGTTCAATGATATATATGTTGTTGTTAATTACCAAAACCACCCGGGGATTAGTTGCACTTTCAGACACCCACACCGAGAAAGACCCCTCGGTGTTCTTTTTCTTTCAGCTCTGTTAAAGTGCTTAAGGGCTCGCCATCCTTGTTTGCAACACTTGTATGTCCTTATGTATGCATTTTGTTTCCGACCCGGATCCCAGTACTTCAGATCATCCTTTCTAACACCAAACCCTTTTTTCTCGCATAGCCTACGTAGAACATGTAGGCTTCTTCCTCAGTACTGAAAGTCTTCTTCACAATCTCTAAGTATTCCATACACTCATTCAGGTCTGAACCAGCCATGCCTTTATTATCAATTCCTTTACCTTGCATGTGTACATCATCCATGTCTATGCCATCCTTGCCTGCATCCTCATTATCCTTATCATCCATGCACATACCATCCATTCCTTTGGGGTCCATGGCTACGAAATCATTGTCCTTATCATCCATGCCTTTGCCTTCGTTGCCTCTATGACCCATGTCCTTGTCATCCTTGCTTGTATCACCCAAGTTTTTGCCATCGTTGCCTTTATCATCCATGTCGTTATGTTGCCAGCGAAAACAGATAGTCAATGTTACGGATGGATAGCATACGTTACCGAAATTATGCACTACTCTGCTTAAATAATTGATTTAATTTTTCATATCGGATTCATGTACCTAACTCAGTCCTTGAAAAGCTGTAAGTAAATATGCCCTGACTAAATCCGGAAATTTGTAATTGATTGTACTAGCTCTAACTGATGATCTCCTAACTAAATCCAAAGTCGACGAGTCCTTCAAATGCCTTGATAGATCCACCCTGATAGATCAATTATCTCCAAACTCCATTCAAAATTATGTCCTAACTAAATCAAAATTATCTCCTAACAAAATCCAAAAGTATCTCCTAACTAAATCTAAATTATCTCCTAACTAAATCAAAAATAAGTCCAAACTCCACACAAAATAATGATCTCCTAACTAAATCCAAAATATCTCGAAACTCAATTCAAAAGTATGTCCTAACTAAATCCAAAATAACTTTCTTTGAATCCGAATCTGCCGACAACTTTCTCATGCCACATAACCCTAACTAAGTCCTTCAATATGTCCTAGCTACATCCGACTTACACTTCCTTTCAATCGTAATCTCGTCACAACTTTCTGAAAACATAAACCCTAATCCTCACATGACATATGCTAAACCCTAACCAAATCCGATCGAAATCTCGTCACAACTTTCTGAAACGATAAACCCTAAACCTCACATGACATATCCTAAACCCGAATCAAATTCGACCCCTATTGGTGCTATATGCAGAAGGGACCAGAAAAGATTTGAGATGGCTAGGCACTTACAGCTAAGATCCGGCGTGAAAAAGTTGATGCTTGTCGATGAGGATGATGTGGCCTCTCAGGTGGG
Organism: Secale cereale; assembly: GCA_902687465.1. Taxonomy (NCBI): domain Eukaryota; kingdom Viridiplantae; phylum Streptophyta; class Magnoliopsida; order Poales; family Poaceae; genus Secale; species Secale cereale. The sequence continues at coordinate 554,442,510 of LR738714.1, forward strand.
GGAAGGTGGCGTCCGCTCGGGGAAGGAGTGATTAGCGGCTCGTGGGGTGACTTGCGATGGAGGGGGGAGGGGGGAGTAGGAGCAGGAGGGGTAGACACGGCGGGTGCGATCGGCGGCGATCGAGGGCGCCCGAGGTTAGGGCTCGAGAGGAGGAGAGAGGACGAACTGCTCGAACCGAAATTCAAAAGAGTACGCACGATGATTGGGCCTCTATAATGAAGTGCTTTATTAATGCAATTAATTTAATCGAAAAATTTAGGACAAGAATACCCCTAGACCTAATTGGGCCGATTAAAGATAAAAAAATTAGGTCGAAAATACCCTTGGGCTAAAAAAGGCCCAGTTATTCTCATCCGTTAGATCGCCCATATAATACACGTGCTCTGGTGTATTATGATGCACCGTAAAATTTCCCTTTATCTATATACAGATGTATCTAACACTAAAACGTGTCTATATACATTTATATCTAGCTAGACAAATCTGAGTCGACTAATTCAGGACGGAGGGATTAGATCCAAAGTCAAAGTTAGATGGCATATGAAGCAACACCTAATAGCTTGCTCCAAAATACAATATATAGCAGAAATCAAAGCAGACAGCGATTGGCATCCTGATACATAATACGGTACATAGGGTCATTACATAATACGGTCCATTCTGAATGAATCATAGTACAGCCAGTTCAACACTTCCACGCGTACTCGTGCTCTAGTTGAAGTCTTCATGTTCTTTGTCAAGAACAGCCATACTCTTGCCTACAAACTAAATAGTGCCCTTGCATATATAGAACAGCAAATGATTCCCCCAGAAAACGCTTTGGTTCATGCAAATATATACTCCACTAGCCAGCCACAAACTCACCAATGGAAAGGGTCATCGACAGTAAGATCAGATGCTTTCTGGATGCTCCAGTCATTCTGAAACTTAGGGCCTAGCACCATCATCTTACAATCACAGCTCCATGGTACACCCGAGAGAGCCACCAGTTTACTTGTCATCTTTTCCGCCTTGGCCACCGAAGTAAGACTCTCTCTGTTCAGCAGAACATACAAAGTTTGTAGCTCTTGCGCTCTCGTGGAAATGAACTTGAGGAATTCAAGTTCAGCTTTGTTCCCTCTGTATTCATGAATAACCATCTTCTTGACGTGGGACTTGATGCATTCAATAGTAGGGAGCTCCTTCCAGAACTTGGCATGGCTCCTTCCACTGGGTTCGGTTAAAGACTGAAACGTCATATCAGTAAATGGCTGATTAGTGATGGATCATATACAAGAAGCAATGATCTTCCATTGCTAATAAATAGTGCCAACTAACTAGGTGAATAATTGCATGGGATACTAGGATTTCACCTCGATGTGCAGCGTGTCAATGTTGGGAAAGCATCCGAGGTAGGTCGCCATCATCTTGACTTCCTTTAAGACACCAAAATTAACCTTAAAGGCCAATTTCTTGACGCTTGGAAGCACGGTCCTCGGGCTTGGAATTGTGCCAAGCTGCAATTGCCCAACGATGCACCAAAAGAAGCATATATATATGTCATACATCTCTATTCTCTATACACATTATTAGCAATCCATGGAATCAAGGAAGTATGGAGCTTGGGGAGTATATACCTCAATGACTTTGTTGCCGATCTTCAGCTGGTGAAATCCTGGCTCCAAGAAGCCGAGCGCCTGCAAGTTGGGCGCATGAGCAATCTTGATCATCATAGTGCTCTCATCACCTCCACGGGGCGCTTCCAGCAAGAAGAGGCGCTGCAGGAGCGGGGCATCCACCACGGCAATCTCTTCTGCCGTGAAAATCCAGAGGACCACGCAACGGAGGCTTCTGCTGCGGAGCTGGACGAAATCGGGAGTGCTGCTGAGTGCGAACGTGAGCTTCTCCAGAACCGGGCTGCAAGCGAGCATGTAGTCGAGGTCCCGGCCGCTGATGCTGGTCGTGCACATGCTGAGTTTCTGAAGGCGGGGCAGGACGTCGGCTCGGCGGGAGAGACCGGCGGTGTCCGGGAACGTAAAGAATCCCAGGAAGAGGCGGTGGAGTGAGGCGCAGCGGAGGATGTCCGTGGGGAGGCGCACCGTGTCGGTGGGGTTCTCGGGGACGTCGGCGTTGTTGACGAGGACGAGGTCCTGGACGCCATTGGCAGCGAAGAGGCGCGGCCACTCCGCGAGCTCACGCTCGTGGGACGCGAAGCTGCAGCGGGTGATGTGGATGGCGCGGAAGGGGCCCGGGTGGTCGGCGAGGACGCGGGCGACGATGGACCGGGGCAGGGGCAGGTCGGTGTCGCGGAGGACGAGCGGGGTGGAGCGCCAGAGGTGGCGCCAACGGGAGGCGAGGGAGGCGGTGCGGGCGGCGTCCTTGACGGGGAGGCGTGAGACGACGCTGCGGAGGAGGTCGTCGGGGAGGGCGCTGATGCGGTCCTCGCCGTCGTAGTGAACGGCGGGGGAGAGGGAGGCGGCACTTGCCACGGAATTTGCACCGCTGGTGCGCCAGCCCATGACCATCTCGACGACGGCAGCCATGGCCGGAGCGGAACAGAGCGGGGTGGAAACTGGAAACGCGGCGGCGCGCGGACAAGCTCAATGGAGTGGAGTGGAGACGGAGTGGAGTGGAGGCGCGGCGGCGACTGGAG
>LR738714.1:554465359-554481115 GCA_902687465.1 Secale cereale
GTGAAGCACAAACATCAACCAAAAAATAGGGAACCAGATGATCTTCTTATGAAGACACTACCACCTTCTGGAGCTGCAAATGGAGCATTTGCATTCTGTTTGCTGAAAGGAAAAAGTTTCTACCTCGACAAAATGGTTTTGTTGCATAGCTATCCTACCTTCGAAGCTATGCCCTACGGAAGCTTCGTACTGCAGAAATAACTTATGTGCAACATCAAAGACAAAGCATGGACTTTCGTTGAGACTCCACATGTGTATAAGACAAAGGTTTAGCATGCTTAATGACATTGTTGTTATAACTCCCGATGAAGTCTCTTGTGGTGCAGAAAGTAAATCACAACAGTGCAGTGTCATTAAGCACATATATGGTTTCTGATTGATACTAACAATTTTTACTCATGTGTACCTATGTGCGCTAGTAATCAGTAGATATATGTGCTTTCTGTAAGATTTAGAAGCTAGGATAGCTCAGTTGCTAAATTTACAGGTGAGGTGCAGCGCTCACCGCTTAGTGCCCCATTCTATGGCAGAGCAACTTTGAGGAATTGATGGCTAAACTATCCAATCAAACTCAAAAGACAAACCCATAGACAAACAACAAATCAAGATTCTACTTATCCTTGTGTAAACTTTCACTTAAGCTAAGTAACCTAGCCTGGCTCAAACACTATTGAACATGGTGGATCCAAAACCGAAGATAACTGGTTTATGCCGCAACTCAGTAATATAATAGGTCAGGTCAGAAACATCTAGCACTGGATGCTGCACCCCAGAAATCACTAGCAAAGTTACCTAGCATTTGTTATCCTGATCACCAGGATGCACAAGATAACACATCAGCCTCGCTCCCTGTAAGCCTGGTGCATGTAAGCTCCCCCTTGCGCAGGGTCCGGGGAAGGGTCCGACCACTTTGGGTCTATAGTATGCAGTCTTTCCCTATATTTCTGTAAGAGGCTGTTGACCTCATGGTCACAAGGCAACAGCTTTACCACTGTGCTAAGGCTCCCCTTCAGGTGCCATCATATGAAGGCAAAGAGAAAAAAATGTGCTAGAAAGCAGGCACACATTAAGAACACACAGAAAGGCATTAGATAAAATGATCATCACAGTATCTTTTGAGTGAGCAATAGGAGTACTAGCTTCAAGGCTTCAACACTTTCAGATACTCATAGTCATGATAGTGAAAGGATTCATGCATTGGTTAAGAACAAACATAGATGCCTAAATACTCAACAGTGCTTTTCCAAAAGAGCACGGATCACAGAGAAATATATAGCCAACCTTGGGTTCATCAATGAAATGGGTCGTAAACGGTAAGGTCAGACGCTTTCCGTAAGCTCCGCTTCCAAACACCATCCGTTGGGTTAGGCCCTAGCACCAGCACCACAACATCCTTACCAGCCCATGGCTGATAGGTATGATCCCCCAGTTTACGTGTCACCTCATTAGCCTGATCCGCCGAAGCAAATTTTTCTTTGGTCAGCACAACCAATGCAGCCTGCAGCTGCTGCGCGTTGCTGCCAATGAACTTGATGAACTCAAATTCACTCTGATCACCGCGGAATTCATGGACATAGACCTTCTTGACGTGAGACTTGATGCAGTTAATAGGACGGACCTCCCTCCAGAACTTGGCAAGGTGCCGTCCAGTGGGTCCATCGGCTAGAGCAGACTGGAAAAATTAACAATCCAATTATACAGATGAATAGAGCAGGAGAAGAACCAACTGGCCTTCAGTTGCAAACGATGACTGAACAAATGAGTGTGCAATGGAATACAGTATATATCTGGGTCTCACCTCGATGTGCAGTATCTCAACATTGGGAAAGCACCTGAGGAAGCTGACCAGCATATTGACCTCCTCCAAGGCACCAAAATTAACCTTCAGGCCCAATATCTTGACGCCTGGAACCATGGTGCTCGGGCTCGCCCTTGCGTTAGGCTGCATTGACCGAGGCATGCACCAAAAGAAAGATATACTACATCACCTCTAGAATCTAGATCCAGATATAATAATGCATCGTTGGCAACTCCAAGAGATGAAAAGGTAGTACCTTGATGACCTTGTCACCGATGTGCAGCTGGTGAATTCTTGGCTCCAAGTAACCGAGCACCCGCAGTTTGGGTGCACCAGCAATCTTGACGTTCACCGGGACCCCGTCACCTTCTCCAGAACCTCCAGTAGGCGCTTCAAACAGGATGAGCCGCTCCAGGAGCGGCGCGTCCAGCACGGCGACCTCCCCCTCCACCATTGACAGCCAGAGGAGCACGCACCGCAGGCTTTTGCTGCGGAGATGAACGCGCTCGGGCGTCCTGTGGAAGATGAGCGCGAGGGTCTCTAGGACCGGGCTGCAGGCGAGCATGTAGTCGAGGCCACGGTCGGTGATGGTGGTTTGGAACATGTAGAGCTCCCGGAGGTAGGGGAACACGCTGGCGCCGCGGGGGAGGCCAGCTGTGTCCGGGAAGGTCCAGAAGGCCAGGAAGAGGCGCTGGAGCGAGGCGCAGCGGAGGACGTCGGCGGGGAGGGGCAGGGTGTCGGCGGTGGGGTCGCAGACGTTGTCGACGAGGACGAGGTCCTCGACGCCCTTGGAGGCGAGGAGGCGCGGCCAATCGGCGAGCGCGCGCCCGTGGTACGCGAACCGGCAGCGGGCGAAGGTGACGCCGCGGAAGGGGCCCGAGTGGTCGGCGAGGACGCGGCCGACCACGGAGCGGGGCAGATCGACGTCGCGGAGGACGAGCGGGGCGGATTTCCAGAGGTGGCGCCAGCGGGTGGCGAGGGAGGCGGTGCGGGCGGCGTCCTTGACGGGGAGGCGTGAGACGATGTTGCGGAGGAGGTCGTCCGGGAGGGTGCTGACGCGGTCCTCGCCGTCGTAGCCCGCGGTGGCGGAGAGGGAGGGGGGCTTTGCGATGGCTTGGGTACCGCCGGCCTCGGGGAACCACCCCATGACTTGCTCCACGATGGCGGCCATGGTCGGGGTGGGAGTGGAGTGGAGTGCGGGCGGCGTTGACTGGACGAGAGGAAAGCGAGATATGGTTTCTGGGCCAGGTGAAAAAGGTCGGAAGCCGGTTTCTCACGGGCCCGCTCACCGGATGGAGCCTCCGAAATCTTCTTGCAATTGAATAACTATACTTCCCATACCCCTAAAAAAACAAGAGTAAAATGCACTTTGGGTCATTCAACTTGTCCTCATAGCTCACTTTAATCACCGTACATAAGAATACGATCAATATGGTCACTATATATGACTTCCGATTATTATACGATCACTGTCTCACCTGTATAGATTCGTATTTAGTCCGGTTAACCGGTCAAATATACAAGTGGCACCTCGTTAGCTTATTTTCTTGCTTGGTCTGTGCAAGTCCCACTTGTCAATGGGTGAAACAAATAATTAAAGAAACTAAAATTTTGCGCATGCAGGCTCTAGCTGCCGCGGCAACCTCTTTGCCAGTTGAGCGCACACATTTTTGTGTCAAACAAATAGATTGACGCTTTACTATATATACACTTCATACGATGCGCACAACACGGATGCACACAACGCACACAGAGCACACGCGCACGCATGGACGGCGAGTACGTTTTGATGGACGCACGCGATATGCATGGACGGCCGGGTCTCTCGGCAGCGACACATCCATGCAGCCACTCTCCATGAGAAGCACATATAGTCACTCATGCGTGTACGTTCTCTCGATCGACGGGCTGCGGGTTAGATCAAGATTCAAATGGTCCGGTCCGGTCCGGTCTGGAAATGTTACTGGACATGTGAACCTGTCGCAAAATCCCAAGGCCACGGTTCAGACCGCACCTCGTCTAAGAGGGCAAACAGGTAAACGGTAAACCTAAGGTTCAACCCTAATCTGTATACTGAGTGTAGACGGGGGCGCCTTAGCCGAGATGCCCAGCGCTGAACGTGCACGTCGTGTTCCTGGCTCCACGACGCAGCATGACCTCCATTCCCAGCTCGGTCGTGCCTCGAGCAGCTGTCGCGCAACACAAGCTGCAAGGCGAGCGCTGGCGCGACGAGCGCTATCTCCAGAGGTCACAGACGGTCGGCATGGTGGTGGTTGTGGCTGTGGTTCTGCGAACGACGGCGAGACAGACGTGCAACTGGAGCAGATGCATGAGTTGCAAGGCGGGCGTCAGACATGGCGAGCTGACACGGACGTGCAGCCAGCGCGGCGAGGTAGTTACAGGGCGTGTGTGGGCGCGGCACGAAGTACAGCCGGCGCGCGTGCGTGCGCTTGGCAGGGGGCGGCTACAACCGCAAGAAACGGTTCGACAGCTGGGACCCTCGTAGCCAGAGATAGAGCTGAGGAATTTGACAAGTCAACGTGGTCAAATACGAAGCTATACGGTGAGACAGTGACCGTATAATCATCGAAAATCATGTATAGTGACTGTATTGACCGTATTCTTATGTCCAGTGACCAAGGTGAGTTATCGGCACAAGTTCAATGACCGCGAGTGCATTTTACTCAAAAAACAATAACTACTTCCCATACAATCTTTTGTCTAAAAAAACCCTCCCATACAATCTTGTGAGTCAGCTAATTACTCCTTTTATTTTCTAATTATTTGTCTTTCATATAACTATTGTGCGGCAACAGTTTCATGACATCAACGATTTCTGAAGCGAAGTTTCTAAGCACGACTGGTTTTCGTTTGCTTGAATAAGCTGGACACATGACGAGTATCACGATTTGTTTGGAGTTGACGGGTTCACTGACGCGATGTTTTAGCACAATCCGTCACCAGGGTCGAAGGAGTTATAGCCAATGCATACCGAGGGCGAGACCTTCCTCCACCGCTGCTAACTCGGCATCAACCACATGAGCACAGCCAAAGAGATACATGCATGCAACAAAAACATGGGAACTCCGCGGAGCCATCGAGATTGAAGGAGCCATCCATACTAGGTTTGTCCACATTTGCTGGCGATGGCGGCCATTTCCGACAAACCTTCTAGTCACCATTCAATGTGTGACTCGTTTGCACACAACTTTGGATGTATTCAACCACTTGATCGCCTTTCTTTGCAGCTATGATGAGGTATTGTTGGATGAGCATAAGAGAGTTAAGGTAGCCGAGGAGAAAGTGTGTGGAACCTTGTTGGAGCAGGTTTGCTGTGGGTGATCTCATTCTAAGCTTGTCAGGTTCGTCATAAAATCACGAGGGTCATATCTCATTGTTTGTGCCATCAGTTCATGTAGAGCTTGGAGGATCCATTCGCGCACGGTGGGAACAAACAGCTACTCTGCACGCGGGATCCATTTCGGGCGCATTGAGAGCCAGAGTTCACAAACATATGAGGGCATCAAAACATGGCATGGAATGCATCCTCCGGCTCTCGCCCAAAAAATGCTACAAGCCAGGTCCTTCTCCATTCCTCTGTTGCACATATTCTCTTGGGTAGCCAAGGCATGTGATGCGAATTTCCATGCGAAGATATGAACTTTTTGGGTGCACTTCGCACTGTCATATGATCTTCCAGTTAGGTACCTTGTCGATTGGTATGCTTTTGGATGGACCACTCCCCTGCATGAGCATATGTTCATCCAGAGCTAGTTGATACGTGCTCCGCACTTGAAGGCCCCTCACTTCGATCTTCGGGTACGTGCCATGCAATGAAATCCTCTTGGTTTCTTAATGATGGCTTGATCTTGATTATTTCTCCACATCAGGAGTGATGAAATAGTTGCTTGTTCCATGTGCCATTCGGGTTAATAAAGCATGCTACAGAGTGAAGGTGGTCTTTTCCTATGGGGTTGATCGGCCTAAGTTGGTGGTCCGTTCATATCCAAGGGTCATGCCATGCACGGGTACTCGCCTCGTTCCCGACAGGAAAATGGTACCCTTTATTAGAGTTCAAGGCCATACTCAATCGCATGCCATGCGGGTGATCCATTGCCGATATACCATCTCAGTTAATACACCATTGCGGGTAGCATTTAGCTTTAAGTACTTGTGTGCACTAGGAGTTACAAAATTGCAGAAGCATGCAAGCTTGGCAGGTGAGGATGGCTTGGTTGAACAAAAGCATGTCTCTTAACCCCATGCCCCCACGATATTTGGGTTTAATCATTTTTTCCCAGGCAATCCAGTACACTTTCCTCTTCCCATTATCTCATTCCCGCCAGAAGTTTACTAACAAATGAGTAAGATCATCGCAAAGCCCCGAGGGTAATTTTAAGAAGCACATCACATATGTGGGAAGTGCTTGAGCTATCAATTTTATTAAGACTTCCTCCCCCCTTGGTAGGCATTTCCCCATAATTGAATTCTCTTTGCTAATTTGGACTGGAGATTTTAGAGCTTACCTTTATGCATATGGCCTTCGAGGGTGGGGTCCTAGATATTTGGCTTCAAAGATGTCCTGGCCCACACTAAGTAGCCGCTTAACTTATTCTCGTCTCACCTTTGAATAAGAATTTCCGAACAAGATGGAGCTTTTTTCAGGGTTGACCAATTGTTCTGTTGCACGACTATACTCGATAATCACATGTTTAACCCTTTGCTTGGTTAGACTCTATTTTGAAGAATAAGAGGTAGTCGTTGGCAAAAAGGAGATGAGAAATACCCGGGGGCCGACGACACACTTTAATAGGCTCAATGTGCTACTCATGCATCAAAACAAAGTATACACGTAGTTATTCATAAAAAGAAATAAAGAAGACCAAAATGCAAAGCAAGACAATGGGAACTTTAACGGTGGAGCCGATGGAAATAGGAAGTTGTGGAACGTTGTTTTGAAAGCTAATGTGCCTCAGAATACTCTTTGTTTGGCGAGTGGCATCTAATAGCCTTGTTATCTAGGTGAATAGAGTAAAACAACACCAAGAGGGTACATGCTCTATTTGTGTCGCTAAAGATGAGAATATTTTTCATGTCATGGTGTCTTGTACAAAGGCATGTGTATTACGTAAGGCCATGAGACATATTTGGGATATCCCTATTGATTAAGTTTTTTTATCAACTCTCATCTAGGTTCGCTGTTGATTCTTCTTGATAATGTGAATAGTTCCATGTGGTCGGAAATTTTGTTCCTCTTTTGCAAGTTTGGTACTTCAAAAATGAAGTGAAAAAGGTTGGGAGCCAGTTTCTCACGGCCCATTTGATGGATGGAATGGAATGTTCTTGCAATTCTTTACTAGTTCCCGTACAATCTTGAGAGTTATTTAATTACTCCCTTCATTTATTGATGATATTTTCCCACTAATAGCATGTACAAAGTTAGTGTGTCAAGCACTAAAAGAGGATCTAGATTCCCTTCGGGCTCCTTTGATTCAAATAAATTCTATAGGAATTCTAGAGGTTTGAAATCTTTAGGATTTATTCCTATGTTGGTCCTTTGATTCTTAGGATTAGATCCATTAGAAATTTTTGTTACGAATCTTTTGTACTACATTTCATAGGAAATCTAACATCCACTCGAACCTATTTGTACAATTTTCTTTATTTTTTCCGTGGCATCAAAAACTCCTTGTTGATCCTATAGGATTCAAGTGGGCATGACACTCCAATCCTCCACTTTTCCTATTTCCATGTTTTCAGAATCCTGCAAATCAAATAGGCCCTAACTATTGCGAGGCAACAACTTCAAAATGTTATATTACCTCAAAGCATCAAAACAAAAGTATATACAAAGCTACACGTACAAAGAGATAGACGAGACCTACCTATGAAAGGTGAGATAGCCAACCCAACAATCTAGCTCAAAAAAAATCTACTCATATAAGCAACTTTTATCTCGGGTGTCACAACATATATAGCATGCACAAAGTTAGTGCGTCAACCACTAAAAGAGGATCTAGATTCCCTAAAGATCTTATTTCGAAGCAACCAAATATTACATTTCACAAGAAAAACACCTGGTGAAAAAAGGCCGATTGAACTCTTGACTTGTTGCACTAGCCAAATCCCATGAGACTAGCACCATGGCTAGTGACGATGCTATTTGTAAGCTTTGGGGTCAGCAGACTCCACAATTTCATTAGGAACGTCCTTCGGCTTATTGGTATTTGTGTGCCAGTCCTAGAAATGTAGTGCAATTGTCCCCACATGACCAAATAAATTTTGGATGTTGGCGTCACCACTAATCATGGCCCCATTCATGTTACAAATATGCCGAAACTCTTCTTCTCAAATTGCATAAAAAGAGCAGGTGGTCACTCTCCTCATACATAAGAGCTAGGCATAGCACACAATCATGATCACCCCCTTGCGCATGCTAATGTGTTCTTCTCGGCATATCATTGGTATTCAAATGCTCACTGGTCAACAACTACACAAATAAATTGATCTTCAGCGTGCACTTGGAGCATCAAATCCACTACATGATATAGAAGTTCCTGGGTGTGTATGTTTCCCGGCCTAATAGGCAAACACCAAGAATTGGATACCAAAAGCTATATGTATTGGACAAATTATCTCCTGGCTCCATCAACTTAATATGTGCTTGTGTTAGATATGTACGGGTAAAACATTGATGTGTGGTCTTACATTTGAAGTACCTCCTGAATAAAGGGGGTTCAAGAAATATGCTCGTGTGTTTTCCGGGCCTTAGTCATTTTATTAAAGGTTGGGAGTTTCAGAGTTTCCGCTAAAGTTGCTTTGATTCTCACTCGACATTTTCTGTTAGGGGTTTTTCAGATTAGGTCTTCGAATAGTAACACTACTTCTCTCGTTATAAATAGTCTCACGTTTGACATGTGTGTTCTCAGGATTCCTAAACTCTACAAATAAATAAATAATGCCATGTCACCATTTTGGTGCGGGTGATTCTGATGATCAAAGGAGGATGCACTTGTTTTCCTAGTGGAGAATGTGTATCCCCAAGAAGTTGGGGGTATGGGTTTCAGAGACATGTACTCTTTAACATGGATATGCTCGCAAAGTCCTGGAGATTGTTAAACAACCTTGACTCACTTTGTGCCCAAGTTCTTAGGGCAAAATATTACCCTGGTGGAAAGTTATTGAATGCAGGTCCAAAAAGAGCTTTTCCTACTCCTATCAGAGTATCTTTATGGTTCTTTAAACTTTTAGGCATGGACACATTTGGATTTTGGGGAGTAGGCTTGGGAGAAAGAACTAATATTTGGGAGGACCATTGGATCCTGAATAGTCATTCTGGGTAAGTTGTTACCAAGAGGGGTCAATGCACTCTAGTTTTTGCCACTCTAGTTTTTGCCAACTTCACTTATGCCACTCTAGAATTCAACATCTCACTTCTGCCACTCTTAAATTTTGACAATATATCACAAATGCCATTTTGTTAGGTCAATGAACGTTTTGACCAAACAGAGCAGGAAAATGACCATATTGCCCTAAGTTGTTTGTTTTTGCTTTTGCCACTCCCGTTTTTGCCAAATATTACTTTTGCCATTAGAGCGTCTAAATACACTAAACTGATGTGTTACAAATTTTGGCATGACCTATTTGAAAATATAATAATACACATAATTACACATAAATACACTATTTTGATCAGAAGTAAGCGCAATAATAACATCAGACCAGCAGCATAGTAAAGAGGTTAAGCCATCATAAATATCAACAAATTACTTCATAGGAGTACAAATCCATCATCTAATCTAAACAACAAGGTTCACATGCATATGGACCACCCAAAAGGCAAGCTCCACACAAGTTGAGCAAAGTACAGCAAGGTCTAGCCACATGACAAGCTGAACATAGTACACAGCAAGGCATGGTGCTCCACAAAATAACATGTAGTTTGCATCTACACAGCAAGGCTCACATATGCATGGTGCTCCACAAAATAACCTGCAATTGCATCAGCTACACAACAACACAACAAGGTTCACAACTTCTTTTTGCTTCTTGTGCTCTTCGACGAAGGACACTGTTTGCTTCTTGTGTTCTTTGCTGGACTATCATGTGTAGCAGAACTCTTCTTAGATGCTTCAGAAACCGGGCTAGGCTTTGCCCTTTTACCACCTCCTTTTCTCGTCTTTTTAGAACTAAGAATGAATGAAAACAAGAGTGTTGAAATGCATCAGCCCCATAAGTTGATCATAACTGGTCTGTCTCTCTACACGAATGTCCCAGCTCCAAGAAGACACCATGCATTGGTCACCCTTGTAATTCTTGTAAGAACGCGCCCCGTATGTCACAATCAGCTTATAAGGTGGCAACTCTGACCTACATTGACACAAATTGGACATAAAAAAGTGTGGAACTAGACTAGCTAGCTAAGCCATCAACATATATGACATGAAAAAAGGGATCAAAATTATTTATTTTTTCCGCATTGTTCCATTATCTAGTGCTACACTATGCAATCAGCATGTATGTATGACATATATGTACCAATGCCATGACCTTTTACAATATATTTTTTGCAAATGAGATAACATGTTACTCCATTGATCAAACTAGTGCAGGAAGCCAGAACATCCCATGTTTACTGCTATTGTAAGCAGCCTGGGACCTCAAACTAGTTGCTTCACTCACGAATCCCTAATTGTTCAAGTTATGCACTAACGAACCAGGGCATGTGTACAATAGACAAACCAGCAGATATGCCCCATGAACAGATCAAAATCCAACGAGAACAGGAGCAAGTTACTTCTAACAGATCAAATGCTACACATCAGGTATTTGAGGAAGGGATTGAACACTTACCCATCAGGGAGAGGAACCAGTAGGTTTGAGGTCCTCTGGGCCGCCCCTGCCGCCATGGCCGGCTGCGCGACTCCCTCCATCTCGTGTGAGCCGCTGAAGGGGGAGGAAGGGAGGTCGTCGGTGTGGACCACGTCGGGGAGGGAGGCTGATGAAGCGGGCCGCACCATGGCCGGCGGCGCGATGCCCTCCATCCTGTGTGAGCCGCTGAAGGGGGACGAAGGGGGGTTGCCGGTGTGGATCGCATCGGGGAGGGAGGCCGATGAAGGGGGCGCGGAGGGGAGGCAGCAGATGCGTGAAGCGTCGGCGATTCCAGAGCAGGTCCCCTCGGAGGGGAGACCATGGATGCGGGTTGCAGAGGGGTTGTCGGAGGGGACGTGGATGCGGCGACGGACGGCGGGGTGTGGATGCGGCGGCGGCGCGCCGGGGCATGCGGACGCGGCGGCATCGATCGATGCGGCTAGGCCATTCTCTCTGGGATGGGGATTGGGGACGAGTGTGATTCGTGTGTGTGTGTAGTTTTGTGTATGGGTCACTTGCAAAGCAGCCCCACAAGTCAGCAGGGGCAACTAATGTCATTTTTGCAAATACTGACAGGTTTTTTCTTGGTCAACTGGCTAGAGTAAACGGTCAACTCACGGATGTGTAACAGAATGGCATTTGTGATATATTGTCAAAATTTAAGAGTAACAGAAGTGAGATGTTGAATTCTAGAGTGGCATAAGTGAAGTTGGCAAAAACTAGAGTGGCCAAAAACAAAGTTTTCCCTACTTTGAATTGTTGACCAGCTCATTGACCAACAATCTGGTAGCTGGAATGAACGATATATTCCTGCCCATTGATTCAAATAGTATTCCCACAATACCGTTGAGTCCAAACTTGCAGGAGGACTTCGTGGCGTGGCGTAAGTCAAAAACCTTTATGTTATATGTTCGTTCGGCCTACTATATTGAATGGGGGCATCAATTTGGCACCCGGACTAGAAAAGAAAATGGGCAAGGCTCAAAACCGAATCCGATGTGGGACATTTTATGAAAGCTAGAAATCCCATGCAAAATGAAGATTTTTTTTTTCTTTATAAGGCTTTGCATGGCACTTGTCCCATGTATGGCGATACTTGCATCGTGACATATCCTAGTGCCGTCATAGTGTCTGTTACTTCTTGAGCTTGTGTTAATTTTCACTTGAAGAGGAAAGAGTGATGCAGTAAAGTAGAGATAAATATTTCCCTCAGTTAAGAACCAAGGTATCAATCCAGTAGGAGGCACAAGCAAGTCCTCAATAGATGCACCTGCACAAACTAATAAACACCTGCACACAACGCGAAAAAGGGGTTGTCAATCCCTTCACTGTCACTAGCAAGAGTGAGATCAATATAGATAGATTTAAAAGATAAGTAAAAGGTAAAATAAAGCAAACACAAATAAATTGCAGCAAGGTATTTTTGGGTTTTTGGTTTTATAGATCTGAAAATATATGATAAGAAATATACACGGGGGTCATACGTTTCATTAGAGGCTTCTCTCTCGAAGAAAGCATACGGTGGGTAAACAAATTACTATTGAGCAATTGATAGAAGAATACAAAGTTATGACGATATATGAGGCAATGATCATGAATATAGGCATCACGTCTGTGACAAGTAGACCGAAACGATTCTGCATCTACTACTATTACTCCACACATCGACCGACTCCTACCTGCATCTAGTGTATTAAGTTCATAAGAACAAAGCAACGCCTTAAGCAAGATGACATGATGTAGAGGGATAAACTCAAGCAATATGCTATAAACCCCATCTTTTATCCTTAATGGCAACAATACAATACACGCCTCGCTACCCTTTCTATCACTTGGAGGTGTGCTACTTCTCGAGCTTGCGTTGTATTCCCTCGAAGAGGAAAGGGTGATGCAGCATAGTAGTGAAGGAAATATGCCCTAGAGGCAATAATAAAGTTATTATTTATTTCCTTATATCATGATAAATGTTTATTATTCATGCTAGAATTGTATTAACCGGAAACATAATACATGTGTGAATACATAGACAAACAGAGTGTCACTAGTATGCCTCTACTTGACTAGCTCGTTAATTAAAGATGGTTGTGTTTCCTAACCATAGACATGAGTTGTCATTTGATTAACGAGATCACATCATTAGGAGAATGATGTGATTGACTTGACCCATTCCGTTAGCTTAGCACACGATCGTTTAGTATGTTGCTATTGCTTTCTTCACGACTTATACATGTTCCTATGACTATGTGATTATGCAACTTCCGTTTACCGGAGGAACACTTTGTGTGCTACCAAACATCACAACGTAACTGGGTGATTATAAAGGTGCTCTACAGGTGTCTTCGAAGGTACTTGTTGGGTTGGCGTATTTCGAGATTAGGATTTGTCACTCCGATTGTCGGAGAGGCATCTCTGGGCCCTCTCGGTAATGCACATCATTTAAGCCTTGCAAGCATTGCAACTAATGAGTTAGTTGCGGGATGATGTATTACGGAACGAGTAAAGAGACTTGCCGGTAACGAAATTGAACTAGGTATTGAGATACCGACGATCGAATCTCGGGCAAGTAACATACCGATGACAAAGGGAACAACGTATGTTGTTATGCGGTTTGACCGATAAAGATCTTCGTAGAATATGTGGGAGCCAATATGAGCATCCAGGTTCCGCTATTGGTTATTGACCGGAGACGTGTCTCAGTCATGTCTACATTGTTCTCGAACCCGTAGGGTCCGCACACTTAAGGTTTCGATGACAGTTATATTATGAGTTTATGAGTTTTGATGTACCGAAGGAGTTCGGAGTCCCGGATGAGATCGGGGACATGACGAGGAGTCTCAAAATGGTCGAGACGTAAAGATCGATATATTGGACGACTATATTCGGACATCGGAAAGGTTCCGAGTGGGTATTTTTTTGGAGTACCGGAGAGTTACGGGAATTCGCCGGGGAGTATATGGGCCTTATTGGGCCATACGGGAATAGAGGAGAGAGGCCAAAAGGAAGGAGGCGCACGCCCCCCTCTGGTCCGAATTGGACAAGGGGTGCAGCCCCCTTTTCCTTCTCCCTCTCCACCTCTTTCCTTCTCTCCTACTGCGGAAAGGAAAGGGGAATCCTACTAGGACTTGGGAGTCCTAGTAGGACTCCCCACACTTGGCGCGCCCCCTCTAGGGCCGGCCTCTCCCTTGCTCCTTTATATACGGAGGAGGGGGCACCCCATAGACAGACAAGTTGATCTTCGTGATCATTCCTTAGCCGTGTGCGGTGCCCCCTTCCACCATATTCCACCTCGGTCATATCGTAGCGGTGCTTAGGCGAAGCCCTGCGACGGTAGAACATCAAGATCGTCACCACGCCGTCGTGCTGACGGAACTCTTCCCCGACACTTTGCTGGATCGGAGTCTGGGGATCGTCATCGAGCTGAACGTGTGCTAGAACTCAGAGGTGCCGTACGTTCGGTGCTTGATCGGTTGGATCGCGAAGAAGTTCGACTACATCAACTGCGTCACTTGACGCTTCCGCTTTCGGTCTACGAGGGTACGTAGACACACTCTCCCCTCTCGTTCCTATGCATCTAGTAGATAGATCTTGCGTGATCGTAGGAAAATTTTGAAAATACTACGTTACCCAACAAGTAGCGTAAGTATTTCCCTCAGTTTTTGAGAACCAAGGTATCAATCCAGTAAGAGACCACGCGTGAGTCCCCCGCACATGCATAAACAAATAAGAACTTCGCAGCCAATGCGATAAGGGGTTGTCAATCTCTTTACGGTCACTTACGAAAGTGAGATCTGATAGATATGATAGTTTGATATTTTTGGTATTTTTGGATATAAGAACAGAAAGTAAAAACTGAAAAGTAAAGTAGATTGTAAATTGATATATTGAGAATAGACCCGGGGACCATAGGTTTCACTAGTGGCTTCTCTCATGATAGCAAAATTCTACGGTGGGTGAACGAATTACTGTCGAGCAATTGATAGAAAAGTGAATACTTATGAGAATATCTAGGCATGATCATTATATATAGGCATCACGTCCGTGACAAGTAGATCGAAACGATTCTGCATCTACTACTATTACTCCACACATCGACCGCTATCCAGCATGCATCTAGAGTATTAAGTTCATAAGAACAGAGTAACGCCTTAAGCAAGATGACATGATGTAGAGGGATAAAATCAAGAAATATGATATAAACCCCATCTTTTTATCCTCGATGGCAACAATACAATACGTGCCTTGCTGCCCCTACTATCACTGGGAAAGGACACCGCAAGATTGAACCCAAAGCCAAGCACTTCTCCCATTGCAATAACTATAGATCTAGTAGGCCAAACCAAACCAATAATTCGAAGAGACTTGCAAGGATATTATAATCATACATAAAAGAATTCAGAAAAGAACCAAATATTTCTCATAGATAATATTGATCATAAACCCACAATTCATCGGATCTCGACAAACACACCGCAAAAAGAGATTACATCAAATAGATCTCCTCGAAGACCGAGGAGAAATTGGTATTGAGATCCAAAGAGAGAGAAGAAGCCATCTAGGTACTAACTATGGACTCGAAGGTCTGTGGTAAACTACTCACAACTCATGGTGAGGCGATGGTGTTGATGTAGAAGCACTCCGTAGTAGATCCCCCCTCCGACGGAGCTCCGGAACAGGCCCCAAGATGGGATCTCACGGGAATAGAAGGTTGCGGCGGTGGAATTAGGGTTTTCTCTCCTCTTCTGATGTTTTCGGGGGTACATGGATATATATAGGAGGAAGGAGGGCATCAGGGGACCAACCTGGGGCCCATGAGGCAGGGGGAGCGCCCTGTAGGGGGGGCGCCCCCACCTTCGTGGACGCCACGTGTGCCCTATTCCGTGGTTCCCAAGTCTCCCATGAAGATATCGCTCCAAAAATATCTCTCCCAAAGGTTTCATTCCGTTTGGACTCCGTTTGATATTCCTTTTCTATAAAACCCTGAAATAGGCAAAAAAAATAGCAATCTGGATTGGGCCTTTGGGTTAATAGGTTAGTCCCATCACTGACTGGGATTTTTCGTCAAATATGTGCTGTTTTAACCTTCACAA
>LR738714.1:554483706-554494880 GCA_902687465.1 Secale cereale
CATGTCTATGGCTAGGAAACATAACCATCTTTGATCAATGAGCTAGTCTAGTAGAGGCATACTAGGGACACTATGTTTTGTCTATGTATTCACACATGTACTAAGTCTTCGGTTAATACAATTCTAGCATGAATAATAGACATTTATCATGATATAAGGAAATATAAATAACAACTTTATTATTGCCTCTAGGGCATATTTCCTTCAACCACGTCTTGAGAACTTCTGAAATTTCCTCACGAGCATTGCTAGATTCTGACTTAGTTCTTCAAGATCGCCAAGGCTGCTATCAGAATCTTAACTTTCAGATGAGGAAACTGCCTTGGCCTTCAGTGCACGTGATCTACCATATCTTGGACCATAGAGATCTCTCTTTTCAGCTTGTTGGAACTCATGAATGTTCAACCTCTCAAGGATATCAGCTGGATCAAGTGACTTGTAGTCTCCACGCTCTTGAATCATTAGTGCCAGAGTGTCAAATAAGGAATCAAGTGATCTTAGCAGTTTCTTCACCACCTCGTGGTATGTGATGTCTGTAGCACCAAGTGCTTGTAGCTCATTTGAGATGTCAGTGAGGCGATCGAAGGTTTGCTGAACATTTTCGTTGTCGAGTCTTTTGAAGCAGTTGAAGAGGTTGCGAAGAACATCAACTCGAGAGTCACGTTGAGTTGATACTCCCTCGTTGACCTTGGACAGCCTGTCCCAGATAAGCTTTGTAGTCTCCAAAGCACTCACTCTGCCATACTGTCCTTTGCTCAGATGGCTGCATATGATATTCTTCGCTTGAGAGTCGAGTTGCTTGAATCTCTTCACATCAACAGCGTTCACGGAAGGTGAGATGGATGGAACACCAGTTTCCACAACATACCAGAGATCGTTGTCAATTGCCTCAATATGCATGCACATCTTGTTCTTCCAGTAGGGGTAGTCCGTCCCATCGAAGGTAGGACACCCAGCCGAGACTTTGATCATGCCTGCAGTCGACATAACTAAAACTCCAGGTGGTTAAACCAAAATCACATAGAACAAGGGAGTACCTTGCTTTGATACCAATTGAAAGTGCATTATATCGACTAGAGGGGGTGGATAGGCGATTTTTACAAATTCGTCACTGAGGAAATTCTAGCTAAGGAATTTCCTAAGCAACGAACTACTTAGCAGCGGAATAGATACTCAAATGCATGCACAACAAAACAGTAGCATGGTCATCATGATGAAATGAAAGCAAACATAGAGTACAAGTAGCATGTAAACAGGATAAGCAGGCTGAAGACTGAGGACTGAAGAAATATGATTGAGGAAATTGAGAAAGTCTTCAGTCAAAATCTTCAAACAGGTTCGAAAAAAAAAAAATCTTCAAACAGTACAGATCAAGTTCATCAACACATGAATGAGTAAATGGAAGGATTGAGGAAATAGAACCAGTAGGCTTGGTGAAGACAATGATTTGTTAGACCAGTTCCAACTGTTGTGACAGTTGTACGTCTCGTCTTGGTGTGAGGAAATTGAGAAAGTCTTTAGTCAAAGTCTTCAAACAGTATAATGTTTTCTATGACTCAAAAAAGAGAAAATGGAACTACGAAAACAAAAGTCTTCACGCTTCATAATCCTCGCATGAATATCCAAGTCTTCAAGCTCACACCAAGTTCCTCATTTTCAAAGTCTTCAAGAAAACCAAAGTCTTCAACTGAAGACATACATTTTTAGGGGTCGACTTTCTTTGTAAATATCAAACTCCTCAGAGACTTATAAGACATGTGTACACTCACAAACACATTAGTCCCTTAACCTACAAGTCTTCAGTACACCAAAATCACTAAGGGGCATTAGATGCACTTACACCCATCTTTTATCCTTAATGGCAACAATACAATACGCGCCTCGCTACCCTTTCTATCACTGGGTGAGGACATCGCAAGATTAAACCCATCACAAAGCACCTCTCCCATTGCAAGAAATACCAATCTAGTTGGCCAAACCAAATCGATAGATCGGAGAGAGATACAAAGCTACTCAATCATGCATATAAAATTCAGAGAAGACTCAAATAATATTCATAGATAATCTGATCATAAATCCACAATTCATCGGATCACAACAAACACACAGCAAAAGAAGATTAAATCGAATAGATCTCCAAGAACATCGAGGAGAACATTGTATTGAAGATCAAAGAGAGGGAATAAGCCATCTAGCTACTAGCTATGGACCCTTAGGTCTATGGTAAACTACTCACACATCATCAGTAGGGCAGCAAAGTTGATGTAGAAGCCCTCCGTGATTGAATCCTCCTCGGGCGTTGTACCAGAAAAGGTGCCTAGATGGGATCTCACGAAGACAAAAACTTGCGGCGGCGAAAAAATATTTTTGATGTGCCCTATGACGTAAGGGGAATATTTGGGTATTTATAGAGATGAGATTAGGGTTAGGGGGGCTACGAGGGTCCCACAAGCTGTAGGGGCGCGCCCTCCCCTCGGGACGCGCCCTCCCCCCGGGATGCGCCCTGGCGGCTTGTGGCCACCTCGTGGCTCTCGTGGCCTCTTCCCGAAGCTTCGTGGTTGTCTTCTGGTCCAAGAAAAATTCTCAAAAAGTTTCGTTCCATTTGGTCTCCGTTTCGTATTGATTTTTGTAAACGACAAAACAAGGAAAAAAACAGCAACTGACACTGGGCACTAGGTTAATAGGTTAGTCTCAAAATGATATAAAATAGCATATTAGTACATGTAAAACATCCAAAGTATATAATATAATGGCATGTAATAATAAAAATTTATAGATACGTTGGAGACATATCAAGCATCCTCAAGCTTAATTCCTGCTTGTCCTCGAGTAGGTAAATGATAAAAACAGAATTTTTGATGTGGAATGCTACCTAACATATTTATCAATGTATTTTTTCTTATTGTGGCATGAATGTTCGGATCCATAAGATTCAAAACAAAAGTTTAATATTGACATAAGAACAATAATACTTCAAGCATACTAATAAATCAATCATCTCTTCTCAAAATAACATGGCTAAATAAAGTTATCCCTACAAAATCATATAATCTTGGCATGCTCTATCTTCATCACATAAAGTATTTATCATGCACAACCCCGATATTAGCCAATCAATTGTTATATTTTTATGTTCTCAAACTTTTTCAACTTTCACGCAATGCATGAGCATGAGCCATGGATATAACACTATAGGCGGAATAGAGCATGGTGGAGGTTGTGAGGAGAAGACAAAAAAGACGATAGTCTCACATCAACTAGGCAAATTAATGGACTATGGAGATGCCCATCAATTGATATCGTGCAAGTGAGTAGGAATTGCCATGCAATGGATGCACTAGAGCTATAAGTGTATGAAAGCTCAAAAAAAAACTAAGTGGGTGTGCATCCAACTTGCTTGCTCATGAAGACCTAGGGCAATTTGAGGAAGCCCGTCATTGAAATATACAAGCGAAGTTCTATGCATAATAAAACGGAACGATGGAAGTTCTATACATAATAAAACGGAACATTGGAATCATATGCTCTACTAATGATGATCATCACACTTTTTATTACTTACAACTCAAGAATTACATAATAAAACGAAATAGTGGAAGTTGCATGGCAATATATCTCGGAATGTCTATGTAAATGCCAAAATAGGTAGGTATGATGGCTGTTTTGAGGAAGCGTAAATGGTGGATTTATAACATATGAGTTCTTCCATATCATCTGCATCCTAACAGAAAGTCGTCGGTTTGAAGCTGTCAAGGGTGAAGCACTGGTGTATCTCCACTCGTTTGCCCCCCACCCCCTCCCCCCTTCGCCAGGAGCCATTTTTTCAGCCGGTTGGGGTCATGCCGGCGGAAATTTTGGCATGGGAGGCAAAAGTTTCCCAGCCATGGGTGAGCTGGAGGCATGCACGTGGGTCGGCCTGGAAGGAAAAGAGATGAGAGAGAGAGAGGAGAGAGGGAGTGGGAGGCTAATAGCGTCGGCGCCTCCGGCTCCCTGAGGTTTGGGTTGGGACCGCCAGATGTAATTTTGATCAAATCCGGCGCAAAATGAGATGTTGAGGCGCGATTGGGACAATTTTTCACTATTGGCGTTAAAAGAAAGCCTCTATGGGGCGCGTGGGGGGAGGGGTGGGGCTGGGTGGAGATGCTCTAAAATGAGATAACGTGGACTGGACCGACTCCGGGCTGCTACAAAGTGAACACGGATGCGGCTTCCCGTGGAGAAGGCACGGGCGATGTTGGCGCCATTCTCAAGAACAGCAAAGGCGCGGCGGTTGCAGGTGCGACATGTCCTTTTGATACTGCTCTTAACACTGCATCAGCGGAAGCTTTGGCTTTGCTGAAAGGCCTGCAGCTCGTTGAGAAGTTGGGCTACACTCCTGTGATAATGGAGTCTGATTCACTTGAGATGATCAACGCATGCAATGGAGATATATATAGTTTCGTTCCATACACTGCGATTTTAGCTAATTGTTTTGCAATAGCAAAAATGACCGAAGGAATTACTTTCTCACACTGCCCTAGGGAAGCTAATCGAGTTACTCACCATCTGGCGAAGCACTCCTATGATACCCTGTCTATGTTTGATTAAGATGGAAATCCACCCAATTTCTTTCTGCCGTTTGTAATAAATGATGTAACATTGTTGGCTGAGAGGCTTCCCCTTAAAAAAAACAGTGTGGTGACGCTGCTACATGAAAGAAGACAATGGAAATGAAAAGGAAGTGTTACGTTTTGGAAAAGAAGATCATATGCAGATTAACTCAACTTTGGTGAGCAATAAGGCAGATCGTTTTTTTCCACCTCTTTGTTTCAAAGTGTTTCTATAACAACTGGTCTAGGCTGACTGAAACGCTAGAGTAAAGAATGCACAGTGTATGATAGATACAAAGTCACGTATCGAAAATATGCAGCAATAGGATCTGCAATGCAGAAATCACAAGCACAGACCTAAGTAGCCTTCTTCATCCCTATCCTGATCACTGTATACTCTAATGATAATAAAATTCACGTAGGCAGAGAAAATTAACATAACACATGGTAAAAAGCAGCCGGACTATGTTTGGAAGGAGTAACATACTGACCTTTTACATTAGGAACAAATATAGGGGCATTAGATAAGATGGTTGATAACAATACATTCTGAATGAAGCATAGCACACCTAGTTCCAACACTTTCAGATAGTAATGCTCTAGTTGAAATCTTCATGTTTTTTCGTCAACGGACATACTTCAGAGTCAAAACAAGAACAGACATACTTGCCTACACACTAAACAGTGCCCTTGCATGTAGAACAGTACATGAATCCCCCCAGAAAGCTTTGGATCATGCAAATATATAGCCAACCTCAAGTTCACCAGTGAAACGGGTCATCGACGGTAAGATCGGATGCTTTCTGGAAGCTCCAATCATTCTGAAGTTCAGGGCCTAGCACCATTATCTGACAGTCACCGCTCCATGCTAGAGCCACCAAGCTGCGTGTCATCTTTTTCACCTTGGGCGCCGAAGCAAGACTCTCTCTGTTTAGCAGAACATACAAAGTTTGTAGCTCTTCAGCTCTCCTGGAAATGAACTTAAGGAATCGAAGTTCACTTTGATCCCCTCTATATTCATGGATAACCATCTTCTTCACGTGGGACTTGATGCATTCAACAGTAGAGAGCTCCCGCCAGAACTTGGCATGTCTTTTTCCAGTGTGCTCAGTTAAAGACTAAAACATCACATTAGTAAATGATTCATTAGAGATGGATTGCCCAAACCACGACGAGTAATTTGGAACGGAGGGAGTAATAAATAGTGACATGAGTGCACAATAACTGAGTGAATAACTGCATGGATACTAGGATTTCACCTCAATGTGCAGCGTGTCAATGTTGGGAAAGCATCTGAGGAAGGCCACCAGCATCTTGACCTCCTTTGAGACACCAAAATTAACCTTAACGGCCAATTTCTTAACGCCCGGAAGCACTGTTCTTGGGCTCGGCAGTGTGCCAGGCTGCAGTGGCCAAACGATGTACCAAAAGAAGCAGATTTATCATCTCTATACATCATTGGCAATCTCATTACTATGTACTACTAGTACTAGAGAGTGATGGAATCATGGATACTTGGAAATATTATTATACCTTGATGACTTTGTTGCCGATATGCAGCCGGTGAGTTCTTGTCTCCAAGAAGCCGAGCGCCCGCAGGTTGGGCGCAGAAGCAAGCTTGATCATCATAGTACTGTCGTCACGGTACTGCCGAGGAGAGCTCGCAAGATCCACCAAGAAGAGCCGCTCCAGGAGCGGGGCGTCCGTCACGACGACCTCTTCTGCCGTGAAAAACCAGAGGAGCACACACTGGAGGCTTTTGCTGCGGAGGTGGATGTGGCCGGGCGTACTGTTGAGTACGAACGCGAGCTTCTCCAGGACCGGGCAGCAAGCGAGCATGTAGTCGAGGTCCCGGTCCCTGATGATTGTCGCGAACATGCTGAGCTCCCTAAGGTGGGGCAGGACGTCGGCTCCGCGGGAGAGACCAGCGGTGTCCGGGAACGCAAAGAATCCCAGGAAGAGGCGCTGGAGTGAGGCGCAGCGGAAGATGTCCGCTGGGAGGAGCACGGTGTCGGTCATGAACTGGGTGCCGATGACGTCGTTGACGAGGACGAGGTCCTGGATGCCCTTGGCGGCGAGGAGGCGCGGCCACTCTGCGAGCTCGCGCTCGTGGGACGCGAACCTACAACGGGCGATGTGTGGAAGGGGCCCGGGTGGTCTGCGAGGACGCGGGCGACTGCAGAGGGGAGCAGGTCGACGTCGCTGAGGACGAGCGGAGTGGAGCGCCAGAGGTAGCGCCACTGAGTGGCGATGGCGGCGGTTCGGGCGGCGTCCTTGACGGGGAGGCGAGAGACGATGTTGCGGAGGAGGTCGTCGGGGAGGGCGCTGATGCGGTCCTCGCCCTTGTAATCAGCGGCGGCGCAGAGGGAGGCGGCGATTGCCACGGCATTTCCACCGCTGGGGACCCAGTCCATGAAATTCTCGACGATGGCGCCCATGGCCGGAATTGAGTGGTGTCGGGACGCGGCGGCGAGTGGAGTGAAGTGGAGGCGCTGTAAGAAGGGAAAGTGGGATAGGGTTTCTACTGGGCCAGCTTGTTTTTTTTGGAGGGGTTTCTACTGGGCCAGCTAAACGTTGGAATACCCCTCAAAAAAAGCTAAACGTTGGAAGCCACCTGTAATGTTCTTTGTCTCAAAAGAAAAAACCAGATGTAATGTTCTTCCAATTTATTTCCCAAATTATACTTGTCTCAAAAAAAAAATCCCAAATGAGACTGTTACTACTGAATTGGGAAGCCAACCGAGTCAAATATAGAGGGCTATATTGGAGGGACGTGACAATTTTTTTTAAAACCACCTCATATATTAATTAACCAAAAGTTATTACAATCACTCATTACAAAATTCATCACACAGGATGGAACATCATTAACAAGAATACCATCTGATGCATTGTCAAAACTATACTTAGCAATCAGATAAGCCACCACATCGGCTGAACGATTAATCTTTGAAATTTTGAACATATTTAGTATCTTGGAGGCACTCATTGCTTCCTTCTCCAAATCAAATAGCGTTGACCTGTCAAAATTATCCTTTGCAAGACACGCAACAACAAACTCACAATCAATCTCTAATATTATAGGATTGTGTAGAGTGATACCTATATAAAGACCAGCAATACAGACCCCGAGTTCCGCTTCCTCCGCACTTTTACAAAGCCCAATGAAATCCCAAGAAGAAACAATCACATTCTCGGAGGAATCGCTGGCCACCACACCCACACTTGCAGCGCTAATGTTCTCCACAGAACTTGCGTCGACATTTATCTCGATGTATTTCGAAGGAGGGGGTTGCCAAGCCACCTGAGTTCCCAAGGTATTAGGTGCAATTCTTAATCCAGGAACAAACTGAAACAAGGCCTCATAAGACGGATTGGTAATGAATAGACAACTAGCATCTGGTCGGACAATTGGATCCCTAGGGAGGAAGGATCATGTTGAGGCCCTAAGGGGGCGCGCGCTAGCAACCCTCCGGAATTTGTTGCTAGCCTTATTGATCACACATTTGCTGCATGGGATCACACCAAACTAGAGGAGGTTTGCCTCTCCATCAATATTCTAGCAATTTTGAGTGTTCCCCAATGTACAACAAATATAGCGGACAACTGCCATTTTTTTTGGGAAATTCACTGTGAGATCGGCGCATATATGATAATTGACACAAAGCTAAGGCGGGGGGCATGGCTGGATGGCACATCGGGCTCCTCTAGTACGGATCGTGATTCTGCTTCATGGAAACTTCTATGGAAAACTCTGGTTCCAGGAAAAAATAGAATGTTCTTGTGGAGGCTAGCAAAACACTCTCTCCCCAAGGAGGACGTGAGAGCTTACAGGAACATGTCAACCACGAGCATGTGTGGTTTGTATGGTGCAGAGGACTCCTAGCATCATTCCTTACTTGAATGCTCAATGTCCATATGTGTTTGGGCACTTGTCGATGGTGAGTTAGTATAACTCTTATGCGAGACTACTGAACCAAGTGCCAAGCAATGGATATTTTTCATGATAGATACATTATCACATGAAGCTTTTGTACAAATAGCGGTTACATTATGGGCCATATGGTGGGCGAGGAGAAAGGCCATCCACAAGGAAATTTTACAAAGCCCCTCCGTGACTCATCTCTTCATATGCAGATTTATTGATGAGCTTTATTTGAGCCTAGAGAACAAATCAGGGGTACCTTCAACACTAGGGCGACCGCGCGACCAAAAGTGCCGCCACTAGGCTTTGCTAAGGTGCACGTCAATGCCGGACTATCCAGGAACCAGGACAGGGGCGCGACAGTGGTGGTGTGCCGTGATGCGAATGGAGACTTTATGGGTAGGTCATCCTTGGTAATTCATGGGATAAATGATGTTGCGACGTTGTAAGCTATTGCTTGCCGAGAGGCCTTATCTTTGGTAGATGATCTTATGCTACAAAGTTTCAACGTTGCATCAGACTCGAAACATGTGGTTTGGGGTATTCATGGAGGAAGCGATGGAGTCTATGCAACTATTATCATAGAAATTAAGAGTAGGACCTTAATGTTCAATTGTAATTTCACTTTTAAGGCAGAGCCACTAATGGTGATGCCGATAGGTTAGCCAAGTTTTCACATTCACTTGATCACGTTTGGTTGGTCCAACCCCACGATCCTATTTGTATCCCCCTCCATGTGGAGTTTGACCAATAAAACTTGGTTTACCCCTAAAAAAAGTTATTTACGCTCTCCCACCCCTAAAGAAAAAGTTATTTACCCCCACCCACCCTAAAAAAATACACCCTCGATTTTCTTTTTAATCTGCATATAAAATTTGTCTTAAGTAAAAGTTCATAAAGTTTGACCAAATTTGCTCCAAGGGGGTGGGGGGGGGGGGCGGTGTAGGTTAGTCATTTCATATGATCTATTCATGGGGCGTTCAAAATGGCTAGAGGTTGAAGACAACGACACTATCGTCCACTCCGCATCTAGCGGCCGAGATCTTCGACTGGCACCAATTTTTGTTGTCACCTCATTGGTGGTCCCAAATAATTGTCGCATTGCTATGCTTAGTAAGTAAACGAACAAAATTTGCAGTTATTTATGCTAGTTTCAACTATTCCACTCCTTTATTGTGGATTGGAATAATGCTATATTGAGAGAAGTTAAATGGCACTAGTAGAAAAAGGGTCAAATGTAGAGCTCATTAGTCCCGGTTTGCAACTGAACCGGCACTAATGGGACCATTAGTGCCGGTTCCAGAGGCTAGGCCAGTGGCGATCATTAGTACCGGTTCGTGGTGAACATTTAGTACTGGTTCTTGGCACGAACCGGTAGTAAAGAGGCTATTGCGGGTTGTGGTTAGGCTGGGGGCCCACCAGAACCTTTAGTACCGGTTCGTGCCACGAACCGGTACAAAAGGGTTCTACTCACTTTGTTCTACAGCGATTTTTTAGTCCCATCTCGCTCGTCTAACACAGATTTTACCACCTTAAATATGTTATTTTCTCAAACTATCACAACCACTTGGTCTTCATTGAACTCTATGTGTAGGATTTGTGGCTGCAATAGGAGTCATCACCAGTTCCTAAACCGGCGAGGACTCCTATCGACAATTTAAATTGTACACAAAAAGATCAATGATGGTCAATGCATTTTTAACGTCATTTGAAAAGCACTACAAAATGAACTCTGAAAATGTTAAAAGTTGGCATGGTATCATCATTTCACCCACATAGCATGTACAAAGGCATTGCATTTTTTTGAACTGGATGCACTTCGTGTACAAACTGGACAATTAATTAGTACCGTACTGGTTCCAACGGCTAGGCGGGCGGAGATCATTAGTGCCGGTTCGTGGGCAACCTCTAGTACCGGTTCATGCCACGAACCGGTACTAATGATGCTGTGTCAGGTTGTTGTCAGGCTAGGCACCTTTAGTACCGGTTCATGGCATGAACCGGTACTAGAGTATCTTAGTAAGCTGATTTTTAGTCTCACCTCGCCAAGAGAGAGGCACTAGAAGCGGTTTATAAGCCTTGAGTGCACAGACAATGTGGGAGAGGCGCAATGTTCACCTGCACGTTGCTTAGCTTCAAACCTTGAGGAATAGTGTAGGCTGCACGGAGCTATATATGTGCACTGCTTTATACACTCTTCCGAAAGGCTTGAAGCTAATTAACGAGCATTGCGCCTTTTTTTGAACTCCAGACTTTTTGTGTGTTCAAAATGCACCATTCAAATCCACATCATCAATTATCAGCCCTTTCTGAATTCATTTGGTATTTTTCATTCATTTATTGATTTGTTTTGAGATAGCTAAATGACCATGAAATTGAAAAGCAGTACAAATTGAATTCTGAAAAGGTTGAAACTTGGCATGGTATCATCACTTCACCCACATGACATGTGCAAAAAAGTAGAGAGGGTCACGGCAAAAATTGGATGCACTTCGTGTACAAAATGGACAATCTCTTTCGAAGTATCAGGGTTTAGGACGAAAACTCATATGTTACAAAGGCATTGCATTTTTTTGAACTCCAGAGTTTTTGTGTGTTCAAAATGCACCATCCAAATAAACATCATCAATTATTAGCCCTTTCTGAATTCATTTGGTATT
>LR738714.1:554496076-554507376 GCA_902687465.1 Secale cereale
AATTTTAGATATAGAAATGTTAGACAAAAATTTTAGATATATTTGCGGCAATGTTAGATAGATAAATTTTAGTTAGATATAAAATGAAATACCATATAAAAAATTTGTTGCGCGCTACCCTATGGGCCTGCAAGGCCCTGGGCATGTATTTGCAGGCCCATAAAGGCCCAGCAGACTCACAGGACAGCGCGACAAAGTTAGGCCCACAAGCCTGCAGTAGAGAGGAGCTCGATACAACAGCGGCGGTGGGGCTTATAAGCATATGCGAGCCCCCCTCGGCTAGCGAGGTGGGACTAAACTTCTGCTCCCCTCGCCTGGCTGCGCACACCCTTTAGTACCGGGTCGTGGCTGTAACCGGTACTAAAGGGGGGGGGGTCTTTAGTACCGGTTGGAGCCACCACCCGGTACTAAAGGCCTGCCCTTCCCGCCGCTTGGCCTGGCCAAAACAGGCCTTTAGTACTGGTTGGTGGCTCCAACCGGTACTAAAGGTCCCTCCTATATATACAACACTTACGAATTTTTAGTTTTCCCTCTGTTCTTGTTCTGTTTCTTACTCTCCGTCGACGTCGTCGCCGCCCCATTGCGCACTGCCCCCGTCCCCGTCCCCGTCGCCGTCGCCGCCCCCGTCGCCATCGCGCACCACCCCGTTCGCTGTCGCCGCCCCCGTCGACGCCACCGTCGCCGCCCCGTTCGCTGTCGCCGCCCCCGTTGACGCCGCCGTCGCCGTCGCCGCCCCCATCGCCGTCGCCTCGACCTTGCCGTCGCCGTCGCCTCGACCTCGCCCGCGCGGTGAGGCCCTCTCCCCCGGCCCCTCGCACACAAACACGCGCGCGCGCACACACACTCACACACACACACACACACACTTTTTCTGTTTTTTATACAATTCATTTAGATGAAATAATTAATTAGATTAGATTAACGTCAAACAGTATATAGAAATGTTAGAAATTTTAGAAATTTTAGTTTTAGCTAGATGAATTAGATTAACTTTCAAATTGTTAGACGATGATCGATTTTTTTTAGTTTCTTTTAATTTTAGTTATAGAAATTTAGAATGTTATATTTGCATATAGTATTAGTTATAAAAAAGTTAGAATTTTTTCTTTTTTTAGTTCTAGAAGTATTAGTAATGTTATACAAATTTTAGTTATATATATAGAAATGTTATATTTTTTTTTCTGTTTTTTAGTCATAGAAATATTAGAAATGTTAGTTATATAGCATTGTTAGAAATGTTATAGAAATGTTAGTTATATAGAAATGTTAGAAATTTTAGTTATCAAAATCCAATCATTAAAAAATGTTACTTTTTGCGGGCATATAGCTAGTATTTGTTCTCGACGATGTCCAGCCCGCATCCTCGCCGTCGACCCGTCCGCGACGACGTCCGGCTGACCCATGTCCGGGACTGGGCTCCGCCGGGCTGGCACTGGGAGGTGCTGCCTGGAGGGGCGCACCGCTTGATGAGGAACCCGACCCCGGGTCCCATCGTCGACCCTGGTCTCGTTTGGTGGCGTTCGCGTGGACCAGTTTCGGTGCGGAGGGAGCCGGCCCCGCCGGAGGTGGTACGTCGCCGTGTCAGGGAGGAGGACGAGCACATCCATCGCTACATGGTTGCGTTAGAGGGCGGCAGGTTCTCCAATACCTGGCAGTTTCTTCAGGGATCTCACTTCAGCTATGATCCTGTGAGGGTTCCTTCTCTTTGGGTGTCCACCGCCCGCGCCGCAGGAACCGCGAGTGTCCTAGATTCTTCTGTAGTATTTGATCTTTATTAGCTACCTAGCCAGTGATGTATTCAATATTATATATTATTCGAGACGATGTATTCGAGATTATATATTATTCGAGACGATGTATTTGAGATTATATCTATTAATCGAGACGATGTAAGTTGAATACTAAATTGTTATATATTTCTTTTGGATTAGTTAAATAAAAGCTATGGCAGACAATACCGGCAGAGAGGGAGAACAGACCCTGTTCGATATGATACACCATCCTCGCGGGCCAGATGATGATCAGAATGAAGAAGATTATGACGGCTCCGAATTTCTAAACAATACCGGAGAGGGTGATATGATATTCGATCGCGATGACCGAATTGATGAAGTCGTGAACGACGATTACGATGATGACGAAGAAAATGTTGATCTTGAAACAACAAAGACCGGCGAGGTACATATATTTATATAAGCAGGCACATCTGGTGATCATCACATGTTTTAAATGAGTTGAAGATATATTAACGAATCGATCTTTCTTCTTTCAGCCATCCGGGTCGAGCAAATCTTCAGGCAACAGGACGAAACGAGGCCCGAACAAATTGTTGAAGGAGGGCGTAAAGTACAATATCGAGGCAATCAGACCTAATGGCAAACCATTAGCGCCTAAGAAGATTGCGGACAAGTTCGTTCGCCAGTGCAGAGTTCTTGTGAAGGACCAACTCCCGATCTCCCTTCAAGAATGGAGAAAGCCAGCAAAGCCACGTCCAGATGTTACTTTTGTCGACGAAAGACAAAAAAGTCTGCTTTGGAATACTCTCATGGAACATTTCACCCTACCAGATCATTTCACAGAAGCAGATGAGCAGAAAGTCAAGGACGCTGCTCTTAGGAAGATGGCAGTTGCATTCAAGAACCACAAGAATCGTGAATGGGACAAGTACGTCAAGGGAGGAAGGAAGACTCCAGTATTCGAGGGAAATCTAGAGAATCAAAGTGCTCATTGGGAGGATTTCGTGAAATTCAAGGATTCAGAATTAGCTAAGGAACGGTCGAGAATAAACAAGAAGAATGCCGAAAAAAGGATAAGTTCCATAAGCTGGGGCCAGGTGGCTACGGGGTGGCAATGCCTAAGTGGGATAAGTTTGAGAAAGGGATGGAGGATGCAGGTGTCACTCCAGTTACTAGGAGCTGGCCCCCAGGTGCAGGACTTGGTTCTATGCGCATGGGGGGAGTTGGACCCGAAGACAGGCGAAGTTTCGAGGAAGGCATGTCTGAAAGGAGCCGACGATAAGCTACTTGTTGCAATAGAAGAGGCTCGAACGGGGGTGTTCCAGCCCAACAGAGAGAACGACGAGCTTACGCGTGCCCTGGGAAATCCTGGACACCCGGGAAGAACATGAGGCAAGGGCACTATGCCGTGGTATGAGGGGTTTTCGGACTGGAACGCCGACTACAGAACCCGTGCGAGAAGGAAGATTGCGGAGGAGAAGCAGAGGAAGATGGACTATGAACGCTTTCAAGGCCTAGAATCAAAGCACGCGGACTTGGCAGACAAATTCCAGCGGCAGCAGGAGAAGATCGACTCACTTAGCCAGCAAAGGGGGTCTCAGCAGCTGCAACAGCTAGCAGATGATCCAGCATTGCATACCACCGCCCCATCCATGCCGAGAAGTAGCGTGGGTTCCGCCCCAGGCGACGCAATGCTGGATAGATACCCCGTGGATGACATCATTGAGAACACTAACTGCGAGCTACACTTCAAAATGAAGAACATATCCATGAAGGTGGCGGACGCCCTTGCTTTTACAAATCCCCCTGAGGCAACCTTCCATTGCAACCCGATTCCAGCAGGCTATGCTCGTGTCATGGTTGATGAGGTGGTGGACCAATATTCGGGGCTAGAGCTTGACATTCCTGGAGGTGACGACGAGTACACACTCGGAGAGGCCAAACATCGTATCATCCTATGGAGAAAGGATTGCATCATCTTTCAAAGGCCACCGACACCGCGTCAGCCGACTCCTTGTCGAAGTCCGCCACCGAGTCAGTAGACTCCCGCTCCTGCTGATGGGGAACGTAGTATTTAAAAAATTTCCTACGATCACGCAAGATCTATCTACCAGATGCATAGCAACGAGAGGGGAGAGTGTGTCTACGTACCCTCGTAGACCGAAAGCGGAAGCGTTAGAACAACGCGGTTGATGTAGTCGTATGTCTTCACTTCCTGACCGATCAAGCACCGAAACAACGGCACCTCCGAGTTCTAGCACACGTTCAACTCGATGACGTCCCTCGAACTCCGATCCAGCCGAGTGTCGAGGGAGAGTTCCGTCAGCACGACAGCGTGGTGACGATCTTGATGTTCTACCGTCGCAGGGCTTCGCCTAAGCACCGCTACAATATTATAGAGGAGAACTATGGTGGAGGGGGGCACCGCACACGGCTAAGAGATCAAGAGATCAATTTTTGTGTCTAGAGGTGCCCCCTTGCCCCCGTATATAAAGGAGGGAGGGAGAGGCCGGCCCTAGAGGGGGCGCGCCAAATGTGGGGAGTCCTACTAGGACTCCCAAGTCCTAGTAGGATTCCCCTTTCCTTTCCGGAGTAGGAGAGAAGGAAAGAGGGGGAGAGGGAGAAGAAAAGGGGGCTGCACGCCTTGTCCAATTCGGACCAGAAGGGGGGCGCGCGCCTCCTTCCTTTTGGCCTCTCTCTTCTATTCCCGTAACTCCCTGGTACTCCGAAAATACCCAAATCACTCGGAACCTTTCCGATGTCCGAATATAGTCGTCCAATATATCGATTTTTACGTCTCGACCATTTCGAGACTCCTCGTCATGTCCCCGATCTCATCCGGGACTCCGAACTCCTTCGGTACATCAAAACTCATAAACTCATAATAAAACTGTCATCAAAACCTTAAGCGTGCGGACCCTACGGGTTCGAGAACTATGTAGACATGACCGAGACACGTCTCCGGTCAATAACCAATAGCGGAACCTGGATGCTCATATTGGCTCCCACATATTTTATAAATATCTTTATCGGTCAAACCGCATAACAACGTACGTTGTTCCCTTTGTCATCGGCATGTTACTTGCCCGAGATTCGATCGTCGGTATCTCAATACCTAGTTCAATCTCATTACCGTCAAGTCTCTTTACTCGTTCCGTAATACATCATCCCGCAACTAACTCATTAGCTGCAATGCTTGCAAGGCTTATAGTGATGTGCATTACCGAGTGGGCCTAGAGATACCTCTCCGACAATCGGAGTGACAAATCCTAATCTTGAAATACGCCAACCCAACAAGTACCTTCGGAGACACCTGTAGAGTACCTTTATAATCACCCAGTTACGTGTGACGTTTGGTAGCACACAAAGTGTTCCTCCGGTATTCGGGAGTTGCATAATCTCATAGTCATAGGAACATGTATAAGTCATGAAGAAAGCAATAGCAGTAAAACTTAAACGATCATAGTGCTAAGCTAACGGATGGGACTTGTCCATCACATCATTCTCCTAATGATGTGATCCCGTTGATCAAATGACAACTCATGTCTATGGCTAGGAAACATAACCATCTTTTATCAATGAGCTAGTCTAGTAGAGGCATACTAGGGACACTCTGTTTTGTCTATGTATTCACACATGTACTAAGTTTTCGGTTAATACAATTCTAGCATGAATAATAAACATTTATCATGATATAAGGAAATAAATAATAACTTTATTATTGCCTCTAGGGCATATTTCCTTCAGTCTCCCACTTGCACTAGAGTCAATAATCTGGATCACATCACCATGTGATTAACACCAATAGTTCACATCACCATGTGACTAACACCCATATTTCTCATCGCCATGTGACCAATACCCAAAAGGTTTACTAGAGTCAACAATCTAGTTCACATCTTCATGTGATTAACACCCAAAGAGTACTAAGGTGTGATCATGTTTTGTTTCGTTAGAGAAGTTTAGTCAGCGGGTCTGTTACATTTAGATCCGTATGTATTTTGCAAATTTCTATGTCTACAATGCTCTGCATGGAGCTATTCTAGCTAATTGCTCCCACTTTTAATACGCATCCAGATTGATACTTAGAGTCATCTGGATTAGTGTAAAGCTTGGATCGGCGTAACTCTTTACGACGAACTCTTTATCACCTCCATAATCGAGAAACATTTCCTTAGTCATCCAGTAACTAAGGATAATTTTGACCGCTGTCCAGTGATCTACTCCTGGATCACTTTTGTACCTTCTTGCCAAACTCATGGTAAGGTACACAACAAGTTTGGTACACAGCATGGCATACTTTATAGAACCTATGTCTGAGGCATAGGGAATGACTTTCATTATTTCTATATCTTTTGCCAAGGTCGGGCTTTGAGTCTTACTCAACTTCATACCTTACAACTCAGGCAAGAACTCCTTCTCTGACTGATCCATTTTGAACTAATTCAAAAACTTGTCAAGGTATGTATTTATTGAAAAACTTTATCAAGCATCTCGATCTATCTCTATAGATCTTGAGGCTCAATATGTAAGCAGCTTTACCGAGGTTTTTCTTTGAAAAAAACTCCTTTCAAACACTCCTTTATGCTTTCCAGAAAATTTCTACATCATTTCTGATCAACAATATGTCATTCACATATACTTATCAGAAAGGCTATAGTGCTCCTACTCACTTTCTTGTAAATACAGGCTTAACCGCAAGTCTGTATAAAACTATATGCTTTGATCAACTTATCAAAGCGTATATTCCAACTCTGAGATGCTTGCACCAGTCCATAGATGGATCGCTGGAGCTTGCACACTTTGTCAGCACCTTTAGGATCGACAAAACCTTCTGGTTGCATCATATACAACTCTTCTTTAGATATCCATTCAGGAATGCAGTTTTGACATCCATTTGCCAGATTTCATAATCATAAAATGCGGCCATTGCTAACATGATTCAGACAGACTTAAGCATCTCTACGGGTGAGAAAATCTCATCGTAGTCAACTCCTTGAACTTGTCGAAAACCTTTCACAACAAGTCAAGCTTTGTAAATAGTAACATTACTGACAGCGTCGGTCTTCCTCTTTTAGATCCATTTATTTTCGGTGGCTTGCCGATCATCGGGCAAGTCAACCAAAGTCCACACTTTGTTCTCATACATGGATCCCATCTCAGATTTCATGGGCTCAAGCCATTTTGCGGAATCTGGGCTCATCATTGCTTCCTCATAGTTTGTAGGTTCATCATGGTCTAGTAACATGACTTCCAGAACCGGGTTGCCGTACCACTCTGGCGCGGAACGTACTCTGGTTGATCTACGAAGTTCAGTAGTAACTTGATCCAAAGTTTCATGATCATCATCATTAGCTTCCTCACTAATTGGTGTAGGAATCACTGAAACTAGTTTCTGTGATGTACTACTTTCCAATTCGGGAGAAGGTACAATTACCTCATCAAGTTCCACTTTCCTCCCACTCACTTCTTTCGAGAGAATCTCCTTCTCTAGAAAGGATCCATTCTTAGCAACGAATATCTTGCCTTCGGATCTGTGATAGAAGGTGTACCCAACAGTCTCCTTTGGGTATCCTATGAAGACACATTTCTCCGACTTGGGTTCGATCTTATCAGGTTGAAGCTTTTTCACATAAGCATCGCGGCCCCAAACTTCAAGAAACGACAACTTTGGTTTCTTGCCAAACCACAGTTCATAAGGTGTCGTCTCAACGGATTTAGATATTGCCCTATTGAACGTGAATGCAGCTGTCTCTGATGCATAACCCAAAACGATAGTGGTAAATCGATAAGAGACATCATAGATCGCACCATATCTAATAAAGTACGATTACAACGTTCGGACACACCATTACGCTGTGGTGTTCCGGGTGGCGTGAGTTGTGAAACTATTCCACATTGTTTCAAATGAAGACCAAACTCGTAACTCAAATATTCACCTCCACGATCAGATCGTAGGAACTTTATTTTCTTGTTACGATGATTCTCTACTTCACTCTGAAATTCTTTGAACTTTTCAAATGTTTCAGACTTGTGTTTCATTAAGTAGATATACCCATATCTGCTCAAATCATCAGTGAAGGTAAGAAAATAACGATACTCGCCGCGAGCCTTAACACTCATCGGTCCACATACATCAGTATGTATGATTTCCAATAAATTAGTTGCTTGCTCCATTGTTCCGGAGAACGGAGTTTTAGTCATCTTGCCCATGAGGCATGGTTCGCAAGCACCAAGTGATTCATAATCAAGTGATTCCAAAAGTCCATCACTATGGAGTTTCTTCATGCGCTTTACACCAATATGACCTAAACGGCAGTGCCACAAATAAGTTGCACTATCATTATTAACCTTGCATCTTTTAGATTCAATATTATGAATATGTGTATCACTACGATCGAGATCCAACAAACTATTTTTTATTGGGTGTATGACCATCGAAGGCTTTATTCATGTAAACAGAATAACAATTATTCTATGACTTTAAATGAAGAACCGTATTGCAACAAACATGATCAAATCATATTCATGCTCAACGCAAATGCCAAATAACATTTATTTATGTTCTACACTAATTCCGAAAGTATAGGGAGTCTGCGATGATGATCATATCAATCTTGGAACCACTTCCAACACACATCATCACTTCACCTTTAACTAGTCTCTGTTCATTCCGCAACTCTCGTTTCGAGTTACTACTTTAGCAACTGAACCGGTATCAAATACCCAGGGGTTGCTATGAACACTAGTAAAGTACACATCAGTAATCTGTATATCAAAATATACCGTTGTTCACTTTGCCATCCTTCTTATCCGCCAAGTATCTAGGGCAGTTCCACTTCTAGTGACTATTTCCTTTGCAGTAGAAGCACTTAGTTTCAGGCTTGAGTTTAGCTTTGGGTTTCTTCATGGAAGTGAAAACTTGCTTGTCATTCTTCTTGAAGTTCCCCTTCTATCCCTTTGCCCTTTATTTGAAACAAGTGGTCTTGTTAACCATCAACACTTGATGTTCTTTCTTGATTTCTACCTTCGCTGATTTCAGCATCGCGAAGAGCTCAGGAATTACTTTCGTCATCCCTTGCATATTATAGTTCATCGCGAAGTTCTACTAACTTGGTGATAGTGACTAGAGAACTTTGTCAATTACTATCTTATCTGGAAGATAAACTCCCACTTGATTCAAGCAATTGTAGTACCCAGACAATCTGAGCACATGCTCACCGATTGAGCTATTCTCCTCCATCTTGTAGGCAAAGTACTGTCAGAGGTCTCATACCTCTCAACATGGGCATGAGTATGAAAATACTAATTTCAACTCTTGGAACATCTCATATGCTCCGTGGCGTTCAAAACGTTTTTCAATTCCCGGTTATAAGCCGTAAAGCATGGCGCACTAAACTATCAAGTAGTCATCATACCGAGCTTGTCAAACCTTCATAACGTCTGCATCTGCTCCTGCAATAGGTTCGTCACCTAGCGGTGCATCAAGGACATAATACTTCTGTGCAGCAATGAGGATAATCCTCAGATCACGGACCTAGTCCGCATCATTGCTACTAACATCTTTCAACTTATATTTCTCTAGGAACATATAAAATAAACGGGGAGCTACATCACGAGCTATTGATTTACAACATAGATATGCTAATACTACCAGGACTAAGTTCATGATAGATTAAAGTTCAATTAATCATATAACTTGAAGAACTCCCACTTAGATAGACATCCCTCTGGTCATCTAAATGATCACGTGATCCAAATCAACTAAACCATGTCCGATCATCACGTGAGATGGAGTAGTTTTCAATGGTGAACATCTTATGTTGATCATATCTACTATATGATTCATGCTCGACCTTTCGGTCTCCAGTGTTCTGAGGCCATATCTGCATATGCTAGGCTCGTCAAGTTTAACCCGAGTATTCTGCGTGTGCAAAACTGGCTTACACCCGTTGTATTTGAACGTAGAGCTTATCACACCCGATCATCACGTGGTGTCTCGGCACAACGAACTTTCGCAACGGTGCATACTTAGGGAGAACACTTATACCTTGAAATTTTGTAAGGGATCATCTTATAATGCTACCGCCGTACTAAGCAAAATAAGAAGCATAATAAGATAAACATCACATGCAATCAAAATATGTGACATGATATGGCCATCATCATCTTGTGCTTTTGATCTCCATCTCCAAAGCACCGTCATGATCACCTTCGTCACCGGCGCGACACCTTGATCTCCATCGTAGCATCGTTGTCGTCTCGCTAACTATTGCTTCTACGACTATCGCTACCGCTTAGTGATAAAGTAAAGCAATTACATGGCGATTGCATTTCATACAATAAAGCGACAACCATATGGCTCCTGCCAGTTGCCGATAACTTTACAAAACATGATCATCTCATACAAAACCGTATAACTCATCATGTCTTGACCATATCACATCACAACATGCCCTGCAAAAACAAGTAGGACGTCCTCTACTTTGTTGTTACAAGTTTTACGTGGCTGCTACAGGCTTAGCAAGAACCGTTCTTACCTACGCATACAAAACCACAACGATATTTCGTCAAGTATCTGCTGTTTTAACCTTCACAAGGACCGGGCGTAGCCACACTTGATTCAACTAAAGTTGGAGAAACTGACACCCGCCAGCCACCTGTGTGCGAAGCACGTCGGTAGAACCAGTCTCGCGTAAGCGTACGCGTAATGTCGGTCCGGGCCGTTTCATCCAACAATACCACCGAATCAAATTATGACATGCTGGTAAGCAGTATGACTAGTATCGTCCACAACTCACTTGTGTTCTACTCGTGCATATCATCTATGCATAGACCTGGCTCATGATGCCACTGATGGGGAACGTAGTATTTTAAAATTTTCCTATGATCACGCAAGATCTATCTACCAGATGCATAGCAACGAGAGGGGAGAGTGTGTCTATGTACCCTCGTAGACCGAAAGCGGAAGCATTAGAACAACGCGGTTGATGTAGTCGTACGTCTTCACGGCCCGACCGATGAAGCACCGAAACTACGGCACCTCCGAGTTCTAGCACACGTTCAGCTCGATGACGTCCCTCGAACTCCGATCCAGCCGAGTGTCGAGGGAGAGTTCCGTCAGCACGACGGCGTGGTGACGATCTTGATGTTCTACCGTCGTAGGGCTTCGCCTAAGCACCGCTACAATATTGTCGAGGAGAACTATGGTGGAGGGGGGCACCGCACACGGCTAAGAGATCAAGAGATCAATTGTTGTGTCTAGAGGTGCCCCCTTGCCCCCGTATATAAAGGAGGGAGGGAGAGGCCGGCCCTAGAGGGGGCGCGCCAAGCGTGGGGAGTCCTACTAGGACTCCGAAGTCCTAGTAGGATTCTCCTTTCCTTTCCGGAGTAGGAGAGAA
Organism: Secale cereale; assembly: GCA_902687465.1. NCBI lineage: Eukaryota > Viridiplantae > Streptophyta > Magnoliopsida > Poales > Poaceae > Secale > Secale cereale. Next base: position 554,507,214 of record LR738714.1, read on the forward strand.
GGAAAGAGGGGGAGAGGGAGAAGGAAAAGGGGGCTGCACCCCTTGTCCAATTCGGACCAGAAGGGGCGCGCGCGCCTCCTTCCTTTTGGCCTCTCTCTTCTATTCCCGTAACTCCCCGGGTACTCCGAAAATACCCGAATCACTCGGAACCTTTCTGATGTCC
>LR738714.1:554518319-554533019 GCA_902687465.1 Secale cereale
GGATGCAATTCTATGGTTGACATCATATTTAGCAAGCATCTTACGGAAAGCACCATGAATAAAGTGTGAACCACCATCAGTCATTAGATATCTAGGGACTCCAAACCTCGGAAAAATAACTTCTTTAAGCATCTTAATAGAGGTGTTATGATCAGCACTACTAGTTGGAATAGCTTCTACCCACTTAGTAATGTAATCAACAACAACTAAAATATGTGTGTACCCATTAGAGGCAGCAAACGGTCCCATATAATCAAAGCCCCATACATCAAATGGTTCAATAACAAGTGAATAATTCATAGGCATTTCTTGACGTCTACTAATATTACCAATTCTTTGACATTCATCACAAGATAAGACAAACTTATGGGCATCCTTGAAGAGAGTAGGCCAATAAAAACCAGATTGCAATACCTTGTGTGCAGTTCTATCTCCCGCATGGTGTCCTCCATAAGCTTCGGAGTGGCACTTGCGTAGGATCTGTTCATGTTCATTCTCAGGTGCACAACGTCTAATAATACCGTCTACTCCTTCTTTATAAATATGTGGGTCATCCCAGAAGTAATGTCTCAAATCATAGAAGAATTTTTTCTTTTGCTGGTATGTGAAGCTAGGAGGTATAAACTTAGCAACAATGTAATTAGCATAATCATCATACCATGGAGCAGTACGAGAAGTATTTATGAGAGCAAGTTGTTCATCAGGAAGGCTATCGTCAATAGGTTGTGGGTCATCAAGCACATTTTCTAACCTAGACAAGTTATCTGCTATGGGGTTCTCAGCTCCTTTTCTATCAATAATATGCAAATCAAATTCTTGCAGCAAGAGAACCCATCTAATAAGTCTAGGCTTAGCGTCTTTCTTTTCCATAAGGTATTTGGTAGCAGCATGATCAGTGTGAATAGTTACTTTAGAATCAACGATATAGGGTCTAAACTTATCACAAGCAAATACAACTGCTAAAAATTCTTTCTCAGTAGTGGCATAATTTCTTTGGGCACTATCTAGAGTTTTACTAGCATATTGGATAACATTCAATTTCTTATCAACTCTTTGCCCTAAAACAGCTCCTACAGCATAATCACTAGCATCGCACATAATCTCAAAGGGTAAATTCCAGTCAGGAGGCTGGACAATAGGTGCAGAGATCAATGCTTTCTTAAGTATTTCAAATGCTTCTAGACAATCATCATCAAAGACAAAAGGAATATCTTTTTATAAGAGATTAGTCAGAGGCCTCGAGATTTTGGAGAAGTCCTTTATGAACCTCCTATAAAACCCGGCATGACCAAGGAAACTTCGTATACCTTTGATGTCCTTAGGGCATGGCATCTTTTCAATAGCATCAACTTTAGCTTTGTCAACTTCAATACCTCTTTCAGAAATTTTATGTCCCAAGACAATGCCTTCATTCAGCATAAAGTGGCACTTTTCCCAATTCAAGACAAGATTAGTGTCTTCACATCTCTGCAAAACTCGATCAAGGTTGCTTAAACAATCATCAAAAGAAGTTCCGTAAATGGAGAAATCGTCCATGAAAACCTCAACAATCTTTTCACAAAAATCAGAGAATATATCCATCATGCATCTTTGAAAGGTAGCAGGTGCATTACATAAACCAAAAGGCATACGTCTATAAGCAAAGGTACCGAAAGGAAAAGTAAAAGTGGTCTTTTCTTGATCCCCTTTTGACAAAGGTATTTGAGAGAAACTAGAATAACCATCTAGAAAGCATAAATGAGTATGTTTGGATAACCTTTCTGGCATTTGATCAATGAATGGCAAGGGGTAATGATCTTTCTTAGTAGCTTTATTTAACTTACGGAAATCAATTACCATCCTATAACCTGTAACTATTCTTTGCGGGATCGATTCATCTTTATCATTAGGGACAACAGTCATACCTCCTTTCTTAGGAACACAATGGACATGACTAATCCACTGACTGTCAACAACTGGATAGATAATACCTGCCTCTAGGAGCTTTAGTATTTCCTTTCTTACCACTTCTTTCATCTTAGGATTTAACCGTCGCTGATGATCAATAACCGGTTTAGCATTTTCTTCCAATTTTATCTTGTGTTGGCATATAGTGGGACTAATGCCCTTAAGATCATCCAGAGTATATCCAATAGCAGCACGATGCCTCTTCAGAGTTTTCAATAATTTTTCTTCTTCCTGCTTTGAAAGGTTAGCACTAATAATAACAGGATATATCTTCTTTTCATCAAGATAAACATACTTAAGATTATCAGGTAAAGGTTTAAGTTCAAACACGGGATCACCCTTGGGTGGAGGAGGATCCCCTAGGATTTCAACAGGCAAGTTGTTTTTCGATACGGGTCCCTGCGTAAGGAATATTTCATCTATTTCCCTTCTCTCATTCATATGCATATCATTTTCATGGTCTAGCAAGTATTGTTCTAAAGGATCATTAGGTGGCACGGCAATAGAAGCAAGACCAATAATTTCATCCTTACTAGGTGGTGCCTTCTCAAGGGGTTGTCTACGAAATTTAGCAAAGTTAAAATCATGAGACATATCCCCTAATCCAACAGTGACAATGTCTTTCACGCAGTTTATCTTGGCATTAACAGTATTCAAGAAGGGTCTACCAAATATAATGGGAGAAAATTCATCTTGTGGGGAACTAAGAACAAGAAAATCAGCAGGGTATTTAACCTTCCCACACAAGACTTCAATATCTCTAACAATCCCAACTGGTGAAATAGTGTCTCTATTAGCAAGCTTAATAGTAACATCAATCCCTTCTAACTCAACAGGTGCAACATCATGCATAATTTCGTTATACAAATCAAGAGGGATAATACTCGCACTAGCACCTACATCGCATAAACCATGATAGCAATGATCTCCTATCTTAATAGAGATGACAGGCAAGCCTACAACAAGTTTATGTTTATTCCTAGCATTGGGTTTGGCTATTCTAGCAGACTCTTCTTGGAGGTAAATAACATGTCCATCTAAATCTTCTACCAAGAGATCTTTAACCATAGCAACACTAGGCTCAACTTTAATTTGCTCAGAGGGTGTAGGTGTTCTAGTATTACTCATACGAACTACATTTGAAGTTTGAGCATGATCCTTTTGTTGGGGAACGTAGTATTTTTAAAATTTTCCTACGATCACGCAAGATCTATCTACCAGATGCATAGCAACGAGAGGGAAGAGTGTGTCTACGTACCCTCGTAGACCGGGAGCGGAAGCGTCAAGTGACGCGGTTGATGTTGTCGAACTTCTTCGCGATCCAACCGATCAAGCACCGAACGTACGGCACCTCCGCGTTCAGCACACGTTCAGCTTGATGACGTCCCGCGAGCTCTTGATCCAGTTGAGCTTCACGGGAGAGTTTCGTCAGCACGACGGCGTGGTGACGGATATGATGTATTCACCGGCGCAGGGCTTCTCCTAAGCTCCGCGACGGTATGACTGGGGTGTGTTTCTGTGGAGGGGGGCACCGCACACGGCTAAAACAATTCAACTTGTGTGTCTTTGGGTGCCCCCCTGCCCCCGTATATAAAGGATCAAGGGAGGGAGGCCGGCCGGCCCTTCCTGGTGCGGCTAGGGAGTGGACTCCTACTAGGAATAGGATTGCAATCCCATTCCTAGTAGGATTCACCAAAAGAAGGAAGAGGGAAAGGAATAGGAGAGGTGGCGCCCCCCCAATCCTAGTCCAACTAGGAACCCTGGGTGGGGGCGCCGGCCAGCCCTATGGGCTGCCTCTCTCTTTCCCTTTAGGCCCACTATGGACCATCCCCTCTCGTAGGGGGTTCCGGTAACCCCCTCCGGCATTCCCGATAAATCCGAAACTTTTCCGGAACACTTCCGGTGTCCGAATATAGTCGTCCAATATATCAATCTTTATGTCTCGGACATTCCGAGACTCCTCGTCATGTCCGTGATCTCATCCGGGACTCCGAACTACCTTCGGTACATCAATACTCATAAACTCATAATACCGATCGTCATCAAACGTTAAGCGTGCGGACCCTACGGGTTCGAGAACTATGTAGACATGACCGAGACTCATCTCCGGTCAATAATCAATAGTGGAACCTGGATGTTCATATTGGCTCCTACATATTCTACGAAGATCTTTTATCGGTCAGAACTGCATAACAACATACGTTGTTCCTTTTGTCAAACGATATGTTACTTGCCCGAGATTCGATCGTCGGTATCTCTATACCTAGTTCAATCTCGTTACCGGCAAGTCTCTTTACTCGTTTCGTAACACATAATCTCGTGACTAACTCATTAGTCTTTTGCTTGCAAGGCTTATTGTGATGTGTGTTACCGAGAGGGCCCAGAGATACCTCTCCGACACTCGGAGTGACAAATCCTAATCTTGATCTATGCCAACACCACAAATACTTTCGGAGACACCTGTAGAGCATCTTTATGATCACCCAGTTACGTTGTGACGTTTGATAGCACACAAGGTGTTCCTACGGTATTCGGGAGTTGCATAATCTCATAGTCATAGGAACATGTATAAGTCATGAAGAAAGCAATAGCAGTTAAACTAAACGATCAAAGTGCTATGCTAACGGATGGGTCTTGTCCATCACATCATTCTCCTAATGATGTGATCCCGTTGATCAAATGACAACTCATGTCTATGGCTAGGAAACATAACCATCTTTCATCAATGAGCTAGTCTAGTAGAGGCATACCAGGGACATACTGTTTTGTCTATGTATTCACACATGTACTAAGTTTCCGGTTAATACAATTCTAGCATGAATAAAAGACATTTATCATGATATAAGGAAATACAAATAACATCTTTATTATTGCCTCTAGGGCATATTTCCTTCAGTCTCCCACTTGAACTAGAGTCAATAATCTAGATTACAAAGTGATGATCCTCACACCCATGGAGTCCTGGTGCTGATCATGTTTTGCCCGTGGAAGAGGCTTAGTCAACGGGTCTGCAACATTCAGATCCGTATGTATTTTGCAAATCTCTATATCTCCCTCCTTGACTAGATCGCGGATGGAATTTAAGCGTCTTTTGATGTGCTTTGTTCTCTTGTGAAACCTGGATTCCTTCGCCAAGGCTATGGCTCCAGTGTTGTCACAAAAGATTTTCATTGGACCCGATGCACTAGGTATTACACCTAGATCGGATATGAACTCCTTCATCCAGACTCCTTCATTTGCTGCTTCCGAAGCAGCTATGTATTCCGCTTCACACGTAGATCCCGCCACGACGCTCTGCTTGGAACTGCACCAACTGACAGCTCCACCGTTCAATAAAAATACATATCCGGTTTGTGACTTTGAGTCATCCGGATCAGTGTCAAAGCTAGAATCGACGTAACCGTTTACGACGAGCTCTTTGTCACCTCCATATACGAGAAACATATCCTTTGTTCTTTTCAGATACTTTAGGATGTTTTTGACCGCTGTCCAGTGATCCACTCCTGGATTACTTTGGTACCTCCCTGCTAGACTTATAGCAAGGCACACATCAGGTCTGGTACATAGTATTGCATACATGATAGATCCTATGGCTGAGGCATAGGGAATGACTTTCATTTTCTCTCTATCTTCTGCAGTGGTCGGGCATTGAGTCTTACTCAACTTCATACCTTGTAAAACAGGCAAGAACCCTTTCTTTGACTGATCCATTTTGAACTTCTTCAAAATCTTATCAAGGTATGTGCTTTGTGAAAGTCCAATTAAGCGTCTTGATCTATCTCTATAGATTTTGATGCCTAATATGTAAGCAGCTTCACCGAGGTCTTTCATTGAAAAACTCTTATTCAAGTATCCTTTTATGCTATCCAGAAATTCTATATCATTTCCAATCAACAATATGTCATCTACATATAATATTAGAAATGCTACAGAGCTCCCACTCACTTTCTTGTAAATACAGGCTTCTCCAAAAGTCTGTATAAAACCATATGCTTTGATCACCTCATCAAAGCGTATATTCCAACTCCGAGATGCTTGTACCAGTCCATAGATGGATCGCTGGAGTTTGCATACTTTGTTAGCACCTTTTGGATCGACAAAACCTTCTGGTTGCATCATATACAACTCTTCTTTGAGATATCCATTCAGGAATGCAGTTTTGACATCCATTTGCCAGATTTCATAATCATAAAATGCGGCAATTGCTAACATGATTCGGACAGACTTAAGCATCGCTACAGGTGAGAAAGTCTCATCGTAGTCAACTCCTTGAACTTGTCGAAAACCTATCGCAACAAGTCGAGCTTTGTAAACAGTAATATTACCGTCTGCGTTGGTCTTCCTCTTGAAGATCCATTTGTTTTCGATGGCTTGCCGATCATCGGGCAAGTCAACCAAAGTCCACACTTTGTTCTCATACATGGATCCCATCTCAGATTTCATGGCTTCAAGCCATTTTGCGGAATCTGGGCTCATCATCGCTTCCTCATAGTTCGTAGGTTCATCATGGTCTAGTAACATGATTTCCAGAACTGGGTTGCCGTACCACTCTGGTGCGGAACGTACTCTGGTTGATCTACGACGTTCTGTAGAAACTTGATCCGAAGTTCATGATCATTATCATTAACTTCCTCACTAATTGGTGTAGGAATCACTGGAACAATTTCCTGCGATGTATTATTTTCCAATCCGGGAGAAGGTACAATTACCTCATCAAGTTCTACTTTCCTCCCACTCACTTCTTTCGAGAGAAACTCTTTTTCTAGAAAGGATCCGTTTTTAGCAACGAATATTTTGCCTTCGGATCTGTGATAGAAGGTGTACCCAACAGTCTCTTTTGGGTATCCTATGAAGACACATTTTTCCGACTTGGGTTCGAGCTTATCAGGTTGAAGTGTTTTCACATAAGCATCGCAGCCCCAAACTTTAAGAAACGACAACTTTGGTTTCTTGCCAAACCATAGTTTATAAGGTGTCGTATCAACGGATTTAGATGGTGCCCTATTTAACGTGAATGCAGCTGTCTCTAAAGCATAACCCCAAAACGATAGTGGTAAATCGGTAAGAGACATCATAGATCGCACCATATCCAATAAAGTACGGTTACGACGTTCGGACACACCATTACGCTGTGGTGTTCCAGGTGGCGTGAGTTGTGAAACTATTCCACATTGTTTCAAATGAAGACCAAACTTGTAACTCAAATATTCTCCTCCACGATCAGATCGTAGAAAATTTATTTTCTTGTTACGATGATTCTCTACTTCACTCTGAAATTCTTTGAACTTTTCAAATGTTTCAGACTTGTGTTTCATTAAGTAGATATACCCATATCTGCTCAAATCATCAGTGAAGGTCAGAAAATAACGATACCCGCCGCGAGCATCAACACTCATTGGTCCACATACATCAGTATGTATGATTTCCAACAAATCTGTTGCTCGCTCCATAGTTCCGGAGAACGGAGTTTTAGTCATCTTGCCCATGAGGCATGGTTCGCAAGCACCAAGTGATTCACAATCAAGTGATTCCAAAAGTCCATCATTATGGAGTTTCTTCATGCGTTTTACACTAATATGACCTAAACGGCAGTGCCACAAATAAGTTGCACTATCATTATTAACCTTGCATCTTTTTGGTTTCAATATTATGAATATGTGTATCACTACAATCGAGATCCAATAAGAATAGACCACTCTTTAAGGGTGCATGACCATAAAAGATATTATTCATTAAAATAGAACAACCATTATTCTCTGATTTAAATGAATAACCGTCTCGCAATAAACAAGATCCAGATATAATGTTCATGCTCAACGCTGGCACCAAATAACAATTATTTAGGTCTAAAACTAATCCCGAAGGTAGATGTAGAGGTAGCGTGCCGACGGCGATCACATCGACTTTGGAACCGTTTCCCACGCGCATCATCACCTCGTCCTTAGCTAATCTTCGTTTAATCCGTAGTCCCTGTTTCGAGTTACAAATATTAGCAACCGAACCGGTATCAAATACCCAGGTACTACTACGAGCATTAGTAAGGTACACATCAATAACATGTATATCACATATACCTTTGTTCATCTTGCCATCCTTCTTATCCGCCAAATACTTGGGGCAGTTCCGCTTCCAGTGTCCAGTCCCCTTGCAGTAGAAGCACTCAGTTTCAGGCTTGGCTCCAGATTTGGGTTTCTTCGTTGAAGTAGCAACTGACTTGCTATTATTTTTGAAGTTCCCTTTCTTTCCCTTGCCCTTTTTCTTGAAACTAGTGGTCTTGTTAACCATCAACACTTGATGCTCCTTTTTGATTTCTACCTCCGCAGCTTTGAGCATAGCGAAGAGCTCGGGAATTGTCTTTTGCATCCCTTGCATGTTATAGTTCATCACGAAGCCTTTATAGCTTGGTGGCAGTGATTGAAGAACTCTATCAATAACACTATCCTCGTCAACTTTGCAACCAAGTTGAGTCATATGATTGTAGTACCCAGACATTCTGAGCAAGTGTTCACTGATAGAACTATTCTCCTCCATCTTGCAGCTGTAGAACTTATTGGAAATCTCATATTTCTCAATTCGGGCATTTGCTTGAAATATTAACTTCAACTCCTGGAACATCTCATATGGTCCATGACGTTCAAAACGTCGTTGAAGTCCCGGTTCTAAGCCGTAAAGCATGGCACACTGAACTATCGTGTAGTCATCAGACCGCGACTGACAGACGTTCAAAGCGTCTACATTAGCGGGAGGGGGCTTGTCACCTAGCGGTGCTTCAAGGACATAATTCTTCTGTGCAGCAATGAGGATAATCCTCAGGTTACGGACCCAGTCCGTGTAATTGCTACCATCATCTTTCAACTTAGCTTTCTCTAGGAATCAATTAAAATTCAAAGGAACGGTAGCACGGGCCATTGATCTACAACGACATAGATATGCAAAACTATCAGGACTAAGTTCATGATAAATTAAAGTTCAATTTAATCATATTAATTTAAAGAACTCCCACTTAGATAGACATCCCTCTGGTCATCTAAATGATCACGTGATCCAAATCAACTAAACCATGTCCGATCATCACGTGAGATGGAGTAGTTTCAATGGTGAACATCTTATGTTGATCATATCTACTATATGATTCACGCTCGACCTTTCGGTCTCCAGTGTTCCGAGGCCATATCTGCATATGCTAGGCTCGTCAAGTTTAACCCGAGTATTCTGCGTGTGCAAAACTGGCTTACACCCGTTGTATTTGAACGTAGAGCTTATCACACCCGATCATCACGTGGTGTCTCGGCACGACAAACTTTCGCAATGGTGCATACTCAGGGAGAACACTTATACCTTGAAATTTAGTAAGGGATCATCTTATAATGCTACCGTCGTTCTAAGCAAAATAAGAAGCATAATAAGATAAACATCACATGCAATCAAAATATGTGACATGATATGGCCATCATCATCTTGTGCTTTTGATCTCCATCTCCAAAGCACCTCCATGATCACCTTCGTCACCGGCGTGACACCTTGATCTCCATCGTAGCATCGTTGTCGTCTCGCCAACTATTGCTTCTACGACTATCGCTACCGCTTAGTGATAAAGTAAAGCAATTACATGGCGATTTCATTTCATACAATAAAGCGACAACCATATGGCTCCTGCCAGTTGCCGATAACATTACAAAACATGATCATCTCATACAAAACCGTATAACTCATCATGTCTTGACCATATCACATCACAACATGCCCTGCAAAAACAAGTTAGACGTCCTCTACTTTGTTGTTGCAAGTTTTACGTGGCTGCTACGGGCTTAGCAAGAACCGTTCTTACCTACGCATACAAAACCACAACGATGTTTTGTCAAGTATGTGCTGTTTTAACCTTCACAAGGACCGGGCGTAGCCACACTTGATTCAGCTAAAGTGAGAGAGACAGACACCCGCCAGTCACCTTTAAGCAACGAGTGCTCGTAACGGTGAAACCAGTCTCGCGTAAGCGTACGCGTAATGTCGGTCCGGGCCGCTTCATCTCACAATACCGCCGAAGCAAAGTATGACATGCTGGTAAGCAGTATGACTAGTATCGCCCACAACTCATTGTGTTCTACTCGTGCATATCATCTACGCATAGACCTGGCTCATGATGCCACTGTTGGGGAACATAGTATTTTTAAAATTTTCCTACGATCACGCAAGATCTATCTACCAGATGCATAGCAACGAGAGGGAAGAGTGTGTCTACGTACCCTCGTAGACCGGGAGCGGAAGCGTCAAGTGACGCGGTTGATGTTGTCGAACTTCTTCGCGATCCAACCGATCAAGCACCAAACGTACGACACCTCCGCGTTCAGCACACGTTCAGCTTGATGACGTCCCGCGAGCTCTTGATCCAGTTGAGCTTCACGGGAGAGTTTCGTCAGCACGACGGCGTGGTGATGGATATGATGTATTCACCGGCGCAAGGCTTCTCCTAAGCCCCGCGACGGTATGACTGGGGTGTGTTTCTGTGGAGTGGGGCACCGCACACGGCTAAAACAATTCAACTTGTGTGTCTTTGGGTGCCCCCCTGCCCCCGTATATAAAGGAGCAAGGGAGGGAGGCCGGCCGGCCCTTCCTGGTGCGGCTAGGGTGTGGACTCTTACTAGGAATAGGATTGCAATCCTATTCCTAGTAGGATTCACCAAAAGAAGGAAGAGGGAAAGGAATAGGAGAGGTGGCGCCCCCCCCCAATCCTAGTCCAACTAGGAACCCTCGGTGGGGGCGCCGGCCAGCCCTATGGGCTGCCTCTCTCTTTCCCTTTAGGCCCACTATGGACCATCCCCTCTCGTAGGGGGTTCCGGTAACCCCCTCCGGCATTCCCGATAAATCTGAAACTTTTCCGGAACACTTCCGGTGTCCGAATATAGTCGTCCAATATATCAATCTTTATGTCTCGGACATTCCGAGACTCCTCGTCATGTCCGTGATCTCATCCGGGACTCCGAACTACCTTCGGTACATCAATACTCATAAACTCATAATACCGATCGTCATCAAACGTTAAGCGTGCGGACCCTACGGGTTCGAGAACTATGTAGACATGACCGAGACTCATCTCCGGTCAATAATCAATAGCGGAACCTGGATGTTCATATTGGCTCCTACATATTCTACGAAGATCTTTTATCGGTCAGAACCGCATAACAACATACGTTGTTCCTTTTGTCAAACGATATGTTACTTGCCCGAGATTCGATCGTCGGTATCTCTATACCTAGTTCAATCTCGTTACCGGCAAGTCTCTTTACTCGTTTCGTAACACATAATCTCGTGACTAACTCATTAGTCTTTTGCTTGCAAGGCTTATTGTGATGTGTGTTACCGAGAGGGCCCAGAGATACCTCTCCGACACTCGGAGTGACAAATCCTAATCTTGATCTATGCCAACACCACAAATACTTTCGGAGACACCTGTAGAGCATCTTTATGATCACCCAGTTACGTTGTGACGTTTGATAGCACACAAGGTGTTCCTACGGTATTCGGGAGTTGCATAATCTCATAGTCATAGGAACATGTATAAGTCATGAAGAAAGCAATAGCAGTTAAACTAAACGATCAAAGTGCTATGCTAACGGATGGGTCTTGTCCATCACATCATTCTCCTAATGATGTGATCCCGTTGATCAAATGACAACTCATGTCTATGGCTAGGAAACATAACCATCTTTCATCAATGAGCTAGTCTAGTAGAGGCATACCAGGGACATACTGTTTTCTCTATGTATTCACACATGTACTAAGTTTCCGGTTAATACAATTCTAGCATGAATAAAAGACATTTATCATGATATAAGGAAATACAAATAACATCTTTATTATTGCCTCTAGGGCATATTTCCTTCACCTTTATCCTAACAGGGAAAGGTGGTTTCTCAATATAAGCGGTAGGAATAACAGGATCAACATTATAAGTGGTAGTATTTTCTTCAACTTTAATAGGTTCAACTACTTTTACTTCAATAGGGGGGGTGGTATTTAAACCACTTCTCCTTAGGGAGATCGACATGAGTAGCAAAAGATTCACAGAAAGAAGCTACTATCTCAGAGTCAAGTCCATATTTAGTGCTAAACTCACAGAAAACATCGGTATCCATAAAAGCTTTAACACAATCAAACTTAGGGGTCATACCTGACTCCTTACCTTCGTCGAGATCCCAATCTTCAGAGTTGCATTTAATTCTTTCCAATAAATCCCATTTGAAGTCAATAGTCTTCATCATATAAGAGCCAGAGCAAGAAGTATCGAGCATGGATCGATTATTATGAGAAAGCCGAGCATAAACATTTTGAATGATCATTTCTCTTGAGAGCTCATGATTGGGGCATGAATATAACATTGACTTAAGCCTCCCCCAAGCTTGAGTGATGCTTTCTCCTTCGCGAGGCCGGAAATTATAAATATAATTGCGATCACGATGAACCTGGTGCATAGGGTAGAACTTCTGATGAAATTTCAACTTCAGATGGTTATAGTTCCATGATCCCATATCATCGCATAGCCTAAACCATGTCAATGCATCTCCCTTCAAAGATAAAGGGAAGACCTTCTTCTTGATAACATCCTAGGGCATACCTGCAAGCTTAAACAATCCACAAACTTCATCCACATAGATTAGATGTAAATCGGGATGCAGTGTTCCGTCTCCTGTAAAGGGATTTTCAAGCAGTTTCTCTATCATACCTGAAGGAATCTCAAAGCAAACATTTTCAATAGGTGCAGTAGGTTGAGGAGCAACTCTTTGCTCTTCTGTTCGTGGTGAAGATACCCCGAACAAGCCTCTCAAAGGATTTTGAGCCATAGTAACAAGTGACAATAAATTTCAGCACACTATATAAATTTTTCCTTACCAAATTCCACTTACGTAAGGCGCTTCACTCCCCGGCAACGGTGCCAGAAAAGAGTCTTGATGACCCACAAGTGTAGGGGATCTATCGTAGTCTTTTCGATAAGTAAGAGTGTTGAACCCAACGAGGAGCAGAAGGAAATGATAGGCAGTTTTCACTAAGGTACTTTCTGCAAGCACTGAAATTATAGGTAACATATAGTTTTGTGATAAGATAATTGGTAGCAAGTGACAAAAGGTAAAAGTAAATAAGGTGCAACAAGGTGTACCAATCCTTTTTGTAGCAAAGGACAAGCCTAGACAAACTCTTATATAAAGTAAAGCGCTCCCGAGGACACATGGGAATTATCGTCAAGCTAGTTTTCATCACGATCATCTGATTCGCGTTCGGTACTTTGATAATTTGGTATGTGGGTGGACCGGTGCTTGGTTGCTGCCCTTACTAGGACAAGCCTCCCACTTATGATTAACCTCTAATGCAAGCATCCGCAACTACAAAAGAAGTATTAAGGTAAACCTAACCATAGCATGAAACATATGGATCCAAATTAGCCCCTTATGAAGCAACGCATAAACTAGGGTTTAAGCTTCTGTCACTCTAGCAACCCATCATCTACTTGTTACTTCCCAATGCCTTCCTCTAGGCCCAAATAATGGTGAAGTTTCATGTAGTCGACGTTCACATGACACCACTAGAGGAGAGACAACATACATCTCATCAAAATATCGAACGAAGACCAAATTCACATGACTACTAATAGCAAGACTTCTCCCATGTCCTCAGGAACTAAAGTAACTACTCACAAGACATAATATTGTTCATGATCAGAGGGGTATTTATATGCATAATGGATCAGAACATATGATCTTCCACCAAATAAACCAACTAGCATCAACTACAAGGAGTAATCAACACTACTAGCAACCCACAGGTACCAATCTGAGGTCTGGGTACAAAGATTGGATACAAGAGATGAACTAGGGTTTGAGAGGAGATGGTGCTGGTGAAGATGTTGATGAAGATAGCCCTCCCCAAGATGGGAGAGTTGTTGGTGATGACGGCAGTGACGATTTCCTCCTCCCGGAGGGAAGTATCCCCGGCAGAACAGCTCTGCCGCAGCCCTAGATTGGTTTCCGCCTCGGTTCCGCCTCGAGACGGCAGCGTCTGGTCTCGAAAGCCTCCTTATGATTTTTTCTAGGTCAAAACACCTCATATAGGATAAGATGGGCATCGGGGGCCTTCCGGCTGGCCCATGAGGCAGGGGGCGCGCCTTGGGAAGGGGGCGCGCTCCCACCCTCGTGGGCAGCCGGTGGCCCCCCCTCGTGGACTTCTTTCGCCAGATATTTTTTATATTTTCTGAAATGACGTTCTGTTGAGTTTCAGGGCTTTTGGAGTTGTCCAGAATAGGTTTCCAGAGTTTGCTCCTTTTCCAGCCCAGAATTCCAGCTGTCGGCATTCTTCTTCTTCATGTAAACCTTGTAAAATAAGAGAGAAAAGGCATAAGTATTGTGACATAACAAGTAATAACAGCCCATAATGCAATAAATATCAACATATAAGCATGATGCAAAATGGATGTATCACTGATCTCTGATGCCTCTCATAGACCACCTCGTAACTGAGTTGCATGTATTGAGATCTCTCTAATCTCCATCTAACACATAGTGTAATACATCTCAGTAGCAAGAGTGGGGTAGTATCTCTTTAAGGAGAGCCTAAATATGTGTAGATCAACGTCTCTTTTTTGCAGCCATCTATTTTTGCCACTCATACGCCCCTCCGAACAAATTAGCAACCCATCTTACCCCCCACCCGCCGGTAGCATTGTCGGGCACGAAACATCGACATTAGTGGTACACATTTCAACAC
>LR738714.1:554542032-554583860 GCA_902687465.1 Secale cereale
TCCCCAAGCTTAATTCCTGCTCGTGCTCGAGTAGGTAAATGATAAAAACAGAATTTTTGATGTGGAATGATGCCTATGATGTCATATCGTATTCTTCTCTTTATAGCATGGACATTTGGACTTTTATATGGTTCAAAGCAATAGTCTAATTTTGACATGAGATTTAAATACTCAAGCATATCAAGAAGCAACCATGTCTTTCAAAATATCAATGCCAAAATAAGTTATCCCTAGCCCATCATGCTCAACCATTGATCCATTCATGAAACACATTTGCATATTAGTTACACCCAATGCTCAAGTACGATCATAGTGTTTCCTAGTTGGTTCTTTATAAGATAAGATGGAGACTTAAATTCAATTTTTTTTGCATAATTAATAGAAAGGCCCTTCGTGGAGGGAAGTGGGGATTTGTAGAGGTGCCAGAGCTTAGAGCTTAAATTGAGAGATAAAATTATTTTGGGAGGCATACTTTTCCCGCCAACGAAAATGTCTCAAGGTTCCCAACACTTTCCATGCTAGATATATCATAGGCGGTTCCCAAACATAAAATAAAGTTTATTCCTTTTCCACCAAACTTTCACAAGCCATGTCTAGCCGGATCCACGGTTGCCTTCCATACCAACACTTTCCACGAAATTTATTATTTGACAACATAAAGTAAATTTGTTTTTTATTTTGGGACTGGGCATCCCTAATACCTTTGCCTTTCTCTCGTGCAATAACAAGTGCATAAACACTCATCGTGAGAATAACACATCTAGCATGGAAAATATTGTCCACCCCTCACCGCCTCGCGAGCAGTACGGGCACACAAAATGGAAATTTATTTTGAAAATTAGAGATGGCACATACAAGTTTGCTTAGAACGACAAGGTAATACCGCATATAGGTAGGTATGGTGGACTCATGTGGCAAAACCGGCATAAAGGATTTTGTATGCACAAGTAGTGATCATACTTAGTGCAAAATGAAGGCTAGCAAAAGACTGGGAAGCGACCAACCATGAAACGAACAATCTCATAAGCGAGCATTGAGCATAAATAACACCGAATAATGCACCACAAATAGGATGTAATTTCATTGCATGATTATTAACTTTCGTGCTTGCATAGGGAATCACAAACTTTAACACAAATATTCTTACTAAAGCATAATTACTCATTAACATGACTTGCATATCACATCATCATGTCTCAAAACTATTACAAGGAATCAAGTTTATTTTGTCCAATGATCTTCATGAAAGTTTTTATTATATCCTTCTTGGGTATCTATCACTTTGGAACTAATTTTTATGTGTTGCTTCTCATAAGCTCAAACAAATATAAGTGAAGTTCATGAGCATAAAATTTTCTTCTCTCAAATTAATCTAAGTGAAGCAAGAGAGAATTTCTTCAAAGATACTAAAGCACACCATGCTCAAAAAGATATAAGTGAAGCACTAGAGCAACGGCACCGAAAAAGAGCTTCGTTGACGGGATGTGAATGCCGCTTACTTAGCCTCCATGGTAACTATTTGGGGGCTCTATTTTATTTAAAAACTTTTGGATCTAAGTATTTTATTAAAACAGCAAGCAAACAAAATAAAATGACATTTCAAGAATAGTACATCTCATGTGAAGAAGCAAAAACTTAGGGTCAACCAATACTAACCGATAATCGTTGATGAAGAAAGGTGGGATGCATATCGGGGCATCCCCAAGCTTAGATGCTTGAGACTTCTTGAAATATTATCTTGGGGTGCCTTGGGCATCCCCAAGCTTGAGCTTTTGTGTCTCCTCAATTCTTCTCATATGACGGTTTTCCTAAATCTCAAAAGCTTCATCCACACAAAACTCAAAAATAACTCATGAGATAAAATAGTACAAACCAATGCAAAAACCTTATCATTATCTACTGTAGAAAATCACTAAAATTATTATTTAATATTGCATACTAAATGCCTCTGCATATTTAATACTCCCATCCTCAAATAGAATCATTAAACAAGCAAACATATGCAAACATTGCAAACATAACAGCAATCTGTCAAAGCTGTACAGTCTGTAAAAAATGCAAGAGTATCAATACTTCCCTAACTCCAAAAGTTATGAAAATCTAGCACACTTTTAGAAAATTTATCAGAACTTATTTTTCAAAAAGTTCCAACATTTTATCACATTCTGACATTTCTAGGGAATTTTTGCAACATCGATAAACTTTCTGTTTTCAAATAGCAACATGTAGACTTGCAAAATAAGCATGGTAAAGGCTATCCTTTACACTTTTATTAAAATAAATGATACAAACCATTATTCTAAATAACAGCAAGAAAATTCTAGCAAAAATAAATTGACACTCCAAGCAAAACTCATATCATGTGACGAATAAAAATATAGCTTGTTACCGATAATGTTGGAGACGAAAGATGAGGTGCCTTCCGGGGCATCCCCAAGCTTAGTTGCTTGGGTATTCCTTGAATATTACCTTGGGGTGCCTTGGGCATCCCCAATCTTAGGTTCTTTCCACTCCTTATTCTCCTCATATCGACATCTCACCCAAAACTTGAAAACTTCAATCACACAAAACTTAACAAAACTTCTTGAGATGTGTATGTATGATAAAACAAATCATTCACATTCGTTACTGTCAAAGACAAGATTCATAATTATTTCCACACAATGCCTACTGTAGCATATCATTTCTACAATATTGATCAATATAAGCCATAGAAACTAGAAAACAAACAAACTATGCATTGAAAACAGAATCTGTCAAAAAACAGAACAGTCTGTCATGATCTGAACATTCACCATACTTATGCAACTCTAAAAATCTTGAAAAAATAGGACCACATGAAAAATTTGTATATTGATCTTCTGCAAAAAGAATCAACTCAAAATCACTCTTCTGTTAAAAATGAGAATTTTTATCGTGAGCGCAAAAGTTTCTGTTTTTCAACAAGATCAAATTTAGTATCATCCAACAGATGCAAAATGGATGTATCACTGATCTCTGATGCCTCTCATAGACCACCTCGTAACTGAGTTGCATGTATTGAGATCTCTCTAATCTCCATCTAACACATAGTGTAATACATCTCAGTAGCAAGAGTGGGGTAGTATCTCTTTAAGGAGAGCCTAAATATGTGTAGATCAACGTCTCTTTTTTGCAGCCATCTATTTTTGCCACTCATACGCCCCTCCGAACAAATTAGCAACCCATCTTACCCCCCACCCGCCGGTAGCATTGTCGGGCACGAAACATCGACATTAGTGGTACACATTTCAACACCATAGAAAAATATATTCTGGAACATTTATGACGTTATTCGTCCCTTTTCTCGATAAAAATACATCTATCACAACTATGTGAACATTTTTATCAAAAGGGAATGAACATGTTCCACATACAGTGCTACATTCTTTGAGAAGGGTGTCACTAGGTAGTATGGTAGTATGGCGGTATGGTATATAGGTGTTGCTCAAAGGGTGAAATTTATCAACCATATGAACTATTCTTGTGAGCGACACCATTTTCATAAATAATCAACCATATGAACAATTCTTGTGAGCTACATGAACACTTTGTTTGGAAGGATGAACATTTTCATGCCGCTCCTTG
Source organism: Secale cereale (assembly GCA_902687465.1). Taxonomy (NCBI): domain Eukaryota; kingdom Viridiplantae; phylum Streptophyta; class Magnoliopsida; order Poales; family Poaceae; genus Secale; species Secale cereale. The sequence goes on from LR738714.1 coordinate 554,545,639, forward strand.
AGCAAGTATAGACAGAACATATTTTCTCAACCATATGAACAATTCTCGTGAGATATATGAGCATGACACTTTTGTTTCTATGACTTCAATTTTTCATGGATTGTGCAGCATTCTTAGCGGAAGTGTTAGTATTTTGATAGGAACATATTCTTTGAACTATGAAGTATATATGAACAATACTCATGGGCTGCATGGATATTTCTAAATAGTACCGCTATTTTATTATGTGTGCTCTGCAATGGTGTACATTTGGAGAATTTGTATGAATTACTTGTAAATTGCTAAAATTTTGAATTTCACATAATGAGTCAACCACCCATTTGCATGTTTTATGGACAATTACATCTTTGATGAATTGTGCAACATTCTCAGGACAAGTGTTAGTATTTCGATAGGGACATATTTTTTGAACTATGAAGTATATATGAATAATTTTCGTGAGGTGCATGGATATTTGTAAATAGTAGCGTTATTTTATTTTTACCTATGCTCTGCAATGGTGTACATATGGAGAATTTGTACCAATAGTTTGTAAATTGCTAAAAGTCCGAAATTTCAGAGAATGAGTTAGCCGCCCATTTGCACGTTTTACCAACGAAATGAACTCTCCAGTTGCTACCTGCCAACCTGGAATCATATTTTCTCAAGTTGCTTGATATAGTGCTACAAGCGGTACAATGCCAACCTGAACGCCGATTTTAGGGTGGACAAGCGGTTCCGTTTCGAAGCACTCTGGCCGAAAGCTGAGCGGTTCCGCAATGTGATGCATGCTGCATGGACTTTGGTGCCTTCGGTGGGCAACCCCTATGTGGCCCTTGATAACAAGCTGAGAGCAACTGCAAAAGCGTTACAAAGTTGGAGTGACAAGTGGATTGGAAACGTGAAGTTACAAATAGCCTTGGCTCTTGAGGTTATCCTTCGGCTTGATGTGGTGATGGAGTCGAGGCAGCTATCGGAGCAGGAAATTGGCCTTAGGAGGATCTTGAAGAGGAAGTTGCTCGGATTGTGCTCCCTTGACAGGTCCATCGCGCGCCATCGATCTAGAATGACGTGGCTCTGTGATGGAGATGCCAGCTCACGTTTCTTCAAGCAGCATGCCAGCCACAGGAGGCGTTGCAACACTATCATGGGCCTACGGTGCAATGGTCAATACCTCACAGGCCAAGAGGAAAGACGGTGAATGGGTACTTTCAGGAGATTCTTGGCTCGGCACCGCAGCGCACTAAGAGCCTCAATCTCGACTTGCAGGGCCTACCAAGGTTGTACCTCGCACATCTTGAGCTGCCGTTCTCGGAAGAGGATGTAGCAAAGATCTTAAAAGCTATGCCAAGAGACAAGGCGCCGGGGCCGGACGGTTTTACGGGTCGTTTATATGCTTGTTGCTGAGACATCATCAAAGGGGACTTCATGAGAGCGCTGGACAGTTTCTACAGAGGGGACATGCGAGGGCTATCCACCATTAACTAAGCTTACGTCACCTTAATTCCTAAGAAGGATGGCACAGAGGAGATTCGTTATTTCCGCCCGGTCAGTTTAGTGCATCGGGCAATCATTTTTTTGACAAAATCCTCCCAGTCAGGCTAACGGAAGATTTGCCCAAGCTCGTGGGAAGACACCAGAGCACCTTCATCCGAGGGCGCTCGATTCACAATAATTTCATGATGGTCCAATGCACCGTGAGGAAACTGACATTTCGAAAGCCTTCGACATGATGCAATGGACATTTGCCATTGAGGTGCCATCGACTTGTCTGGGCTTTGGGCCGAGGTGGATCGACTAGATCATCGGTCTACTCGCAACCTCCTCCACGCGGGTCCCAGGCAATGGGGTGCCGGGCGCGCCGATATGCAACCGAAGAGGGTTTAGGCAAGGAGGGCCGCTATCTCCCATGTTATTCATCCTCATGATGGAACCGCTGCATCAACTCTTCTCCCTCGCGCCAGGGAGAGGGTTGCTCACCCCCCTTGCAAGATCTGGAATGCACCAACGGATGTCCATCTTTGCGGACGATGTCATACTTTTCATTAAACCGGTGGAGGGAGAGCTGCAACTCTGCGTGCACATGTTGAATGCCTTCGGGCAGGCATCATGCCTTGGAGTGAATCTAGCAAAAACTTCGGTTGTGCCTATTAGCTGCTCAGAAGACCACATAAGACTCATTGCATTGTCCTTGGGATGCACGATTGGGAATTTCCCATGCAAGTGCCTGGGCCTCCCGTTGAGCGTTCGAAAATTGTCGGCCCTTGATGTCTACTACACAACTTGTTCTTGCGGACTCATGTTTGGCCTCCAAGCATAGAGTTTCTAGGTTAGTAGCATGTTTCCCTCAAGTGGATCACCTAAGGTTTATCAATCCGTGGGAGGTGTAGGATGAAGATGGTCTCTCTCAAACAACCCTGCCACCAAATAATAAAAAGTCTCTTATGTCCCCAACACACCAAATACAATGGGAAATTGAATAGGTGCACTAGTTCGGCGAAGAGATGGTGATACAAGTGTAATATGGATAGTAGATATTGATTTTTTAATAGTAACAATAAAAAACAGCAAGGTAGTAAGTGATAAAACGGAGCACAAACGGTATTGCAATGCTTTGAAACAAGGCCTAGGGTCTGTACTTTCACTAGTGCATTCTCTCAACAATACTAATATAATAGGATCACATAACCATCCCTCAACGTGTGATGAAGAATCACTCCAAAGTTACTATTTAGTGGAGAACATAAGAAGAAGTTTTTTGTAGCTATTCTTTCCGATTGATCTATCCAAGAGTTCGTACTAAAATAACACCAAGTTATTCTTTCCAATCGATCTATCAAGAGTTTGTACTAAAATAACACAAGTTATTCTTTCCGATCGATCTATCAAGAGTTCGTACTAAAATAACACCAAAACAAGTTCAGATTTATAATACTCAATCCAACACAAAGAACTTTAAAGAGTGCCCCAAGATTTCTACCGGAGAAACAAAGACAAGAACGTGCATCAACCCCTATGCATAGATTGCCCCAATGTCACCTCGGGAATCCGCGAGTTGAGTGCCAAAACATATATCAAGTGAATCAATACGATAGCCCATTGTCACCACGAGTATTTAATTGCAAGACATATATCAAGTGTTCTCAAATCCATAAAAGTATTCAATCTGATAACAACGTAATCTCAAAGGGAAAATCTCAATGCATAACAACAAGATAGAGAGGGGAAAACACCATATGATCCGACTATATTAACAAAGCCCATGATACATCAAGATTGTGCATCTCAAGAACATGAGAGAGAGAGAGATTAAACACATAGCTACTGGTACAAACCCTCAGCCGCGAGGGTGGACTACTCCCTCCTCATCATGGTGGCCACTGGGATGATGAAGATGGCCCCCGGTGATAATTTCCCCCTTCGGCGGAGTACCGGAAAGGGCTCTAGATTGGATATCGGGGACTACAGAGCCTTGCAGCAGCGGAACTTCTGATCGAGGTTCACCCCGAAGGGTTTCGGAATATTTGGGAATTTATAGGGTGAAGAAGGGGTGCTTTAGGCCACAGAGGTGGGCACAACCCACCTGGGCACGCCAGGTGGGCCTGGCATGCCCTGGTGGGTTGTGCCTCCCTCGGGGCACCCCCAAGTGCATTTCTGTCCCATTGGGTGTCTTCTGGCCCATAAAAAATCTCCAAAAAGTTCCGCGTTGTTTGGACTCTGTTTGATATTGATTTCCTGCGATGTAGAAATCATGCAGAAAACAACAACTGGCACTTGGCACTATGTCAATAGGTTAGTCCCAAAATATGATATAAAATGATTGTAAAACATCCAATAATGATAATATAACATCATGGAACAATAAAAAATTATAGATACGTTGGAGACGTATCAGCGTCCCCAAGCTTAATTCCTGCTCGTGCTCGAGTAGGTAAATGATAAAAACAGAATTTTTGATGTGGAATGATGCCTATGATGTCATATCGTATTCTTCTCTTTATAGCATGGACATTTGGACTTTTATATGGTTCAAAGCAATAGTCTAATTTTGACATGAGATTTAAATACTCAAGCATATCAAGAAGCAACCATGTCTTTCAAAATATCAATGCCAAAATAAGTTATCCCTAGCCCATCATGCTCAACCATTGATCCATTCATGAAACACATTTGCATATTAGTTACACCCAATGCTCAAGTACGATCATAGTGTTTCCTAGTTGGTTCTTTATAAGATAAGATGGAGACTTAAATTCAATTTTTTTTGCATAATTAATAGAAAGGCCCTTCGTGGAGGGAAGTGGGGATTTGTAGAGGTGCCAGAGCTTAGAGCTTAAATTGAGAGATAAAATTATTTTGGGAGGCATACTTTTCCCGCCAACGAAAATGTCTCAAGGTTCCCAACACTTTCCATGCTAGATATATCATAGGCGGTTCCCAAACATAAAATAAAGTTTATTCCTTTTCCACCAAACTTTCACAAGCCATGTCTAGCCGGATCCACGGTTGCCTTCCATACCAACACTTTCCACGAAATTTATTATTTGACAACATAAAGTAAATTTGTTTTTTATTTTGGGACTGGGCATCCCTAATACCTTTGCCTTTCTCTCGTGCAATAACAAGTGCATAAACACTCATCGTGAGAATAACACATCTAGCATGGAAAATATTGTCCACCCCTCACCGCCTCGCGAGCAGTACGGGCACACAAAATGGAAATTTATTTTGAAAATTAGAGATGGCACATACAAGTTTGCTTAGAACGACAAGGTAATACCGCATATAGGTAGGTATGGTGGACTCATGTGGCAAAACCGGCATAAAGGATTTTGTATGCACAAGTAGTGATCATACTTAGTGCAAAATGAAGGCTAGCAAAAGACTGGGAAGCGACCAACCATGAAACGAACAATCTCATAAGCGAGCATTGAGCATAAATAACACCGAATAATGCACCACAAATAGGATGTAATTTCATTGCATGATTATTAACTTTCGTGCTTGCATAGGGAATCACAAACTTTAACACAAATATTCTTACTAAAGCATAATTACTCATTAACATGACTTGCATATCACATCATCATGTCTCAAAACTATTACAAGGAATCAAGTTTATTTTGTCCAATGATCTTCATGAAAGTTTTTATTATATCCTTCTTGGGTATCTATCACTTTGGAACTAATTTTTATGTGTTGCTTCTCATAAGCTCAAACAAATATAAGTGAAGTTCATGAGCATAAAATTTTCTTCTCTCAAATTAATCTAAGTGAAGCAAGAGAGAATTTCTTCAAAGATACTAAAGCACACCATGCTCAAAAAGATATAAGTGAAGCACTAGAGCAACGGCACCGAAAAAGAGCTTCGTTGACGGGATGTGAATGCCGCTTACTTAGCCTCCATGGTAACTATTTGGGGGCTCTATTTTATTTAAAAACTTTTGGATCTAAGTATTTTATTAAAACAGCAAGCAAACAAAATAAAATGACATTTCAAGAATAGTACATCTCATGTGAAGAAGCAAAAACTTAGGGTCAACCAATACTAACCGATAATCGTTGATGAAGAAAGGTGGGATGCATATCGGGGCATCCCCAAGCTTAGATGCTTGAGACTTCTTGAAATATTATCTTGGGGTGCCTTGGGCATCCCCAAGCTTGAGCTTTTGTGTCTCCTCAATTCTTCTCATATGACGGTTTTCCTAAATCTCAAAAGCTTCATCCACACAAAACTCAAAAATAACTCATGAGATAAAATAGTACAAACCAATGCAAAAACCTTATCATTATCTACTGTAGAAAATCACTAAAATTATTATTTAATATTGCATACTAAATGCCTCTGCATATTTAATACTCCCATCCTCAAATAGAATCATTAAACAAGCAAACATATGCAAACATTGCAAACATAACAGCAATCTGTCAAAGCTGTACAGTCTGTAAAAAATGCAAGAGTATCAATACTTCCCTAACTCCAAAAGTTATGAAAATCTAGCACACTTTTAGAAAATTTATCAGAACTTATTTTTCAAAAAGTTCCAACATTTTATCACATTCTGACATTTCTAGGGAATTTTTGCAACATCGATAAACTTTCTGTTTTCAAATAGCAACATGTAGACTTGCAAAATAAGCATGGTAAAGGCTATCCTTTACACTTTTATTAAAATAAATGATACAAAACATTATTCTAAATAACAGCAAGAAAATTCTAGCAAAAATAAATTGACACTCCAAGCAAAACTCATATCATGTGACGAATAAAAATATAGCTTGTTACCGATAATGTTGGAGACGAAAGATGAGATGCCTTCCGGGGCATCCCCAAGCTTAGTTGCTTGGGTATTCCTTGAATATTACCTTGGGGTGCCTTGGGCATCCCCAATCTTAGGTTCTTTCCACTCCTTATTCTCCTCATATCGACATCTCACCCAAAACTTGAAAACTTCAATCACACAAAACTTAACAAAACTTCTTGAGATGTGTATGTATGATAAAACAAATCATTCACATTCGTTACTGTCAAAGACAAGATTCATAATTATTTCCACACAATGCCTACTGTAGCATATCATTTCTACAATATTGATCAATATAAGCCATAGAAACTAGAAAACAAACAAACTATGCATTGAAAACAGAATCTGTCAAAAAACAGAACAGTCTGTCATGATCTGAACATTCACCATACTTATGCAACTCTAAAAATCTTGAAAAAATAGGACCACATGAAAAATTTGTATATTGATCTTCTGCAAAAAGAATCAACTCAAAATCACTCTTCTGTTAAAAATGAGAATTTTTATCGTGAGCGCAAAAGTTTCTGTTTTTCAACAAGATCAAATTTAGTATCATCCAACAGTAGCATAATCATGTGAACACACAAAAATAGTAGGTATAAGTGTTGGGTTGTGTCCCAACAAGCGCTTTTCTTTAATGTCGTTTAGCTAGGCATGATGATTTCAATGATGCTCGCATAAAAGATAAGGATTGAAACATAAAGAGAGCATCATGAAGAATATGAATAGCACATTTAAGTCTAACCCACTTCCTATGCATAGGGATTTTGTGATCAAACAAATTTTTGGAGCAAGAATCAACTAGCATTGGAAGGCAAAACAAGAAAAACTTCAAGATTTTCAACACATAGAGAGGAAACTTGATATTATTGCAATAACTACAAGCATATGCTCCTCTCTCATAGTAATTTTCAGTAGCATCATGAATGAATTCCACAATATAGCCATCACATAAATCATTCTTTTCATGATGCAAAAGCATAGAAATTTTGCTACTCTCCACATAAGCAAATTTGTTCTCATGAATAGTGATGGGAGCAAACTCAAAAAAATAACTATCATGTCATGATGACAAGTTTCATGGTTATCATTATTCTCTATAGCATACATATCATCATCATAATCATCATACAAAGCAACTTTGTTATCATAGTCAATTGAAACATCCTCCAAAGTATTGGATTCATCACTAAATACAGTCATGACCTCTCCAAATCCACTTGTATCAATATAATCATCATAAATAGGAGGCATGCAATTATCATAATAATTTTTCACATCAAAACTTGGGGGACTAAAGATATCATATTCATCAAATATAGAATCCCCAAGCTTATGGCTTTGCATATCGTTAGCATCATGGATATTAAAAGAATTCATACTAACAACATTGCAATCATGCTCATCATTCAAATATTTTGTTCCGAACATTTTATTGACTTCTTCTTCTAACAATTGAGCACAATTTTCTAATCCACCATTTTCAAGAAATATATTATAAAGATGATCAATAATATGATGCAACCTCAATTCCATTTTTTTAGTTTTCTTATACAAAACCAAACTAGTGATAAAACAAGAAACTAAAAGATTCGATTCCAAGATCTAAAGATATACCTTCAATCACTCACCTCCCCAGCAACAGCGCCAGAAAAGAGCTTGATGTCTACTACACAACTTGTTCTTGTAGACTCGTGTTGGGCCTCCAAGCGCAGAGTTTTGTAGGTCAGTAGCAAATTTCCCTCAAGTGGATGACCTGATAAACCACAAGTGTAGAGGATCGCAATAGTTTCCGAGGGTAAAGTATTCAACCCAAATTTATTGATTCGACACAAGGGGAGCCAAAGAATACTCTCAACTATTAGCAGTTGAGTTGCCAATTCAACCACACCTGGAATACTTAATATCTGCACCAAAGTATTTAGTAGCAAAGTAATATGGAAATAACGGTAACAGTGACAAAAGTAACCGTAGCAGTTTTGTAGAGATTGTAACAGTAGCAGCGGTAAAGTAACTAAGCAACAAGCAATATGTGGAAAGCTCGTAGGCATTGGATTAGTGATGGATAATTATGTCGGATGTGCGTCCTTATGTAATAGTTATAACATAGGGTGACACAGAACTAGCTCCAGTTCATCAATGTAATGTAGGCATGTATTCTGAATATAGTCATACGTGCTTATGGAAAAGAACTTGCATGACATCTTTTGTCCTACCCTCCTGTGGCAGCGGGGTCCTATTGGAAACTAAGGTATATTAGGGCCTCCTTTTAATAGAATACCGGACCAAAGCATTAACACTTAGTGAATACATGAACTCCTCAAACTACGGTCATCACCGGGAGTGGTCCCGATTATTGTCACTTCGGGGTTGCCGGATCATAACACATAGTAGGTGACTATTGACTTGCAAGATAGGACCAAGAACTCACATATATTCATGAAAAGATAATAGGTTGAGATATGAAATCATGGCACTCGGGCCCTAGTGACAAGCATTAAGCATGGCAAAGTCATAGCGACATCAATCTTAGAACATAATGGATACTAGGGATCAAACCCTAACAAAACTAACTTGATTACATGGTAAATCTCATCCAACCTATCACCATCCAGCAAGCCTACGATGGGATTACTCACGCACGGCGGTGAGCATCATGGAATTGGTGATGGAGGAAGGTTGATGATGTTGAAGGCGACGATCTCCACTCTCCGGAGCCCCGAACGGACTCCAGATCAGCCCTCCCGAAAGAGATTAGAGCTTGGCGGCGGCTCCGTATCGTAAAACGCGATGACTCCTTCTCTCTAATTTTTTTCTCCCGAACATGAATATATGGAGTCGGAGTGTAACGCCCGGATAATTAAGCTACAGTAATTCCAAGTTAATGGTGCCACATCATCGTTTTCACGGTTGCTAAATCCCTCTTTGATTTTGTCCGGTTTAAATTTCCAATTTAAGTTGAAGTCAAAATTTAAAGTTTTCAAATGTCACAACTAAAATGTTCAAAGTATGGAAAATATTCCATAACCAATTATGGTGCTGACCCAACACTTTTGAAAAGTATTTAAATGCCCCTTTTATAAATATAAAAGTGGCTAAAACATTTGTTTAAATGCTTTTTAAATAATGAACAAATATAAACTAAATTATTTTAGTGCCAAAATAATTGTGGCAGTGGCATAATTGTTAACACTAATTTAGGATGTGTTTGGTTGCAGGGCTATCCTCTGAGGGACAGGGATAGCACTCTTTTACTGTGGTTGCCACCCGTTTGGATCCAGGGCTAGAAAGGATAGAGGCAGCCAGATGCTGAGAATATTCGTGAAAAAAGGGGCTATGGTCAGCCGCCGAAAACGGGCGGGTAGTGGCAACCACCCCGACACGCGTCGCGGCAGTTGCCCACGAATCGGTTTTCCGCTTTTGCATGGGGTGAGGCATGCGACTGCGTGATGTGAGTTCTTTCCAGTCATGCACCCGCGTGTGGCTGCGGCCGGCCGGCCATTGCGGTGGGTGCGCACAGGCGACGCAGGCCGGGGTTGCCGGCGACGCCGCTGCATCTCCAGGAGTCGCACGCGGCCGACGATTGAGGGTGGCGCGGCGGTTATGTGCATGGAGCTGGATCTCCTACTGCTATTGTACATGTATGCACCGCATTCGTGATGTATTTCCTACTGTTGAATCTCCTGCCACCGATCGATGAAACAAAACGTGTGTGCTGCTCTATTTCCTGCCGCTGTATGCACAGGTGTGTGCATGCTTCATGTGTGATGTGCGTGCGTGAATGTTGTGGATGGGTGCTTGTGTGTGTTCACTTATGTGTTGCTGCTCTATGTTCATGGGTATTTTTTTCCTGTAGGAGATTTGAAGGCAACTATTTGCACACCTTGCATCATATCACTCAAACCAAACCATTACAATAGCTATCATCAACCATGTTTTATCCTTCAAACCAAACAAAAGAAGGGCTAACCTCACCTACCCAACCAAACAAAAAAAAAATGGCTATCCCTAGCCAGGTGGTTGGGGATACCCACAACCACCTTAGCCTATCCCTCAAACCAAACACATCCTTAGGGGCTAATGCTATATTTTATAAAAGCTAAAATTAAATAAAACAGAATATGTAAAAAGATAAACAAAACACAAAATAAAATACAAACTAAAAAGGAAATGTCCCCTGGGCCACTTGGCCTAGTCGGCCCAAGCAACTCCTCCCACCAGGCCAGCCCACTATGCCCCCGTTTCCCCCCTCCTCTGTTCACAGAGGAGGCGTGGACGGCACCGATGGCCGCCACGGCTCGGCCATCGCCGTGGCGGCCATCCGACGACTGCCCCGGCGACCTCGACGCCTATAAGACCCCCCTCCCTGGCGTCCAAACCCTAATCCTCAACCACTCCCCCAGATCTCGCCTCCCCTCACTCTCTCCCGTAGTGGATCCCCTCCTCCCCGACGCCGCACCTCCGCGGCCACTGAGCCCCTCCTACCTCATCGGCGTGCCCCGACCTCCGCTGTCCTGCCCATCTTCCTCTTCGCCGACCAGACTGAGAAGAGGGCCCCTTCATCGACCCCAACATGTCGTCTTCGTCATCGGACCCGACGAGCTCCGCTGTCAACCTCCTCCAACTCCGGCCACCTCGAGTCGTCCTCGGGCCTTCTCACCAACAGCAGTGAGCTCCCTCATCTCCTCCCCTCGCCGTTCACTCGTACACATCCCTAGCTACTTTTCCCCGCCGCGTCCGAGAACCACCGTCGTTGCGTGCCCGCCACTGGCCGTGCTCACCATGCCCGCTCGAGCCCACCCGCTTGAGCCTGCTGCTCGTCTGCAGCTGCGCAACCCGTCCTCTGCTTCAGCGCTCGCACGCATGTTGTGCCGCGCCCGGCCGCTCCTGCTCGCCGTCGTTCAGCCGCTCGTGAGCTGTTCCCGCTCGTCGCCTCTGCCCGCTTGCTGCGTGCCGCCATCGCCGGTGTCCTGCTGCCCGCCGCCCGCGGCCGCGGCCATCGCCGCCTCCATCCCCTGGCCTCGCCACCCTTAGCTCCGCTGCGCCCCGCCCCGCACCGGCCCTGCCGCCGTTGCTCGCCCGCGGCTCTTCCACTGCCCTTTGCGCCCCCTGCCGCTGATCGCGACCACCGCCGCCCATCGCCGCCCGCGCGTCCCGCTCCTACCGCCGGCGACCGCCCCATCCCCGCCGCGCCTAATCCGGCCGGCCGGGGCCGCCGGCCGTGCTCTCTGGCCACCGGCGCGCCGGCACCGCACCCGTCGGCCTCGCCCCGCCCCGGGCAGGCTACGGCCTATGCGGGCGCCCGCCCCACTGGCCTTTGGGCCCCACGCCAAAAAAAGGGTTCTAAAAATAGTTAAAATCAATATTAAATAAATAAAAATAATTATTAATTAATTAATTGTTTAATTAACTTAATTAATTACATTTAACTAAACTAATTAACTAGATTAGCTAGTTAATCTGTAGTTAGTCAATGAGTCTATGATAGGGGGCCCCACACCCTGTTGACCAGTCAGCGTTGACTGGTCAACTGGGACCCCGTGGACCCACATGTTAGCATGTGTATACTTCTGTGTACACAGTGCTGTGTGCACGTAGCGTTTTACTATTTATTTTCGAATTAATAATAATTTCAGAATATTAACAGAACTTTGAAAAAACATATAAAATAAACCGTAACTCGGATGAAAAAGTTTTATATATGAAAGTCGCTCAGAATTTCGAGACGAATCAGAATACGCGGTCCATTCGTCCGCCACACATCCCTAGCATAGTGAACATGGAACAATCCCCTCCGGTTCGCTTGTCCGAAAATGCCTAACACCGGGAATGCTTTCCCGGATGTTGTCCCCCTTCGTCGGTATCGCGTAGTACTGCGTTAGAACACCCCTAGCACTGCTTATTGCCATATCGTGCATCTGTATTGAATATGTGTGCTTGGTATTTATTGTTTCTGTCAGGACCGGTCCTTTAGTCAAATAATTACCGGAAGACTGACCTCTTTAATAAACCAACGGGGAATATAATTCCTTGCTGGCAGACAATTCCTTGATACAGAATTCTAGTACACTGAATATTATACAAGGTTTAGCTGGGGTTGCTCAACAATTTTGTTACAAGCACGCCAATATAATACATAGAGGCGGATATGACCCAAGGCAGGGTGGCATACTAATGACTCGTAATAAAAGGTGGTGGAATATTTCACAACGAAGTGGGTGATGTGACTCCAAAATATTACAGCTCATCGAGTGTCGGAGTGAGACCCGATGAATTTATTTGGTGGTAGGCGGAAGCGGTTATAAAACAGTGATCAACTCCAGGATCGCAAGGGACTGACTGGGACTCCACTAAGCGTCGGACTCGCTATCGAACTCTTCATCCATGAGATCGCCTTCGTCCACATCTGGCCAAATCAACAAGCCAGGTGAGTACTTTGAATGTACTCGCAAGACAGTTCGGACTTAAGATATAATAAATGCTAACATGATGCATATGAGTATTCCAGCAAAAATACGACCGTAATGGAATATTAATGTGCTGTATGCAATGATGGAAGTTGGGCGATAATCCTCCCGAAATCCATGAAGTAAAATAGAAGGAGACCAAACGAGTGTCTGAGTGACGCCTTGTAGGGAAATAATGATAGCATGCCACAGTTGGGCGTCTGAGCGACACCGCATAAAGGGCTTATAGCAAAATAAAATAACAAGAATGCCTCAGTCGGACGTCTGAGCGACATCACATAAAGGGCTTATAAATAAAAGAATGCCACAGTCGGACGTCTGAGCGACATCACATAAAGGGCTTATAAATAAAAGAATGCCACAGTCGGACGTCTGAGCGACATCACATAAAGGGCTTATAAATAGAGAGAATGCCACAGTCGGACGTCTGAGCGACATCACATAAAGGGCTTATAAAAAAAAGAATGCCACAGTCGAACGTCTGAGCGACATCACATAAAGGGCTTATAAATAAAAGAATGCCACAGTCGGACGTCTGAGCGACATCGCAAAAATGGCTTATAAATAACAGAATGCCACAGTCGGACGCCTGAGCGACATCACATAAAGGGCTTATAAATAACAATAGTATAATGATGAAATACTTCTGAAAGTAAATCAATACAGAGATAGTCGGTGAGTTCATCTACCAAATGAACTTGACGAAAACACTATTCTGGTTACCAACAAGGATATACTAGAGACGGTCACTGGGTTGATATGAAGATTGACCCTAGGCCATAAACATGACTACTGAAGGAATTTAACTCTGCAGAGATTGTACTATGAACTCATAGCCAACGGGTTCTACTAGCCACGTGGGCTAGTCCCGTCTACGGTGTTTTAGTAGAAACCCAACTAACCAGTACACACCCATTTAACATCCTGTCGTCCGGAATCACCCGCGACGACATTCACGGAAAACTTTAAGACGGGGAGGCTACAACCTCGAATAGCATGGGATCAAATTTATATATGCGCGCTCTAAGGGGTGTCCCCTTCTCGGTCCCAACCGGAAACACCCATGCCCCCTGACCGGATGACGGGCTTTAATCCAGGGCCATGGAACCCTCATCCCGGCCCTTCTACTTGGTGTGTACCCGGGAAGTGGTTTACAACTGACTAGACCGTAATCCCAACGGACGGCCTATGATAGTACCGAAAAGGAGACGAACGGAATCATGATATGATCTCCGTTGATACTGAGTTAACCAACTACTGGCATGCTCCAACAATACCAGCATTCCACCCATCATGTCACCACATGATCGAGGTGGTCCAAACATTTTCATTCGGGCTCACCCGAAGCTTACTTGCATGAAATATACCATACACATATGCCCATATGATCATGCTTATGAACAAACTACTCGAGCAAACATGCAACACACTCATCATAGCCAAAGTTCAAACATGCTTGCCTGGTTATGAGAAGTCGGAGTCTAACTCAGTGTGATTCGCGTCTCCATCACGGCCTCCGGTATCTACGTATTCAAACAAAATACGTACTAACATAAATACTGCGCGTGCAAATAAAGTTGCTCCAAAAATTTCCACATAAATATGACAAAAAACTAGGCATAAAACTAAAGTGGACAGAAAAAGAATCAACTCAAAATCATTTTTAGTTTAAAATATATTAGAGTTTCTGTCCAGGGACTCATCTGTAATGAAACAGAAAAGTTCCAGGGGCTAGAACAGAAAACAGCAAAGCAAACCGGTACGCAGTATGTCAACCAAAAGAGAAAATGTACTTTGCCCGAAGGCGCTTACAGAAAACGGTTCGGGGGAGGAGATGTGAGGCTGACAGGAGGCCCCACTCGTCGGGTTTGAAAACTGGAAACAAAGCCGCGCCGGCGCCGGTGCTGCGGTGATCGCCGGCGTCAATCCACGGCGAGTTAGGGGAGAAGGAGGGTACGTACAGCTTCTCGATGGTCTTCCGCGTCGAACGGTGGTGGAGTTGGGTGTCGGCGAGCCCCACGTCGACGGCGACCCTGTCTCCGGCGGACGGCGGCTCGGGTGGTCGTGGGCCTCGTCGGGGAGTGTTCCTGGGATGAAATTGAGGTGGGGGTTAGGTCTAGGTGGGTGCCAGGGTGCTACGTTCGAGTCCACGGCGGCGGAGAAGCCCTCACCAGAGTGAACGAAGCTGGAGCCCGAGGCGGAGGGGGTTGGCCGGAGTTGGGGAAGAAGGGCCCCTCGAGGCTCTTCCAGAGGCTGGGCGTGGTCTGGGGAGGTAGTGGAGAGGTGCGGGCTCGAGCACGAGCTCGGGGGTGCCTTTTATAGCCGGCTCGAGGTGGCTGCCGTGAACGGATAAGTCCGGCGAGTCGATTACGGTGCTGGAGTGGTCGGACGGCGGAGTTAGGGGCTTGAGCATCATCTAGGAGCTGTAGTGGTTCCATTCCCGCACCTAACTCAGCAGGGGAGAGGGAGTTACGGGCTGTCCCCGACGGAACGGCCGCGCGGCACGTCGGCGACAGAAACCACGCTCTGCGCGTGCCAGGCCACGGCGACGGTGCGCCAGGCGTGTGCTGGCACTGGAAGTGGACACGCGGAGTGCTGGGGTGGTTTGGGCGGCGCTAAACGGCGTCGAGTTGCGGGGTTGCTTCTGTCAGCCGCCACGGGCGGCGCTGTTGCCGTGGCAGTCGCCGACGTGGTCGGGCCAGAGCGCCACCGACGCCCAGAAGCGGCCAAGCGAGCGTGCGGTGCACTGGATAAGAAGAAGCTGCAGTGCAGCGTCGAGCCAAGGGGGTACTAGCGAGGTTTTGTCGCTGCGCCGGAAGAAACTGACGAAACTGACGAACTGTCTGATGACAGTTTCAGTTAACAGCTGACTGTACAGTGTATGATAGGTGTTTGATGAAATGATTCTGGTATGTGTGCAATGTTTCTGGGGCTGATTTTTGGTGGAGTGGCCTCTTGATGTATCTAGAGGCTGCTTGATTTTTCACAGAATTTTTGGAAGAAAATAAATATGAATTTCACCAAATTTTGCAAATCTGGTGCAAACTTGCAGCAGGTGAAACTTGAAAATTTTGAACTGTGGACCAGTGAAACAAGATGGATCTAGGTTGTGGGTACTAAGAACCATCTAGGGGAGTTGGTTTGGAGTCAAATAACTAGATGGAAATGGTGGCTCCTTTGTAAATCACCAAGGTCCACAATAAAAGACATAAATAGTTTTGGAGTGAAATAAATAGAGGAAAAATCCCAATAAGGTCAAAACTTACTGGAATTCATGAGAGACTTGTCCTAAGGTGTGAAGAGGGTTTTGGAGATAAATATTTCTGTTGGGGTCATGGCAAGATGAAGGATGGAGAGGGAGATAAGTCCAAGGTTAAACTTGAGAGGTTTAAATCAGGAAGGGGAGAATTCAAACAACTTCTTTGAAACTCAACTTGTGCTTGAGCCAAACACAAGAGAAAAAACTTCAAGGCCAAAAACCAAGCTTGAGAAGACACACAAACTTTGGCCAGAAGGGATTTTAGAAGGGTTTTAAAAGATGATCAAACAACCCCCTTCCAAAAAGGCCAAAAGTTTGGAAGAAAAACCAACTCAAAAATTTGGGGTGTTACAGTTTCTCCCCCCTTTTCTCTCCTGTAGACCCCGAGACTCCTGTTGATGCCCTGGTGATCGACTACGTCGACAACGACCCTCCTTCTATTTCAGCAGAGCTTCCAGGCAAGCCCCCCCCCCTTGATCATCCCGATATCACCCATTCCATTCTCTCTCATGCTTGCATTATATTTTTCTACTGTTATTGATTGATCCTATTCTGATGCATAGCCTGCTTTTGTACCTGCTATTGTTACCTACATGCTATGCTAAACTGCTTAGTATAGGTTGGATAGTGATCTAGCAGTGACCCCCACCTTGTCCTTGTTGCCCCTGCTTCATCATCGACGACTCGACCAACGTGATCGAAGTTCGGAGCCCGACTATCCTTGTTGCCCCTGCTTCATCATCGACAACTCGCGCAACATGATCGAAGATCGGAGCCCGACACTTCACATCACATCACACCCCTTTGTTGCTCGACTCTGCAGAGGTACTATCGGGTGCCGAGGGTGAAACCTCGCAACACACTCATGATGATAACTCTGTAGTGTAGCTATTCGGTCGTGGTCATTGTCGTGGATTTAGCACGGCAGATGTCATGGTGAAAGGACTTAGTCGTGAGGCCATCGCCCGGGTTAGCTTAAAAGGGGTTAAAGCGGACAAAGGACACATGGAGTTTATACTAGTTCGGCCCCTTCGATGAAGGTAAAAGCCTAAGTCTAGTTTGGTGTTGTATTGCTTGGGCTTCGATGACCAGGGAGCGAATCCGCTTTGCCTGTGTCTCGAGCTGTTGTTTCTTGTCCTGAACCGTCGCCGGGTCGTCCCTTTATATAGGAGGTGACGTCCGGTCCGGTTTACAGAGTCCTGAGGCCGGCTCATAAACGTGTCCGCCTCGGTCTCTACTCTTTCTATCTTACATCCCAAGTTACATGGTACGACGGCTTATAGATCGTGGGCCTTATACAAGGGCCCTAAACCTCTACGGGCTGTAACCTCCTGTTACATACCCTACTGGGCTTCTGATCATATAACTTTATCAGCGTAATCCAGACCTTCCTAGCCGGTTTATACCTACTAGTAATACCCCTGACATTAGGCCCCAGATTGATTTGAACATGTTCATGTCAGTCTTCAAAGCCTTGTACGAATTTCCTTTCTGCAACTCTTGTATGCTTCATAAACCGGCCATGCCGTCATCTCCTGAAATTGCTTCAATCTGTCGTGACATCATCTGCGCATTTAACACCCGCATCTGTTTGTTACCTTTCTTTTATTGCCGCACCGAAGATCGAGGCGACAGCTCAATCTTTATCCGATTTCTGGCCTCCTCGATTCCCGCGCTTGCCGTTTTTATCTCTTCGGCCTATAAATACAGCCAAGGCCCATCTCTTTTCCCCTTTCGCTTCTTCTTCCTCCGTCTCCAGCACTTGAAACTCCGCCGCTGTTCTTCGAGCTCGCCGTCGTCCACAAGCCCGACCGCTGCATCGACCTGAACGCGTCCAAAAACCTCACCGCTGCCCTCTGCTTCCTCGGGTACGCTATCTTCTTCCCCATAGATCTCAGTTCTAGGGTTTCTTCTATAGCTCGCCGCGAACCCTCGTTTCTTCGTAGTTCATCGCCGTAGGTTAGTTTTAGCTATAGATATAAAACTTGTCAGGTTCGACCCTCATTCGTGCGCTTCTGTTCCATCGCTATACTTTAGCTTCTCCAGCACTGCTAGTTTAGATTGAATCTGTAGAGAACTTCGGCTGCCTTCATTGAACATGACTTGTATTGTTCTGTCTTTTTCCTGCGCTGTAGATCCATATTTTACCTCTGCTTCATGTAAAAGCTGTTTTCCACACTTTAGATCTGCAGCTTGTCCGCTTATATCGCCGGTTTAGTCATAACTTGCGCTATGCTTGCCCCGACGGTTTAGATTTTTAAGCCTACTTCCATAATTGACGGTTTAACTTTCTCCTTCTATTGCCATAAACCGGCAGATGCCTCATTCATACCTGCTTCCGGGTTAGTAGATACCATTAGTCCCTTGTTTAAACCGACAATTGAGTCCATATCTTCATAGAATGCGCCGGTTTATATCTAGCAGTTGGTAAACCGAGTCTTGTGTTATATTTTCCAGCGCTCCTTTGGAGAAAATGGCTTCCACAGCGAAACAATTTGTTGCCTGCAACTGGGTTCCGTCCTGGATTACAGAGGACGATTTAGTAGAGGCGGCTTCAATTGGTGTCCTGGGCCCTAAAGAGGTTCTGCACTAGCGGGCCCCTGAAAACGAATGTCCACCTGAGCCTAAGGAGGGATAAATCATAGTCTTATATGATCATCTGGCCCGGGGTTTTAGCCCTCCCGGTTCAAAGTTCTTCCGGGATGTGTTAGCCGCTTTTCAACTCCATCCACAAGATATAGGCCCTAATTCTGTATCAAACATCTGCAACTTCCAAGTCTTCTCAGAAGCATATCTTCAAGAGGAGCCATCAGTGGAGCTGTTATGGGATTTCTTCCATCTGAACCGCCGGACTGAGTTTTTTGATGGGCCTCATACTGAGCTTGGCGGGGTGAGCATCCAGAAAAGGAAGGACGTCAGTTTTCCTCACGCCACTCTTCACAGCCACCCTAAGGATTGGAACCACACATGGTTCTACTGCAAAGACACTTCGCCAGAAGGAGAAAACCCACTGCCGGGTTACCACGCTTACCGTCTGGCATCGACTCATCCTTTGCCGCAGCGTCTAAGCGCCCAAGTCCGGGCTCGATATGCCCCTCAACATTCCAAACTCAGGGCCTTCGTGGCTAACGGTTTAACTGGGGTTGATTTTGTTCATTGTTGGCTCTCTTGGAGCATCCTTCCATTAAGCCGGCGCTCAGGCTTAATGTGTGAATATACTGGTAAACCGGAAGACCCTCAGCGTCACACAAAAATAGTACTTCCTGACAACGAAGTTACTGAATCCGCAAAGAAGATGCTGAATATCCCTCTAGAAGACTGCAGCCGGATCGGTTTAGCTCCCTTCTACGCAGATAACCAACCGCCGCCGGTAAGACTCTTCTGTCTATTTCTTTCCACTTTAATCCGTTCACATCAGTTGTCTTCAACATGTTATGATTCCTTTATGCATGCCAACAATCCTTTCTGGAAGAAGAAATCTCAAGATAAACCGGCAAAGCCAACACGAAAGAAAACCTTTGCCGTAAGGAAGAAGAAAGTTGTTGTTGCTTCCGGTTCAAACTCTGAAGGAGATGATCCGGCTTCTGAGGTACTGCTTGACTCTTATGTCCTTTGATCTCCCTTTGTTCTGAATTTATGTTAATAATGCCTTTTCTCAGGACCTGGCGGAGGGAAGTAAAGCGGAGGGAGTTGAGGTAATTTTTCTCTCATCTGATTCAGAACCGTTGCCAACCAAGCTCCGCCGGGTATCCCGGAAATATCCATTTTCTCACCCTTATGCTCAATTGGATCCCCACTTTCTTTTGAAGAAACAACAGCATGAAGCTCGTCGGACCACGCGCCATAGCGACCATGTGGTTGAATCGTCCGGGATACCCCTCACGCCAGCTCGCAGACGCCGCTCAGAGGTTTTGCTCACTCCAACCCTTCTTCATCCATAAGCAGGCCTTATTCGCAAACCTCTTAAACCGTCTGATCCCAACTATCAGGAGGCTCCTCTGTCTTCTTCCGGCGAGTCTACTGCCACTCAGATCCCGGTGCTTAAGACCGTTCCTGGGTAAGTTATCCTTTCAAAAGCCCGGTTTATCTTTCCGTTTTAACTTTGTGATTCTCATTGCTCTTTTACTCTTTATCAGTATGCCCAAGCCTAGCAAAAATGCGAAATTAAACAGACCGGCTGCCGAAACTACCACTGCTGAACCGACCGAGGATCCTGAAGCGGCCAACCCTCCAGGGGACAACGTTGAAGTTCAGCTCGATGATCCCGCCCCTATGGATCATGAAGATCTTGATGCTCCGGGGGGTGATGATATGGAGAACACGGCTGAACCGGCAAGCCCTGTCCGGGTTAGTCCTCCTCGGGCTAGCCCGGCTCCTGTCAGTTCGGTGCGCACTGCTGATCCCCTTCAGCCAACGGCCACCTCAACGGCGGACGTTGAAATAACTGGTATAGGATTCTCTGCTCCCACAGAGCCTGTTGCCTTGGCTAGGCATACTGCCAAGGAAGAAAAACTTCAACAAGATAAAGGCAAGTGGAGCACAGATTTGTCAAGTTACGCTCAGCTGAGTGCCCAGGAACTCCATTCTGGGTATCTGAACCGGCTCTTCACCAGCCATGACTATGAAGCCGGCTTAGTCAACATGATGAAAGATAAATATGAGGTGACTTTCTTTCCTTTTGCTTTCCGTTTTTGCTTTGTACTTTGCAATCCTACCTTTAGGCCATAGTAGCCCCCAAGTGCCGGTTTAGCTTCACTGTAGGTGAACCGGGACTTTACTTATGTCTAAGAATGAATGTACATTAGCCCCCAAGTGCCAAGGTCATAACTTGTTTATGTGCTTGGGACTTGTCTGAAAAATTGTCTTTCTTTTTCTTCAAGTGTACATTAGCCCCCAAGTGTCGAGTGCATAACTTGTTATGTGCTTGAGACTTTGATTGATCTGTCCTTCTAACCCGTTTGCTTTCCTTGCTGGTTGACTTGAACCGGAGAGCTTCGGAGGCAACTGAGCTCCGGAATAGCTTGGCCTTCCATGAGACTGCTTCAAACAAAGCTAAGGAAGAACTTGTCCTTGCTTTAACTAATATGGAAAAACTGAAGAAGGATTTTGAAGCGGAGCGGTCCACATGGGAGGTGCAGAGGGACGCTCTAGAAAAAAGAGCGAAGGATGTTGAAGCTGCTCTCAATCTGGTTACACAGGAGCTATCCGGGTTGAAACAACAAATAGAGAACATGACATCTGCTATCTTCGGTGAGTACCTGTCTTTGTATGTTTGTATCCGTACAATCTTTATTCTGCTCCGGTTTAACTCGCCAATTGTATATAGGGAGGCGCATAACTCATCTTGGAGATGATGTCTGGAAGAAGCTCAAGGCTGCTTATACCCTGGTGGAGCAGCTCTACTCCGGTGCTCAAAGGGCTATTAGTGCCATGTCGCATAACAAACCGGCGCCGACCACCATCCAAGCCACCCTGGAAAAACTATCTGTCTTGCCTGCACAACTTGTTGAGGTGAAGAAGTCTGCTGCACGAGCTGGCTCTCTCATGGCGTTGACCCGGGCCAAAGCATGGGTCCCCGATTTTGATCCGGCGGAGGCCATGAACGGCTACCACAACATGAAAGAGGACGGGTCAGCCTTCTCTGCTGAAGATCTCCGTTCTTTAACCAAGGATATGCGCCCTCTTGCCAGTAAGCTTGCTGATGAAGCAGATCTAACAAGGTATCATCCGGCTTACGATCTAGAGAATTCGCGGGTGGAGCGGCCGGTTTACGATACTGAAAATCTGATCCCACCAGTTCGTAAGCACACTTTCGCTCCAGACATTGATCCGCCAGATCTTATAAATGATGAAGTGTATTTCCGTGCCCTCTCCAAGATTGACTGGAGCGCTCCTGATTTCCAGCAGCTGCCAGAAGTCGACGAAGACCCGAAACAAGCTGGCCTTCAGCCTTCACAGCGTGAAGAAGAATTATAAACCGTCCGGTTTAACTTTTAGTTGTTGAGTACTTTGAAAAAAAAATTGATCCATTCGGGCCTGCGAGTGCCTTGTAATAGAATAGTTGAGATACTTCCTTTGTCCCACTGTTATGGTATTATCTTGATTGGCATCTCCCAATTAATCTTCTGTTTTGCAATGTTTTAACAGCTTATATTACCTGTGCCTGCATGAACGAAGCTAAAAGATGTCTTGGCGGTTTACCACCGGACGGATTATATTGCCCTGATATATACATCAATTGGATAGCCTTTGAACTGCATATAAAACACAAACCTATATCATACCTCTGATTAAGTGTGCCTGTAGACCTTAACCCGGTAGGAATATCGTAAAGAGCAGGCGCTGATGAGGCCTTTGACTCTCTTGTTGTCTTAGCATGATGGCCGATCCGGGTTATGATGAACGCCGGTTTAACTCTCGCTGGTGTTCCTGACCCAGACTTATGATCAACCTTGTAGCTGTCCAGTCTCGCATCAATGGACTTGGTTAAAACCAATGACCTTGACGACAAAGATTTGTGAAATCATAAAAAATAAAAATAAGGTTTTTTGGGCAAATAAGACCATGTAGTCGAGGCTTTTTACGAGCTGCCAGGCTCCAAATTCGAGGCTTTTTATGAGCTGCCAGGCTACTGTCATTAACCATTTTAGCAAAGCCTGTCAAGATGCTCCGCAATCCTTAACCAAATCATCGATGACAAGCTACCCAATGTTTCAAAATCTCGTAAAGATTTTGTCTTTAGATAATCAACTCGATGATCGTCAATTTAACGTGGCCAAGTTCAGGGTCCCGAAGGATTGACTTGTGGCTGGTTCGACTGGTCATACCAGGTTTACCTGACGGCGTGATTTATTTGATGCAGGCAGGTTAATCCGGGGTTTTAGGTGCATGCACCGGGCTTCCAAGCCATGTTCACTACAAGGGTATTCTACTCTCTGCGAGCCCCCAGGTAGTGTGTGAGCCGTTTGCTCATCGGGGCATATGTTTGAGCTGGGCTAGGCACCAACACTCTCTTTTACCCCTCATCATCATGTGGAAATTGTCGAAGCAACTAGAGCAGTGCTCTTATGATGGGCTTCATACCGTCGCCGTCTCAAGAGGCCATGGGAAACTCCCTTGCCCACGGAAGCCCCCATGTGATTCTTGTTTGTATATAAAAGATGGCTGATTCCTTGATTTATCAAGGGCGCCGGTTTAGGAGGCCATGGAAAGCTTCTTCGGAAACTCCCATGTGATACTCCTTTGTACAAAGAACAGGGTTGATTCCTTGATTTTATCAGGGGCGCCGGCTTAAGAGGCCATGGAAGGTTTCTTTCGAAGCCCCCATGTGATACTCTTTTGCGAGGAAGATGGCTAATTCCCCGGTGTTCCGGGGCTCTAGTTTATTTTATTAATTATAATATATACATTATACATAAAGTGGAGCCAATGGCTCAAGTATAATAAGGTCGAAGAAGAGCGATGTTCCACGGCCGCTTCGTCTCCTCCTCCGCCGTACGTGAGTCCTTATGTTCTCGAACGTCGACAAGGTAGTAGGATCCATTGTGCAGGTTTTTGCTGACCACAAAGGGTCCTTCCAAAGGTGGGGATAGCTTGTGCATATCTGTATGGTCCTAGATGAGCCGGAGCACCAGATCTCCCTCCTGGAACGTCCTGGTCTTAACCCGGCGGCTGTGGTGCCGGCGCAGATCTTGTTGACAAATCACTGATCGTGCTGCTGCCGTGTCCCGTTCCTCATCTAGCAGGTCCAAGCTGTCTTGCCTTGCTTGTTCATTATCCGCTTCAACATAAGCCGCCACCCGTGGTGAGTCATGCCGGATATCACTAGGGAGGACCGCTTCAGCGCCATACACCATAAAGAGAGGTGTGTACCCTGTAGATCTGTTAGGCGTAGTGTTGATGCTCCATAAGACAGAAGGCAACTCCTCCACCCAGCAACCCGGTGTTCTTTGTAAAGGAACCATAAGCCGGGGCTTGATGCCTCTCAAGATTTCTTGGTTGGCTCTCTCAGCTTGGCCATTGGATTGGGGGTGAGCTACTGATGATACATCAAAGCGAATATGTTCTCTTTGACAGAACTCCTCCATATCTCCTTTAGATAGGTTGGTGCCATTATCAGTTATAATGCTGTGTGGAAAGCCAAACCGGAAAATCACCTTTTTCATGAACTGAACCGCTGTAGCCGCATCACACTTACTGACAGACTCTGCTTCAACCCACTTTGTAAATTTGTCCACTGCTACCAACAGGTGGGTTTTCCTATCTTGGGATCTTTTAAATGGTTCAACCATATCAAGCCCCCAAGTCGCAAACGGCCAAGCGATTGGAATCATCCGCAACTCCTGCGCTGGTACATGAGCACGCCGTGAGAATTTCTGGCAAGCGTCACATTTTCTGACCAAGTCCTCTGCGTCGGCGTGAGCCGTAAGCCAGTAGAACCCATGACGAAAAGCTTTAGCTACCAAGGACTTTGAACCGGCATGATGACCACAATCCCCTTTATGAATCTCTCGAAGAATATCACAGCCTTCCTCTGATGATACACACCACTGAAACGCTCCAGAAATGCTGCGGTGATGAAGTTCTCCATTGATGATAGTCATAGATTTAGACCGCCGGATTATCTGCCGGGCCTCGACTTCGTCCTCTGGCAACTCACCTCGGCTCATGTACACTAGATAAGGGAGTGTCCAATCCGGAATGACGTGAAGTGCTGCGACCAACTGTGCTTCCGGATCAGGAACATCCAAGTCCTCCTCTGAAAGTATCTGTACTGACGGACTATGCAATTCATCTAAAAAAGTATTCGGTGGAACCGGTTTACGCTGAGAGCCCAGCCGGCTTAACGCATCGACTGCTTCATTTTTCCACCGGTCTATGTGATCCACCAAATATCCCTTGAAATACCCTACGATTGCATCCACTTCTCGTCGATAGGCTGCCATTAGCGGATCCTTAGAATCCCACTTACCAAATACTTATTGTGCTACCAGATCTAAGTCACCAAAACACTTAACCCGGCTCAAGTTCATCTCCTTGGCCATCCGCAAACCATGGAGGAGAGCTTCATACTCAGCAGCATTGTTAGTACAAGGGAACATTAAACGGAGGACGTAACAGAACTTATCACCTCGCGGGGAAGTTAACACGACTCCAGCCCCCGGGCCCTCCAATTGCCTTGAACCGTCAAAGTGAATAGTCCAGTATGTATGATCCGGCTTCTCCTCAGGCGCTTGCAATTCTGTCCAATCATGGATGAAATCCACCAGTGCTTGGGACTTTATAGCAGTACGGGGCACATATTTTAATCCGTGCGGGCTAAGCTCAATGGCCCACTTCGCCACTCTGCCAGTGGCTTCTCTGTTCTGGATTATATCCCCCAACGGAGCTAAACTGACAATAGTGATTGGGTGGCCCTGGAAATAGTGCTTCAACTTCCGGTTTGCCATGAACACGCCATATACCAATTTCTGCCAGTGTGGATATCTTTGTTTCGACTCAATGAGGACCTCACTGATGTAGTAAACCGAACGTTGAACCGGATATTCTTTGCCTGCCTCTTTGCGCTCCACCACAATGGCTACGCTGACAGCACGGGCATTGGCGGCCACATACAACAATAGCGGCTCCTTGTCAACCGGGGCAACAAGGACTGGTGGTTCTGCCAATTGCCGCTTCAGATCCTCGAACGCGGCGTTTGCAGCATCGCTCCAGACGAACCGGTCTGTCTTCTTCATCATCTGGTAAAGCGGGATCGTCTTTTCTCCTAATCGACTGATGAACCGACTCAACGCTGCAATACGGCCCGCCACACGCTGGACATCATTGATACACGCCGGTTTAGCCAAGGAAGTGATCGCCTTGATCTTCTCCGGATTAGCTTTGATCCCTCTGTTTGACACTAAGAATCCAAGGAGCTTGCCTGCGGGAACAACAAAAACACACTTCTCCGGATTGAGCATCATCTTGTAAACTCGGAGGTTGTCAAAGGTTTCTTTCAAGTCCTCTATCAGCATCTCCTCCTTCCTGGATTTTACCACAATGTCATCAACATATGCATGGACATTTCTTCCAATCTGCCCTTGTAGGCAGTTCTGCACACAACGCTGATAAGTTGCTTGGGCACTCTTGAGCCCAAAAGGCATGGATACATAGCAGAAGGCTCCAAAGGGAGTTATGAAAGCTGTCTTCTCCTGGTCCTTAACTACCATCTTGATCTGATGATAACCTGAATATGCATCCAAAAAACTTAGCCGCTCACATCCCGCCATAGCATCGATAATCTGATCAATACGGGGAAGAGCAAAAGGATCAGTTGGGCAAGCCTTGTTCATGTCTGTGTAATCAACACACATACTCCAAGTTCCGTTTTTCTTGAGCACCAGCACCAGATTAGCCAACCACTTTGGATGAAATACTTCAACTATGAAACCTGCGGCCAGGAGCCTAGCCACTTCTTCGCCTATAGCCTTGCGCCTCTCCTCATTGAAGTGGCGCAAATACTGCTTGATCGGTTTAAACTTCAGATCAATATTAAGACTGTGCTCAGCGAGTTCCCTCGGTATACCTGGCATGTCAGAAGGTTTCCATGCAAAGATATCCCGGTTCTCACAGATGAACTCGATGAGCGCGCTTTCCTATTTGGGGTCTAGGTTAGCGCTGATAGTGAACTGCTTGGACGAATCGCCCGGAACAAAGTCAACCTGCTTGGTTTCCTCTGTTGATTTAAACTTCAACGCCGGATCATGCTCTGTAGTTGGCTTCTTCAACAGGGACATATCTGCCGGATCAACATCGTCCTTATAAAACTTCAGTTCCTCCGTAGCACAAACTGCCTCAGCATATGTCGCATCTCCTTCCTCGCATTCCAATGCGATCTTACAGCTCCCGTGAACCATGATGGTTCCCTTGTGACCCGGCATCTAAGCTGTAGATAAACATAACACGGTCTAGCCATGAACTTGGCGTAAACCGATCTCCCAAACAGAGCATGATATGGGCTCCTGATCTTTACAACCTCAAAGGTCACCGTCTCCGATCTAGAGTCCTGCTCATCCCCAAAGGTAACTTCCAGGTCGATTTTTCCAACTGGGTAAGCCGATTTACCGGGCACCACCCCATGGAACACTGTGTTGGATTGTCGGAGCTTCTTGTCTGTCAACCCCATACGTCGATAAGTCTGATAGTATAGGATATTGATGCTGCTGCCTCCATCCATAAGCACCTTTGTGAACTTATAACCAACTACCTGTGGTGCCACCACCAAGGCCAACTGACCTGGGTTATCAACCCATGGCGTGTGATCCTCTCTGCTCCATACAATGGGTTGCTCAGACCAACGTAAAAAACGTGGTATCACCGGTTCAACAAAATGTACTGCTCTCTTCAGAACCTTTTTATCCCGTTTGCACAAACTTGTGGTGAAAACATGATATTGCCCACTGCTTAGCTCCTTCGGATTATTCTGATATCCGGATTGCTGCTGCTGTTGACGCTGCTGATTGCCTTGGTTATTGTATCCACACTGACCATGTTGCTGGTTATGCTGACGCTGATTGTTGCCATTGTGGTTATTGTTACCGCCGTGGTATCCTGATCCAGATCCACCACCCTGATAACCCGGACCTTGAAAACCGGGACCTGACCCACCGGGGGGCCCGTGGTTATATTTGGCCTGTTTCATAAACTCTTGCATAATAAAGCAGTCTTTCCGGAGATGCGTAGCCGGGTTTTCCTCTGTACCGTGCTTTGGGCAAGGCACGTTCAACTCGCAATCTAGATTAATAGGTGGCCTGCCGTTGCGCGGGGGCGGTCTACCCTTGCGGCGCTACCCGTTGTCTTGAACGTTGTATTGGCCACAAAGTCTGAGCTGCCCTCCGCTTTACGCTTGCCATTGTACCCTGCGCCTGTCGGATTTGCTTGCGCCGGTTTACCGTTTTTGCTCACCTTGCCGAACTTGTCTCCGTCTGCATCTGGATGCTTGGTGTTATCAGAGTCTCCATGTTTTACTAAAGCGCCCATGAGTGTTCCCATGTTGTTGCAATCACGTTTGAGCCGTCCCAGCTTCTGCCTCAAAGGCTCAAACCGGCAATTGCCTTCCAAGGTTACTATAGCCGTGCTTGGATTGATGCTATTGGAGGAGTGCAAAATTTCTGACACTCGCCGCACCCAGCTGCTAGTGGTCTCTTGCTCTCCTTGAACACATGCTGCTAAGTCAACCACGGACATTGGTTGCTTCCACGTGTCTTTGAAATTATTGATAAACCGGCGACGCAACTCCCCCCATGATCCGATGGAGTTAGGTGGTAAACCTTTTAACCACGTCTGGGCCGTGCCCTCAAGCATCATTGTGAAATATTTGGCGCATGCAGCTTCATCCACGTCGAGCATCTCCATGGCCATCTCATAACTTTCCACCCACGCCTCCGGAGCCAGATCCGCCTCGTAGTTGGGTACCTTTCGTGGACCTTTGAAGTCCTTGGGTAGTTTTATATTCCGTAAAGCGGGGATGAGACATTGCACCCCCAAAGAACTGGACATGATTCCTGTTTCAACTGTGGCGGTGTTGTGAACCGGCGTTGCCTGACGGGCGTCGTTATAAGCCGTATGCCTGGCCTGATCCGTCGCCTCCTGTGCGTGTGCTCCTGCTCCTGCCGGATTATCCTGCCTCTGCCGGTGTCGCCTCCGTGCGCTACTGGATACAGCCGGTTCGGGCGGGGGGTTGAATGAATCCTCTCCCAGATATAGGAATAAGCTTGCTGCTGAGTTAGCGCCGTGTCCAGTAGCTCCTTGGCCCGTCGTGCCTCCATTGCTATGGGGGACATCCCCTCAATGGGAAGGGCGGCTAGCCGTGAAGCGGCGGCGACAATGTTGTCCAACGGGTTAGAATAGTGGCCGGGAGGGGTGGGCACGTGCTGTGTTGGCACAACTTTGTGGTTTGGCTCTGCAGCTGGTGGCTGAACCGACGCGCCAGTTCCCGGGGCTCCTCCCCAGTTTACCTCTGCATAGTTACTGGTTCCTGCTCCTGGTGTGCTGAAGAGATTCATTGCCTCATAAACCGGCGGCAAACGAGATCGTTGTCTTCTGTTCATTACTTCCTGCGAAGCGTTCTGATCTAACCTGAGCCGAAAAGCTTGGGAATCTAGCTCTGCCTGTCTTGTAGCCATCCTGGCTTTCTCTGCATCCAGATCCAACTTAGCCCGCTCAATCTGGTTCCTCACCTGAGCGATCTCTACATCATGCTACTCCTTGTCGGCCTGGGCTACCTCTGCTATTGCGAGAGCTGTCAAAGTGTCAACTAGGGTGGATAGGACATCAGAAGGCGACGGGGGAAGGTCCCCAACTCTGGCTCCCGCTGCTTCTGAGGATAACGCCCCAGTAGTTGAGGGCTGCTGCATAGGTTGTGATCCGGCCATGAAAACAACAACCCTGTTTGGCGGATCAAAGGGGTCCGGAATATTATCGCCATCGGACACACCCTCAGACCGGCCGTCCTGCAACAGATACAAAGATTCGATCTCTCCGGATGAAGATTCATCGTCGGAATAGACAACTGTCTCGCCACCAGAACCCGGTCCGTCCTCGGCTTGTACTCCATGCACTGCTCCGACGAAAACGCGCTTCACGCCGGGCTGAATCCGGGCTGATCCCGCACGCTGAGTCGGCTCGACGATGTTGGGGAAGATGTCTGACTCAGGGCCTGGTTCGCCGATCTTGCCGATGAATAAGTGGATGCCGACGAAGGGGACCCGGTACCCGTATTCGATTGAATCGGCCTCGGGGCCCCAGCCTGCATCATTGATGTAGATCCGGCCGCGACGACTCTTGGTCATCTGGCCCACTATGTAACCCTTGAGCCCTTCAAAGCTGTCCTTTAAGAACTCGAAACCATTGTGCGATAGCCCCACGGTGGGCGGCAACTGTCGTGGATTTAGCACGGCATATGTCCTGGTGAAAGGACTTAGTCGTGAGGCCATCGCCCGGGTTAGCTTAAAGGGGTTAAAGCGGACGAAGCACACAGGGAATTTATACTAGTTCGTCCCCTTCGATGAAGGTAAAAGCCTACGTCTAGTTTGGTGTGGTATTGCTTGGGCTTCGATGACCAGGGAGCGAATCCCCTTTGCCCGTGTCTCGAGCTGTTGTTTCTTGTCCTGAACCGTCGCCGGGTCGTCCCTTTATATAGGAGGTGACGCTCGGTCCGGTTTATAGAGTCTCGAGGCCGGCTCATAAACGTGTCCGCCTCGGTCTCTACTCTTTCTATCTTACATCCCAAGTTACATGGTACGACGGCTTATAGATTGTGGGCCTTATACATGGGCCCTAAACCTCTACGGGTTGTAACCTCCTGTTACATACCCAACTGGGCTTCTGATAATATAACTTTATCAGCGTAATCCGGACCTTCCTAGCCGGTTTATACCTGCTAGTAATATCCCTGACAGTCATCGAGGGTGATTCCTCTTTCTCCATTCTCGATACGACTTTGTCGTGCAACCCCTCAAGTGTGAACCTCGAGGGTGATTCCTCATAGTTCGCCTTGACGGACACATCGAGTGGAATTCTTCGGGGGTGATTCCTTGGGTTTTCCACCTTGATGTTTTGGACACACGGTTACTTGGACTTTACTTGAGACCTTTGTGAAAGGCGGGCGGGCCCGGAGAGCACCCGCGGGAGTTCTTACGGTGGCGGATGGCTGTTTAGCGGTATCACCCAGGAGGGGTGATAGCTCCGGACTTGTCCCGACAGCCGCTACTTCTGTCAATAATGCACTAACAGATTTGGGTATTTGTTCTGAGTTGGCCTTTGGCCTTTACGCACTAACCGCCAGGCGAGAATAGTTATGGGCCTCGGCGTCGTGGTATCAACCGAAGCTTTGTCAGACGTCCAATTCAGCTTTGCGGCACGGCTGGGCTGGCGCCATCTAGTATAGAGGTGGTGCCTGGTCAGCCCTGCTCGCAACGACCCAGAGTGCAACGGGCGATGGCCCATGACCCCGGAGTGCTTAGGATGTAGACCGGCGGGGACCTCTCTGCTGAGCCTAGGTAAGGCTGCGACGTGTTGATCCTCCGAGGCCGGACATTGACCCAGAAAAGTGTGTCCGGCCAGAGATGATCGAGCGTGAGGGTAACGTGGTGCACCCATGTAGGGAAGTTATCTATTCGAATAGCCGTGTCCACGGTAACGGACGTTCAGTCTTATATCCTGATCTATTATAACTAGAAATGGATACTTGAGATATGTGATGGATATGTGGCTGCGAGATTACTTTCTCGTAGGGAGTCAAGGAAGGATCTCTAGGCCGTTATTGCTACAACATGCTTGTTAATTATAAACTGATATTCTGTATTTCTTTCTACTGCTGCAAGATGGTGCTTCCCAGAAGATGCTTGAAGATGCTAGTCTTCGATAGGCTAGGCCTTCCCTCTATTCTGGCATTCTGCAGTTCAGTCCACTTATACAGCTCATTCCTTTGATACTGATGCATACTTAGTATAGATCTTATGCTTGCGAGTACTCTGGATGAGTACTCACGGTTGCTTTGCTCCCCCCTTTCCCCCTTCTTTCTTCTTTCTGGTTGTTGCAACCAGATGGCGGATCCCAGGAGCCAGATGCCACCCCAGTCGACTACTACTACTACCCCGACGAAGCCTACTACTACATGGAGACAGCTGACGACCAGGAGTAGTTAGGAGGTCCCAGGCAGGAGGCCTTGCCTCTTCGATAGTTGATGTTTGTGCTAGCCTTCTTAAGGCAAAACTTGTTTAACTTATGTCTGTACTCAGATATTGTTGCTTCCGCTAACTCTGATGCTTTCGAGCTTCTGTATTCGAGCCCTCGAGGCCCCTGGCTTGTAATATGAAGCTTGTATTATTTTATTTGTGTCTAGAGTTGTGTAGTGATATCTTCCCGTGAGTCCCTGATCTTGGTCGTACACATTTGCGTGCATGATTAGTGTACGGACAAATCGGGGGCGTCACAAGTTGGTATCAGAGCCGACTGCCTGTAGGATCCCCTTTTCAACTCCTTGGCCGAAGTCGAGTCTAATCTTTGGAAAATTGTTTTACTAACATGGCTGTGTGGCTTACGGGCCCACGTCGCCAATTGGGTGGTATTAGGATCTTTTACTCCTAAGTCTATACTCTAGGATTCTAATCTCTCTTCTATTCGGG
This sequence comes from Secale cereale, assembly GCA_902687465.1. Taxonomy (NCBI): domain Eukaryota; kingdom Viridiplantae; phylum Streptophyta; class Magnoliopsida; order Poales; family Poaceae; genus Secale; species Secale cereale. The sequence continues at coordinate 554,577,818 of LR738714.1, forward strand.
TTAAACGAATTTACTAACTCAAACATTAGGATCCCGTGACCACATTCACCCCAAAGTTGGATAAGCCATAATTATTCCTTAGAATAGTATTTCAAATAATTCACGCTCTATCATGTTGACTACTATGTGGTACCCGTCATACCTCGTTCATTCTACAAGATAGATAGTGATTAATTCCTGTCTTTGAAATTTCTCAATACTGAACTACCCATGTTATATATTTAGCAGGATGGTTAGACCCACTGGTCATGGTCGTGGTGGCAATGCCCCACCACCTCCTGAGTACATGGCTGGTATGATCCAACAGCTTGAGCTGAACCGTTAGTTCATGGAAGGAATGATGGCTCAATTTCCTCGCCCCAACTTGAACTAGCAGCCAACAACTGTGACCCTGAACGACTTTGCACATCTCAACCCAAGTGTCGGTGTACTAGAGTAGGGGTACCCTAGTATCCCGAACTTGTGCATGGGCAGTCGCAGCATCCCGCGGCAAGGCTTGCCGGGTGACCGCTAAGGTCCTCCGTGGTTCCTTTGGAGCCATTCAAGAACAAAGTATTCAAGCCAAGAGACAAGGCCCCGGCAAGAGGAGCTTGCCGGGAAGGCCGCTCAAGGCCCAAGACCCCGGCAGGAGGAGCTTGCCGGGTAGGCCAACCAAGGCATCTCAAGGAACTTGCTGCGACGCGCCATGCGTCCCGGCAAGGCCCGGTGAACGACAAGCTCCCGGACGCGACAAGACAACGACCGCGACAAGGCACTTGCCGCGGCAAGCTTCCACTCTGTACCCGCGCTCCAGCACATCCACCAACGTGTCGCTCCGGGACCCTTCCAGGCGTACGTGGCGGGAGGCTGTGCAGCCAGCAGTACGCGGTGGCAAGCGGCGCTGACAAGATCGCCATCGTGGCAAGCGGTGGCGTCCCTGACGGTCCCTTTTTGCACTGTTTGGGCGACGCCGATGGGCATTTAATACCTTTGTCCCCTGCCGTCAGGGTTAGGTAGGATACACTGTACAAGTAGCTGTACCAACCGCAACACCTTTCCATTTTTACCCTTGTCTACGTTGCCACCTGTCGGTGACCCCTTGAGCATATAAAAGGAGGCCCATGTGCAACGTAGAGGGGGGTTCGAAGCAAAAGAACACTCACGCTCGGTCTCGTTAGCCGCTAGTGCGTACTGTAGCACTCAGCGCTCCCGAGAAAGAACTCAGTACAAATCACAAAGCGGGAGTAGGGTTTTACGCATCCGTGCGGCCCGAACCTGGGTAAACTGCTCGTGTGCTTCGCCTCGATCTGCTCTTTGCGCGATCTCCGCCCCTGCCGAACCGAAAGGGGCTCGGTCCGCCGGTCCCCATAGGTGTTCGTTGATCAGTTTCCCCGACATCTTTGGCGCGCCAGGTAGGGGGCGTCGAGGTTGTGTGAACCTGATCCGGCGTTCACACGAGCTAGATCTTCATCATCTTCATCGACATGCCGCCGAAGAAGAAGGCTTCGGAGGCGGCATCTCCGTCCGCGTCGATCCCACCACCGCCGGAGCAAACGGCTGGTGGGGTAGACGCCGGCGGAAGAACGGGCGTCGACGAGGGAGCTCACGGTGCCGCCAAGTCCAAGGACAAAGCTGCGCTGCCCATCGGCGGCATAGACGGCTCCCACAACGACCGAGCGCACTCCAAGACCTCAGCGCCCGTACATGCACCGCGCCCATCTCAGGAGGCGCGGGGCCGACAGCGTCATGGTACTCACGGTACCATACGCTTGCTGGACCAAGATCGAGCTGGTGGATCTCGGAATACTCAAGACCAGCATGCACGCCAACATGCTGGCACGAGCAAGGCATGGTCGCCTGGACGGGATACTGCTCCTTCTAACATAGTTAGAAGTCCGAGCATATCCCGCTCCTCACACCGTTCGCCACCGCTACCCGCCACTCCAGTAGAAGCTCCGGTGCGAGCTCAACTGCTCCTAGACTTCCCTCCAGCGGCAGACAAGATTGACGACTGGAGGGCCACCATTCAGAGTCTCATCGGCTTCGCCAACGGCGACACTCCGCGGCAGCCGAATACCTCGCAGCCGCGGCAAGTCAGCCATGCATGAGCCAATGGCGACAAGACCGGTGGGGGTGCAACCACCGTGCACTCTCCGCCCCGATGGCCAAGATCGCTGACTCGCCGGATCCACCTTGACAGCGACTCCACCGCGTCATCAGATCCACGAGCTCGTCGCGATCAGCGCCAAGTTCTTCACGAACGACAACAAGAAGACGCTCGTACTCGTATCGAGCGCCGAAGAGAAGCGCCGCGTCAATCAGACCAGCGCGCTGGGCCCGCTGTCGACATGCATGCACCAGGGGGACCAGGCGACTTGCCGTACGCGGTAGGTTGTCCTGCGTTTACTCGTGAGCTGCGGCAAGTCCAGTGGCCCAGCATGAAGAATTTGAAGCCAGACGTACCAGAGAAGTACGACGGCAAGACGCATCCGTCGGAGTTCCTCAGCATCTACACCATCGCGGTGCAAGCTGCCGGGGGGCGGGACGACAAGATCCTTGCCAACTACTTCCCGCTGGTGCTCAAGCCCAACGTCAGATCCTGGCTCATGCACTTTCCGGACAACTCCATATCTTCTTGGGCAGATCTATGCCATCAGTTTGTCAGCGCCTTTACAGGCGGCCACAAACCTCATGGCCAAGAGAGTGACCTTCATCTGCTCGCCCAGAAGGAAGGAGAGCCCCTACGCAAGTACATTCAGAGATTCAGCCGTGTACAGCACAACATCCCAGATGTCCACCCTGCCGCGGTCATCAGCGCGTTCCATCAGAACGTGCGTAACCATAGGATGCGAGAGGAGATGGCGATGTGCAAGATCAGGGACGTCAGTGAGCTGTATGCCCTGGCCGACAAGTGCGCACGTGCTGAGGAAGGGAGGAAACTCCCCGGAGAGGATACAGGAGCAGGAGGATCTGACAGTGAGGATGCTGCCCCGGCAAAGAAAAACCGACGGCGGAACAACAGAAAAAAGAAAAGCAAAGATGTGCTAGTCGTTGAGCAGTCCGGCAACGAAGGTGGCGCCAAGAAAGCCAAAGTTGGTGGTTCCGGCAAGGAGGTTGCCGCATGCACCAACTGCCAGGCTGTGGCGGCCGCCGACAAGCAGGACGGCACCGACAAGCAGCACTGCAAGATCCACCACACCAAGGGTCATGACCTCCAGAACTGCAAGGGGGTCGACCAGCTTGTCGAGCAGCAGAAGGCTGAGTACGAGCGACGCGACAAGGAGAAGGCCCAAGGAGGTGCTGGAGGATCCGGCACGAAGCGCCCCGGCCGGGGAGGACGCCGCGGCAAGGCCAAGCAGCGACAAGGAGACAGACCTCCCCGCGGCCGTGACAAGGATGAAGATGACGACGACGATGAAGACATGGATGATGTCGAGAACAGTGAGCAGGAGTTCCAGAAAGCCACCGAGGTCTTGTGCGTTGACGGCGGTGCTTCTCTGCATACTTCACACCGCCAACTCAAGCAGTGGGTGCGGGAAGTCAATGAGGCAGAACCACCTGTCGAATCGCGCAAACTTCTGAAATGGTCCAGCACGCCTATCATCTTTGATATTGAGGACCACCCTAATCGCACAACTGAGGTCGGGTGCTTGCCGATGTTGGTTTCACCAACTATCCGCAACCTCAAGGTCACTAAGATGCTAGTTGACGGCAGGGCCGGCTTGAACCTGAGCTCCTCCGCTGTACTCCAGAAACTCCAGATCCCTGACAGTGAGCTTGAAGAGACCGGCACGTTCCAAGGAATCAAGCCGGGAAGGAGCAAGCCGAAGGGGAAAGTCACGTTGCCGGTGACATTTGGCAGCGAGTTGAACTTCAGGACTGAGAGGGTCACTTTTGACGTTGCCGATTTTCCATTGCCTTACAATGGGATACTCGGCCGTCCAGCACTCGCCAAGTTTATGGCAGCCTCTCACTACGCATACAACATGCTGAAGATGCCAGGCCCGATAAGTGTCATCTCTGTCCCTAGCGACAAAAAGGATGCTCTTATCTGCGCCGACAAGATCTACCGGGGAGCAGCAGCCGCAACAGATCGCAAGTCACTTGCCGCTGAAGCTCCCGGGGGGAAGAAGAAGACCAAGTCCAGCAAGAGTTCTGATGCCCACTCCGGCAAGCGCACCTCTTCGGAGTGCTGCGCTACCGTCGAGGACGCACCATCGAGCTCCACCGGCAAGTGTAAGAAGACGATGACAGCTCCGCTAGAGACCAAGAAGGTGTCCGCCAAGGAGGACGGCACTGGTGGTACCTTCACCATCAGTGCCACTCTTGACCCTAAATAGGAAAGCGTGCTCATTGCTTTCCTGTGGGCGAACGTCGACGTGTTTGCGTGGCAACCGTCTGACATCCCCGGTGTTCCCAGGAAAGTAATTGAGCACCATCTTGCCGTATGTCCTCATGCGCGGCCCGTCAAACAGAAAGTCGGGAAACAAGCAGTGGAGCGCCAAGAATTCATCGCAGAAGAGATCAAGAAATTGGAAGCAGCAGGCCTTGTCAGAGGAGTGCTCCATCCTACGTGGTTGGCCAATCCTGTAGTCGTGCGCAAGGCAAACGGGAAATGGAGGCTTTGTATCGACTTTACCGATGTCAATAAAGCTTGTCCCAAGGATCCATTTCCCTTGCCGCACATTGACCAGATTGTTGACTCCACGGCCGGATGTGACTTGCTTTCATTTCTTGACGCATACTCAGGATACCATCAGATCTTCATGGCTGAAGAGGATGAGGAGAAGACCGCATTCATCACTACTGGCACGTACTGCTTCAGACGGATGCCCTTCGGTTTGAAGAATGCTGGTTCAACATTTGCAAGAGTAGTCCATGTCGCTTTTGAACCACAAATACACAGAAATGTGGAAGCCTACATGGATGACATAGTGGTCAAGAGCAAGGACAAGGCAACTCTGATCCAAGATTTAGACGAAACCTTTGCAAACCTGCGCAAGATCAGCCTCAAGCTCAACCCCGAGAAGTGTCTGTTTGGAGTCCCTTCCGGCAAGCTTCTCGGGTTTTTCGTGTCTCAGCGGGGAATTGAAGCCAATCCCGACAAGATCAAGGCCATTGAGCAGATCGAAGCACCAAAGCGCGTCAAGGATGTACGAAGACTTGCCGGTTGCGTGGCTGCTCTCAGCAGGTTTATCTCTAAGTCTGCTGAGCGCGCCCTGCCGTTTTTCAAAATATTGAAAAAGGCAGGTCCAATGAAATGGACTCCGGAAGCGGAGGTTGCGCTGCAAGACTTGAAGAGATACCTGTCCTCCACTCCAATACTTGACGCACCTAAGCCACAAGAGAAGTTGCTGCTGTACATAGCGGCAACCAATCAAGTGGTTAGTGTTGCGTTAGTAGCGGAGAGGGAGGCAGATGATGAGCCAGCAACCGCGGCAGGGGCATCCAGCGACAAGCAGGGGGCTTCCCCGACAAGCTCTGGTCCCGACAAAGATGGATCTGCGCAGGCCCGCGAGGAGATACAGAAGAGAATGGTGCAGCGCCCAGTTTACTTTGTCAGTTCCCTTCTGCAGGGGCTAGGTCAAGGTACTCTGGTGTGCAGAAATTGCTTTTCGGCCTTCTCATGGCCTCGAGAAAGCTGCGCCATTACTTCCAAGCACATGAGATCACAGTTGTCACTCGCTTTCCGCTGAAGAGGATACTACAGAATCCAGAAGCAACAGGCAGGATTTTCGAGTGGGCACTGGAACTGTCAAGCTTTGGCCTCAAGTTTGAGAGCACTTCAACTATCCAAAGCAGAGCATTGGCAGAATTCATAGCAGAGTGGACGCCAACACCAGATGAAGAAATTCCAGAAACGAGCATCCCCGTCAAGGAAGCAAGCAAAGAGTGGCTGATGTACTTTGATGGTGCCTTCTCGCTGCAAGGCGCCGGTGCTGGCGTGCTGCTTGTCGCACCCACTGGAGAACACCTCAAGTACGTAGTCTAGATGCACTTTCCCAAGGAGCAAGCAACAAACAATACCGCAGAGTATGAAGGTTTGCTTGCCGGTCTCAGGATC